>JAKZFB010000005.1:0-1200000 GCA_026122735.1 Penicillium bialowiezense | reverse complement strand
GAACAGATCTCCAACAACTCCGTGAAGCCGGGCCCTTGCAAATATGAGTACGACTTCAACAACAACCCCGAAATCTGGCTCGTTCTTCAGACCTACCTCGAGGTCTCCAGCATGGCCTTCCTTACCGGCCTTTCCAACCAAGCCGACCTAAACGTTTCTAAATCCGCCTTGATGGCGATCGGTCAGGTGGAATCGCGCCACAACACCTGGTCTTTGATCGATGTTTGGAACACGAGTCCTTTCGCAGGACCCTCGGACACAGTCTACCCCTACGCAAACCAGGTCCTTGATCTCACGAACAACTTCATCGTCTCGGGCAGCTGTCCCAGTGAGAACCCGCCATACCCCAGTCCCAGTCAGAACTTGCCCCAACTTTTGTTCTACGGCAACCAGACAACTGCCAAGCCTGGGTCTGATCTGCACCTCACTTACATGGACCCTAAGAATGTGCCCACATACGAAGATGACAAGGAGTACTTCGCTGTGTTCTATCATGGGTTGCAGAAGGAAAGCGTTAAGTTCAATCCTAAGACGAGCCACGTCAAGATTCCTGCTCAGTTCGACCTGAATACCGGTATCATTATGGTCAATATTGCGGATGAGAAAGATGCTCCGACCGAGGACAGTGTCGTTGCCGGGCCTTTGATTCTTCTTGAACAACCCGCGAAATTGACTACTCTTATCTCCACTGCGTGAGACATTCAGAAATTTTATTCCCAGGGGTTGTAATGGTGTGAATAGCACCAGAGCAAATATCTGCGGGACTCCAGGAAATCCTGGAGAGGTTTGATCTATGGTGGAGCTTTCAGAGTTGTACTAGGTACTGTTCACCACGATGGCTCTAGGCCTAAATAATTTGCATGGATGCATGTTGGAGCATATATTTTGTTAGAAATCAGTTAGTTTAATTTCTTATACTTTTATCCTACTAGTCTCGGAAGAGATGATATCTATACTCGCAGCGTACTCGGGTAGATCACAACCGGTATCTTGTGCAAAGGCGGGTGATGAGCTCCAACCTTCCAATAATTTGCATAGACATTGAAATCCCTAAAACTCGTAATACTCTCCAGTAAAACCCTGGAATATTGGCCGGAAAGGGCAAAGGTGATCTCACCGAGGCAGCTATAGCTGTCATGACGTCAACCGGCGTGCGGTTCCTCGCGGGAATAGGGTTTGGACCAGCGTCATCTATAGGAAGGCGCTCCTCTTATCACTCGTCTTCGCTCTTGTTCGAGTTTTCTTTAACTACATCCTACCTTTTTTTATTCTAAAGCTCTCTAGCTTTCTATACCTTATTTACATAATGTACGAGATCCCCATATCTGGAAGTCAACATCGCTCACCGAACTATAGGAACCGCAACCTCTCATTCCGCTCGCGCAAAGAGCCGCCCGCGAACCGCCACCGGTTCAGCATTTCAACTTTCCGTGGAATGCAGGCGCCCGAGCTCAGCAAGAAGATGACCAAGTTGATCAAGAGCGAGAACTCCGCTATCGGTGCCCACGAAGCCGCCGGTCGTGAGCGTACTTCCATCGCTGCGCAGCTCTCCGAGTGGGGTGAAGCTACAGATGATGACAACATCTCTGACATCTCTGACAAGCTTGGCGTCATGCTCGCCGAGATGGGTGAGCAGGAAGACGTCTTCGCGCAGAACCTCGAGGACTACCGTGGTATCCTGAAGCAGATCCGCAACATGGAAGCTTCGGTTCAGCCGTCGCGCGATCAGCGCCAGAAGGTGACAGATGAGATCGCCAAGCTCAAATACAAGGATCCGTCTAGTGCGCGTCTTGTCACTTTGGAGCATGAGTTGGTCCGGGCTGAGGCCCAGAACTTGGTTGCTGAGGCGCAGCTGTCTAATATCGTACGTTTCCCCGTCTTTTTCGATACTGGTGGCACCACTAGAAACTCAGTACAGATTTACTAATCGGTCGATTTCTCTGCAGACTCGGCAAAAACTGAAGGAGGCTTATGATGTTCATCTGGCGGCCGTTATCGAGCGCGCTGAGAAGCAGGCTATCTTGGCCCGCCATTCTCGTCGCCTGCTCAACTTCATTGATGACAGCCCCGTTGTCCCCGGTGATGCACGCCAAGCATACGAGCACGAGTTCGAGGCTCGCCAGGTCCTCGAGGATGCCGAGAACGATCTCCGCGGATGGGAGTCCACTGTTGAGCCGATCACCTCAGCCGCCGACCGCGGGTCCCCAACTCGCGTCAATGGCATCAGCCACTCTGGTCATGTTGACGGAATCAACGGACTGAACGACGTGGAAGAGCACGACTCCGATGTTTTGGATGACGCCTCTGCGATCGAGACCAACAATGTCACTGCCCCGGTGGAGAGCGGTGCGCCCCCGGCTAAGATGTTGGTTGAGCCCGCCGCGTGATCATTTCGATCTTTGTCAAGGAATGTCGGTTCCGCTTGGATCGTTCAGCACATATCGTAGCTTGTTCGTGTAAACTCGATTCCCTGCAATCCAGATTGGGCACCTCTCGGTGCATGCGCTTCTGCAAATGGCGTTGGTACTGAAATGACAACGGAGTTGGAACTCGGGAAATATGCAGATTTTGTATTATAAGTCGTTTAGGTTGTTACTGAATTAATGTCTTAATTGGTGGTTTTTCTTCTTTTCTCTTTCAATGATGATAATCAGCACGTGACCCGCAGGCGCCAGAGTGACGCGGAAACCCGAGCTCCAGCGGAGCTTCACTCATCACTTGTCTATCTCACCACAATCCCTTCCCCGTCTATCCAGCACATTTAATTCCCTTTTCTTGATATATCTCCATCTGGCGCATCATGGATAAGCTTGTCGCCCAATACTCCCGCCCTCAGCACAATGAGATGTACGAGGAAGAGCAGCAGGACCTCACTGCGAGCGTCCCTCCACTCTCGCTGAAGTTCAGCCTTCCTCCTGTTGACAACGTGAGTTTCTCTTGAGGCCCGAAAGAAATCTCTTTTGAATTGGATGGTGGCTCGCTGGGGGAGATGCATCTGTCTTGACGTCAACCCAACTTGCGCCGCCATTTCAGAGGACCGCCAACGACCACCAGCTCGACCTGTTCTGGTCGATACAAGAGAAAACCGAACTAACCACATGTTATTCTAGCACTCCGCCTTCCTGCGTGCCATGACCGACGACCACTCAAACCCTAGCTGTCCCATCAAGCTTGCCCACGGAACCACAACCCTCGCCTTCAGATTCCAGGGAGGTATCGTACGTTCATCTCATCTTTGCTCGCATGGCGCACTATCGACACTGGAGGATATGAGCTGATTGGAATAGATTGTGTGCACCGATTCACGAGCAACAGCCGGCAACTGGATTGCCAGTCAAACAGTCAAGAAGGTCATTCCCGTGTCGCGATTGAGTCGTGGCGAGGACAAGAAGTCGGATAAGCCCACACCAGGTCTTCTGGGAACGATGGCCGGTGGTGCAGCTGTGAGTTCGAACTAGCTTGGGCTGATGTGATGGGGGCCGGTTACTGACGATGAATCCAGGATTGTCAATATTGGCTGCGTTATCTGAGCCAGCAATGCACTCTCCATGGTATGTGATTTGTTCACTGGGGCCAAATGGCCTACTTGGTAGGCCGTTGCTAATTCTCTTTAGAAATTCGACACAAGCGCCGTATCACTGTTGCGGCTGCTTCCAAGATCCTCGCCAACCTCACCTACGCCTACAAGGGATACGGACTCAGCATGGGTACCATGTTAGCAGGAGTATGTTCTGCATTCCATGGCGGCATGTTGCAAAGACTGACAATATCCAGATGACGCCCCAAGAAGGACCCGCCCTCTACTACATCGATTCCGACGGCACCCGCCTCCCCGGTAACCTGTTCTGTGTTGGATCCGGTCAAACTTTCGCTTACGGTGTGCTGGACGCCGAGTACAAGTACGATCTGACCGAGGAGGAGGCATTGAACCTTGGTCGCCGAGCTATTCTGGCTGCCATGCACCGTGATGCTTACTCCGGTGGTTTCATTAACCTGTACCACGTCAAGGAAGAAGGATGGGTGCACCACGGATTCGATGACATGAACCCGATCTTCTGGAAGACTAAGCTGGAGAAGGGAGAGTTCTCCAACGTGACGTCTGCCCTGTAAATGGGCACGGAGGGTTGAAAGTGTAATATTCATATTGATATGTCTGGAATGTGTTTTGGGTCCAACGTGGAAGTAAACCCGACGTAGTGCTTGGAAGAAAGCTATCCACTCAAGGGTGACGAAATCCCATGCGGGGATTCGATGTAGCAGTAATGCCTTCCTCTGTTGCGATCTGTATATCATTCGTTAAACAGGGCAAAGGACTGTACAGGTAACACCCCAATTAAACCGCCAACTGCGTAGCAACCTCGATATGCGGAAACCTCCCCTGGATCAACCGAAACTTATCCAGCAGAATATTCTTCGACATAGCCTGCAAATTATGAAACGAAAACACCACACTCTGCATAAACACAATATCATCAATCCTCTCCGTCGTCTCCTCCGTCGTCGCCTGCGGCACATGAATCACCACATCAGCAATCGTATTAATAACCTCCAGCAACTTGCTAATCATCGACGATCCATGCACCCGAATCGTATTCTGCGAGATCTTCGTCAGAAACTGCCTCAACTGACTAGACAATGTCAAAGGCATCTCCAACTCCAGCGATGGACACGACGCATGCGAACTCAACAGACAATTCGACATCGCCATCTGCCATAACAACGTCCTCATCCACTGTCTCGTAATCACCAGATCCGCCTGCTGCAATTCCGACAACATCGACACTTCAGCTTCCCACAGTTCATCGTCTAGCTCGCGGTGTTTCCCTTCAACCCACGACGCAGTCACCTGCGATCGATCCCCGATCCAATGACTTATGAAACTCCCGTCGAGCATACAGAATGTCTTGATTACTTGCGTCCACCCACGCTGGATCTCCAGCGATACGGACGCCGTGGGATCTTCTTCTGGATACTCTATCGGGGGCAGCGTGACCGGCGAGAAATTGACTATTGACATGAAGCGCTCGTGGATGAAACATTGCCAGTAGAGACGCTGGCGACGGGCTCGTTCTGAGGCGTCGAGGCCTGCGAGGGCGGACTTGTCGGTTATGCGGAGCATGTGGATCATGCTGATTGCTTCGCGGAGGTAGAAGAAGCCCAGGTCGTAGTGGCCTAGACTCATGGCGCACATCTGGATGAAGATACTTGTCATTGCGCGGATAATGGATGGACGGATCCCGATCGTGAGAGGTTGTTGAGTTTCAACGGATTGGCGCATTAGATCTGCTATCTGGCAGGTTGAGGTTGTGGAAGTGCTTTTTGAAGCACGGGTCAGGTCGAGGGTGACTGCTGTAAAAGCATAGATAAACGCGGCATGCTCTCTCTCGGCCATTCTCTCAATAGAGGCGTGGACTTCTGGGCCGGTAATTATGGGGCTGAATGGGTATACAAAGGACATGTAGTCCGGGAGCAGGCTTTGAAAGTATGAAGTTGGGAGTTGGCTTTTTGGCGAAATTAGAGGCATCAACGAGGATGTCTTCGGAGTGCCGCTTCTGTAATTTGAGATGATGGCACCGCGGCGTAGTGTGTGTTTTCTTGATCGCGCTGACCGGTTCTCCTTATAGGTGCAGAGGAGATCGAGGTGCTCGCACTGTTGACATCGTTGCTGGCCATTACAACGGACTTTGCGCCTGTTACAGGGCTCACAGGCTTTTGGTACTCGCGATACAGACGTTGAGCTTGTCATTTGCGGAGTGAAAATGTTGAACTCGGTCTGTTGTAGTCTTCCCCCGCGTTTGATGTTCAAAGGCTTGGCATTCGCCTTTTGAGTATGGCACGGGGCTGGCCTCCGCGCGGCGGTTTATTTCGAGGCCAAATAGATTAATTTAAATTAGCGGCATTAAAAAAAAACATGGGGTAAAGGTTTTGACGGGGTTCGTCGATTGGTTAGCGTGTGAACCTTGGAAAGACATGCAAAATGAGTACCTAACCTTGAGAACTTGGTAATATAGTGAGACCTCCGGAATCCCCAATCCCCATTCCTCTGTTCGTGTATTAGATGATATGGGATAGATTACCTGTAGAAGGTCTCAGACTGGATGGTATCCTATCCTCAGATATAAAAACTCACGTAAAACGTTACAGGAGTAGAATGTAGATGTACAATGCAAGTGTATAACGCAAGTAAAGAATGTAAAGGTAGAACGCAGATTTATCATGCCATCATCTAATTGCCTGGAAGGACATGTATCATGCCTAGGTGATCGCTGTATACCTAAAAACTAAGCCAAAAAGACCCGTCCCTCAAACGCCTGTAGTGTATCCTGGGGATCCTCTACATTGCCAACCAACAATTTCCAATCCGCCTTCCCTGTATCAGGTCTCTCAAATGCCTGCTCTGTATCTGAAAAATTGAGAACGACAACCAAAGTCTGGTTCTTACTCTTCTTGGAGAAAGTGAACACGCTCTGATTAGCTTCATCAAAGATCTCAAATTCTCCAAAGACCATGAGGTCTGCATACTGCTTGCGCAGCTGATTCATCTGCTTCCAGAAAGACAGCACAGAAAAGTCGTCCTCTTCTTGCAATCTCACATTGAGATCCGGATAATTATCATGTGGGCGCATCCATGGTTTGTCCGACGAGGACGAGAAGCCACCATTCACCTCCGCATTCCACTGCATAGGCAGCCGGGAATGATCTCGAGCGAGATGTTGCAGCGAGGCCATAGCCTTTTCCAGCTCTGCTGGGTCTTTGTTCGTCACTTGGCTTGTCATATGATAGTAGTTGAGGCTGTCGATATCCTTGTACTCGTCAATGGTCCATTCCTTAGGCGCGTTCACCATGCCGATTTCCTGTCCTTGGTAAATAAATTGCGTTCCCGAAAGCGTGCTTTGCATCATGGCAAGCATTTTGGCGGATCGAACCCTCAGCTCGGGTGTCTTGTCGGAGCCGAATCGAGTCACTGAGCGGCCCTGGTCGTGATTCTCCATAAACACCGTCGTCCAGGCGTCGGTGCCTTTGATTACATCTTGTGTGCTCTTCACGGCGGCTTTCAGGTCCCGCAGATTCCAGCCTGGAAATGTTGTCAGGAACTTGTAGTCCTTGCCCATGCCGAGATCCACGAGATCGAATTGGAATACCATGCTCAATTGCTTCTCGGCAGCAGAGACGTATCGAAGAACGCCTTCCAGGGTATGCGTATTAGGTAGTTCTCCAACTGTCATTGCGTCGTATTTGGAAAGAACTTCGTTCATCTCGCTCAAGTACTCGTGGATCCGAGGACCATTGCAGAATAACGAGAACGCAGGCTGAGTGTCGGACTTGGGGTCCAAGATCGGAGCGTTGGCGTAGTCGGGATGCTTGCTGTACATGTTCACCGTATCGACACGGAAACCATCGACACCCTTCCGCAGCCAGAATTCCATGGCAGATTCATAGATTGCCTTGCGTGTTTCGGCGTTCTCCCAGTTGACATCGGGTTGCTCAACACAGAACAGATGGAGATAATATTCTTCCGTCTTCTCGTCCCATTCCCACGCGCTGCCTCCGAAAACACTGCGCCAATTGTTCGGCGGCTGGCGTTTCCCATTTGCGTCGTATTTTGCCGGTTTCCAAATATACCAGTCCCGCTTGGGATCGGTCTTCGACGACCGAGATTCTTGGAACCATTTGTGCTGGTCCGAGGTGTGGTTTACCACCAAGTCGAGGATGATGCGTAGTCCTCGCTGGTGACATGCCTCAGTGAGGACTTCCATATCCTGGACGGTGCCGTAGGGAGGATATACATTCTCGTAGTCGGAGACATCATACCCCATATCAATCTGCGGGCTATCATACATGGGACATAACCAGATCACATCCACACCCAGACTTGAGATGTAATCCAGCGAGGAGATGATGCCTTTAATATCTCCGATGCCATCACCATTGGAGTCTTTGAAACTGGCAGGGTATATTTGATAGATGATGGAATTTTTCCACCACTTTTCACCCACTGTAGCGGGAGACATAGTGTATAGATCGTGGGAAGAGCAGATGCAGAATAAAAATGAATTGGGGGGAAAGGCAAGCTCACTATATACCCAACGTGACCAAGTTTACACGACACATGCGCTATCTTTCGACGATCGAGTCCAGATTCCTGCGCGATTCATGTAGGGCTGGAGTTCTGATTGATCAAATGTCGGACCGAGAGGTATTGGCGACAGATTGGCGACATTCTGTTCCACTTTGCATGCGGGGTCATATTGGACAACATTCTTGCTCTTCAGTCCCTCTCATTCAATGTCAAATTTGCTTTATGCAAAACGTTTGTACGTTAAATCAAAAAGATCCGTGGACGGCCAAAAAAGAGGGGAAATAGCGATGTCGGGCCGACTGCACACCAATCACTCCGCCTCTTCCCCTTGCACTTCACTAACCACAACGGGGAGAACGAGAGCCCTAGACGAAATGGCCAGACATGAAACAAAAGGGCACTTGGACATCAGAGCACATGTGATATTGCCTGACTTCTCAAGGCCCGACATCAGTCCAATCACTGTGCCCCCTGAGAGTCCGGGGACTGCAAGTTGATCAACACAGAATCCGGGGAAACTCTGTCCACGCCACCGGCCTCGCTTGAAGGAATACGGTCGGGCCGTCCAATGGAACCCTGGCTTCATCTTCGCTTTAGATGATCTATTTTATCCGTTACACATGTATATAATCTCCCTCGCCCACACGATGAACACCCTGTCTCCATGCAGTCTGTTCACACCGAGCAGAGTACCCCTCAGACTTTTCCACTGCAGTAATGACCGAGAAACTCGCCATGGCAGAGCATGTTGAGACGCATGACTCAATTGCCTCGGAGGGCCATGGCCTTCCAGCCCACTCCGACCTGAAGACCAGCACCGAAGCCCACGCTGCAATCGACAAAGAACACAACATGACCCCCTGGCAGGCTCTCAAACTGTATCCCAAAGCGGTAGGGTGGTCTCTGCTCCTCTCATGCGCAATCATCATGGAAGGATACGACGTCGTTCTCATGGGCTCGTTCTTCGGCTTCCCAGCCTTCAACGAGAAATACGGTCAACAAATGTCCGACGGAGAGTACGGCCTAGCTGCATCGTGGCAAGCGGGTCTCACGCAAGCCATGTCCTGCGGCCAAATCATCGGCCTCTTCATAAACGGTCTTGTCTCCGAGCGCTTCGGCTACCGCAGAACCCTAATGGTCTGTCTCGCCGCAACAGTCGGCTTCATCTTCATCCTCTTCTTCGCTCCGAACGTCCAGACCCTCATAGCCGGCGAGCTGCTTATGGGTATCCCGCTAGGCGTCTACCAAACTCTCACAGTCACCTACGCCTCAGAAGTATGCCCCGTCGCGCTGCGCGCCTATCTAACAACCTACGTCAACCTATGCTGGGTCTTCGGACAGCTCATCGCCTCAGGCGTCCTAAAAGGCCTAGCAGAGCGCTCAGACCAATGGGCCTATCGAATCCCCTTCGCCATCCAATGGGTCTGGCCAGTCCCCATTTTCATAGGCGTGTACTTCGCGCCCGAAAGCCCATGGTGGCTAGTCCGCAAAGATAGACGCGAAGACGCCGTCAAAGCCGTCAAACGCCTCACCCGCGAAACACCAGGCTTCGACCCCGAGGAAACCGTTTCCATGATTGTTTATACGAACTCGCTTGAAAAGCGCGTCGAGACAGGCACCACGTACCTGGATTGTTTCCGGGGGACGGACCTGCGTCGCACGGAGATCGTGTGCTGTGTCTGGGCTGCGCAGAGTCTGTGTGGTGCGGGTCTGATGGGTTATTCGACGGTGTTTTATCAGCGGGCCGGACTGGCTATTTCGCAATCTTTCACGATGTCCTTGGCGCAGTATGCGCTTGGTGTTGTGGGGACGCTTTCTTCGTGGGTTCTTATGACGTACTTTGGGCGTCGGACGCTGTATGTTGGTGGATTGATGTTGTTGACTGTTGTGCTGCTTGTTATTGGGTTTGTGTCGATTGCGCCGTCGACGTCGGCTATCTCTTGGGCTACTGGGTCTATGTTGTTAGTTTATACCTTTGTCTATGATTCGACGGTTGGACCGGTTTGTTTCTCGTTGGTTTCGGAGATCCCGTCTTCGAGACTGAGGATCAAGTCGGTTGTGCTGGCGCGAAATGTGTATAATGTGCTGAATCTGGTGACGGGCATTATCATTCCTTATATGTTGAATGTGGATGCGTGGAACTGGAGAGGGAAGTCTGGGTTCTTCTGGGGTGGACTTTGCATTGCCTGTCTGGTCTGGTCTTTCTTTAGACTGCCTGAGCCGAAGGGTCGCTCTTACGCGGAGTTGGACATCTTGTTTGAGAACAAGGTGCGCACTCGAGAATTCCCCGCTGCGAAGACAGGTCTTGTGCAGGAAGAACTCAAGGGTGATGGATCTGTTTGATATTTAAGAACAATCGCAATACTTATAGGTGTACAATTGCATCTCTACTTCTGGAAATCATTTTGTTCAACACTTATATTCTGCTATAGAACGATGTCCGTACAAGAAAGAATATTTGCAAAGGAAATCTAAAAACAAACAGCTCAGGTCGATCATTAAACCAATATGCGCCACCTATGACATTGCACAAAAAAACAACTTTTCAGTCCCCCAGAAATCACCATCAATTATCAACCCAGAACTTCATGCGGATACCCATGGCAGCCAGCTCAACATCAAGGTAACGAAGAACACCAGGCACAGCAACGATAGTAACATCATCACCACCAACGTAGCGACTTCCATTACCATCCTCCCAAACCTCAGCACGGGAGTCATCAAAGGTAGCCTCGCGCGCACAGCGACGACAACGCACAATACCATTCATACCACCAAGAGCACCAACCGCACCAGCAGCATGAGGATTACCCTGCTGGTTCGGAGCAGCCTTGGCAGCAGCAGCGATAGCACCGGGGTTAACGGCAGCCCGGGAGCGCGACGATCCCGAGACAGCAACCTGCGTAGACAAGAACGAGCCGCAGCAGCGACAGATCCAGGTGTGCTGGGCGTCGGAGCAGTTCATGAGACGATCTTGGAGTAGGAAGGCGGCTCCGTGGGCAATGAGGGAATCACGCTCCATCTCTCCGACACGGATACCACCACCCTTGGCACGACCCTTGACGGGTTGGCCGGTCAGGGCGTTGACGGGACCTGTTGTACGCACTTGGAACTTGTCGTTCACCATGTGACGCAGACGCTGGTAGTAGACGAGACCCATGTAGATGTCGGCGGAGAACTCGCGGCCTGTGATGCCGGAGTAGAGGGGCTCGTTGCCGTAGTAGTTGTAGCCGGCCTTCTTGAGCTGCTCGCCAAAGTAGTCGGTGGCGGTGTTTTCTTCGGAGAATTGGAAGGGCGTGCAGTCCTGAGGGAGACCGTGCATGGCACCTGCTTTGCCGGCCATGGACTCGATCATCTGGGCGATGGTCATACCTGTGTATTTGTCAGAGATGTTTGCATTGAGATTGAAGTGGGTAGGAACTTACGAGAGGGGAAAGCGTGAGGGTTGATAATCAGATCGGGCTGCATGCCGCTCTCGGAGAAAGGCATATCGGTTGCGGGCCAAAGCTGCGACAAAACACCCTTCTGACCGTGACGAGAAGAGAACTTATCACCGATAACGGGCTTTCGGGGAATGCGGTACTTGACACTGAGAGACTGGGCGGGCTCGTTACCAGTCTCGGAACCCATGATGCGGATGCTTTCGATGTAGCCTTCTTCGGCATCCTTGTACTTCATGTAGTGGGTGACACCGTCGACGTTGACGTAGCGGTCAGTGCCAGGGTCGAAGCGGACATTGTGCCAGGCAGCGATCTTATCACCTTCCTTGACTCGGGCGCCAATGTGCGGCATTCCATCTTCGTCGATGACGTTGCGCACCTGGTCCTTGATCTCGTCGCCGGGGGCGAATCCAAACAGCTTGGTGACATCGCGCTTGGACTTGTTCCGCTTGGTGTCGTTTTCAGCGAGGGTGTGGACCTTGGTCTTGTAGACGGTACCGTGACCGAAGCCACGTTCGTGAGCGGACTTGTTGATAATCATAGCGTCGTCCATGTCGTAACCGGTATAAGAGATAATGGCCACCACGGCGTTCATGCCGTTGGGGAAGTTGTCCAGACCGTAGGCGTTGTAGAGAGGAGGACGAACGATGGGGGTTTGACCGGTTTGGATGCGGTACAGCTTGTTGTCTGTACGGTGTGCGATGGAGGTACCGGGAGTACCCATGGTCTGCTTGCTCATCTGGCACTGGTACATGTTACGAGGAGATTGGTTGTAGTCGGAGAAGGGAGTCATGTTGGCGACGATGGAGAGGATGTTCGTAGGGCTGAACTCGATGTGTGTGGAAATACCAGGCATCAGGTCGGATTCCAGACAAGCAATCTCCATGAAGGGCTGCTCGAAGGGACCAACGTAGTCGAGCTTGTCAGACGCCAAGTACTTGACGGGACGGTACATTCTCGCTGACTGGGAGAACATGTAGACACCGGGGTATTGACCACCGCGTGAGTTAGGGATGTATCCGACCTCCAACTCGCGGGGAATGTTGTTCATGCCCTCAACCTTCCAGTAACGAATGGTATCGGCGATTCGCTGTGCCTGCTTCGGTGAACAGTAACCAATGATACGACCGTCGAGTTGGACAACAACGCTCTCATCCAGCGCCACAGAGGACTCAGAGCGGACACCGAGCTGAACCAAAGTTCGAGGCAGGTGAGAGACATCCAAGTTATCCGTAGAAATCAAACACTTGTGGGACAAGTGGTTAAGCAGACCGCAAGGCGATCCATCAGGGGTGTGAACGGGGCAAAGGAAACCCCAACTCTCTGGAAGCAGCTTACGGACAGTAGTAGTCTTGAGCTGGGCGAAGAAACTACCACGGTGAATCATGCGGAAGTGAGAGATGAAACGGTAGAAGTTAATCTTTTCGGCAATGACGGTGTAACCGGAGGTTTGCTGCAAATCGAGACCCGTGGGACTGACCAAGTTACCGGTGGAGAGGAAGTATTCGAGTGCGTTACCGATGTTTTCGTTGGATCTCTTGACAATTCTGCCCAAGAAGTCACGATCGAAAGCCTCATCGGTAAACTTGCCACCGTTGGTGCGCATTGTCCAGTCTCTGGCGAGGGGGCCAAGAGATCGGAGCCATTCCTCAATACGTTCCTTGAGAATCATTCCGTAAAGGAATCCACCAAGCAGGATTTCCTGGTTGGAAACGGCATCGGGGTTGTCGGGGGCACAGTCTCCTGCGACTGTGGAGTACAGCTTGCGGATCATGAAGGTGATCAGCTTGAACTTGTCCCAATCTTGGGTCTCGGTGACATTCTCGTTTCCGAGATGAGGAAGCACCACCTTGCGGAGGAACTCAGTGCCGACTTCTTCGTCGGGCATGTCAGCGGGGACACCGAGCACAGGTCGGAAAGCCTTGCCCAGGTGAGATCGGCAATCGTACTTGCTGTGCTTCTGGTAGGCGTGGTAGGTTCTCAGGAGAAGCTCCACGCGGTCCGTGACGAAAGTGTTGCTCATTCCCTTGGAGGCGACACCACCAACAATGGCCTCGAAAATCTCGCGGTCGTTGGTCTCAGCGAGAGCCTTGAGAATCATCATAACGGGAATGAGGTACTCGTTCTTGCGCCATGAGAAACGGAAAGTGACGTTTCCATCGGAGAGGTAGTGCAAGACGTTGGTCTGCGATGTCTGATCAGGACGAACGGAGCGTATTTGCACACCGAACTTGGTGTAGGTGTGACCACGCTTCACAAAAGATCCACGGATGATGGACATGGGGAAGTTTCGCTTGCCGACAACCAGCATACGAATGAGCTTCTCGTTACCGTTGACAATGTAGAAACCGCCCAGCTCCTCGGATTCCTCATTGTGTCGCACAAGCTCGTTGGGAGTCGCCTTCTCGAGGTGGCACCTGTTGGTGCGCACCATGATGGGCACATTACCCAGCTCGCGGACAGACTCCATCCAGTCTCCGTTGTTGACCTGCCACTCGAGACGAGCCTTGAGCTTTCCACGGTATGTCGCATGGCGCTCTCGGCATTCTGATGGGTAGATATCACGGTTGGTGGTGGCGTGCTTGTTTGTGGGGGGCAGCATGGGCTTCTCGAGGAAGATTTCACGGACGCGAACATTCAAGCGGTTCCGCTTCGGTGCGCGGAGGCCTTCGGATTGGCGGGCCTTCTTCTGCTCAAATGTCTCGAGCTCGCCATCGAGGAAAGTCTTGGTACCAATGTCCCTCAATCCGGCCTCCAAGATCTTGCTATCTTCGAAGAGAGCATTGAAAGAATCGATATGCGGCTTGATCGACTCGGCCAGCGAAGGGTAGGCTGTGTGATCTGTGGGTGGGTTCTGGAACAGATTCTCTCGTCGCAGGGTGTCGTATTCGACCGACCACTGGGTGTCGGTGGCTGCGGGCGCCATGTTGGGAACGTGCAGCTCTCAGATTCACTGATGCGGTATAGGAAAAAAAGAAATTGCGTCGAACGGGGCAGTATATGAGACGGTGAGCGTCAATCAGGTAGGATCACAGTCCCTGATAAGTTCCTCGGCCTCCCGTAATTATATCAGCCACAATACCGAGGGGAATGAACCGACAATGGCAGCTGCCAGACAAGAATGAGCAGCATCCGTTCTGCTTGGGGAAATTTTTCGAGGGTGGAGCCGGACTGCTATCGTCACGTGGTGATATGTAATGGTGCCTGAGGTGTCAAGGCAACCATTTCTAGCTCCATGTGGATATCCTCTACACTCGCCAACACCCTTCCTTCAGTTCAGCAATGCACATATTCCTGCTTTGTGTTTGAACCTCTTTGGTCAGAGCAATATCTATCTTACAATGCCAACGGGGTTGAATCCCTGTATGGCCAATCAAGTCACCAAGGCGTTTGACTATCCGCTACCCGGGCACAATAGACGTTGGAAGGCTGTCTAGAACATATCGATGCAAGTCAGATCTCAGTCATCCATACTAGACAAGGCTCTGCCCAAATCTCGATCAAAGTGGATTTCTCCTCTGTGCGCAGTCAAAGCTGCATGCACGCCTGAGACATAGCCTCTCCCCATACGAGTATTGTAGTCATGCCTCGCAGCATGCCGTGGTCGGTGGATTGTGTAGAGATGTCTTCGTAGTCTACCCCGCAGACTGTCCACATTCACAGCCGTGGGACTGATCTCAGAATGGTATGGCATCCTATTCGGGTTATGAAGCTCGTGCCGAGATCTTGCTTCTAGGTTTCCCACGGGTATTGGGGAAACGTCAACTTCCCACCACTCAGCCCCTGGGATTCTTCCTGTGGTGATGGTTGGTTGCTGTTATTCGCTTATGAGTCACCAAGCTCTCAGAATTCTCCGGGTCTTGGATGTGACGTCTCTGAGCGTATGAAGAGGTGCCCGAACAAGACACCCCCTTCCAAGCGGTGTAGGAATCGACCGGAGTCTCAGTGATGGTCTCTGATTGTTTCTCAAATTCTTGAGGCTCATTGTCCGTCTGGATCAAGGTGTAAAATTCCGCACAATGTGGAAATGTCACTACGCCACGGCTGCACAACACCCCTCTCTTATGAGGTCGGAGCCTAAGCGCCCTAGGAGGTCATGTGTACACGTAGATCTCCAGATATAGTTGACATCTGCCCCTTAAAGGTAAAAAAAGAGAACGGCAAAAGAGAAAAAGAAAAAAGAAGGCACAGCGCAAAGCGGATTTGACGGTGTGTAGTTGCTTTTTGTCGAAACGGTCTCTTCACCTTCCGTTTGGACCCCACCCTGAGCTTTTTTTTCGTCAGCCTCTTCCACTCCTCAGCCTCAGGCCTCTCCGCTGCTGGCAGCTGGGTTCTTCGGTTCTTCGGTTCTTCTATTTTACACTATCATTATGGCCGGCATCTTCCGCACCATCTACGACTGGCTTCTCAGGATGTTCTGGTAAGTGGGCCGCATGTTCGTCGGCCCGTCCCCGCCTTGCTAACGCTCCATGCAGGGCCACCGAGATGGATGTCACCATGATCGGGCTCCAGAACGCCGGGAAGTCATCCCTGCTGCGTGTGCTGGCGGTAGGTTCTGCGTCTGTGTGTGTATCCGATTCGTGCTGACCGCGTCTGTAGGGTGGGGAGTTCACTATCGAGTAAGTTGAAATATGACCTCATCGGCCTCTCCTGACCTGACCAACTTCCAGCTCCATCCCGACAATCGGGTTCAACACGAAACGAGTCCAGAAAGGCCATGTGACTCTGAAATGGTATGTTTCCTTTTCCTTCCTTTGCCCCTGCCTGAATCGTAGACCCTGAACTCTGAGCCCTGAACTCTGAACCCTGAACCCCGTCGCTAATCCATCCCAGCTGGGACTTGGGCGGCCAGCCTCGATTCCGCCCGATGTGGGAGCGGTATTGTCGAGGTGTCAATGCGATCGTGTAAGTGCCTTCCATATCTCCGTCCACCCGCACGCTAACCCCCACAGATACATCGTGGACGCCGCAGACCGTGCCGCGCTCCCAGTAGCAACAGAGGAGCTCCATGATCTGATGAAGAAGCCCACGCTGGAAAACATCCCCCTCCTGGTCCTGGGCAACAAGTCGGACCTTCCGGACAAGCTCTCCGTAGACGAGATCATCGAGTCCATGGATTTGAAATCCGTCACCCACCGCGAGGTGAGCTGCTATGGCATCAGCGCCAAAGAAGAGACCAACCTGGATGCCGTCCTCCGCTGGCTCATCGCGCGAGCGAGCCGGTGAATCTGGAACCTGTGATGAACGATTCTGGTGAAGCTGTCAGCGACTCATGATATCCCCTTTGATGCTCGTGTGTTTTGTGTTCATGTTCATGTCCTTAGACTCTAGCGTGTTTAGCCCGCAGCCTCGGATGTAACGACGTTGACGATGTAGTTTGTTTTCATGACGCGCTGAGATTCCATGTATGTTAATGGTCATGTGCGCTGTTGGTATTCGGTTTTGGGTATTTGCCTGGATATTCCATTTTCTCGGTATTTCAGTATTTCAGTAGTCAATTTGGCAATGAGCCTTGGAATGGGGGAGGTGAGAATGGGGATTGAATGTGTAGATAAATGAAACACGGACCACCTGCATTGATGCGTTGGCAGCCAACACACAAAGTAAAAAGCCCTCCACCAATGGACTTCTCGCATCCATGTCTTGTGTTCTGCTATGCATCGAACTTCAGAGAAGTCTGACCAGGGTCATATGCTTTTCGTACGTTTCAGGCTGTGGCCTTTTTATTCGGCGCCATGTCTATATGTACAATGTAGATCAACTCCTACGTCACTGAACACTGGCAGGCGTGTGGATCATTCTCAAAGAACATCGAGAACTCAAGTGGCATTAGTCGTACACAAAATATCTAAGATCAGTTTTGTAGGTCCTTCCTTGCAGACAGGCCAGATCTAGAGTGGCTCAAAGACCCCTTTCAAAGCATCCAAGTTAGCGCAATAACGCCCGTAAATAGCAACCCAAACCGTATCAAAAGCACTGGCATATCCAAATTATTTGCAGCGCTTCTCAACAATGTTCGGCCCGTGCTCGTCATACTCCTTCTTGGAGATCCACATCTGGTGGAAAGTACCCAGACTGGCCAGGATACTTCCTCCAATCCAAGAACCGAAGCGGCGCTCGGAGGTGTTTCCAGCAGCGGTGACGCGAACTCTGGGGCCGGGGAACATCTGCATCAATTCGTGGTTCAGACGTTCGGTGAAACCGTAGAGCAAGCTAGATCCACCGGTCACAACCACATTGGCCAACAGGTGTGGGCGGATATCGACGTCAACGCCAGCCAAAGACGCCTTGACAAGCTCGGGGAGGGTCTGGGCTGGAGTGGGAGGTGGGAAGGGTGACTCGGGGTCTGCGACGGCGGCCTTGGCATCGAACAGAGATTCGACGACGCGGAAGCGATCAACGCCAAAGACTTGGTTGTATCCATCGGGGAACTCGAAGGGGCGACCGGGGTAAGTGCGGGCCATGTCTTCGTTGGGGACGCCATTGGGACCGGGGGCAGAGAGTCTGGTGGGGCCGGGCCAAACCTGAACGACGCATTCCTTGAACTCGGCCAGCGTGCGCTCCTCCAGAAGAGCGCGGTATGAGGCATCGGGTGCCTTGTCGGCCGGGAAGGTCTTGTATTTCGCTTGAGGCGCTTGGCCGGCTTCAACGGCAGACTTCGAGCTGATAAGGTAGTGAGGTGTGATTGTGATCGGTTGGGGGGAGTTGGATTTGAACAGTGCGCTGATCTGCGACGAGATGTAATCACCGCCGAGCGGGGAGTGTTGCACGCCGCGCTTCAGGATCATGCCATCGTGGACCGGAGTGACGGAGATGTTGGAAGCGCCGATATCAATGACAAGAGCGGAGGCCTTGCCGGATGCAAATCTGTAGTGTTCGGTTAGTGGATCTGCTACCCCATCGCAACGGGACGTGATACTCACGAAGCGAGAACGCCAGTGCGCGCGAGATAGAAAGCCGGAGTATCCCACTTCTCCATCGCGATCTCAATGGTCTTCTCACGCGCCTTTGCCGGGTTCCATCCAGGCTCTGTCATCAACAATGGGCTATCGGATAGAGGCTTCTCGTCTGACTCGACCTCCATCTCTGCGGGGAGCTCGTCGCTCGCAACATCATTCAAACCATTCTGGTAAGGGTTTCCCGCTTTCGTGCCGGTGAGCCGGGACACAAATGAATGCTCCCATACCCTCTCTGCCATATCCCAATCCTCAACGATGCCATCCTTGTTGAGCGGATTGTGAATGGACAAGCCCGGTCGCGGGGTAACAAACACGTCGTCGCCGAAGACAAGCTTCTCCTGTCCGTCGGCGTTGTATTTTCCATAGTATGTGGGGATCAGTGACTTGGGGGCATCTTCACCAGCAAAGCCAGCGCGAGTGGTTGAATAACCGGGGTCCAGGACGATAGCGGAGACCTCATCTGTGAACGCGTCAGCATTGCGTTCAATACAGATAAGCCAAGCAGCGACCGTAGTCAGCCAATTGTAAAATGTTGGATCACGTACCTCCACCGTACTCTGCGGCTTGAGGTGGGTTAGAAGGGTTCATTGCGAGAGTTGCGCCGTGGTGTTTAGAAAGCGAATTGGAGCTGTGGGGGTATCATGCGACAATATCAATGAAAAAGTAGAAACCAGAACGCGACCACGCGGTTCTGACAGACAAGCAGAGGGGTTTGTTGGAGATGGGGAGAAGGGCGAACCTTTTTGGTGCAGTAGCTTTGGTCGTTCCGATGTTGGAACGCTGATGGGCATTATGTCAGCACTGACTAATCCTATCAAAATTGGGGAAAGCAGCAAAGGACTACTGGGATGGTGCTACAATGACTACATACCTGGGCAGAATACTGATCTAACGATGGAAAATGAAAGTCCTATAAAAGTAGGATCACCAAGTCGTATGACTGTGGGTTCTAACGCTGAAATCGTCAAGAAATTCTCATCGCATTTATTATATTGTTCACATAAGACATGGATATATTTCGGGAAACCTTGGAATATCACTGCCAAGCCAACCCAGAATCCACGATTTTAAGTTGGATTAACGATTCCAAGGTTACAAGGCCGTTGCATAGAAGCTTATGGGATATACATGTTCCAAAAGTTGTCTTGAGAGCTTGAGAAAAGTAATTACGGCGCGTTCCTGAAGGACTTAAATGATGGTATGAATATCACTATGGTATCTTATGCATTTGAAAAAAGAAAAAGACAAGGCGTAGAATCATTGCGAAGGATGCGCTTCTGCTTGAGGATAGCAAAGGCAGTTCCCTCATTGGAAGGTCATTTCTTGCCGGGTTGTGTTTCGCGCATAGCGGCTCTCGCGCTGCGACTGCCTCCCAGCTTTGGGCCCTTGGGCCCTTCATCCTTCGCCGCTGGCTTGGTAGCGCGAAGTCGACGACGAGACTGCATGGCATCCATGAAATCTCGCCGGAATTGCTCAGCGACTCGGTCATCGGCAGCTTGTGAATCATCAATTTGGGCATCGTCCTCGTAGTCATCATACACATCCACTGAGAGATTCGGTTAGCGACTGCTCTATATGAACCGTTTTTCAAAAGGGACTCACATTTACTCTCCCGTAGTACCTCCTCCACGAGACGATCTCTCTCAATATCGGCATCGGTTCGCTGTTTATGATTGCGTCTTGACTTGCCACCTGAGGCGGAGCGACCCGCTTCCGCAGGAAGGTCTCCAACAGGCACATCCTCGTCGCCAGCCAGCTTCCGAGTCGCCGCTTCTGTGCGCGCAATATTACGCAAGGTTGCTTCGTGGCCGAGGTCGATTTCATGAAGTCTCCCGAGAGATGCAGGCTCACGTTGTTGCTGCGTATGGATCGGCTGCCCCACAGCAACATCCTTTAGTTGTGACAGGTTGGAGTCTTGATTTTGCGCCTGTGCATGGGGCTGGAAGCGTTTAGCCATTTCGGAATCTATGTAGGCCATCCTTATCTTGTTAGTCCATACCACTCGGTCTTGGGATTCGGTTACAGGAAGAGGTTCGTACATGTGTCTGTCAACATCATCACTTTGACCGGTATACCCTGTAAAGCGCGCATTTATGGCGCGTTTCTTGTCCTCCTCCGGGTCTCCGGTTGGCCGCAGTGCAAGTTGCTGGCCATGATCGTCTCCGAGGTGTGATTTGGTAGAAAAGCCAATTCCACCTTTGCGCGCAGTGCGTGGGCGTCTTATCTGGCTGCTTGACGGTTGTGCTGGAGCAGTGTTGTCTTTTTGAATGTTTGCGACAGCAGGATCGGCATCGGTATCGGCGTCGTCGGCGTCATGATCAGCACGTCGTCGCGCGAACTTGCGCTTTTTCGCGGGACGGAAAAGAGGTTCGGATGGATGGTCTTCGACTTCTGGTGTCATTGTATTTTGGGATCGCAGATTGGTGAAATGAGAGGTAATGCTCAGAGTGAGGTCATCTCGCAAAATGAACCCAGGCTGTTTTTGCCGGCAGAAAGCCGGTCACGAGCGCGTTAGAGCGGTGTAGCCGACGGCGAAGCGGCTCTGTTTACGTTCCCTCTTGGCAGTCTGTCAGGGCATTGGTGACAACGAGTTCATCCACAACGTCACTGTACTGCTATTGTATTACAGCTCAATCGTCATTAGAAGCGATCCACACCCTTGAAATGCTGATACTCAAGTGTTGTTGGAGCGGCAAGAACCGCCGGGCTTGCAACTGATACATGCTTCGCACCTATGGACGAGGAGAAAGCCATGTTCGAAGGTGTGAATGGACCAGTAAAAGAGAAGCGCTCGAAAATCGACTCCAGGGCTTGATGCTTGCCTTAGTAAACTATTTGTCATCTTTTCTTAGCAGAGACCGGTCCTTGTACTCCGTAGCAGATCGCTGGACAGGTCATATTGCGCTGGAGATAATCACATATCATTGGCATCGCACGAAGCCACAGTTCGCTTGTGGCTGGATAAAGCCCCAAGTGTCCTCAGCTCATCAATCCACAACTTTAAAACGCCCCCGAAGTCCTGGCGCAATATTCCACGAGCAGCGGCTACACATTATATGAATACATGACCCCGAGCGTAATCGGCAGTGTTTATTCGTTATACACATCTTGTAAAATAAGGTCCATATGCATATAAGGTCCGCTCACTTTGGGACCTATTTATAACGCAGAATAGTTTCTACACGTGAAACAGCCGAAGACAGCGAGATGAGCTGGGGGCTTATTAGACCCATGGAACCCGGTGCCCGGGCTCGATGTGAGTCTCACCCTCGCCGGAGAGCTGAGCGAATGAAAGTTTATGCAAGCTCGGACAAGACCCTGAGATCTATTCAGACATTCATGGTTGGTTCTCCGAAAAGTGGATGAAACTGCCAGCAAATTAGGAACAAGTGATCAATCCCAAAACACCAAGAGAGTCTGTAGATGCGTCTCAGTTCAATCTACATCCATGGAAACAACCCTAATTCCAAGGTTCTCGCTGATCTAGATGGTCATCTCGAAAACAGTGAAGTTGGTTCTCCTTACGGAGTATGGAGTACATGCCGTCGAGATGGGGTTGCCACGCATTCTGCTTGGAGAGACTATCAGCAAAGCTGTGATTGGTGATGCATATTACCTCCGGATTTAGGTTCCCGATTCGTTCCGAAAGTCGACTCCACGGTGAGGGGGACGAAGAAAGCGAGTTTGTTTCTCCTCCGAGCCCGAGATTAGTACTGAGCAAGACCGAGCTTGTCGTGCGATACTCGCAGGATCCAGACACATGTACAATATCCAAAGATACTTCGGATTGATTTTAACCTTCGTAACTGACGCAGACCCGCGGAATGTTAATTTTAGGCTTTACCCAGATCTCAACCGGTCCCAGATCTATCAGCGAACACGAAGACCGGGCAATGTCCGAAAAACATTGGAAGTGTATGTCGCAACGTGCGGACTCCACAGGCTCCGGTTCAGCTGCGTGGCAGACTCCGAAAAACGCGCCTCGGATTCGGAGGGAAGCACCCATTCAAGGAAAGGGGCAATAGAACAAGGTCACCTGGAAATGACCTGGGCCCCTATGTCATTGATTGCCAAGGAATCCTGTCAACATGGCGTTCACGTATGGCCAATGAGAACAGATAGCGCCCGTGAGACAGGAGCTCTAGAGCGTGCGGAACAAGCTGTATAGCCTGAACCGACGGTCTCCTACCGGGGCATCAGACCATTAGTGTTTCATTCGGGAGATGAATCACTTCCCAACACGCAGAGAGATCACCAGGGATAAGACCCCGTGGGGTGAACCCGGGGCGATTCGGTAGTTTTGCATCACCATAATGCGGAGAATGTCGGGGAGCGTACAGGGTGATGTTCCATGCAAAGAATATTGCGTTCGGTGTTGACAGCCATACATAGGACTGGGCGAACTCTTTATAGCCTTGGCAATCGTAAGGCGCTCCAAGGCACAAGCCCCAGCAGCCAATCGGAGTCCCGCGTATGCACAGACAGATTGGCTAAGACTTTGACAGGGTTGGACCTGCACCCCCACAAAAGCTTTTGAACTCTTAGCAAATGCCAAGTCCGGCTACTGGGGCCGCGGAAGTGAAGTCATTTTCGGTGTCTGAGATGAGATTGTGAAGCACAAGGTTGGCATTAGCAATGTGAACACAAAGGTGGAAGGTGAGGGCATTCGGGGTCCTCTAGCCCGGATTGTTATCCTGGTAGTCTGGGAATGCATCGTCGTGCTGGCCGCCCGGGGGCCGTCTAGAGGATGATTAATAATGCTACATTCAACATCTTGGCCATCTTGGCACATGCAGCCTTAGAGCTTGCTGACCTCCAGGGCTGAAATGCATAAATTTGGTCCGGGAGAAATTTCCAAACTCGATCTGTTTCATGTCTCGTATTGCGATGAGAAATTTCTAGCCATCTCTGATAAGCAGAAAATCCTACCCTGTAGAAAATGAAATTTGTCAATCCACGGCTCCAGAGATATCCCAAAGCGAGTACAGGTGAAGCAGAGAAGAGTCACGATAGCCGTTCTCCGTGCTCATACGAGTAGTTATTACGAGTAAGGATTGACTAGTACTTCCCGTTCGGGTAATAGAATGCCTGGATTGTCAGGCCGACAGTTCGGTTCAAAGCCGAATTCGGCATTCTTCCCCCTCGCAGCAGCTGACCGGCTAAATTGCCCATATCCTTCGGGACTGATTGGCCAGAGAGGCCATGGCCTGCTCCCCGCAGATATTGAAAATCTCTGTCAGGTGAACCGAATGGGCTAATCTGCCCACCGAGAGCGAGAGGCGTCCGTCGAGGTCTCAACAAATCGGGATTCCCTCGGATTTAACAACACACGGCAAGATGAGGTAGGTGGCTCATCCCCCGCCAGATTTCTAGATCCTTGTTCCTTTTCTTTTTCGTGTGAATTCCGATGAACCCCTCTCATTCTTACTGGGTATGGCTTCCGGGGCCCCGCGGTCTGCACACGAGATCTGAGAGAAGTCCCGAATTCGCCCCCAACGTGGGCTACCACCGGAAGGTGACCGAGATGGTGGGGTGCAGGAGAATTGATGGAAGTAATCCCACGAAAGACTCCACTTGCCTGGCGCCCCAGACAGACCCCGGATTGGGCTACATAACAGGTTCGGTCTTGGCACTCACTTGGCGGTGGACAAGCCTTGTGAGCCTCTATATGTCCGGCCCGAAAGGGTAATGAGCAGCCGAGCAGACGTGTCCTGCACTCAGCTCCGAATTTGGGGTCACCGGCAAGGTCGGAAGCTCGCGAGCCTGAGAAGACGTTATCGCAGTGTCGCCATCTGCCCATAGTGCCTAGAACCGACACCCGCTTCTAACCACAATCGGCCCAGAAGTGATCGCCAGCCACAAAGAATGTTAAAGGGTGCCCTGAGCGGCGTATCCTCCGATCCTCGGGGACGGGATTTCTTCCAATTAGATCTGATCAACGCGGCCCCAACCCGTGGATCCAAGCTCATTCGGGAGTGGCGAAAGCGCGGGATCTTTTCTCTTTATTCACCGGGATGGCGAGCCTTCTGCGTGGAGTCGGCGTCGTGGCCGAGTCACAGTCCTTGTTTCAAATTTTGTCCAGCAAGGTGGAGGAGCGTTATCCACTGCGGAATTTATCAACCCACAGAGTGAAATTTACCACTATGTGATGCGGGGTCTCCGCGAGACTACGAGTAGCAAGGGGACCAAGGGTATAAACTGAGCAGGAGGCCGACCTTTCTCCTTGCTTCTCTTTCCCTGCAAGACTGACTGTCCCTCAACCGCTCTCCTACACTCGGCCATCATGTTCCGAGGAAGCAACCTGCGCTTAGCGCAGGCCCTCCTCATCGTTGCACCGGCTTTCATCGTCTTCGGTTACAACCAGTCTGGTCTCGGACCCCTGGCAACTTTGGAAAGCTGGGTGAAAATCTTCCCCGAAATCGACACCATCAACACATCGGGTGCTCAAAAGTCACACAACTCTACTGGTAAGGGTACCGTCATCGGATCGTTCCAACTCGGTGCTCTCGTTGGAGCTTTGTCTTGTTCATACATTGGTGAATGGTTTGGTCGCCGCAAGACCATCTTCTTGGGTGCTATCCTTACTATCATCGGTCAAATCTTGCAAACCGCAGCCTATGGCCTGCCTCAATTCGTCGTTGGCCGTGTCATCCTCGGTCTCGGTGTCGGTCAGTTCAGTGTCGCCGTCCCAGTGTGGCAATCTGAGTCAACATCGGCCAAAAATCGTGGAAAGCACGTCGTCGTCGACGGTATCTGTATCTGCTTCGGTTATGTCTTGTGTAACTGGATTGACTTCGGATTGAGTAAGGTCAGTGGGGATTTACAATGGCGTATCCCGCTGGCCATCTCTCTGTTCTTCTCCCTTGTTGTCTTGTTTTCGGTCTTCTTGATCCCCGAGTCTCCTCGTTGGCTCGTCCGAGTGGGTCGCATTGAAGAAGCCACCAAGAGTCTGGCTGCCTTCAAGGGCGTCCCTGATGACGACGAGTCTGTCCGCATCGAGATTTCTGGTATCGAAACCTCCCTTGAGGTGTCTGTTGCCAGCGCTTCCTTGATGGACATCTTCAACTTCAACAAGCCCGACGACGAGCGTCTTCTCTACCGCTTCTGCCTCTGCGTTGCCCTCCAATTCTTCCAACAGATGTGCGGAGGTAACCTTATCTCTACCTACGTCTCCACCATCTTCGAAGAGAACCTCCACATGGACAGCGACCTGGCACGCATTCTATCCTCCTGCGCCATGACCTGGAAGTTCCTCTGCAGCAACATTGCCTTCTTCGCCATCGACCGCCTCGGTCGCCGCAAGATCTTCATGATCTCCGGAACCGGTATGTCCGTCTGCATGATGGTCCTCGCCATCACCACCAGCTTCGGTGACAACCACACCGCATCAGTTGTCTCCGCCGTCTTCATCTTCCTCTTCAACTCCTTCTACCCCGTCGGATTCCTCGGTGGTAACTTCCTCTACTGTACCGAAGTTGCTCCCATGCGTCTCCGTGTCGCCATGTCCGCCGTCTCCACCGCCAATCACTGGCTGTGGAACTTCGTCGTTGTCATGATCACCCCCGTCGCCCTCGATACCATCGGCTACAAGTACTACATCGTGTACGCTGTCATCTCGGCTTGCATTCCTATCTCGGTCTACCTCTTCTACCCCGAGACTATGAACCGCAACCTCGAGGCCCTCAACCACGTCTTCCGTGATGCGCCTACCACCTGGGACATTGTTTCCATGGCTCGCAACCTGCCTCAGGGTGAGGCTGCCGAGGTGGATGTCTGGATGCGGGGAGAGGAGAAGGGTGCTATTGAGCAGAAGGAGATTGCCTAAGTGTTAGGCCTAATGTCTTGAATGGTGAATACTGTATATACTTTTTTTATGATGACGATGGAACTGGATTCCTCGACTCACGATAGATGAAACTATTAGAACAAACCTATCAACGTTTCAAATGTTCAAACATTCCTTTCCCTTGCATGAACCCAGGTGTGATGCTGGTTTAATCCTGGTGGCCACGGATGCTAGACCTCAGGCATTTCTAAACCTTGGAAGATGCAGATGGATACTCAGTCCCTTCTCTCTTCCTTCCCAGGTCTCTTCCACTTCTTCCCCCCAACAGTGCCAACGTCCCATTCAATCAAGAGCGCGCTGTCTTCACTTCTTTTCGTTGCATCACCTAACATCTTTCAATATCCGCCGACACACCCGTTAGATGCACTCGCATGGTCTATCCTTTCCTCGAAGCTTCCTCACCATCGATATTGGCTCTCTGCCTTCACCACGGTTGACACAACGCTGGCGGCAGGCTGTGATATCGCCGGCATCGAAGTTGGCAAGACATCTGTCACCCGAGATTACACCAGTATTCCCAGTCATCCTCGGCATTTGGGAACAGGGCTGGGCAAAGAGTTGAGAACCTGGATAACCCTGATTATTGTGGAAAAAGGGCAGAGGCGAGGTTTGATTCCTTTGAGCCGTGGCGAGTCAGCCTCGCAGTACCGCCCAACTCGGGCATTTGCGGGGGTTTGATTTTCGTTCTTCCGGGCGGCCCTGCAGGTCTCAACGGGTGGTCGAAATCTTCGCATTTGAGCAAAGCCCAACCTCTGGTCCATCTTCAGGGATGTAGCCCCGTGAGATTGATTAAGATGTCCAGGTCTTGAATTCAAGAACCAGCCCGTGATAGGTCGTGATAAATCTCCATAACTCGCTCAACTCGCTCAACTCGCGTCGTTTGGCTCTTGCTGCTCGATGCCGCGCCGGTTTTGTCCTCATGGACCACCACTTGCATCATCCCATTCCAAGAAATCAATGGCAATCGTTACACGACCTGGAGGGGCCATTAATTGTCGAAGACCTACCGCAGATGCACAAACAAAATGAGAAATGGCACAGGGCTGCCAGGGTGATCCAATCTATTGCTGGTGTATCGACTACCCTCTGACTGTGCAGTCTCATCAAGCGTCGTAGTAGTCTATATTTGACACTGCACCCAAGGGCAAAGCCTGATCTTTACACTTCGCCAAATGACCCCGTGAAGGAAAAACGGGGAAAGCATCAGAGCTCACCCCAGGTCCACCGCTTGATTACTGGCTAATGGTCTCACTCCAGTAGCGTCACAGACTGTCAAGGCAAAGAAAGCTCCATTTCCCGTGACATGCGTCCCTGATATACATGATATGTTCAAAAAGGAGTTTGCGAACTATATCAAAGACCAAAAAAGCAGGACCTCTTATTAAAAAGGGACCAAGATAACGAGTGAGAAAATGCTTGCCGGGATCAAGGATGCACCGTATAGTGATTATTTTCAATTGTTCATTGGGTCTTGTTGGCACTTTTGTGGCAAAGTTGTCTATATGACGACAGATACTTGCATAATTAACCACCATGCGTCGAATTTGAAACGAAACAAAAATCACGCCATTTATCGAGACGAGGACATCAAGTCAGTCCCCAACAAAGCTTGAAAAAGGGTTGAATTAGGTAGCTCATCTTGACTGCTCACCAGCGCCCATCTTCACCCACTAGAAGAATCGACCGCTCTTCAAGGCACCTGGGAAGTCATTTTTGAGGGCTTCCCAGATTGGCTTGCCACCCATCTCCAGATCCTTAAAGGCCGGGCAGGTGAGGTTCAGCAGAGGCACGGAGAGAATATTCGTGACGAACTCCAAGGGCCCGGCCAAAGTCGAATACAACCCACTGAGGGCGTTGGGACTGGCGAATTTGAGGACTTCAGCTACGAAGCACAGAAGATTGTTACCCTCAAGAAGTGTGGTCAAGTTCAACACACCTCCTGTGAGATCCTCGGGATTGATTCCGGTGAAAGAGTTTACTGTTCCTGTGTTTCCTCCAATACTTTATGGAAACGCGCGTTAGGTCTTGACTCTCATTATCACAGATTGATTTTACTCACCTTCCAAGCTCAGGGTACTTGGTAAGCCAATCGATGGTGTCCAGGTTAAGCTGAATGAGTCCCCAGTCTACGGGCGTCTTGTACCAGTTATCAGGGATTCTTTCCCATCCCTCCCGATAGGTCAAGTTGCCCTCATCACCATAAATGCCATAGAAGTTTCGGATGTGGCTCTTGGCTGGGAATGATCAGCAAAAGATTTCCAGAGACAACCGCCAAGGGCATTGAAATCTTGACTTACTTAAGACACCCTCTGGATTCTCGATGGAATGGTTTCTGAACAACCGACCCGAGAACAAATAACCAGCATTACGGACAATGAGTCCTGTGACCGGCCCATAGTAAAAGTCGGGATTGGTCTGGATGCTTTCATCGAAGCGAATCTTCGCGCGTTTCGCCATGAGATCCATGTCGAATGTGCCGTCGGTGGACATGTTGTACCATTCCATGAACTTGTCCATGTTGAGTGTGTGACTGTTGCCCGTCACATAGAGATCATCGCGGGTGTTTGAGGAGTCTGCTTCGATGAAGTTGTGGGACCCAATGAGGCCTTGAGGCTCGCCTGAAGGAAGTGTCAATGGAATGCTCACTGACGAATGTGAATATGCTGAGGCACGATCTTACCCAGCAATCCACCCAAGTTGTTGAGCAGATTGTTCACGCCAGTGTCTCGACCTCCAATGGAGAATCGTGGATCAAGTGACAGTGGGTCACCTGTCCACACGGTGCCCATGATGGCGAGGATGGTGGCGAGATCAACCCCCATACCGTATACTACAAGAGTGGTTAGGCTCTGACTTCGACTGACATCACTTTACTCAGAGCTCACCTTTGTTGATTGCCGTGACAGCATTTGCGAACTGATATTGTTAGACCAGGAGCCAATTGGAGTCTGATATGCAATGACCCACCGATACTACTCCATCGCGGGGGATATATGCATGGTTTGCCAGTGCATTGAGACCCGGACAGGGTCCACGTTGATCACCGTTTTCGAAGTTTGGGGGCTGGAATGCATGTTCACCAGTGACTAGGCTCTTTTAGTACACATTAAAGTTCAAAATGTCGCTGATGAGGTTTGGCTTACTATCAACAGGCGACTTCATGGAGTCAAACAGAAATCGTTTATCATGCTTGGTCTCGGGATGACCTTGGAAATCAGCATATGGACACCGCTTGTGCAAGGCTTGGTGTGCTGTATGGTCATTGTGAGAACCACCCGCGCCTGGGAATCCCATTACCAGGGATGGCCAGAGCAATAGCCCTAAGGTAAAGACACGCATTGCGAGCGTATGTCTAGCCTTCGCCAATTGGGAAAAATCAGCGCCAAGCAAAGAAGGCTCGTTGAATAAAGAGTGGAAAGCAGGCGTTCTGCAAGTAAACAATGATCGAATTCTGGGATGAAATGTCCATGTTGGCAATGCGCTGATAAATGCACCACCCCTGAATGGCCCTTCCGAGGCTTGTCAGTGCACAACTCGTGCCCACATGCAAACCTGAACATAAATCCCAGTCGATTAATCACAAATCGCTGTATGGAAGCTGTATTGCGCTCGGCTGTCTTCCGTAAATTAGATGCCCCACTTCACGGCACTTCCTCAACGTGCCGGTTCCAAACTTTTAAGAGCTCACGGCTCGGTAGCTCATGTGTCAGTCGAGCTCTAAGACCCATATGACGATCGGAAGCGTAGCATCGCTCTTGAACCGCTTGAAATGCACGGAGTTCATCTGTGTGGTTTTGCCGCTCGCGATGTGGAAATTTGCAAGACGCCGCTGATCATGGCTAGTTGGGGGAATCCCGGCATCCTGGTGTGCTTAGATCGAACTTTGAATGGTGGAAGTGTCGATCAAATCATTCAGGATTCAGGGTTTATCTCTGCAGTAATCCTTCGAAGACGTGATCCTTCCAAGGTTGACACAGAGCAAGAGGTGTTGTGATGATTATGGAAGCATGGGCATAGCCTTTTTAGCGAGAGAGGAAGGAGATCAAGAAAATAGAGCTTGAGTTAACCAATTCAGGCCTGGGCTCTAAGTTTCTCAACATCCCAACGCGGATTCCTCTCGGGATGGCAGGATGATTAGCCCTTACCCGGGGGGAAGAATGGCTGAATTCCGTAAGGTTTAAGCTACAACGTCTCAGGACAATCATTGGGTAATTTTGACCTCCCGTGGAGTCATTCGAAAGTGACTAGCACGAATTGAAGGAATGAGGGTCCGAGCCAAGGCCTTGGGCGGGAATATTTACTTTAGAGTGGAGCAAGTGTCAGTTTTCCGAGTGTCGATCGCACCAGCCCTTTAAATCCTTAGGCTGCAAGTGGAGCCGCACCTAGTGATCCTTCGCGCGTGGGCTTAAGAGGAATGTACAAGCTAGAACATCTAGAGCATCGGCAAAAACTGGGGAAAGTCTCGTATCAGCCGTAGATCTTAATTTAGATTCAAGCCACTGTTTTGGAGCTTAGCCAAGTGTCTAACCACTCCATTTCTACCTGATCAGGGGTATCTTGTTTCTTCACATCCAACTGTAACAAACGTGAGGGGCTCAAGAGCGACAGACTGCATGGTGGACTTCCCAATGATCAAATGATTGGCACAAAGGATTTCAGCACAACTCCTAAAAGCCCTAGTAACGCTTTTAGAATGGAGACTAATTGACTAGTAAGAATTAAAACGGCAATAAGAAATTGGAGATGCATGGCGCTAAGAACTCCAACTGGGAGGTACATCTGACTCTTGCATCCCGACTAGGAGATCCTCGCGGATCTTATTAGATTTGATTCTCCTGAAACTCGATAATTCTGGCGAAGTCCAGCTTGGGTTTTCCCAGACACTCCTTTGTTTCCGAATGCATACCACGCTGAGACCTCCATAATGCGTGTATCACTTGCAGCAGGTCTCGCCGCCGCATTATGCGCAACCACGGTGATAGCGTCGGGATTGGATCAACTGGCAGCGGTGTTGCCGTCATGTGCTGTAAGTGCTATTATCTTTCTACTGGCCGGGCGTTGCAATTTGAGTTGAAGGAGAACTAAACATTTGAAGCTGAAATGCATGGTGGCTGCGGTACCACAATCTTCCTGCGCGCCCACGGATCAGGCGTGCCTTTGTGTTGATGCCCACTATACTGCTGTTCTGGAGGAATGTGTGGTTACTAGCTGCACAATCCGGCAGTCCCTGAGTAAGTCCAAATTTGGTTCTTCTTTGTGAAAATAACGACTCATACGAGTATAATAGCCACGAAAAACGTTACGACTTCATTATGCGGTGCCCCAATCCGGGATCGAACAAAAATTGTTTCTGGTGCAGGACTCGCTGGTGGTATCATTGCGCTCGTTGCTTTTGTCCTTCGGATGCTGGCTAGACTCAGATGCTGTGGAGGGGTATTCGGAATGGACGATTGGACTATGATGTTGACCATGGTATCTACACCTTTTTTGCTCGGACTATGCTCCTCTTGCTCACAGATTCCAGGCCCTCCTCATTCCGTTATCAGCTCTCTCGGTTGTTTGTAAGGATTTAAAAGTCGATGAAAATGAATACGTTCTAACATCTCGATACAGTGGCAGACACCGGTCTCGGCAAGGATATGTGGACACTTCCATTCGACAATATCACTCACATTCTTTACGTTGGTGCTTCAAATCCCGCTCATCATCTCCCCAGGCTGACGTATCTCAACTCTTCAGATTTACTTTTGGGACGAATTATTATATCTCAGCATTCTACCACTCACCAAGATATCCATCTGCTGCTTCTACCTTCGCATCTTCCCTGACCGCAAATTCCGAATCGCAACTTACATCGCAATTGGCCTCAACGTGGGATATTTGATTGCCTTTCTCTTGATATCGATCTTCCAGTGCAGACCACTGCCTGGCGCATGGCTGCGATGGGATGGACAGGAAACCTTCCAATGCAACCACATTAACGCCCAGGGATGGGCAGCAGCGGTTATCAATATGGTCCTTGACTTAATGGTCATGATACTTCCACTGCGGCAACTATACCACCTCAACCTTTCCATGAAAAAGAAATCCTACGTGATTTGCATGTTCAGTCTTGGCATCTTGTTTGTGTTTTAAGGAACCCTGGAGCTTCATACGAAAACTAATATTTTATTTAGTGTGACTTTGGTCAGCATCTTACGATTGAACTCCCTCATCCATTTTGCCTCCACAACAAACCTGACATGTGAGTACCCCGGGGTATTCCGCACTTGATATTGTCGATGGCACATTTCTGACACCTAAAAAGGGGACTACGTGAGCATTGGATACTGGAGCACAATCGAATGTGACGTTGGCGTCATCTGTGCGTGTCTACCGGCTATCCGCTCTTTACTCCGCCGTGTGGCTCCCGGTATATTTGGAGATACCGAGCACGCCCAGTCATATGGCGTGAATTCCCACTCCCGCGGCACTGGGTCTCGGTTCGAAGGGGTCAATGTGCAAAGCAAAAGCGACCAACGTGATTTTTACCCCCTGGAGGACATAGACAACACTAGTGAATCTCGGCTACACCACCCAGTGTAGCCGATATGCGAAACGGCGCACATCTGACACGGGAGGCGAGGTTATTTTTTCATATCTCAGACTTTCATTTTTTTATCTGACATTTCCTTATTCATACATAATATTCCCGAGGTCTGGCGGCATGGAAATACCCCGGAGGGAAACAATTCTTGTACATTATATATAGAATCAAGCATGTCGCTCTGACTCAAACCCTAAGCCGGTCGATCGATGAAGCGATTACCATCTATTTACTTGTGAAATAGCTAAGCTTTCCTTTCTAACGCTCAGTCAGTCCTTCAATCTCGTCGGAACCATGGGTCCGCCCAAATTTGACAGCCCCCACCGATGGGGGCACAGACGCGGTGGGTAGAGAGGATGCTTCAAGGGCACACCAGTGACCAGGTGGCGCACTTCGAAGAATCAGGGGCTTTCTTCGTCTGAGATATGTCGGCTCTGTGTCTGTCTCTCACCGAGAAATAATCTTAATCTATTGCCTATCTGTCTGTCGACCGGCTTCCAGAGAGGACTTGAATAAATCAGCGACAGGGTGTGCCTCTGTTCTTCATACTCCGTAAATAAGACACCAAGAAGCATTATACCTCAAATGATTCAAGCATGCTCCCTAATTACTACGAAATTAAATTTTTTCCACTTCCGAATCCTTCAAGAAAGACTAGATCCACCTTCAGATTAGTGGCGTTGGATCAGCACGTTGAGCGGAAGGGGGCGCTATTTTGTCCCCACGGCGGTCTGCGATGCCTTTTATAGAAATATGGCTTAATGATTGGCCGGCTGCATCCTTTGCCCAGAAATATAGGCCTCTATATGGTTTCTTTTGGGACGCCGGCGGTCCTTGAAAAACGGGACAATACGAGAAAGCCCCATCCATAGATACCAATCTCCTGAGCTAGCCTTCTCAAGACCAAATTGCCCCCGTATTACGGAATACAAGCCTTTGCACGAGACACTTTAGTTTACAATGAGCAGGAGGAAGCCTTTGTCGATCACATTCCCGAAGATGCCATGAGATCGTTTAGGGTAACGTCGAAACGCATGGTATAGGGGAGTCCCGAGGCTTAGCAGCGCTGAGTTTATAATAAGACAAGAGACATGGAGAAGAACTTTGTAGTCGAGATCTTTGTTCCCCATTAGCCTTTTCTTTCTTTCCCTTCGATTGGGTTCTTTTGTTTGCTTTGGAGGCTTTTCTCTTGTTTTGCTTTCCACAATGCGCTTCTTAACAGCACTTGGGCTGTTATCCACTCTTTCGACTGCTTTTGCCCTGTATGTGGAGCTTTTTGAATTCTGATTACTCTCATGCTTGGGAAATGTTGAATCTAACGTCAAAGTAGCGACCATAGAGCAGACGGTCATCTCCATGGTGCACACAAGCGGGCTTCTCCCAAGGGAAACAGTACATCCGCAACTACCGATTATGACTACGTTGTGGTTGGATCTGGCCCCGGAGGTGGTCCCCTAGCGGCTCGACTGGCTATTGCTGGATACAAGGTTCTCATCTTGGATGCCGGAGACGACCAGGGCAATGCTACGAGACAGATGGTTCCCGCCCTGCAACTGCAGTCTACCGAATACGAGCCGATGAGATGGGATTATTTCGTCAACCACTATTCCAACCTGACCCGTCAGGAGCAGGACTCGAAAATGACCTACCGTACCCCCGCGGGTGATCTGCACGTCGGAACCAACGCCCCTGCTGATTCAGAGCCCTTGGGCATCTTATATCCCAGAGCTGGTACTCTGGGAGGGTGCTCTGCTCATAATGCCATGATGTAAGTTCCGGGATTCCATGGTGACTGCCATTCCTACTCCATATGCTAACTAATACTCACTTAGTACTATCTACCCATACGAGAATGACTGGGAGGATCTGGCCGGTCTGACTGGCAACGATTCCTGGTCAGCTGCCAACATGCGCCAGTACTTTGAGAGATTGGAGCGCAACCGATACTTGCCCAGCAGCTTGGTGGGTCATGGGTTCGAAGGATGGCTCACAACGAGTTTGACCGACTTGCGTCTGGTGATCGAGGACCAAAAGCTTCTTTCCTTGATTCTCGCTGCTGCAACGGCTTCCGGCAAAGGCTTGTTGGGTAAGCTGATCAACACCGTTACAGGTCTTGCAGAAGTCCTGCTGCGTGATTTGAACAACCCCCTCCCCACACGCGACTACGATGAAGGTCCATATCAGGTCCCTCTTGCCGTGGATGTCCCCGAATACAAACGTACCGGCCCTCGTGACTTCCTTATCAAGACCGCAAATGCTGTCAACCCAGACGGCTCACGCAAGTACCACCTTGACATTCAGCTGGATACTTTGGTTACAAATGTCCGGTTTGACACCACTGGACCCAAGCCCCGGGCTACCGGTGTCGACTACCTTTCGGGTAAGAGCTTGTACCGAGCGGATCCCCGAGCCTCGCAAACATCCGCCGGTGGCACCCCAGGTAGTGTGAGCGCTGCTCGCGAAGTCATCTTGGCTGCAGGATCTTTCAATACTCCCCAGCTGCTGAAGCTGAGCGGTATCGGCCCAAAGAAGGAGCTGACCAAGTTTGGAATCTCGACACTTGTGGATCTTCCCGGTGTTGGCTCCAACATGCAAGATCGTTACGAGATGGGTACGATTGGAAAGTCTGCCACCGACTTTGTCCTCACATCCAAGTGCACATTCATGTACAGCATGCCTGATCCTTGCTTGGATCAATGGGAGAACGACCCCTTGTTCAAAGGCACCTATACTACCAACGGAATTGCAATTGCAGTTGTCAAAAAGTCATCCATCGCTGAGGATGAGCCTGACCTGTTGATTACCGGAGCACCAGTCAACTTCCCCGGGTACTACCCCAACTACGCGTACGATGGACTGAAAGATGCCCAGCATTGGACATGGATTACTTTGAAGGCTCGGAGCCACAACAACGCTGGAACAGTTGAGCTGCGATCCACTGATCCCCGAGACACGCCCCTTATCAACTTCAACTCGTTTGATTCTGGAGTCACCGATGATAACGGCGATGAAAAGGACTTGCAAGCTGTTTACGAAGCCATGCAGTTCTCCCGTACCATCTACGAAGACCTTGTGCCTCTCGATGGCGGATTTGAAGAAGTTTGGCCCGGGCCCAATGTTACTTCCGAGTCTGATATGAAAGAGTTCATCAAGAAGGAGGCTTGGGGTCACCACGCTTGTTGCACGGCCGCTATTGGAGAAGACGACGACCCTCAAGCCGTGCTGGATGCGGACTTCCGTGTTCGCGGCGTCGATGGTCTGCGTGTTGTTGATGCTTCGGTCTTCCCTAAAATCCCAGGTTATTATATCGCCTTGCCAATCTACATGATCAGCGAGAAGGCTGCCGAGGTCATTATCGCCGACGCGGCTTGATTTTGGTACATGAAAATCAACTTCGGAATCCAATCAGAGAGTCTACTTAATGTATTTAATATCAGTACTTTTCAAAATTTGAGTCTGGTCTTTTCCAAGGTTCTCACATATCCAAGTGTGTGTATATGTTTGAGTTTGGTTTCTTTCCACCCCAAAAGGTGTGGAACCTCCGGAGCCGCTTGGGCGTATTCCCTCCCATTGAGTACAGACCTTCACATTAAAGTCATTGCCCCCTTTTTGCTTGATACTTACCACCACTTAGTATATAAGGGAGAGGGAGCACAGACCACGATTCGGACTCCACGGGCCCGCGGCATCCGCGCACTCTTCGAGCCGGCTATGTGGGGCGATTTCCACCAATCAGAAGCGCTATCATGCTCCCAAACGGGGAGTATAAATTGTCTTCATCGAGTTTATTGTGATTTTCTCTTCGTCTTGTTCAATGCTACAGAAGCAAAGAGGCTTTGAAAAATACTTTGCACAGGAGAGATGGAGGCCAACCCCCCAGAATCTCCATTGTCTGGTAAGACAGACAATGCCGAAGGCGACAATCCTGGAGACGTCTCGTCACTTTGGAGACTCGTCCCCGTCACAGTCGCATTGTGCACAACTCTCTTTTGTGTTTCCTTGGTATATCAACTAAAACCCAAGGTCCTTTCTTAGCTGACATTCTATCCAGGATTCCACGATTCTCGCGACCGCCATCCCCAAGATCACTACCTATTTCGATTCCCTCGACGATGTCGCTTGGTACGGCAGCTCCTATTTATTCACTACATGCGCGATGCAGCTTGTTTTCGGAAAGCTATACACATTCTATCCCTCGAAATGGGTCTTCCTGGTGGGCCTCGTCATCTTTGAGATTGGGTCTCTTATTTGCGGCGTTGCACCCACCTCCAATGCTCTGATTGTCGGAAGAACCATTTCCGGACTGGGAGCTGCGGGCTTGTTCTCAGGCTGTTTAATTATTGTGGCAACGGCAGTCCCACTGCGCGTTCGTCCCATATATATGGGATTGATATCGAGCATGCATGCAGTTGCCAGTGTTGCAGGACCACTGTGGGTACCTTGCGTCTTTCAACCTTTCCAAGCTAATGAAAAATTCTTTTAGAATGGGAGGTGCATTTACTGATCACCTAACTTGGAGATGGTGCTTTTACATTAACCTTCCATTCGGCGGGCTTGCTATCCTCTGCATCTTTTTTTGCCTTCCCTCCAATGCAAGTTCTGTCCAAAGTGTTGGCTGGAAAGCACAGTTGAAACAATTTGATCTACCTGGTACAATATTCTTGATTCCATCAATTATTTGTCTTATATTTGCATTGCAATGGGGTGGGTCGTTGTACGCTTGGAGCAGCTCCCGGATCATTGCTTTATTTGTGGTCTCCGGCGTCACATTGATGGTGTTTCTGGGAATCCAAGTGTGGCAGAAAGACCAAGCCACAATTCCTCTTCGCCTGATGAAGAATCGAAATGTTTGGGGGGCCGCCTGGTATGGAGCCTGCATTTCGTCGTCGATGTTTGTCTTCACATACTACGTACGTCGGTTTTCCAATCTACATGAAATGATACTGACTCGCGCATAGCTCCCGATATGGTTCCAAGCCATCAAAGACAAATCTGCTACTGACTCTGGGATCGCAAATCTTCCAAGTCTTATCAGCATTGTCGTATTCGCGATCATTGGAGGTGTGCTCGCTTCATACATTGGATACTACACACCACTGTTATTCGCCTCTTCTGTGCTCACTGCTATTGGAGCTGGTCTCCTGTGTACCCTGAAAGTTGAGTCTACAATAGGCTACTGGTTCGGCTACCAAGTCCTTTTCAGTGCCGGAGTAGGCGTTGGTGCTCAGAATGCCCTACTCGTCGCTTCTGTCGCCGTTGCTCCTGTCGATATGGCCATGACAACTTCCATCTTGACTTTTGTTCAAACTTTGTCCAGTGCAATATTCCTCCCAGCGGGACAGAGTGTCTTTCAGAACCAGCTTTCGGCCAACCTGATGTCGAATCTACCTGGAATTGATATTACCCAGATCATGCACAGCGGTGCAACTGGATTTCGACAACACGTGAAACCCAGCGAATTGCCCTTGGCGCTAGAAGCGTACAACAAGGCTCTTTGTCAAACTTTCTATGTTGGTGTTGCAACTGCTGGACTTTCGATCTTGGGGCCCATTTTCATGGAATGGCTTTCGCTGAAACCTGAGGTCGTAACGAAAGCGCAAGATGATGAAAATTCTGTCGAGAGTGTCGATGAGACTAACGAGGTAAAGCAAGACGTCAAGGCTATCTAAACATTGCTTTGGGGGAGAGATCTGAAATTCAACCTTTCATTGTATTATAATCAAAATCAACATCAACCGAAATGACCAAGATCTACACCTAGTACATCCATCGCAGATTGCTGCCCACTATCCCAGCCTTCCAGAACAGCCGACATGCTTTGCACTTCGGGGTGGGTGAGATACGTCGTCATGTCAAATCCTAGGTCCTCTTGTTGGGAGTCTGAAAAGAACAAATGCCCGTATTGAGGGTCGTTGAACAGCTCCAGGGCATCTCGTTGTTCGTCGTATCTTCCAACACAGGATTTCTGAGCTTCGACCAGCCCCCGCGAAACAGCAACGAAATTGGCGCAGATATTGTACAGCCGTTCTGATGCACTTGAGACACCCCGAGTTTGCTGGAGCGTTTTCACAACATCTTCTAGAAGCTTCACATCTTCCATACTAGTAGCGGCGATAGAGTGAAGGAATATAACGATGAATGGCGTGAAAGAGGAGTATAGTTGGACCCTTGATGATGTCAGATTTCTGAGTGACAAATGGTACTCATCTGGTCGCTTTACTCACCAGTTGGCATAATCTGCGACGGTATAGAGACTCGAACCATTGAAACTTGGGAAGCATTCTAGGTGACTGAGCAGACACATGCGCGCAGCCCTAAAGCATTCTGGTCCAATCTCACCGTCGCCAACGGAGGTGGAAGCTCGCAGGATCGAGGTCAAGACCGAATAGTATACCAGTTCCCACGTCTTTGAGCTTAGTTCAAAGACTACACGCTGACCCACTTTGGTGTAATCAATCTGCAAGGCGATGAAGTTTGATCAGTGCTTGCTGTGGAAGACGGAAAGTAAGTTTGGTACCTCATCTCTTCCTCGTCGGCATTCTTCGATCGCCGTTTTCAGATTTTTGATATCATTCAATCGCTCATTAGACGAGTTTCTAATGGCAGCGGGAGAGTAAAGTTTGTTGTATGCGTTGCCTTGAACCTCTGAGAGCTTGATCATCCAATAAAAAGTCTCGTCCCATGGTCTAAATCTTGGATCTGGCGATGCAGATGGTGTCTTCACATCCATGTCGAAGTCCTGTAGGTACGATGCCCGTCCCAACAGCAAGGACATTGTCTTGTCGATTACATAAACGGTCCAGAAGAGTCTGCGCTTGTTGCTTGCTTCTTCGTCTTTTGGGTTCTTGTATGCGGACTCGCGATGATAGCCAAGCATTTGGCAGTGTCTGACAGCGGTGGATAATAAATGACATCCCACCACTGGATTAGCCTCGTCCTGTGCTTTCAAGATCTATAAATCATACTAGTTAATAGGTGGTCTCTCGCCGCAAAAACGTACTTCATTGTAATCAGATACATACACCCATGACCAATGCGATGACATTCTCAAAGCTGGGGACTGTAATCACATTGTGGTTCTGGATATCGGCCTGAAAGCGGACTTTGCAATTCTTGAAATGCGTTTGAAGGTCAAATCTCTTGCAAAAGGCGTCATCTCGGGATATATATTCCTTGATGAGCCAATATAGAACCCCATGCATTGCCGCGACATCGCCGACTGAGACATCTCGTGTAGGAAAGTAGACCTTTTGGCACAGTCTTTCCAACAGTTTGAGGTCATTCATAGGATATGAGTATAGAAACAACGGTTTTTCGTCTGGAGCATTATCTTAGAGGGACTTTCAAAGATATGAAACTCAACATCATACCTTGAACTCTTCTCAGCATGGCGATTACCAGCTCAGCTGGCAAGCAAAGAGGGATTTGGACAGAGTCATAGGAGCGACTGGTATCCACCTGACTAGTCCTTTGGCTTGGCTGGAGGAGTCCACTCAGTGAATTGAATGCAACATTGAGGTTAGAGCCAGTAATTGCATGATTCGGAGTCGCGAGGGACTGGGCAGCTTCTCTCGCTCCAAGAGACTGTCTGGTGAATGATGATTCGCCTTCATAAAGGGAGAACGGTGTCTCGGATATCGATACCACGCTCTGTTCCGATTCCGGTACGGATGCATGCTGCTGGTTAGCTAGATGCTGCGAGATATCATGTTGGCGGGTGCTGAACTTGGCTTCGAGGACCTGAAGACGACCCTCTAAAGTCCTGACATGGTCTTGTCTGGATCTAACATGAGATTCTTGTCAACTTTGTCGCTGGAAACAATACTTACAAGTCGTTGTTTTGGATGATGTTCGATCGTTTCTCCACGTGTTCGGCTGGCTGACAAGCAATGCCTGCCATCTGACAATTCGAACACGGTATTGTCCGATCACATCGTATCTATTCCACGGTGTTAGGCTTTGTAGCCACTGGCATGATATGACCGAAGCCCTTACCTTTCGCGTTTTGCAGCCCTTGCACTTGGTGGAAATCCAATCAGTGCGTATTCAGCAAGGATCATCTGAACATACCGCTTTGGGTACAGTAGAGGTCTTTTGTCGCTTATTGCTCTCTATATCTTGTGGTATTGCCTGGTCCATGGTGATTGGCTTGAAGAGTTGCAGGTAGGCTGGAAAGAGACGGAGTAGACGGAGTTCTCGGGCCCGCGGGATCCGCGCTCAAGCCCGTTTGCTGCCTGATTGGTCAGGCTCCCAGTGGGTAGATGGGCGTACGTCCAAAGCTCTCTTTCTCTCTCCTCTCTCTCCCTCCTTCCTCACTTTCCTCTCCTCATCCCTTCTCACAACGAATTATGAATTTTTACTACAAGTACCAGATGATTTACTTTTTTTTTTTGGGAAAAAACAATGCATTCTATTATCCCCGAGGTAACAATTTAGTGGGGACCTCTAATCAAATAATCAAATATCGCAACGAACAACAAATCTGTGTCAAGAAAGAAAGTGAAAAACTTACTTGGTTAGTGGTGCAATCTCAAGTCGTATCATGAGTCTGCCGTTCAAATTCCAAGTGACAACTTGACTGATCATCATTGTTCCCCTAGGGAACGCCGAGATAACAAGGCATGCTGCTGATTTGATTAGCTCTGTTCCAAGCAGCTCTTCATACTCATGGGTCCCGCGGGTAAACTTCTCACATGGCGTGTTTCGAAACTCTCTACCGTCTTCTGGAACCTCCCACGAGAGGTTTCGTGCAGGGTAAAGCGTGTACCGTACCAACGGCATTGTCTCATCATTCACAACATGTTCGAACACAATGTGTCTAAGAGAGCCAATGGACTCACCAATATAGTGCTCGTAAAGCACTGTCGCGATCTCGCTCCAATGATGGCCACGTTCGCGAGATACAGACTGAGCGATGATGATACCAGGGCGTTGCATGTGGAGATAAGAGTCCACATCATATGAAGATGAACCAGAATCTGATGCTTCAGCTTGTCCACCTCTCGCAAGAAGGTCTACCCTTCGGTACTGAGATGGGTCTGTCGTGATTCCTGCAGTAACAGGGTCTCCTCCGTCTAAGATCCGTTCATAGGACGCGTCGAGTTCGAACTCTCTTATAAGAAACCTTTCGTCTATCAACGCCTTGGTCAACGTCACGGGTTGAACTTTACAGCCTGGAATATTGGCATTCTCAATCCATGCCTGATATTGAGCTCCTTGTGCTCTATAGCTCGCTACTTCCGCCGCTGAGGGTGCATTGTTGGGGTCTGGGGCTGTGAAGGGGTCTGGGGCTGCGGCAGGCGCTGAGGATGCGACGGGTGCTGGGGCTGCAACGGGTGCTGGGGCTGCAACGGGCGCTGAGGATGCAACGGGCGCTGAGGATGCAGCAGGCGCTGGGGCTGTAACTGGCGCTGGGGCTGCGGCCGGCACTGGGGCTGCTATAGTTGCCGGCCCGGGTGCAGGCATAGGTGCAACTGGACCTGGTTGTGCCGACCCATTCCCGCCATCTCCGTTGCCCCCACCTGTTTCTACTGGGGGACTTTCTGAACGGCGGCTACATGTGCACACACGTCCGATACACTCACAAGCTCTGCGAAACATCTTCGTAGATATATGGATATATAATTGGGTTTGGGCTGTCAGTCGAGTTTTGTATGTTTTTTGGTATTCTCTCAGGGTTTTGATGGTATTGTTAACTGGATAGTTGAGGGGTGGTGAAAAGATTTACAATTCGTGGGACATGGTGTGGTATTTAAGCACTTCGGGCTACTCGAAGTTTAACGAAGAAGCGGAATTTTGATTATCTTCGAGTTGAAAGCGTTTTGTTCCATGTTACTATGGGCCAATGTTGGGCCTAGCAATGCGATTCAAACCAGAATAGAAACAACAAAGATCAAAGCACGGGCTCAAGGAAGAAAGCCAAAAAACCCTGGCAAGAAATACGGATATAAATTTTTCTTGAGAAAGACATGATAGAGCCTTCAAGCAACAAACAATGGTCTTTCTAGTCCTACTTCAGTGAAAGAAGAGAAAACAAAGAAATTACAACTGGATAGCATCCCTCTTCGACCAAGGCTTCTTCGGCATGACAAGACCTCGGGAGGCAAAATGTACCAACTAATTTTGCGCTTACCTCCAATCTCTCGACGTATTGAATAGAAGTCCTTCATTTCCTACTGAGATTATCATTGGAGATAGATGGTTGTTATATGCTGGGTATCCAGCAAGATACTAGACCAGCCAGAGCAGGACTCGGGAGCTTATTGGAGACAAAGCGGAAGTGAATCGAATGTGAACAAAATTTGAATACATGACTACCATTAGAATCATTTCAATGTTGGATGTTTGAATTGATCAGCTGATTACCACTTTGGCTGAAGGTTCCAAGGTTGAACCCGACCCTGATGCAGCGCCGCCTCCTATTGGTCAACTCATCGGTCATCCGGCCCCCGAAGTAGAATCCGGCTTCCCTATTGGCTGGTTTATAGTATGTACAGTTGCCCAGGTGAACAGGTGCCCGGGCAGTATATAATTTCAACCATACCCAGACCATACTCCTTCATATCAAGCTACTTGAAATTCAGAAAAAGATGAGCAAAGCAAGCAATCAAGATGCGAGTGATTCAGAAGGCAACAAGGAACTGGGAGACCTCCAGGGTTTGAAGCAGGCCAAATCGCGACCCGCTCAGAACCTTCCTCGGGGCCTTCGACAACGACGAAGATCCGAATCTCCCGAGGTCATTACTTGGGATGGGGATATGGATCCAGAGAATCCCAAAAGTTGGCCCAAGGGTCTGAGATGGAAGAATACCCGGATCATCTCTCTCTTTGTTTTCATCTCGCCCATTTCGTCGTCGATGATTGCTCCCGCCATAGACGACCTCGCCAAGTCCCTGGGGATGCACGCGTCGCCCACGCCATTGGTCCCATATTCTTCGGTCCGACATCGGAGCTCTACAGCCAGGTGCGTTCACTTCAGGTCAGCAATCTGTGGTATTTGGCATGGAATCTGGGATGCGGATTCGCTACGACGAGGAGTCAACTTTTTGCTTTTCGATTTCTAGCCGGTATTGTTGCTAGTGCACCGCTAGCTATTGGAGGTGGCTCCATCAGGTAAGAGAAGGCCCGGAGCACATTCGAGTCCCGTGAAGGCTGACTGGATTGACAGCGATACGTGGACGGCGGAGGAGCGTGGCAAGGCCATAGGTGTCTATGCCCTTAGACCACTATCAGGGCCCGTGGTCGGACCGATAGCTGGCGGATTCATCGCTGATTATTCGACCTGGCGCTGGGTATTCTGGTCCACATCCGCCGCTGCGGCCGCAGTACAGGTTGTTGGATTCTTCTGGCTATGCGAGTGTCACCTGGGCACGCTTTTACGAAAATGACGCGATCTTCTGGCAAAAGAAATGGGGAATGAGAATTTACACACCGCGGAGGAAGTGGAGACACTCGGTTTCAGCGTTGTAATCTTCTTTCCCAGACTCAGGAACCTCGCATAAGTCCCCTTCACCGGCGTTTAGCAGAAGGATACTGTCAATGTAACCAGATCTGCCGTCGGTTGAAAGTCCCGCTTTGTCAACCCTAGTGCTGAGTCGCGAGTCTGGTACCACTAGATTGCTAATTGCACCTCCTATGTCTCTGTGACTTTGGACCAAGCTAGCAGTCGTCAGAAGAAGGTTGTGGGCGTGCAAGACGCGCTCGTACCGTGCTAGACGCCCATGGAGGTCTTCTTCGCCCCGACTGCACTTCCTTTTACGCGGCCTCGGTGGCTGATAGACACAGTGTAGTTCTGCCTTGCTGCAACTGGCACAATTCGGTGCTATGCGATCACATTTGATCTTTTTTTCGTACACAAGACTGGCAGTTAAAAGGCATCGCAGTCATCCGATCAGTCTCAAAGGAGCCATTGGCGCCCAGTAGCCAAGCCCTCGTAGGTGCGGGAGCAAGCGGGACAATACGGGAGACAGTCTTGGTGTGCGTGGTATCCTCCATTGGAGGGGTGTCCAGCTCTGGCCTGCTTTCCGGTGTGTAACAAGGAGTGGCACGCGGCTCCGGGGGCGGGGCGGCATCATTCGGGTCGGTTAGAATTCCAAACTATGGCAGGGACCCACATCGCCCGGATGGTCTAGTGGTAGGATTCGCGCTTCGTGAGTTCCACCTTCTCGAATATCTGAAGGATCAGATTTACTAACCAAATCTCCAGGGATTCGTCCAAACCTGAATTGCGCGAGGTCCCCGGTTCGAACCCGGGTTCGGGCCCATTTCTTTTTTGCATTTCTTCCATTGCCGGCGAGCTATCATAATGGTATAAATTGTAGAACGTCACCCAGGCAATCTTTTTGGAGAAGGAATAATATTAGGGGATATTTTGGGAGGTTAGACACTTAGGTAGACAGGGTCTCAAGGCTCCGCCTGCAAGGGTAGACAGGGGTTCCCCCAAACACCCCGCCTCTGTGATCCCAGACGTTACATAGTGCTACTATTACTATAGACCCGATGTAGTGAGAGGTGAAAGGACGAATAGTGATCTTTCTATCGTCCAGAATCCTCGCAAAGTGCTGTAAAATACCCCGTCATCTTACACCGTCAACCCATCTTCATCCCTTCCTAGCAATATGTCAAAGCTGAATGTGTCCGGCCTACCTAACGCTAGCCCGAATGGCAATCACACATTTCTGGCCTCAAATAGCATGTCAACATCCCAAATATAAAACATCATGATTGATACAGTTTCTCTTGAATAGAGTTGCCGAACATGCGGTTTATGTCACCTGGAATAAAGGTAATCAGGGAGGGTGTCATGCTGTTCATTCCTGATGGAAACAACTGAGACTACGGCAAACTCGAAACCTGTAGCAACAAAGAAACTTTGAGATACTTTTATTTCCCAAGGATCAGTGTATCCAAAGTTTCCTATGTAACAAGGTGTTCACAATGAGTAGATGTCCCTCCAAGTTCGCCCCCTCTCCCTTTACCCCTTGTACCTACATGCTACCTACCGCTCAAGGGCTTGCTGCTCACTAGACGTCTACCCTATGAGCCCAACGCAAAGCAGGCTATTCCAAGTAGCAATTTACCACTTAATGTTACTATGGTACTCAAGCCCTGGAAGGGCTTTCTGGGATAGCCATGTCGGGAATGAAGCACCCTGTGATCCTGTCCCTTATTACAGCCAAGCTCCTAATCTCGGTACCACTGGAAGGAACTTTACTCGATGTTGAAATTGGGTAGATACCAGCTCGTTGTTTGTTGCACCTACTCAGATGACCTATATCATACGCATGGTATTGTGGAATAGTGCCTCTCATGCAGCCCAAAGTTTATTTTCAGAAGATGTGACCAAATGACTATTTTGATGCTCATACTAAGGTTAGACCCTCTCATAATTTCTATAAGACATTAACTGGTCATTTCAAACTTCTGTGCAGTTTCACGTGATTTGCATAAAGTGCAAGGTGTCAAAAACGTTGGTATGCAGGTCACCCGGTATACATTCCAGGTACCGAGGAGGAATTTCCTCTGGTAAGACATCTGGATACAACTCCAATTGGTAAACAATAGGTAGCTTGATGCTTGACTACTAAGCTTATATCCTCGTGACAAGACTCTATTCTAGACTGAACTTAATACGAACCTTGGAACATTTGGCCAATCTTACTACTTCCACATCATCCCAAACTTTCCCGGTGCCCCGGTGGTAACTTTAACCCTTAATTTTGTCCTCCGTATTAACGTTTTCAATACCCCAGGGCTGGTTTTGTGGAGATATGTCTGCCTTAGGATTTAGGTCCACATTGTTTGCTTTTTAGTTATATAGCATGGGAGCTTCTCTCCTCTCGGGCTTCCATTAATTTAACTTCTTGCTCAATATATTCTAATTCCAGATTCTTCGCTCTCTTTTAATTGCCAGAGCAAGGATGTTGTGGTCAAAATGGTTATTATTACTCGCCTCCGTTCATGCTCAAAGCACACCGGATTGTCCTGTCCATGGAGCTGCATACCCAGCACCCAGAGCATTTTCAAGAGATCCAGCATTTATCGCCGCCACTGAAACGATAAGTACGAAGCTTAACAAAGCAATTGATAATGAAAATTTATCATCCATCTCTTTCGCATTGCAAATATTCAGCAGCCATGATCCTGATCCAGCATTCGGCTTCTACCTCACCGACGACGCAATTAGATCTGGGAATGTTGGTGTTACTGAAGTTGATGAGAACACGATATTCCGCATTGGCAGCATCTCAAAGGTGTGGACAATGTTCCTCTACATGACTTTTGGTGGGATACGGTACTTTTACGAACCTGTTTCGAAGTACGTACCCGAGCTTCGGGTGAATCAAAGCTTGGCACGGTCAACAAACGCAATCGATCATGTGAAGTGGGACGAGGTGACCATTGGCGAGCTTGCAAGTCACCAGGCTGGCATTTTGAGAGATTGTATGTTGACGCTAGCTGCATTGGCTGAGTGCGTTGTGTGAATTTAATTCTAACCTTTGATTAGACGCATTTTTGGATCTAGGATTTCAGCAAAGCACCCTTGAAAGTCAAGGATTTCCCGCGCTTGCTGAGTCCGAGCAGATGACCTGCGGAAGCACGCAGCCGTGCAACAGGAAACGTTAGTACCTCGGGCTGTTTGGTTACGACTGATGTCTTTGGCTAACAGTGTTTCCTTTTCTAGGTTTCTTTAACGGCATGCTACAGAGTCGTAAGTATTTCGTTTCATCTTTTCCTGACCCAGCTAATTTTATATATTTTTTCAGATCCTCTAGCATCGACCTCGCAAACGCCGATTTATTCTAATGCGGGCTACCAAATTCTCGGATACGCCATGGAATCAATTCTCAATTCAAGTTACGAGGATGTTTTACATGATCGACTCATCGAGCCACTCAATTTGACTAGATCCAGTCTTCGTACCCCTGACCCAGCTTTGGCCGTGATACCCTACAATGAGACGTTTAGTTTCTTTGACTTCGATATGGGTGATGAAGGAAGGTTCGTTTTCAGTCGACATCTCATCCTCCAATAATCTGCTTACATGTTACTAGTGCCGGAGCAATCTACTCATCGGCAAAAGACATGGCAACTTTCGGTCGTGCAATCCTTTCAAATTCGCTCATTGACCCTTCAGTCACCAGAAAATGGCTGAAGCCAATAACTTACGCATCTTCCTTGCGACAGGCAGTGGGTGCTCCCTGGGAAATCTATAGCTTTTCTACCCCTCGTCGTACCGATCTCTACAGCAAAGCTGGCGACCTCGGAATGTATTCCAGCTTCTTAGGTCTTTCGCCAGATCACGATACCGGCTTCACCGTCTTGGTTGCCGGTAGCAATTCACACCAATCTACAGCAATGATATCCGAAATAGTTGCGAATACCTTATTACCAACACTCGACATTGCTGCGAGGAACCAAGCACTGGAGCGATTCGGTGGAACCTACGAGTTGGCGACAGACGGTTCCAATTCTTCCATCACTATTACCGCGGATGACGGCCCAGGGCTGAAAATCGAGAGATGGATCAGTAACTCTGTCGATATGTACGAAACACTCATGGGACTGCAACATGTGACAGATCGCTCCGCAATCAATATACGCCTCCAGCCGACCGGGCTTGAGACATCAAGCAAAATTGGGTTTTCTGCTGTGATCTATGCGCAGCCCGTGCCGGATCATGCCGGGCCCATCACTGGCTCGTGCTTCTCGTGGCAGTTACTCGACTCTTTCATATATGGGAATGTGGCTTTATCTGAGTTTGAATTCGAGGTTAATGATAATGGGGACGCGACAAGTGTCTCGCCTCGGGCATTGCGCATAACCCTCCCGAGGCTCTGATGAGCTGTGATTTGGATATAAAAATGATACGAACGGTCTGGTCCGGATGGGACAGCATGTCATTTAGCGAAAACAATCTAATAATCTACTTTTGCCATAGGCAGCTTTTTATATCTCGTCTCGGTTTTTGCGAAGTATATACAATGATGAGACTTTATCAGTGAGGGGCTTCCCAAGGAGCGACAAAGCCCCACTTGTGCGCTGTTGGATTGAGTCATTTGGGCGCCCTATCGGTACTAGTACTGCTTAGGTACATGTTGAGGCATCCCGATCGGACCGTGTTTTGCTCCCGAGCGCTATGATGTCATCCCGATTATGGAGACGAAGTTTAACCCACAAAAGACCGAGGACTGGAAACGCCCCAGTGGGCGCACCGGTCGCGATATTGCACGAGTAAAGTTGCTAATAGCGCAAGGCAGAGGCAATCCAATGTGGGGGCCTGAATGGTGGAGCAAGGGAGACCGGCCGAAGCATTGTGTTGAGAAGTTTGTGTGACACAAATCTAGACTCGCCTACCTGGTACCACTTTGGAGCCTCGCTGTCTTCGGGTGTCCTAAGAATGTCTATCACCTGGGCATCTGAAGATCATGCGATCGACAAACGTTGGAATTTACTTTATACAGTACGATATTTTCCCTTATAGAACATTGACAAGCCCATATTCCGGTTGCGGTTCGGTAGTGTATAGCATCGAAGTTGGATATCGGCAACGAGCTTATGGAACCTGTAATCCTTCTGCCTCGTAAATGGCTCCAGTATATTGGGACCACTAGGCATCATGCTCCGTGTATGGCGAGATCCAGTCCTCTGAACCGGGAATTGTCGATTCAGACTGACACCGATTTTTGTGCCGATTAGTTTGGCCGGAATTATCAAGCCACATGCCTCAGAGATTTTTCACGGGCTTGGTGGATAGACGTCAAACCAAGAACCGACCGTTCACCGGTACGCCGTTAGTTGGCTTGGCTGAGCGAATTGAGGCTTGGCTTTGAAGGTTCATGGCTTTTCTGGGAAAATTTCCAAGAGAAATAAAAGTCCCATGGAACCGTGGATCGAAGTTTCACAAATCTATATCAACACAATTTCGAGTATTGTAAACATTCTAGAACAAATATCTGGGGTGCAATGGTCGGTGAAATGCTGGGGTACGGGGTAAACAGGCCTTCTGTGCAGGTACAGTATGATGAAAGCGATTGCCCGTGGGGAGTAGCCATTGCATGAATTATGCAAGCTGACCCAGATGATGTCATGTTAATGAAAGCGGCGAGTTAATGTACCTTGCACAGAGTCAAGGGCCCAGGGGCGTTAGCCTCTTACCGAATTCGGTGTTATGGAGATCGACCCACTCTCCGGGTAGGCGATGCCTGATTGGTCCACCTTTGTTTGCTTAACTTTCTTTTCACTTTTATGTCGCCTTAACTCCCAAGTATGCAGGGATGACTTCATTCTCTGTTCCCGTGTCTTAAAAAAAATCATTGACTTCTTCGAGCATTGTTTGGGCTGTGCGGTGCTTTCCACTTCTAAAACTTTTGTAGGTGCCCTGTATGTGCAACTCTGAAAACGAAAGGCGTCGAGGACCGGTATCAAAACCTGATATGACGCTCCGATCTATTGCCGCCCCGGGCGCCGGGGGCCGTGAACTATCCGAACCCTACTCCGTACTGTTGATTGTAGTAGCGTAGAGAGCGGAGAGAAGGAATAGCGAGCAGTTCGGCATTACTTCTTGTATGGACGGGTCTGACGTCAGATCTACCTGGTGGGGAATGCCAAGGCCGTGCAGGGATCACCAATTGATACCAAGTTTTCACTTTTACATTGGACAGAGTAGAATTTACGGAGTATGCTCTACTATGCACAGATGTAAGAACTACCGAAAAACAATTGGTGTCGCCTTACCTCTCAAGTCTTTCTTATTAGTCAAATCCGTTCATCCTCCACCACCATGCGCGGTTACGCCAGGGATCTCCGTTACCTTAAACGGAAGGGGATCCACTATAAATCCGGTTTGAAATCGAAAGCGAAAAAAAGACCGGTCCCAAATTTCGAGCATGGTCTCCGAGCTGCGCAGGTATAACAGCTGGGGAAGGTCCACATATATTTTTTTTTCTTCTTCTCAACCCCTTGTTTGCTCCCCCGCATACCATGTCTCCTCCAGAGCAACAAGAAGCTCACGCTGAGCATAGCGAGAGCAGGCCTTCGTCGCATGGCGTTAGCAGCGACACCAGCGAGCCCGTTGATCTCTCCAACGAGCTCTCTGAGAAGAGAAGCGAAAAGAGTGAGCGCTCCGATGGCAAGCGCGAACTGAAGGAGCAGGATTGCTACGAAATCCTCGGATACTCCTGGCCACGATGGAAGAAATGGACTTATCTCGCCGCGGTCGCCTTCGTGCAGGTTTCCATGAACTTCAACACCTCTGTTTACCCTGCTGCGGTTGTCCAGTTGACCGAGCATTTCAAAATCAGTGAGCAGCATGCTCGCACTGGTCAGATGGCTTATTTGGTCACCTACTCTATTGGTTGTGAATTGTGGGCTCCTTGGTCCGAGGAGTTCGGTCGCTGGCCTATCCTCCAGCTCTCTATGTTTTTGATCAACATCTGGCAACTTCCTGCTGCTCTCGCCCCGAACTGGGGCTCCCTTGTTGTGGCTCGTGCTTTGGTATGTTTATATGCGACCGACTTTTGCGACATCAGCTAATATAGCATAGGGTGGTCTGTCTACTGCTGGTGGAAGTGTCACTCTCGGTTTGATTGCCGATCTTTACGAACCCGAGACCCAACAATTCCCTCTCGCCTTCATCGTCTTGTCTTCTTGTATTGGTACCAGTATTGGTGGTGTCGTTGGTGGACCTATCGCGCGATGTAAGCACTCAATGATTCCCGCGCAGCGATTTGTTACTAATATACGCATAATATAGTCCTCACTTGGAGATGGTTCTTCTGGATTCAGCTCATTTTCGGAGGTGTTACACAGATCATTATCTTCTTCATGCCCGAAAGTCGTTCAACCATCATCATGGACAAGGAAGCCAAGCGCCGTCGCAAGACAGGAGAAGACCCCAACATCTACGGACCCAACGAGCTCAAGAGCCCCCGAATCTCCCTCAAAGAAGCCGGCAAGATTTGGGCCCGTCCATTCTACATGTTGTTCCGCGAGCCCATTGTGCTCTGTCTGTCTCTGCTGTCCGGTTTCTCTGACGCTTTGATTTTCACTTTCCTCGAGAGTTTCGCCATCGTCTACAAGCAGGGCTGGGGCTTCGGAACCCTCGGTCAAGCCTGGGCTGTCATCCCCATTAACGCCGCCTATTTCATCGCCTATTTCAGTTACTTCCCGTGGTTCTTCCGCGATCAGAAACTGCGTCTCCGACACGGTGATGCGGCTATTCCCCCCGAGCGCCGTCTGAAGTGGCTCTTGTTCCTTGCACCCCTCGAACCCATCGGTCTATTTGGTTTCGCCTGGACATCATTCGGCGAGTCGCGCAACGTCCACTGGATCGGCTCCATGATTTTCTCCGGCTGTGTCGGTATTGCCAACTTCGCCATCTATCTCTCCTCCGTTGATTACATGGTCGCATCTTACGGTGTCTACTCCGCCTCCGCGACCGGTGGTAATGCATTCGCCCGTGATCTGCTCGCCGGTATCTCGGCCATGTACGCCGCACCCATGTACACCAACATCGGCAACAAGTGGCATGTCGAATACGCCACTACCGTTCTGGCTTGTCTGTCTTGTCTGGTTGTGCTTCCCATCTACGTCTTCTACTGGAAGGGGCCCGAGATCCGCGCCCGAAGCAAGTTCGCTTCTACCCTTGCTGCTGACCGTGAGCAGAACGGTGGTCGCCGTGTTAGCAGGATTAGCATGGAGCCTTGATTTCTGCGCGTCTACCTGGAGTTGATGTGAGATTATGTATATTTGTCTCCCTCTTATGTATATATGACTCGTGATGAGTTGGAGGATTACTCGATAGAGTCCTCACGGTCTATTATGACTGCTATGCTATATCTAATCATGTTCAATCTGTGAATACTCGAATTTTCTTTCTCCCGTAGACGTGAGATCCTCACCTTATCACCAATGCCCCGCCGATGGAGATCCTGCAGATCAAACTTAACCCACGTCATATGTCGATTTGTAATGTGCCAGCATCGCCTGGGCATAAGCCATTCTAACGTTGTCTGCAAGTTGGCGGATCGCATGTGAAAGGCGCAATCCTGCAGGCGCGATAGCCAGCAAAGAGCGTTAGCTGATCTGCAGAGCTAAGACCAATACAGCAAGGATGTGCGCTTATCCTTTCAATAATTCCACGCACCTCAATTATAACCATCAGCCAACATCCATCCCCTTTCCCAATTCCCCAACCAGCAAAATGATCACAAGCACGATCGAGATCAACGCGCCGCCCGCCAAAGTGCGCGAGATTGTACGTTCACCACACCATTGCAGACTCCCGCACTAACACACCCAGTTCCTCAACTTCGCCGCCTACCCGGAATGGCACACGGAGTGGCTGAAGGAGATCAAGACGCCGGACGGGAAGAACCCACATGATCTGAGCGCCGGCGATAAGATCGACGTGAACATCGAGAACTTCAAATTCGTCGCCGAAGTCAAGGTAAATCCAACATCCTTCCAAGCTGCAGAATTAAAATGCTCATGGCAAGCAGGAAAACACCGAGACGTTGTTCTCTTGGCAGGGCCCGCCCGTGTTTACCATTGCCGGTCTGCACAAGTTCCATATCGAGCCTGCGAATGATGGTGCTTCTACGATTTTTACGCAGTCGGAGGATTTGAAGGGATTGCTTTCGTTTATTATGAGTCCGTCGCTGCTTGGTAAGAAGATGCGTGCTCATTTCGATATTTTCCATCGGGATCTGAAGAAGCGCGCTGAGGAGGCTTGATTTGGGGGCCGAAAGTGGTTGCGCACGCACTTTTGTCTTTTGTGCACGCATTGTGCTTCGGCTTGGTTTGAGCTGGGCTTGCTTGATGTTTACTTAGATACACTTTGAAGTTGAATGCAATTTATTGACATGGATGGGTATTCGCAAGATAGCAACAAAGGCTCTAGATATGTAGGAACGTTGTTGGCAATGCACAGACTTAAGTGCGAAAAGTTTGGAATCCTCCATCAACACTTCTCTTACCTTATCTGGTAGGTAGGGTGTGAGTGTGTGACCTCGAGATGATATATTTTGTCATATCAAGGCAAGCGGTTCTCCCATAGGAGAGGAGCCTCTCTCTTTTGTTTCGCGCGGGTCTGATTTCAGGCATCCTTATGTTTGGGCCGGTCGCAGTCCCAGCCCTGGAGAGCAGGGGCCACGGCAAAGTGGAACTGGGTGCTGACGAGGTTCGAAAACGCACGCGAAGCGTTTAGTCTGGCCACGAACGGAAGTCGCATAAGCTCATTGTCCCTCCGGGCCTTACTGATGTTGGTCGAGAGGAGACTTGTCCAGAGATCTCGTTCTGGCACACACTGATCCCCGGGGACAATTGGCCGTTGAGGGGGTTTGACGATATAAATTTGACATGAACCAGTCATGATCAATCACCCGGTTTGAATATATGAGCTTCGAAGAACGTCGGATTCAGATAAACGTCGGGCCTGCGGTCAAGTTTGATGCCGCACAGAAGGTGAGATATGACGACTGTGTTTGGTCCGTGACATTGAACACGGTGTCCCAGTGACTTTGGAACAAATTCTCGATATGGGTGTTTTCAAGCCAAATAACATCCTTGACATGCGCCAGGCTCTCGTACGGACTTTGCAGTTGGAGCGAGTCTGCAATATTTCGCGCCCTGTCCACGAAAACCTGATAATGCGCTGTACCCGTCGAAGCAATCATTCCAATAGAAACAAGCCAGACATCAAGGGAGTCAATCATCCGATTCGGCGGTGCCAGGTACCTGAAATGCTCGGCGAGGCGAATAACGATTGTATTGGAGATGACTGCATGTGAGTAATAGGTGGGCCCCTGCACAATGAACATATATAGAATGATTGCGCAACGAATGCATTCGGTGATTGGCGATATTTGAGACGCTGAAGTGTTTGAGGAGAGTAGAAGCCGATGCACAACAAAGCACGTGAGATCATGTAGCTGGGTGGTTGAGAAAGGTATCTGTTGTGCTCGTTGAATGACGTTGCGGAGACGGACGAAGACGTTTTGAACAGCAGGATCGATTTCAAGGGCATCGATATTGTATGCTCCTTCACAATTGTCGGTCAGTTCTAATCGCCATTCTGGAATCGGTGGAATTCCATCTCCGATGCCAAAGTCGTCCTGTGTTTCGAACTGAGGATGGCCCATTATGAGCATGGATACCCTATAAGATTGATGAACAAGCTTTCTTTCGACTTTACACGGAATATTTCTTACCAGCTAACCATCCTGGCGGTAAGTGGACTGGTCTGTCTGACCGAGTTGATACCCCCTCTTAAATCGACCAGTTTCTTAACCCCGTCGACATGCATCTGGCCAACCTTGACATTTCCCTTGCCAAACTGAACACGAACCATCAGCACAGCCTCTCAATCTGATAAATGCACATGGAGAAAGGGGGGGCATTGAAATCAACAAGCCGGGTGAAAGCCTCACCTCGATGGTTGCCAGCGTAATAACAGAGTTCATGGTTCCATCCTGCATTGCCAGGGAGACATCTTCAACCTTTCGTCGAAGGAGAGCCACCGAGTCTGCCATGAGGAGCTCAGACGACTGAAAGCCCTTCTGGGCGAGAAGCTCTTCATCAAGGCATGCCGTCTGCAGCGACACGTGAAACAGCGCCGGGTCGCCAAGTGCCAGTGGCCACCAGGAAATAAGGAACGGATTTGACGTCGCGCTCAAGTCAAGCGGATAGTACTGGAATGCGATCTTGTTGAGGACTAGATCGATGTGGTAAGCTTTGTGTGAATCACATCAACACCGGGATTACCCACAGCCATGAATAAGGCGTTGAACGTGCTCCCTAGGAAGTCTCGTCGGAGGATACGAGTCAAAAGGGTCGAAATTTCCAATTCTATAGTCAGATAAAGCTCTGTATGTCCCGAGAGGTTCTAACGACGCGCTATCCGGCGGGCCCGGAATTGCCGAAGTTGCAGGCTCATTCGCATATGCGCACTGGATTCTGCGCCGGGCACAGCGAGAGCACCTTGGAGTTCCCAGATCACAGCTGGACTTGGATTTTGCACAAGCAGCACACGACCGACGGAGAGTTGGGCGCATTGCGAGAAAATGAGTATCAAAACGGAGTGTCAGCCTCAGGAACCGATCGTGCTAACGCGCCCCACACCGCCTTTGCAATCAGGATGGCACTGGAATTGATTGGAGGACGACTTTCAAAGTCTGTTGATGGAGAGAGGAGTTGCTAGACCAGGCCTGATCTCCTCATGGCATTGTCTCCAGTTCTGAGAGTACGTGGACTTCAGGTGACAGCCTTCGCCCGAAGGGGACTAGACCCCGGTTGTGCCTGGCTCGGAGTCTAGTCCTAATCAGGAAATAAGTATAGAGTGCATATCATGCCATTCCAAGCTGCGACTCAATAATCTTAATAAAAACTCCAGGTCTATTTCTTTGCTTGAGGATACATTTCGAGATCTTGCATTGACAATAATCAACCAAGAGCTCCATCATGGCTGCTGAGATTACCAATTTGTCAACATCTCATGCCGAGCTGCTTCGAGCATGGCCTTCCAACCCATCCCAGCATACAGTCACACTCATTGAGAGTCTATCAGGATGGTCAACCTGGCAATACATTGTGGCCGTCATGCTGGCAGTGATATTCTATGATCAAGGTACTCAACAGTGCCCATCATACAAGTGTCACCTAGCTAACGTGATTTGAAGTCATGTACATCAAGCGAAAGGGCTCAATTGCGGGACCGCCGCTAAAAATTCCCCTGATGGGTCCATTCATACAGGCGCTTGATCCGAAGTTCGAGGGATACCTTGCTCAGTGGGCGAGCGGGCCCCTGAGCTGTGTGTCTGTCTTCCACAAGTATGTGACTTCAATCATCCCTTTTCAGTGATTTCAACTTTTCTGAACCTCAATATGCTTACAACCCATTCATAGATTTGTTGTTCTTGCCTCGGATCGAGACATTGCACACAAGGTGTTCAAATCACCCGCCTTCGCCGAGCCTTGCATAGTGCCAATCGCGAAGGACATATTGGGCCACAAAGCATGGGTCTTCCTCCAAGGCAGAGATCATGCAGAATACCGCAGAGGCCTGACTCCTCTGTTCACAAATAGGGCCATGGCTACGTATCTTCCAGTTCAGGAGCGGGTGCTCTCTGATTACTTTGGAAAGTTCATTGCCGCCAGCAAGGGAAACCAAGGAAAGCCAATGGAATTCATGACCATGTTCCGTGAGATAAACTGCGCACTTTCTTGTCGCACGTTCTTTGGAGATTACATTTCTCAGGCAGCAGTCAAAAAGATCGCCGATGACTTCTACCTAGCAACAGCTGCCCTTGAATTGGTCAACGTGCCTCTCTCAATGTACATCCCATTCACCAAGCCTTGGCGCGGAAAGCGAACAGCAGATGCCGTTCATGTCGAGTTTGCAAAATGCGCCGCTGCATGCAAGGCAAACATGGCGACCGGTGCGGAGCCCAAGTGTATTGTCGATCACTGGGTGCTTCACATGATCGAGTCTAAGAGATACCGCGAGAGAGTCGCAGCAGGAGAAACGGAAGTGGAAAAGCCGACGAACATGATTCGAGAATTCACCAACGAGGAAATCGGAGAGACATTGTTCACATTCCTCTTCGCGTCTCAGGATGCCTCTAGCAGTGCAACAACCTGGCTGTTCCAAATCCTCGCTCAGCGACCCGATGTCCTCGACAAATTACGACAAGAGAACCTCGCAGCTCGAGGCGGCGATAAGGACAAAATCTTCGATCTTCCAATGCTCGAGTCGCTCACCTATACAAATGCCGTGATCAAAGAACTCCTGCGCCACCGGCCGCCTGTCATCATGGTGCCCTACCTCGCGACCAAGAACTTTCCTGTGACTCCAAATTACACAGTCCCCAAGGGTGCAATGATCATTCCATCTTGCTATCCCGCTCTGCATGACCCAAATGTATACCCCAATCCTGATACCTTTGACCCTGATCGGTGGATATCTGGAGATGCCGAGTCCAAAACAAAGAATTGGCTTGTCTTCGGCGCTGGTCCCCACGACTGCCTCGCAAGAAGATACGTGCCCTTGTCCATGGCAGGCATGATTGGAAAGGCAGCACTGGAGCTAGATTGGGAGCACCATGCTACCGATAAGTCGGAGGAGATTCGAGTATTTGCCACGCTATTTCCGATGGTGAGTTGTTGCTTCGCGCTCGTGCCGACTTCTCAATTTTCTGACATGCAAATAGGATGGCTGCCCCCTTGTTTTCACAAAGCGTTCGTAGAGCGTGTTTTAGTTTTTTCAATGAGAGTTTTGGTATTTGTACAAGTAATCGCAAGAACACAGGCCCGAAATATTAGGATATGGCGTAATCATGGGCTTCCCAAAAGTGAAGTTGGTATACAAGGAATGACATCGTTTATATACAAGTCGAGCACGTCTATAACTCTCCAAAATCCAGTCACCACCTAATTAGCATTATCATCGGACTTTGGCAACATCTTGTTGATCTTTTCAACAAGCTCCTGTGTTCCGTAGGGCTTGTGGATGATATCATCCATGCCAGCGCTGATCATTTCGTCTCGCTGTGCCTCCCTGACGTTTGCAGTGACCCCCAGGATGGGAACATGGCCGCCACCATCCTTTTCAATTTTGCGAATTTCTCGTGTTGCACAATTTCCATCCATAATAGGCATTTGTTGGTCCATGAGAATGCAGTCGAACGGAGTTTTCTTGTTCGCATCAACAGCCTCTTTGCCATTGCTGGCCTCGGATATTTCGAACCCAAGTGCATCCAGCTTGCGAGAGATAATGCGTCTGTTGATTATATTATCCTCGACCAAAAGAACACGCTGGCCGTCTCCAGTTTGCTTGTCCTGGTGGAAAGGTGATTTCTTGGCACGTCTGATTTGGTCGTCTGAGACCTCACGCGCTATACTGTGGGTACGTTGGGTTCGTGCATCGTTTGGTGCACCTGGCCCTGCTTCCCAGACGTTGTCTTCTGGGGGGTTTGGCGAAATGTCGGGTTCTTCCGTGGATTCATTGACACCACGCATCTCGTTTCCTAATGTCTGGATATCAAGAGAAAGTCGATCCATCCCCGACATGTCAAGTTCACCATGCCCTTCTGAACTCGTGTCGCTTGTTTTGCGAACTTTGAAGAAGAAGCCGAATGTGCTTCCCTGGCCTTCCTCGGAGCTCACGCCGATCTCACCCCCGTGAAGATGGCACAATTTTCTGCAAACATTCAAGCCGAGACCAGAGCCCCCGTATATGCTTTCGGTTTTCGGGGTCGCTTGGTTGAAGCGTTCGAATAGACGCTTTTGTGCCCGATCGGTAATGCCAATGCCAGAGTCTTTGACAGCAACCATGATGTATGCGATTTCACCATCACCCCACTCTGCGGTCTGTGTTGCATCTTTGCGAAGCGCCGATTCGCCGGATTCGAAGAAAACGATGTTCGGTGGATATGATGACGGACGCTCTAACGATGCACCTATTGAAACTCGAATGAATCTCTCGCTTTCTGATTTCGCGGTGAACTTGATCGCATTTGAGAGGATGTTTATCAGAACCTGGCTCATTCGATCGAGGTCGGCCATGACCCAATCCATACCACAGGAGTGGTAGGATACATCGGCCTTATATTCAAATTGTATCCGTTGCTTGCGTAGCTCGGGCCGGAATATTGTAAGTGGAGTTGTGAGATGTCGTTTGGGCTGGACCTTCTTCGGAGATAAGGACAGCATTGATGCATCCAGCTTTGAGAATGTCAGTACATCATTGACGATCTTCTTTTGATGGGTGATGCAAAGACTGATAGTCTCAGCTGCTTCGGTGATGTTCATGAGCGAGATCTGATCCGGCTTTTTGTTGAACACAGCTTCCTGTATATCCTCGGTGCAGTGCAATATCGCAGATAGTGGATTCCGAATCTCGTGGCTGATCATATCGATGAATCTCTCTTGTTGTTTCTTGCGCTCTTGCGCTTCCTTGGCAGCCTTCCTCTGTACAAGTTCGGCCTTTTTCTCCGGGGTGATGTCTGCGACGGTGCAGATGAACAGTCCACTTTCTCCGATACCGAGAGACTTCACATCCTTTTTGTTCAACTGGCTCAACGTGATGACGTACCACATTGAGTCCGGGTCACGGGTATGGTATTCGATTCGCAGTCCTCCCTTCGAGATTTCAGACTCCTTATATTCGGCGGCAACTCGCTCATAGTCATCTTCATGAACACATTTCAACCAGCACTCTGCAAAGTTCGCGGTGGGACAGGGGATGAATTCTCGAAATCGGCGGTTCACGGATATCAGTTCGTATCGATGGTTGATGATCGCCACGCCGTTCGGTAGGATATCGGCCAGCTGCTGGGCCGAGACATTTTGGCTGAAAGTGAACGGCATCTAATACACCGGGGTGCTCGAGTTTCTTGTCGGGGTTAGGAGAGTCTACTATGACGATCTTGGCATTCTCACAGTGATGAATTGCCGACGAGCAAGTGACTGACTCGCATCGCACTGAGAAGTTGAATCGCGGTGTGTGATATTCACGTTGTCATAAGTCGAGAGGATGAGATGTTGTCGATTGGTCACATTAATTGGACAGAGAAGAGCAGATGGCGGGGATATACTCATCGCAGCCTCTGTCCTGTACGTCATTATTGTGGAGCGAGGCGTTTCTGTTCGATCTTCTTCCAATTTGCCCTCCGTTTGCTTTCTCCGCGTCTTTTCATTGGCCCAGCCAGAATCTCCTTGCTGCCACATACTTCAGGCCATTAACTGACGTCACTCATATTTTCATTTTGCTGCCTGAGGCTAACATCGAAATCCATTGCAGTGCCCAGGTGCTCGACACTATAAATATGTACAATCAATTACAGGTGCTTCATGGTAGATACGCTGGTTTGCCCAATTCGAGGTGGAGAGTGGTTTCTGACCGCAAAAGACTGATGGCGCATCATCAAGGGATAAGGAAACCTTGGAATCAAAAGATTCAAGGCTCCCAGTAGTATAGACGATACTCCCAGCACTGCCCAGGTGAAGACTGGGTAATGGCACAACTTACTACTCCGTACCCACCTCACTATTCATTCCGTTTTGCTAGTACCTAGTAGCTCACCTGAGCAACAAATGGGCATCTTAGTCATGAGCAGCGGAAACCATATTCCAATGGCATAGTCACCACTTGTGAGGTATTTGTACTAAGTCCGTGAACAGCGCATAATAAAGCCCACCGGGGTTAAAGGCGTACTTCCGACAAGTATTGCATATGCAGAATGATAACCGGAGTACGGAGTACCATTGCGACTCTCTTAGGACAACATTATGCCCCTGTACTCCGTAGGTGAAGATACATACATCAATGTGAATCTCGCATATGCGGCAGACATTCGAGACTGAAGGTAAATTGCATATCCACGCTCAGCGCGCTGCAGAAGAAAGCACAGACTCTGGGTTTTCCCGTTGAGACGCACATTGCTGCCGATCATTGGTTTTAGCCGATCATGCTGGCCAGAGCTGGAACATTGCTTGCCTGACGATCAGCTTGGCAAGGCGATCAGACCCCAGGAGAACTGCAATGTACCTTTGTTTGTCATCGTGAACGCGCACAGGTATTTGTCGAGTCCCTGAATCACCCAAGAACACGCCCGGACATTGAAAGTGGAGTATCAAATACTTGTGGCTCCACCTCATTGGCTGCGGGTTGACTGTTAAAAGCGAAATCTAAGAGATTGAATGAAATTTTCGATGGCAAAGATTGCTGCCCCACTAGCAAAGTAAACGGTCTAGATGAATTTCGAGTGAACTGTCAATGGGTACGGAACATCTCAAATTCAGCGTGGCGAAATATGCCGTTGCTATCTGCACCACAATTGCGAAAAGATGTCTGAAAAAGTGGACCATACTAAATGCTCCAACCTGTCGATAGAGGGTAATGGAGAGCATATATTTAAATCAGTAAAAAAGGTTCCGCATTAGATTCTCCAGAGCTTTTGCCTTCATACACGTAAAATGCAGATATTCGTGTACTTGTATAGATCCCTCGACTCCCGAAGTGCGGCTAATTTAACCTGTCGGGATCCCGCCATACTAAGCCCTAGTCCCTTCGGGCCGATAAAAGTCTGACCAGTAAGGTTTTCAAGCCCAAGCCGATAGCAACTTTCGAGGCTACGATGCGCAATGCCCGAATTATTGAGTCCAAGACGAGTGAGTCAACCTGCATATGAATTGCGTGCGTTATCACAGGCCGCATCGAAGACGAATATTACGGTCTCCTTATCTTTTACACGTGCAAGGGACGGGGTGGCTAGTGGATAAAGCTCTTCACAGTGGGTCGTCCCATTCTCAATAAAGTAATCCGAGAGAACATGCTCCAGTTTAAGATCTTGCTCAAAACGGTAATCCGAGATGCTTCACTCCACTTTTTAAACTGGAGCGATTGAAGATTTTGATTTTTCCGACAGCTATAGATGCTATATTAGGATGAAAGCAGCTGCCATGGGTTGACCTGGATATCCGTTTTCATCCTCGTCTTTTTTCCCCTGGTCATAATGGGTATTGTTGACTATTTCAGTCGACCGCGTGGTCTCCACGCACATGGTGCTGACACCCCCACTATGGAGGCACCAAAGGTCATCGAGCCTACTGTTACCTCTAGTCTGGAGTCTTCGGGGGCAGCCACCCCTGCACACATGCTGCCTTCTCCGGCGGGCAGCGAAGATCCATTTATTCTCGAAAAGATCCCTCATCAATTCGGTCGGCTGGGCTCTTGGAAAGGTTGTTTGATCTTGCTTGTCACATCTGGCTCGCAGTTTCTGGACAACGTGTTCATGACCAGTGCCAACATTGCTTTATCGTCGATTCAGCAGGACTTCGAAGTCTCGGGTACCGACTTGCAATGGATGATCTCTGCATACACGCTTTCGTTTGGTGGTTTCCTGTTGCTTGCGGGTGCTTTGTCTGACCGGTATGCTTTCTCTCACTTCAACTGTCTTGCTATTGTAAATTTCGAATACTGACTTTCACAGTTACGGGCGAAAGAAAATCCTCTGTCTAGGTCTTGCCTGGCTCTCCGTTTGGACCCTCGCCATTGGCTTCGGTCAATCCTTCATTCAACTTACAGTTTTCCGCGGCATCCAAGGAATTGGCGCTGCACTTACCGTGCCATCTGCCATCGGTATCATCAGCTCTTACTTCAGCGGTGTTGACCGTACCCGCGCTTTGTCGATTTATGGAGCCTCTGGCACTCTCGGATTCTGCACCGGTCTTATCTTTGGTGGCTTTTTGACCTCCTCGCTGGGTTGGAGATATATCTTCTACCTGATCGTCATTATCACCGGTTCTTTGGGAATCCTAGGTTTCATCGTGCTCCCTGCCGATGTGCCCTCTAAGCAGAAGCACGAGCGAATGGACTACATTGGAGCAGTGATGTCCACCGCTGGACTTATCTTGCTTCAGTTCGTCCTCTCCAGCGGCGGAAGTTACGGCTGGGACCAGCCTTTCATCATCGTGCTTTTGATTGTGGCTGTTGGTCTTCTCGTTGGATTTACCATCCTGGAAAAGTACATCAGTAACCCAATCATGCCGCTCTCACTGTGGAAGATCCGCAACTTTGCCGGACTCTGGGTGATTGGCTTCAGTGAGTTTCTTTCTGTCAGAAGAAACGCAGGCAAATAGCTAACCTTGAATAGCTGGATATGGCACATACCAGAACGTCATTTACTACATCGTGCTCATCGCACAGGAGGTCGACAAGCTTAACGCTGGCGACACCGCTCTTCGCTTCCTGCCGATGGGTGCGATTGGCTTCATCGTGTCTCTTGGCACCGGAAAATTGCTTGAGTACATGAATGGAAAGCATCTATTGATCGCCGGGCTGGTTTTGGCCGTCGTTGCGCCCATCTCGAGTGCTCTGACTTCGAGCCCTGAATACAGCTTGTAAGTATTCCATGATTATCACTACGTTTCAAGTGAGCCACATACTGACTTTAATAGCTGGCTCAATGTTCTCCCTACCTCTTTGATCAGTATCTCGTCTGTATCATTCATCTTTGTCACGACCAGCACCGTGGTTTTGACAAGTGTCCCCGTCGAGGTGAAGAGTTTGGCCGGTGGAATGGTGAGTTCAGTTCCTGTCAATTTCACATCTATATTCTAACATTTTTCGCAGCTGAACACTGCGTTCCAAATTGGCTCTGGTGTTGCATTAGCCATCTCTGCGGCTGTTACCGACGCCGTTGATATCCAAAAGGGTCATGGTCTTGCTGAGCAGTATGGTACTGGTCTCTGGTGTTCTGTCGGACTTGCTGGCCTTGGTCTGATTGTGGGTCTCATTGCTGTGAGAGAAAAGGGCATTGGGCCCAAAGATCGAATGGGCGCTGGTCCTGTTGCCATCTGATTACGCACGACTCATATGCCGTTTCACTTATAGATGATAGATGACGATCCTCTCCTTTTTTCAACTTAGCGTGTTATGATGGAGACTAAGATTCTTCGGTCGCAATAATGTTTAGCATTCATGAAAATAAATACAACAAATTTTGTTCCATGCAAGGCTCAACGGCACACTAAAGTAGCTATGCTCCCAGAATATACCCAAATTTTCTTCGCCCAGCAACTATTCAATCGGAAGAAATCAACTTCACTTTTTTCATTCCGGTGAATGCATAGGAGTACTTGGAACGATATGAATAGACTCCTTGGCTCCGAGTGAGCTAGCCGCATCAAGAGAATATTGGGGATCGAAGTCGAATTCAAAGGGCATTCGCGATGGCGCTGTATGCAGCCTTGGGGTTGTAGTTTGTATCAAACAGCAAAGGGCTGGAGCTGGAGCGCCACGAATCCTGCAAAGTTTCACATAGTCAGTAAAGTATCCTTAATCTGGGCGGGTGTGAGAATTACCGCGTCAGACACTCCCCAAACGGTGATTCCAACACACTTCGACTGGTTCAGGCAGGCCTTCACAACCTATTTGTTTGTTAGCTTTAGAAGAAACTGAACTGTGCCAGAAAATAGGAAACTCACATTGACATAGTCATTGGAGCTGGCGCCGGCAATATCAAGCTCAGTGATAGCAACCTCCTTGGTTCCTGCACTGGCGAGAGCATTCAGAGCTGTAAAATTATATGAGTCTTATTTCCATAAAGGGGATATGGGGGGGGGGGACTTATCCAGCGACTGCGGCACCACCACCATTGCTCAGGTGTGTTTGAGAACCTGGAAGAGAGTGAGTTAGTATATATAACGAGAAGTATTGGTGCATATCTTACCAATTCCATCAATCGGGATACCAGCAGCAACCCATTTCTTGACATGGTTGACCATACCAGCGACCTTAGCGCTCGAGGCGTTATCCAAGCTTCATGATATCAGCAAATGTAGCGTTTCAAAGCAAATCGAGTAAAACTCACTTGTAGTCGTTGATGTAAAGCTTCGCATTTGGGTCCACAGCACGAGCTGTTTCAAAGGCGATCCGAACGAAGTCCTCACCAAGCACGTTGGAGAAGACGCTTTGACGGAGAGAGCCATCTTCGTTGAAGATTTCGTTCACGACATCCTGTGAATATTAGCGATTTGTTCAATGTGATTCAAATTATTGGACTCTTGTACCCAAGCGTAAATCTGGCCCTTGTAACGGGTCATCACGGTGGTGATGTGGTTCTTCAGGACATTTGTCAGGGTTGTCTTGTCGTTGATAGAAGACACCCAGTTTGGAAGCTGAGAGTGCCAAACTGCTAAGTTTAGTCGATATTTCTAGCAGTCGAAGATATTTACTACTCACCGAGGGTATGTCCACGGACTAGCTTTCCGTTGGATCTAGCAAAGTTCACCTATGGTTTATCAGTGAAATGTAGAACATCGAAGTGCAGAGTTGATACAAGATAGTCAGCTCCGGAGAAGGAGAATTGTCCACGGTTTGCTAAATTTGTAATCAGCTTTCAGTTATTTAGTTTTCTTTTGCAGCTTTTGATACTTACGCTCAGTAGCATCCCATTTCAAGCTGTTCTCAGGGGTCACTTGACCAAAGTTGGCCTTGAGGATTGCGGGAGTCTTTTGATTCTTGGTCAAGGTGCCCTGATCACCGATGTTGCCGAAGTATTTCTTGCCATGGGCTTTGAACTTGGTATCAAGGCTGACCGAGGCCTGACGGGCTTCAATTTCAACTGGCCCAGACAGTGCTTGAGCAGCGAAGAGAAGAGCCAGGACAGTTGTCTTGATGTAAACCATGGTGAAAAGCGTGTAAGGCTATGTGATGAAGATGAGAGAATAGTGACTGAGTAGAAAATAATGAACGTGAAGGATTGCAAGCGATATTTATACAAGGCAAGAGCCAAGGTATCTCGCAAGGAGGTCGCGATGGTTTGAATGAGATGGCCCGATGTAGTTGTTTCCCCGAATGCCCAGCTCTACAACGGCCGAGGTCTTTCTTCCATCTGTGCTTGATTCTCGATTGGGAAAAATTCCAGGTCGACTCTGGTCGCCATAGACCTGCATATACCGAAGGTATGGGCGTGCCTCCGTTTCACCAATATGGATAAATGTCGCTCATACCGGGAGGATCCCGCCGCGTTCAATCGATTTGTCAAATTTTACTTCATTCAATGGGTTGAAACTTGACTTGATGGAGGTGAGGCAAATCAATCCTTGCCTGAATGTCTGCATAGCTTTAGCCTGGACCCTGGACCCTGGACCCCGCTTGCCAAGTTCGGCTAAATCGTCTACTACCTTTGATTAAGGGGGACCCACTGTGGATACTATAGTATGCTTAGAGATGGATGATCAATCAACCCGGAGGGCGGGGGCGTACAGCATAATGCGGCTGGGAGAACCGAAAAGGGGGCCGCGTGGGGCCGATGGGCGATACTATGCCTGAAAAGGTCCACGGTGCTTCAGTCAATCTCCCGAGGACCCTCCGAGGGTAACCATATCGAACATTCGGAGAAGTCCTACACCATAAAAACTGGAAGCCAAGGATTCTAAAACCAGATATGTTTGAGGGTAAGTGCGCTTTATACTAAAACAGCCGTGGAATCGAGATGTCTCAGTTCGACTTACACCCGTGGACTCTTTGAGCTGTTCCCACCTCAGTTTCGATCCTCAATTTAGGGCTTTCGCTCCCGAGGTCACTCCCGTGAAACAGTCCCGGGGCTAGGTCAGTCTTGGCAGCATACAATTATAGCCTAAAGAATGCCCTGAGGTTCTTGGTGCAATATGCATGTCGGCTCCCGCCGCAACTTGAAGAAAGCCACCAATGCAACCGGTGAGGGTTTCCGGCTAATATGTTTTCCCTGAAGGATCGCTTGACACATTGGGAATTGATTGGAAAAAGAAACGACACGATACGTCAACTGTCACCTGGGCACCCGCCTACTTGAAACAGCGTGGAGCTTGCCGAGGTCCAATGTTACATCTTTGATATAAATATAAAATAAAAACCATTGTTCTTAAGTATAGCCTTTATTTGACATAGCCATACTTCAATCACCTTCTACTCATTCATATCCAATATTCTGCCGATCTTGATCCGTGAAAATGATGTTCCCCAAGGCGAAGGCTGGCATCTTTTCATCTGCCCTGTTTCTGCTCGCGTCTGCGCCAACTACCATCGCTGATTGCGCGCTCCCGTCAACATATAGCTGGACATCCACTGGTGCTCTTGCACAGCCCAAGTCTGGTTGGGTGGCGCTCAAGGACTTCACCAATGTGGTATACAACAACAAACATCTCGTCTATGCATCGACTGGTACCGCAAGTGGAAACTATGGTTCCATGCTCTTCAGCCCCTTTTCGAGTTGGTCTGATATGGCATCTGCGAGCCAAATCGCAACGAACTTCAATGCCGTTGCACCCACTTTGTTCTTTTTCCAGCCAAAGAATGTTTGGGTCATGGCCTATCAATGGGGCTCGAGCACCTTTACCTACCGAACAGCAAGTGATCCCACCACGGGAAGCTGGTCGGCAGAACAAGCCCTGTTCTCGGGGAAGATCACCGGTTCCGACACTGGTGCCATTGATCAGACCTTGATCGGGGACTCCACACACATGTACCTTTTCTTTGCGGGAGACAATGGCAAAATCTACCGCTCCAGCATGCCCATCGGTAATTTCCCTGGAAACTTCGGAACAGGCTACGAAGTCGTGCTCAGTGACTCCAAGAACAACCTTTTCGAGGCGGTTCAAGTGTACACCGTCAAGGGCCAGAACAAGTACCTCATGATCGTTGAGGCCATTGGATCTCAAGGACGGTACTTCCGCTCCTTTACCGCGAGCAGCCTCGGAGGCTCGTGGACCCCGCAGGCTACTAGCGAAAGCAGCCCATTTGCTGGCAAGGCCAACAGTGGTGCGTCATGGACCAACGACATCAGTCACGGTGATTTGGTCCGCACCAACCCTGACCAAACAATGACCGTCGATGCCTGCAACCTGCAGCTCCTCTACCAGGGCCGAAACCCTAACGGTGGTGGTGACTACAACGCCCTTCCCTACCGACCTGGTGTGCTCACTTTGAAGAAGTAAGGGGGTTGACGTTGGCATGAGATGGGGGCCAGAGAAGTTTGCGTAAATGTCGACGTGGCGACCTGGTGCCAACACGTATCACAATCTGTCTGCACTCCGGAGAAAGAATGGATTTGATGTTCGGCACCGGTGGGCGAAGATGTCGTTCTAGGCCATCATACATTTCGGCCCCACATCTTTTGTAAACAGCATGCAGAACTAGTCCTTTTTGAGACAATATCGCTTAAACCTTGGAACCTTTGGAACCCTTGGAACCCTTCACAAGCAGCTTCTCGTAGACCAATCGACAGCTGACGAATTCTCTATGGCATGTCAGCAAGATTTTTGAAATATCAAAAGCAGGGTCTGGTTTGATGGCTTGCCATAACGCCAAAGGAAAACATTACCTAAAACGGAAATAGTCCGACATCGAGGCCCCTCTGCCCTGATCCCGAGAGTTTCATGCCAGACCCCGGTCAGATCCCGATGAGAACAGGTGAGCGATCTCAAGGGATCAGAGAGCCGTCGATCTTCAGTTCGACCGGGTAAATTCTAAGCGAGTAAACAAAAGTTGAGCACTGGAAGTATAAACAACAGTCGGGATATTTCCCGATTTGGTAGTGGAGTCGGATAACTGCCGAGTTAGGAAATCTTGAATGTTCCTTTGAGCAGAGGCGAACTGTACAAATCCTCAGATATCTCAGGCCATATTGAGTCACAAATGCCATCTCAGAGATTTCCGGGCGACTTTTGCACTTGTGAAATGACAGAATTGATCAAGTCGGGGAGTCAACGCCCCACTGTACGGCGCCTGAGGCTCCAACACCATGTGACCCTCATATTCCTGCTATCGACCAGACAACTCGCAGTATCTCAAACCACTCAGCTTTCCAAAGGGATTTCAGGTTTGGCTCCGAAGAGTCCGTTATGCCAAAGTGGACGCGACCGGGCCGAGCAGTCAGGCAGAAAGTCATCCGACTTCCCCACACGCCGCACTGCAGCGACGCGGCCCTCACGTCGCTTCATCTGTAATAGCTCTGAAAGACTGTACCAATGTGAGCAATCAAAATGGGGCCACAGACGCATCAGTGGAGGCCACAAACGCCTGGCCAGTCCTTACGCCGGGAACTGCCGGAATCGAGTTTGAAATTCATCTCAACGACCATAGACGGTGGATCGTGGAAAAAGCGGGCCCGGCATGCTTGCAACAGCTGCAGGAAACGCAAAGTATGTAACATATCACCTGCATCGATGGGGAACTAACTCCCGACCAGAAACGCTGCCTGCACGATTACCATGAGGCCACTGGTGATGAACCGTTGGATTCAGGAGCTTCGCACTCTACTCCAAGTGACTCCACGGTCGTTGCTGAACCCATCGTGGAGCCCCTTCAGAAAGCAGTGGTAAGCAAGCAGCGGGATCATCGAGTGCGAACTGCTTCAGCTTCTCCAGTGGATTCCACCCAAGGTGATATTAATCTCGCGCGGCAAGAGATAGTAACAACGCCTCCCCGCGCTTCTTCGTCAAGAGATCACGGATCATCAAGCACGCGGTCACGGACCTACCAGGAGCCCAGATTCATCAGTTACCTCAACCCGGAAGGCTTTTTTCTTGCCTCAACGCGCCTCGCTGCGTCCGAGGCAGCCAAGCACGGAGAACCCTTCGGTTTATGGATTTCTCAAGAGGCGAGAAATAGCCTCGACAATGATTATCCACGACCTGATCCTGTCGGTAACTCGCGCACCGTTTACTCAAATAGGTCGAGCACTGAAGTCCTACCAACTCCGAATTGTTTCAAATCTTTGAAAGCTCTCTACCTGCGGGACATCTACCCCATTTTTCCGATCTTGCCTCCGGAGATCTTGCCAGCACAGCTCGCCCCGGAATGCTCTCCAGCGGAAACAGTTCTGGTCCAGGCGCTCTGTATTGCTCTGGCCACGAATACGTCCGCCAGTCCACACCTCTGTTTGCAGCATGTGGATGGAACTTTGGAACCGAGAGCTTTTGTCAGTCACCTATCCCGAGCTATCTCGGAAACGATAGATCGGTTCAAGATTAGAGATCATCTTTTGCTGGCTCGTGTGTTTGCGATCTTGTCTCTATTTTCCTCCTTCTCGAGAGATGATCACACGGCAGCTGAATATGGTGCTCGGGCCATCACCAATATACACACCATGCAGATTCATATAGACACTTCGAATATACGGAAAGACAATCCGAATGTGACCCAGAGTTTCCTCTGCGTGTGGGCACTCGATCGACTGAACGTGGTCTTTCATTCCAGGCCCTCTTTGATGCACACACGGGATATCGGAAGAGATATCACTGCCTCGATTGCCGAGCAGAAAGGATGTTTCCGCGCTCTACTGATGATGTGTGACCGCCTCGACAATATCATTCATCTCTATCGCCCTCCCCAGCAAAGCAAGCAAGTCGGCGCCCCAGACATTCCCAGCTTTGATGAATTGATTGTCGAAGCCAACGCAGTACAATATCCCACTCACCTACTCGGTTCGAATACCCTCTCTCCCGGCAAACTTTTGACTGAGAAACTAACTTGACTCGCTTCGTCCAGCCACCATAGAAACACTATACCATTCAATCGCCATGCTGTCCCACCGCTTCCATTCCCTCGACGATCCTGATCGCTCATCCATCTCGTACTTGCGATCGAGCGTCTCTGCTACAAGACTGATAGGTCTTATGGAAAACAAGCTTCCCCATCCCCTCTCCAACTTCCTCTTCGTTCCGTATTCGCTATCTCTTGCATTGCGCGTCTTCTACAGAGAGCTTCGGCTGAGCAAGACACCACTCTACAGAGCGAAAGCAAGGAGCGACGTGCTACTCATTTGTTCACTCTTAGAAGAGTTCGGTAAAAACTTCACATTCGCCGAGAGCCTCTCCCACCTCGCGACCAAAATCATCCGCGAAATGGACAAAGTCGCCACTTCTGTTCTTCACGCTCGCCAAAAAGTACCTGATCAGCCTGCGGACTCGGCCACGATCGCAGACGAGCAATATAATGCCAGTGGTAATCCAAGCACCCACATCCTCGATGGCGCATCGATCCATGATTACACCACAACCTCTCATCAGGCGAACAATGCGTCAGAAGCACCATATATGCCAGAATACGACGATGCTCGATATAACGCGGAGACTTTCGCAGGTGTATACAATCTGCCGGATTTGCCAGATATTTTCGAACACTTTGATCCGGAGTTCAATCTTGAAGCAATTGATCTTGCATTGGGACAGAATTTGGGCCTCGATTCGTTTGAGGCTACTAATGTCAATTCTGCAATTATTTGATGACCAGATATAATACAGAACAGCCCTATGGTTGTATGTATATGGATTCGCAACACGAAACAAGAGATCAATGCATGTATGAAATTAAATGCGAGATATCAACAACGCCATATAAATCAAATCAGATGTTTTCTCTGCCTGGGCCTGGAGGTGATCATTCCTCTGTTCTCACCATCTCTACTCCCGTCTCATGAATATTAATTTCCGTTGTGGTCTTTTCATTTCTTCTCTTTCAGCTTCCTCGAAAGCCCGGAAACCCAGGTCGCTGTCCGTATCCGTTCCTCAAGCCACGCGGAAGCCTCAAACCCTTCGCCTTCCGGGTTTAAGGATAATGTAGAAGAAGATGAGCGCCTGCACTGCTCTATGCAGCAAGCTCTCGCCTATGAGATCAGAATCAATGCGATAGCTCTCATGAGACAGCAGAGATCCAGAACCTCAGACCCCGTGTCGATCAGACCTTCGAGTCCAATTGAACCTGATCAAATGGTTCGATCCGGAAAAATCAACTTCAAGTACGTGCAGCTCTTCCAACAACCTCGTTTCATCTGGGATCTCCCAGGCTCCTGTGGAAATTTCCCTCCTCCTTAAGAGCACTTCGGTTGCCCACTGTTCTCCGAGTTTTGGTCAAAGAACAGACCCCAAGATAGGTAGAGGTTGTGGCAACACTTTGCTTGGCGATCTTGGGTGGCAATATTCTTCCAAGACTCGAACGTGGTGCCAGAATATGGTCAACCGGGATAAGCTCTCAGGGGATGTGATCTACCAAAGATAGATAACAGGGCATATTGTGAAGATTTGGGAGGCAAGACTGGTCGCTTTTGCCGACTGGTCATCTCAGAGCCGCCTTCCTGGCCGGTGGTAATGCCTGGATCTTCTCCGGTCGTCTTCTGAATCAGAATCACCGTCATCATTTCCATTTCCAGAGCCATTCAGTCGACGTTGGCACCGAGAAGAGCGATTCGTGTAATTTCCAAATCTCCATTGTCCTGCTCCTGGTGTAGGTAGAGGATCACTTTGCTGTTCGATTCTTCTATGCACCTCCCCAGTATGTGGTTTGCCGTATGGTGCACCATAAGGGTTTGGTGCAGAAGGGGGTGGGGCTTTCTTCGAGGGCCGAGGAACACCGGTATACTCAGTCAAACTCTGAGTTCTCTCTTCGCTTGGGGGTAAGTCGTCGCTCGATATAGCCAGAAGCTGGGCGTAAGATGCCATGTGGACTAGAATATCGGCGGGATTCGATTCTCGATAACAGGGTAGTCCTTTGTCCCGGAACCTTGGAATGATAGTCACTCAAGAGGGGAATCTCAAGAAGAAGTGAGGATAGAAAACGAGGTACAGTGGTGTTTCATAACCTTGGAAGTATTTCACCTTGAGTACTTTGACCACAGATTAGGTATAATATCTAAAAGATAGCAAAAAGGATAGCAAAAAGGATAGCAAAAAGGATAGCAAAAAAGACCTCTAGGACTCGATTGGATATAATAACTAAAAGATCTCTAGAAAGACAGCAAAAAAGATAGACAAGTTTACTGAATACAAGTTGGCCAGGCTATATAGAAAGTGGATTCCAAAGTACAAGCCTGGGAGCCACGCTAACGCGTGGGCAGACTGGGTTGCAGCAGTCTTTTTTGCAGTCTTTCTAAATATCTTCCAAGGTTTTACCTACTAAGTAGATATAATACCAGATTAAACTCCAGAGCTTTCTGTCAGGTAGTATGAAAAGAGTGTAAGAAATCATTATTCTAGTGACTGTAAGTATCTGTTTCAGTATTAGATTCGATCTATTATTTCCACATTATTTAAACATACGATGAATGTAATCAGGACGTCAGATGGTAAACGTTGAGTGGTTGGAACTTGAAAGTCTTGGCTAGGTGCACAATCACCAAATAGAGAAAACGGAAAACGGATTCGAGGTCAAATACTTATGAAACGCCACTGTAGATAGGTTGGCTGCACGACCTCGTGCCTAACGCAGCTCAGCTTCGCCTCACTCGATGAAAGTTGGATCCATCGGACGTTGAATTTCAACACATTTTCGATAATTCGTTCCTGAGGTCCATAGTTCTGGTGATGTCGGTGCTAACTGAGCGGGTTACCGGATTGGGTAAACTTCCGACGACATAAAGCTCCCAATCCATGGATACGATACCGTAAGCGAAGAAAAGAAGAAAGCAGATCGATCCCGTTGGTACTTCCAAGGTTGCTGAGAGGCTTAAACGAATCCTAGCAGACCATTGGCGCTTAAGCATATAGCAAACTGGAACCTTGGAAGATATGCCCTGAAGATGCTCAAAGAGCCCTCAACTTTCTTTCACCTGTGCGATAGAACTTAGACTTACTGAGTGCCACCTTCATATCCGGAGCAGAACGACAACTTCGAGGACCTATCAATGTCTACTTAGATCTCGATGATACCGGGGAACCTACAGCCTTGGAAGTTGACTCCCTCCATAGGCAGACCTCGCCTCGCACTACGTCATGTATACATACCACCACCCTACCAGGGCTTCTCACCAGGCCCATCTCACATGAGCCAGTCCACCAACCCCCAACCACCACAATGGCGGTCAAACCACGAACAGACCGCCCCGTCGCCGTAATCGGCGGCGGCGTCCTCGGCCGCCGCATAGGCTGCATCTTCATCGCAGCCGGCTACCACGTCCACATAATCGATGTCTCCGAGACCGCCCTCCGCGACGCAGCCGAGTACGTCGACACGCACAAAGCCGAGTTCTCGCTCATGCCGCGCATCCACAAGGCCCGCGAAGACATCAAGAACAGCGAAGGCAAGACCACGGGCTGCGATGTCGAGACTTCAATTACGCAAGTCGATCTTGAGTCTTCGACGACTGCGCCTTTTGGAATCTGTAAGACGTTTACGGAGCTGGAGCCGGCGATTGGTAATTCTTGGTTGGTTATTGAGGCTGTGCCGGAGTTGTTGGATTTGAAGATTGAGACCTTTGGGGAGATGGATCGGCTTGCGCCGCCGGATTGTATTCTCGGATCGAATAGCTCGTCGTTTAAGTCGAGTTTGTTGCTTGAGAAGGTATCCGAGGAGAGGAGGAAGAGTGTGTTTAATATTCATTTCGCTATGCCGCCGGCTATTCGCACGGTCGAGATGATGACGTGCGGCGTGACGGATCTTGATATCCTGTCTTATATGGAGGATGTGTTGGGGGAGTGCGGGATGTTACCTGTGACAGCACGGGTCGAGTCAACGGGGTTAGTATCATCGGCCCGGAAACTGGAACCGAGCAGCTGACGCAAAGCAGGTTCATCTTCAATCGGCTGTGGGCGGCTATCAAGCGCGAGATCATGCATATACTCTTGGAAGGCGTCAGCGACCCTGGCGAAATCGATCTCCTCTGGGAACACATGTTCAAGAACGGGCCTTTGCCCTGCCAACTGATGGATCAGATCGGGCTCGACACAGTCGCGTACATTGAAGACAACTATATTCGCGAAATGGGGTATCCGTCCTCGACAGTCGAATGGCTGCGCAAGGAATACATCGACCAAGAGCGCGTCGGCAAGAAGTGTGCGAAAGGAGGCCTCTACCCGCCGCTGGCGAAATCCTCATCCGCCGAGAAGAACCCGGCGAACCCTCACAGCGCCGCGAAAGACATCTACGTTCTTGACGTTGGGCTGGGCGGGAACGCCAAGGATGTCTCGCAGGTTCATTCGAACGGAAAGGTTCTGCGACTGAATCTGGCGACGCAGAAACTGACGCCTGTGATGGTAGGCCAGAACCAGCCTGATGGGATTGACGCATCGCTTTCGACGCAGCGCATTTTCTGGACGAATATGGGTCGCAGCACGGCGGCTGTTGATGGGTCTGTTTGGTCTGCTGATATGGATGGTGGACATGTTAGGTGTCTTGTTGCGATTGGGGATGTGCATACGCCGAAGCAGATTGCGGCAGTGGAGTCTCGCAAGCAGCTGTATTTCTGTGATCGTGAGGGAACGAGCGTGCACCGCTGCAATTACGACGGGAGTAACCACGAGATCATCATTCAGCGACGGATTGATCCTGAGTCTACGTTGTTAGAGCAGATGACGCATTGGTGTGTTGGGGTTGCTATTGACGCGGAGCGCAATCTGATGTATTGGACGCAGAAGGGGCCTAGCAAGGGGGGTCGGGGACGAATCTTTGTGGCGGGTTTGGATGTTCCGGTCGGCGAGGACGCGGAGAACAGGACGGATATCCGCTGTTTGTGGGCGAAGATGCCGGAGCCAATTGATATTGAGATCGACAGCGCCACGCAGACGCTCTACTGGACGGATCGCGGGGAGCATCCGATGGGATGCACGTTGAATCGGGCGTATGTCGGTGGCGAGGAGATTGACATGGAGAAGGTTATTCTCGCGCGGCATTTCCATGAGCCGATTGGGCTGAAGCTGGACAAAGTCAACAATATTGTCTACGTGGCAGACTTGGGGGGCAGTTTGTATTCGGTCTCGCTGGACGACGGGGTGAAGACCGAACTGGTGCGCAACGACAGTTGCTACACGGGCTTGACCCTTGTTTGAAGTAAATGAGAATATTAGAATAGTCGCATAGGTCATAGAATCGATGCAGTGATTATGCCGAGGAACAGCCGACGCCCCCACGCTGGGGAATTTGTGGAGTTGAGAGATCCGACAACGGCTGAAGATGAAACAACCTCAGATGTTGGTCCAGTCGACGAGTCTTAAGCGCCCGCAGGGTCCAAGGGTCCAATGCCTCCAATGATTCCAATGCAGCATATAAATAACCACCAGATCCAACCTGTACAATTCCAACGGAGTATGCAGGGCCCAATCAACAGGAAATGCCCCCTTCCTGCACGACGATCCATTCCAACGCGGGTCCGGGCCAAATGACGCCGCGAGGTCGCAATGCATCTGTTGATCATCCCACGCCCGCACTATAAGTACAAGTCAAAAGCGCCCCGTCGCCCCCATTCCCTCCCCGATACTAAACAACCATGCATCTCAACGCCTTCCTCCTCGCGCTGGCCTCCACGGCCATCGCCAAACCAGCCCCAGCCCCAGCGCGTCTCTGGGCAACACACTACAACGGCAATGTCTACGCCCTAGAACTAAACAACAATGCCCTCACCCTCAAACAAACCCTCAAAACATGCGGCGCAATGCCAAGTTGGCTGACTCTGGACCCTAAATCGCGTACCGTCTACTGCTCCAACGAAGACGGTACCACCGATGCATCCACCCACGGCTCCCTGACTGCCCTGCACGTCGGAGCCGACGGCCAGCTGCATGAAGGCGCAGTAGCCGAGACGATCGGCGGCGGCGTGAACAGCGTCATATATGAAGCGGATAAGGGGAAATTCCTCGCGATCGCGCACTAGTAAGAAAAACCCGCGCCACAATCGAAAGCAAGTAATTAACGATCCCAGCGAGGGCGCCGCGGTCTCAACATTCGCACTGCCCATCAAGAAAGACCAGCCCGCCCTCCAGGCCTTCCACTTCAACCTAACGCGCCCAGGCAAAGTAGCACAACAGGACACGCCACACCCACACGAAGTATTCCTCGACCCGACAGGTTCATTCCTTCTAAGCCCGGATCTAGGCGCCGACTTTCTGCGCATCTGGTCGATTGACGGCAGCTCCGGCAAACTAGAAGAATGCCCCAGCACGAACGTGACGTACGGCAGCGGGCCGCGACACGGCATATTCTGGACTGACGGTACGAGTGGCGGTAGCACGCACCAGCGCAAGCTCGCGTCCGTCGGCAAGACGATGCTGTATCTAGTGAATGAAATCGGGGGCACGATGATGGTGTACGATGTTTCGTATTCGCGGTCTGGATGCTTGTCGCTGGAGAAGAAGCAGACGGTCGTGCCTTATCCGAAGGGTGTGATGCCGGATGGAGCGACGCCTGCTGGGATCAAGCGTGTTGGGGATGCGCTTTATGTGTCTATTCGTTCGGATCAGGGGTTCAAGCCGGATGATTCGATGGTTGTGCTTGATCGGGGTGAGGACGGGCTTGTTACTGTGCGGAATGCGACGTCGGCGCATGGAAAGGTGCCCAGGACATTTGTGATTAATCGGAAGGGGGACCTTGTTGCGATTGGGAATCAGGCATCGGCGAATGTGGCGATTGTGCGGCGGGATGTGAAGACGGGGAATATTGGGGAGGAGGTTGCTGTTCTACAAGTTGGGGAGCCTGGGACTGTTGGGTCTGCGGAGGGGTTGAGCAGTGTCATCTGGGATGAGTAGATATGTTGAGATGTATAAACCAGGGGTGCTTGGATTGGCCGATTGAAACGGCGCTCATCTATGAACAGCGCGGAATGAAATTGCAGTACAGTTCGCATCATATAACGGGGGGGGGGGGGAAACAACCATATACCTCATGACCAAAAAATAAAACAAAAAAACAAAAACAAGTCCGTACGAACCCCATGCCGAAAGAAAGAAATGAAAACCTCGACTAAAGTGCCCCCCAAAAAGGCCGGCTTCTTTGGGGTTTAGTGGGATGTCGGAAGCCAGCACCGAAATGATTCCGAAGGGAAGTAGGATCGCGGACCCTAGGACCCAAGGGTTGAGGACGAGAAAGCAGAAATGAAAGAGCGTGTATAAAAACATCAGTCGTAAAATGCGTAAAGCCAAAAATGCAGGCGGTCTTGAAAATCATTCACTTGATGTCGATTTGGAAAGCCTTCCACTTTCCACCCACGGTTCGACATCGTGGGCACCCACGGGGGCCTGGGTAACTTGTCGGCCCCTGCTGTGGGTTGTGTAATAGCCCGTTTCCGGGGGTTCTGAAGGAGGCCGGAGGACTCGAGATGAACATGCCAACGCACTCACGGCAGACTCCACAGATGCATTCTGTACAAGCGTAGCACTCGTTCAGCGCGGAGGGTCGTTTGCAATGGGCGCAAAACACCTGGACCTCTTTGTTGCGGAACGAGGCCGGCGTGGGATTTGAGAACCGGTGGTGTTGGCGCTGAGAAACGGGTGGAACCAAGTTCATCGTTGGGCTGTGATCGGAGTTGATGGAGGGAGGCACTCCGGACATTGATGAAGCGAAATTCCTGCCAGTGCCGGATGTCGAGGACATGGAATCCAGCGAGGATTCAATGGATGGGAATGGTTCGAGGTCGCTGTCGCGGCTGCGGTGATTCTCGAACGGGGGAGGGGTCAATGCTTTGTGCAGTGGTGAAGCGGCGTAGTGGTGCGGTGTGAACTGGCGATGCGAAGAAATGGGAGGCAGCCCTGTGGATTGGAAGGCGGGTGGTAGCGAAGACCGATTTTTCACACCTGGAGCAGACGTCACGTTGGAGAGTAGTGGGGCAATCGTTGGGGACCGACCAGCCTGCAGAATCAGCATGCATGTTTAAAAAAAAATTGAAGATAAGAAAAGGCACCAGATGCATGCCCGGCGACAAAACTCACCTCTGAAAAGCGCTCATCATCGACTTCGGTCGCGGAGGTCGCCGCCTCAATCAGATCCTCCCAGCGCTTCCCTTGCGCCCACGCTGCAGTCTGCGGTTCCGCCGAGAGGGCCTTGCGATCCCCGAGACTCGGTCGTCGCGCAAACTCCTTTGACCTGGGCCGATCCTGCTTGGGTTTCCGGGCCGATTGAGAGATGGAGGATTTGCGCGGCCGAGACAACTTTTCTCTGCGCTGGATTGGCGGTAATGTAGATGAGCGACCGGGCGGAGAATGATTGAGAATGGAAGGAAGCAGCTCGCGGGGGCGAGCGAAAGGCGGAAGAGAAGATTCCTGCTTGAAATGATCGCGAAGTGGGGGCAGTTCGATGGTCGAGCGCATATGAGGGTGGCTCAAGTCGGTGTCAGAATGGGTTTCCTGGGGAAATGCGGGTCAGTACCACCGAACCAAGAGATCTCCGAAAAGAAAGAGAAAAAAAGCCCGCAACGGAGCGCAGAGAGACAAACCATATCAGTGTCCCAGTCTGAGGCCAGCCGGTGGTGGTGCAATTGTGCCAGCGCAACTGCTGCAGTGGCCGCGGCTGGGTGGGGTTCCTCCAGAGCTCGAGGGGTGGCCGGGGAGCCATCCGCAACGTAGATGTCTCTTTCCGGCGCCACATCTGTACGTAGCCGTCAGTATCCCTGTGAAACCGAGAAGGGGGAAAAAAAAGCGGAACAGCACAGAACAGGGGGGGGGGAGCACACTAACCATGCGGCCGCCTGGGCTGGGGAGGTTCCGGTGGAGACAGCTGAGCTCGTTGTTCGAGCGGGGTGTTCACCATCATCAGGAAGCTCTCCTCGGTGGCCGGGAGCTTCGGAATGTAGTGGTTCGGATGCGCACGTCGAATGTGCTCCTGCATGGAGCGATAGCGTTTTTCCTGGAGTCATTGGATTAGTTGGGATTCCGAGTAGCACGGAGGGAGGTACGTCTGGAGCGCAAGTTGGCGGAGTCGAGGTCGGCCAGAGAGGGCAGGGGGGGGGGAGGAAACGGGCACAACTCACCCCCAGACATCTTTTCCGACAATTGGAACCGTCGTTATTCTTCAAGGGACAGACGACCTCATTATTGGCGTCGGTCACGGAGAAGGAGCTGGTCAAAGAGCTTCGGGGAGGCATGGTGCATATACAGCGTAGGGCATCCGAGATCCCGGGAGATGGTCGGAAGATAAGAGGAACTCAACAAAGAGGTCACCCGGGCAGAGTATGAACAAACCAGAATTCCCTAAATAACTGCAGGACTTGATCAAGAGAAGAGCAGGAGACCGGACGAGGATTATACTTGTGGGTGAAAGTGGTCGGTATTACGGGTAATTACGACTTTTCGCCTGAACTACTCGTTTTTTTTCTTTCTTTTCTAGCTAATTTCTCACTTTGATCTGCTTTGGTATCTTATTATCTTATTATCTTATTGTCTGATTCCTATTTGTAGCCGATTTGTAGCCTATTGTTATCCCATTTATCAACCTACTTTCCCCGTCGGGTTAGACTCGAGCATTTTTCCAAGGTTAGTCCGTACGTACTTCTCATGCAAGGTTAAGCTGGGTATGTCGCTCCAATGCTATCGAGTATCGATAACCCATCAGAGGGGCTGCATGCGTTCTTCGAATGTTTCACGTTTCTCTCCAGGGCTGTTCTGCATACTTGTGCCTAGGCAATGTCCTGATGATCTTGTTCATCAGGCCCATTTCTGTATCATTTTTGTACCCCAAGGCAATCCTAGATTTAGGCGGGAAACCGAAAAAAAGAACAGGAAGAACAGGAAAAAAAAAAGAAGCAATACGGTATATACTGGTATTGGAATACAGCCGAAAGAACACGGCTGATCGGACAGCCCGGTGGAACACCGAGCTCGACCGGTGCTTTTTCTGGTTTTGCTGGATTTCTGACCTTTTACTCATTTCTTTAGATTGATAACTATTTAATTAAATATTCCCGGGAGTCTCTACCTCCAGCCAAGACCGAGTATCGCTGTGGAGGGGAAGTAGAAGGGGGAGGCGATAGGCGCTATCAGCGGCCCCTCCAAAGCTCTCCCCAGAAGCTCAAAAGATTCCAGAAGCTGGCGAAGGAGGGGAGCTCCGGGTGGCGATACTAGCGCCACGTTACAGCGTAATCGGTAAGTTACGGGGCTTTTCACGGATTAATTTGACTGAAAGCTATCTGCATAGCTAGTATAGCTATTATAGCTATTATAGCTAGTATATCTCTTTAGATAGCTATTATTTAGCTCTCTCTAGCTCTATTCGGCTCTCTCCCTAGTAGTAGTAGCTTAGTCCCGTTGATACCAAACGGTAATTACAATGAAACATTCTATAACCGACACATGCCGAAGAGCATCCCAAAGCAGCCTGATTGGTCGTTCTGGGACTGGCCCCCACTAATTCGCCAATTATCTTCACTCTCATTGGCGGCCACCGTCACACCATGCCGTTTCTGGTTGGCCGTGCAGCAATCACCGGAAAAGTCTGAGATTGCTTGAGATTTCAAAAGATACCCCAATGCGCATAGTATTTAGTATGGATGTCTTTGTACTTGTGTACTTGTGTACTTGCGTACTGCACAATGGAAGTCCTTTATCTGTCAAGCTCCACATGTGGGGAGCTTCGAGTCCCCGCTATTTTAATATTTTAATACTGTAAGACATCTGTACATTGTGCTATTTCTATCGGCCCCTGTCAGCATACCAGCTGCATCTGCAGGGTCCATCAAGGCAACCTTGGAACTGCCTCGCCACTAGGGGTGGCTGAGTGAATACACGTACGGAGTACATCGTACATCGTACATCGTACAGACTCAAACTGTAGCACCCTTACATGCATCAAGGGCTTCGGGATTCGCCTCAAAAATGAACCTGCACATGGTCCATTACACACGGCACATTGCTCATCCCAACGGCGGCGTCATCAACCCATTACTAACAACCCGATCCCCAACCATGAAAAGCAGCACCGCCTCCGCCGCCGCTTTCGCATCATCATCATCCTCCCCGCCCTCAACAACCGAGCGATCAATCTGCTCCTGATATCTAGCCACATCCCCAGCAGCCCATTTCGCCCTCCTCCCAAACTCCTGCATCAGCTCGCGGTTCACAAACGCATCGAACTCGAAATGGCCCTGGTACGTTAGCACCCGTCCCGGGTTATATAGTCCCTGGATCGCGCACTGCGCGCTACTCCCGATATTCATCCACGGAGCCGGCAAGGTAACCGGACCCGTTGCGGCTTCAAGCGCCGCTGGCGTCGGGACAACCTGGTCGCCGTGGATCAGCTGGATGCGGAATGGGGCTGCGCGCGCGAGAGGCGGGAAGCGCGCGGTGAATGCCGGGTCGAGGGTTATGGGCTGGATGCCCATTTCGTAGCCTGTGGGGGCGTGCTCGACGTGGTGTGTTGAGGTTGCTTCTACTTGTGTTTCTGCGTCTGCGTGCTGGAGTAGGGCTTGGGCTATGATTTGGTGGCCGAAGCAGGAGCCGAAGATCTTGACGTCTGGGTAGTCTGTGTAGACAGTTTTGATGAAGGATTGTAGAGCGTGGATCCAGGGTCGGTTCTCGTAGGCCGAGAAGCCGGATCCTGTTATTAGGATTGCGTCGATGGGACCGAGGGGTCCGGCGTGGGGGCTGGAGCTGGATTGCCGGAGAGTGGATAAGGGTGGTAGGGAGCTGCCTACGGCGTCGAAGGCCGTGACGTGCACGGAGAGATTGCTCTGTGTGCCATTGCTCTGTGTGTCGGACTTGTTGAGGCGCTGGGCGGCGTTTTGTAGAAGGGTGCGGAACATCGAACTGTATAGACCCCGCTCTTTGTATACGGAGAGACAGGGGATGTCTGCGTCCAGCGCGGCTACGTGGATGTGAGCCATGACTTGATCTAACCTTGGAAGTAGAGATAGATGAGAGGAATTGTTAATTCTGTACAAATATCTGATATAGGATGGTGTTCGCATCCTCCTACCTGATAAGAATTTCCGTGAATAATCGTATAGTGGAGCTGGCCCAATTAGGAAAACAAATCCCTGTCGGTGGAGCCTCCAACTGTTGGCTCAGGAACGTCCAAGGGACTTCGAAACACATTTGCTGCTCAATGGCTGGCCCTACGGTCTGCATATGGTTTTAAGCACTTTGGCGCCAAGTCCAATATTTACTCGACTGGCACACTAAACTACTTTTGTTATCGCTTGGATGAACTGTAACGACCGTGCCTTTTTTTTTCCAAGGTGATGAGACTTACCATATTCAAGACTTGTTTGTAGAACCTAAACAACCTCCAACCTTCTCTCCAACAATACAAAAGTGCTCGGAAGATTTCTCTGAGAATTCAACCTCCCAACGACTCCTACTACCGTTTACTGATAGAACCGCTCGGGTGCATATAACTGTGATATTATCATTGGGTTGTATTCTCCCTCGTAAGTTGATATGCGAGCTTCTAGGGTGGAGGTACAAGACCCCAGGAGCTACGTTGGGATACCTGGGGGCTACGTGGCTCCCAGAAACTGCTTCTTTGACCCCAGAATCCGCACTAAAGTATCCACCAGCAATAGAACTCCTACGGCCAAGATATGCATTCCCAGGGCTGATAGAGCGTCAAAAGGAGCGTGACTGACTTCTTGATAGTGAAGATGGGGGTGGTCCTACTACTTAGGTAATTTGAAGGGACGAGCCAGATCAAATCAACGAAATAAGTGCATTTCAACTAGAAAATGAGTACGGACCTCGGGTAAGGAAGAAAAAGTGACAGGAAATAATAAAAAATGCCGCCAAATCCGGGCACATGACTCCCAACACAACTGCCATCTTGGATTGATTCGAGTGCTCAGCTCATTGTCGGGAAGACCCCGGTCAGGTCACTCAGGTGACCCTGGCTGCTCCCTATAGCTCATGCTCTCCCCTCGCCAGAGAAGAGATTGATTGTTTCCCTGAGAGACAGAAAGTTAAGAGAAAAGAGGGCGAGATCTGGAGAATAATCAGGGCTACCTGACCGGGTGTTCACTACACCTTTTCCTGATTAGGAATGTAATAGATATATGAACGTCTTGTTTTAGGCTCCAAAGGGATGTTAAGTGTTTTAATATTGCCCAGTTGCCTATTGCCTAGCGCTGGAACCTCTTAGTCTAGCCCCATGTTCAGTACTAATAATATCGCATAGAATCTCTTGGATCATCACTCCCAAATCCCCAACGTGCCTTTATTTGCCTCGCTACCACCTCCCTCGCCCCTAACCCCTCCAATCTAGCCGCATCCCACATAGTGTATCCCCAGCAATGGATATCATCTCCAATCCAGAATCCAAGCAGATTACTATAAGTTCCTCCCCAGATCCATGTCCATGCCAGGGGCGGATATAGCCCGTCCATATCCGGCACCCGATCGCCCTGGAACGGTAACGGGTCCCGTCTCTCCTCTTTCGAATCCCGCTCCGAGCGTGCTTCGGCACGCCGATCCTCCTGGGCCCCCATACCGAAAGCCCCGTCCCCGAGGAAAGAGCCGCCAAACATGCAAATATGTTCTTGCATTGTCGAAACGAGTTGGTCGTGGTCTTGCACCTTGAAAAGGGCTGTGTGTAGAAGCTCGAGGCCCTGTGACAATGTTCCTTCGAGATACTCATCCCCTATTTTTAGAGTTGATATACATGGTTAGATACCACCTAAGTGACCTGGGTGAGGTAGGATTCAACTCACCTTGATGTGTGAGGTCGAAGGCCCCTCTTGGTGTGGGCGGTCCCTGTCCGTCAAACTTTGGGTTATTTTCATTAACATCCCAGCTGATATCCTCGAAGATCTGCTTGTATTTGTCCTCCACAAAGGCATTAATACAGGCAATCTCCTCAATCTCCCAAGGTTGATATAAGGATTCAAGTATCTGGAGGATTTGCACCGAGTCGAAATGAGGTCGAGGTTTCAGAAAAGTTTTATGTGGACCGATGGCAAACAAGTTGCAACAGAGTTGGAATCGATAGAGCGCACGTATTACCCGTGTCTCTTCGGTCTGACTCAAGGGCTCGTTGATCCGGCTCTGTGAGATCTCGGGCTCTTTTGCGAGGTTTCCTAGAGCCCAATCAACATATTCGCGCGCGAGAGGGGTGACTATTGAAGAGTGGAAGGTCGCCATGCAGCTGATATCATCGATGCTGAGCATTTCTCCTTTGATCGAGTGATAGCATGACAAATGGTATTCCTCTTGAAATGACTCGAGAAAATCATCCAAAGCTTTCGGGGTGCGCGTGTCCGAAAAAGTGACTAGGCTGGACCGATAAACAGCACAAGCTTCCAAGCTGACGCTGCGTAGCATTGTTTCGAGGCATTGGCAGAGTATATGCTTGCGGTCGAGCCGGTATTGTTGATAATAGACCGGAGATGCGTGGACCAAAGCTCCCAGTGCCTCAAAATCCATCATGCAGAGGAGGTGGCGCCGCACTTCCGCTGGAAGATTTTCCAAATGTGATTTTGAATCGGCATTACCGCAGGCTGGATGCGCAATTTCAGTAAGATGAGGTCCCTGAGATCGATCTAGATCGACGGAGGTGGAAGTCGTGGGAGGAGCTGGATCTGCCAGATGATTTGGCATGAATAGCCGGATAGACAATTGGAGTCGGGTAAAAAATCTTCTCATGTCAGCTATCTTGTTTTCTCCAGATGGATTCTAACTATGCGGTAAACAGAGAGAAGGATGAAGTGGTTGAGATTAGCTGAGACCTGAGCTGGTGGGAAGAGGATCCCTGGGGCAAAGGTGGGGCTTGCGCACGGGACCCGTCAACCTTCGAACCTTGGAAGACCAGCGCCTGTGGTGCGGGCGGACCCAGGCCCCGGGTGGGCTGGCGCGTTCTCTAACATCGAAAGTAACCCCTGCATGCCTTGGAGGCTGTCCAGGCCACTTCGCGCTCACTAGTGGAGCTGTGCTCGCGGAAGCACTGGCTCTGACCGCACCTCACCATCTCAGGATGCTTCGCGAGCTGCATGTGGTGGCAGAAAAGTGATGCCAATGTCGGATGCGCCTCATATTGTATGCAGGGCACTCGATCACCTGCTATAATTGGCACTGTGGACCGGTTCAAAACACTGAATGAAGCCTCAAATTTCAAACCTACTGGCGCTCAAAACGATGGGCCCACGTGGCGGCGCCCCTCTTTCTCTAGCATAAGCGTCACAGGTCGGAGTCGAACTGCTTTTACAAGCACTAAAGGCTGTAAGCTATATTTTCTACACTGCCCTCTAATGCCTACTGCACATAGGGCCGTCTCCATAGCTTGGCACGTCCACATACCCCCCGGGAAGTCTCAGGGACAGGGGCTCTCGCCCCTGCACCTGATGGATGTTAATAATATCATATATAAATAAATCAAAACACTAAACCCTGCCAGGTGCTGCTTTGTACGAATCTTCGTTGGTCCATTCGTCTATTCTTGTTTCGTTTCGCGCCCGGCTCGTGTCCTCGAGCATTGGGTTTGTCGTATTGAGGGGGTTTAGGGGTGGGAGGGCGCCTATCATGAGCTACATCTCCCTCGTTAGACATATCCATTCTGTATAAGAAGGGAACACCTGGCCCAGTATCGTGGGATATTTCTATAATAGATCCATCACTCTGACCAGCCATCTTATTTGCTCTTTTTTTGTGTAATTATATACTTCCGACTGAGTCTCGAATATGGGTTGTTCATCTAGTAAACCAGTGGCAACAGCACCGCAGCCTTCTGGCAGGCAGCACCTGCAATCGTCGGTCCATGGGCCATCTCCTGTGGCGGTAAGAGACATACCACGTTTGGTATCTTGACTCTAGGTCGCGAGTGCTAATATACTCTGATGTACTGTTAGATACCATTGAGCAGACACGATCAAGCCAGTCTTCGGTCGACAAGACCTACTCGAGCCAGTTCTGGATTGACTACATCGGCGAGATCATATGCATCAACGACCTCCACTTCATCCGTCGATTCGATAGCAACTATTCGATCGCTCCAGTCTTTCGATGTTGTTATGGCACAAATGAAGCTGGAAATCGAAAGGAGCCAATTTGAGATCGTATCTCTCAGGGAGTGGTTAACTCAAATTGACCCAAAAACATATCGAAAAGAGAAACCATGGCGCCCAGAGCTGGTTCAAGCCTATGACGCGTACACACAGCTTGTTCAAGCAATGCACCCGAGAAAAAGGGAATTCAAGACACTACAAGCCCGGGTCAACAATTCTGGAACTCCTGAGGAACACCTGGAGTGCTCAAGATTGGCTATTGCATGGGGTCAAGCGGTGCAGCGGTACTAATCACTCTTCAATGCGGTTCAAAGTTCAGCAATTTGCTCACAAATATTCTCATCGTCAGTGCGGTAAATGGACGACTTCACGTCCTGAAAACCTATCAAAATGCCTACGACGATACGGGATCCATTGAAAGTCATATTTATCAGGCTGGCTGCAATCTAGCCGGTGCCGTTGAGGCCTTGAAAGCGGCGCAGCAGAATCATGACTGTATGACGATCTTCTTTGTGTCATGAACGATTGATGGCTAACTCAATTTATTATCATAGTGATTTGGGTAAGATTCTCGTCTCTAGCCAACCCTGAGGCTTTCCAGTAGGTTTTCATTGCTTGGTTGGAGGGTGTGAGCGTCCACGGTCCACGGGTACCTTGTGTAGTGGGGAAGCTGCGCAATGCGATAGGTCAATAAGCCACAGCCGAGGCTGAGGCCCCAGGGCCCCGGTGGAGGATTCAACTTCCAAGGTATCGAACACGACCCCGCGCAGGCTGAGCAACTTCGAGAGACCATTCAGCTTCTATACTATTATGTCAAGATCATGGGGCAGTCTGCATCGTATTGCCTACTGTAGTGGGTAGACCTCCGCAAAACCCATAGAACCCAGAACCCAACCCATACCTTAATATTACACTCTGGTTTTTTGAAAATTATTATTTACTCTTTTTTAAAATATATATTGATATAACCTAATGTAAAGATATAAAGGAAATTATTCAAAATTTCTTTTAAACTATTAAAATTAAGTTTTTAAAGTTCTATTGATATCTGGGTAGGAAAAAGTGTTGAAACAAAAACCTCGCCAATAAGGAGCTAGCAGGTTTGCGTTGTGGGCCGGTCCTGCTAGCTGGTTCAGCTCGGTGATGATTTCGTTGATTTCGTCGGAGACCAAAGGAGAAACTTCCTCGTGAAAGACGGTCATTTCGTTGATTTCGGCCGCCTTTGATCGCACGAGGGCGAGGAGAGAGTCGGCAGCTTGCGCGACTTGTTCCACGTTGGGTTCCTCATCCTTATCAGACTCTGGATCCCACGATGAGAGGTCAGAAGCTTCCTCCACCTGGTTCTTCTCCTTTTCGCTAGCTGGACCTAGTTGATCGTTGTTGATGTCCTCTGGTTCAGGGCTAGCTGGGGCAGGAAGCGTGGTGTTCGCATATAGCACCCTTTTCAGCTGGGCTAGCGAGCCAATTTTGGGGGCTGATATACCTGGAGTCGTGTTTTTCAACTTTGGTCCGCAGAACACATGGTATCCTGGAACTTTGCAGATTTCAAGGATCTGTAACGGTCAGTCATCTCCTGCTGGTAGGTAACAATGGTCGCGATGGTCAGTTTTCATCCAATCCGCTCCAGCTGGTTGCTGCTCCTTTAAGAACCGACGATTATAAACCTCCACGTCTCTGTTGCTCTTTTGCAATTCCCCTTGGTGTACCAGCTATCCAGCCAAAGTCGGACGCAAACGTGAAGAAAACCAACACATGGTCGATCGGACTGGTCCTAGCTCCTCCTGAGATAGTTGCGATGAGCCGCGACCATGAAAGTCTCAAGCATTGACGCTGAGAATTCAGATCCTGACCGGTAGGTACTAGTTGAACTATGGACATGATGTCTAATGGAAATGTTTAATTATCCTATGACATCAAATCAACCGTTTAACTTTGGGTTTCAAACACCCCCTTGGCTTCACCCTGCAGGAATTTGGTTGTATATGAGGCAGCTTTGGGTCTCCGTAAGATATTTGTTTCAGATAAGATTGCATCATGTTATTGCAACACTTTCTGCAGCTATCGGTAGGGTTCCAATTGACAAAATGCGAGCTGATATATTATGAACCCGATATGCTCGAACATGCAGTCGGAACTGAGACGATGCACCGCACGTGGCCAGACGCGTTCTGGAGGGATGGACAGCCACAGTCACATGTAGCCTAGAATGTTAAATGTGCTCCTAGGCTAAAGTGACAAAAGTAAACGTAGAGGAAGATATGAGAATGAAGTAAAATGTGCAGAAAGGGGGAAGTTGTCAGTTATCAATATTGGAGAGACCGGGGTCATCGGGGTTTGTGCAATGCCCCTCACGACATGACGACAGGAAGAAGCTCACACATGAAATAGCGGATATCGGACGAGTCTCGAAAGTCCGATAGAAAACCACCACGGGGGTTATTTCTCGCCCGACAAAAGTGCGCAAGAAGTAGATATTAGCCTCAAATGATCGTCCGGCGACCTTCCGAAAGGGGAAATGTTAGTCGGCCACCCACAGGCCCGACGAGCCGGTTCATCTGCACGAATGGCAGCCGGCATGATCGTCTCTAATGATCGGATTCTGTGAATATGTGCCTATCAGGATCCATGTACTGTGTCTACCTATCGGCCGAGACTGATATCGACTTTGTTCACTCCATACTGAATATGCTACTTATACTAGAGAGTGATCTACTTCGACTTCTACTTCTATAATGCAATTGTTCAACTCCATTCAATTCACTCTCACACATACCCTATTCGTAATGTGTCCACGACTACAGTATCGATGTATCCGTAGTGGAAACTGCAAAATAAAAAATTCGCGATCAGCCATCACAACATCGCACCCCGCAAATTGCGCCATTGCAGTGCCGAGCCTCCAATCAACGACCACTTCACCTCGACTCTCGGCATACAACGTTGTATGCAGCTCGTTTGTCAACATGTCTCGCACGCCATTTCCTCCACTTCATTCCTCAGTGAAGACGACATCTGATAATCGTAGCTTACACTATAAATACAATCACTTTGCCCGCTTAACATCTGCTCTCTACCCACCTCACGGTATACATCATGGCTCCCGCAGCGACTTCAACGCTCCCAACAGCCCCCCACAACCTCACAGGTCCCATCGACACGACCTTGTTCCCCGATGGCCTGAAAACAACCGGTCAACACAACCCCCTCTACGACCACATCGTCCCCTTCGACAAGTTCCCTAAGCAGATCACCGGCCCCACAGTCTGGGATCCAGAGGAGTACCGCTCCAACCCGGAGAAATGGACGCACGTCTTCACAGACGAGCAAATCGCCGAGCTCAGCACCGCCGCTGATGCCTTCCTCGACTCCAAGACCCCTCTAACGGGCATTTCCAAGGTCCGTCCCCAAACTATATGCGTGAATACACATACTAACGAACACTAGAAAAACTTCACCCTCCCCATCCTCTCCAGCTACCTGCACACGCTCCGCGCCGATCTAATCGACGGCAAAGGCTTCATCCTCTTCAAAGGCTTCCCCGTCGAGAAATGGGGAAACCACAAATCCGCCGTCGCCTACATGGGTCTCGGCACCTATCTCGGCTACTTCGTCAGCCAGAACAGTCGCGGCCACGTCCTCGGCCACGTCAAAGATCTCGGCGAGGACTCCACGCAAATCGACAAAGTGCGCATCTACCGCACGAACGCCCGTCAGTTCTTCCACGCCGACGACTCCGATATCGTAGGCCTCCTCTGTATCACCAAGGCGCTGGAGGGCGGCGAGAGCGATCTCGTCTCTTCGCACAATGTCTATAATACACTCGCCGTCGAGCGACCCGATGTCCTCCGCACTCTTACGGAACCGATCTGGTACTTCGATCGCAAGGGCGAGACGAGTAAGGGACAGGACGAATTCATTCGCACCGCTGTCGTGTATCTCGAGCGCGATAACGGGCGCGTCTACACGAAGTATGTATCACTCCACGCCAGACCTTGAGAAACACAGCTAATGAATCCAGATGGGATCCCTACTACGTCCGCTCCCTCGGCCGCTTCAGCGACGCGGGAATCATTCCCCCTCTATCCGCCGCGCAGAGCGAGGCACTGCAAGTTCTCGAAGAGACGTGCCAGCGTCTCTCGCTGCATATGATTTTGGATATTGGTGATATTCAATTCCTGTCGAATGCGCATATTCTGCATGCGCGCACGGCGTACAAGGATCATGCGCCGCCTTTGCCGCGTCGTCATCTTATGAGGCTTTGGCTGGCGACGCCGGAGCATGAGGGGGGTTGGAAGTTGCCGTTTTGGGATAGTAATGAGAAGAAGCGCGGGGGGATTCAGGTTGACAATCAGGCTCCGGTTGCGCTTTTGGATGCTGATTAAGTTAATTAATTTGAATGAATCAATGATACCTTTTTCTTATGTTTGTGAATGCTTGTTTTGTGGGGTTGAGGGTAAAATGATGGGTATATTCTTGGGTATTGTACGCCTCCGGACACCAGTACCAACACCAACGCCAGTGTTAATGCTAATGCTCATGTTAATGTCAATGCACGATCTTGTAATTCCCTCCATTCACAATCTCCAACTTCCCCTTCGAGACCATGCCCCCCAAGAACTCGCGCAGTTCCTCATCACTAAACGGAAACCCACCCGGCACTGCAATCTTCAGCATCATAATAATGCGCGCCAAAGCCATCGGCCCCTGATTCGTAAGCATTCCCACAATAAACTGCCAATGAACATTCATCTTCTCCATCGCCGCCGCCTCGGCAGACTCCTTCGCGGCATCAGCAGCCGCCGCCTCCGCCGCAGCCGCCGCATCAGCCTCACCAGCCTCGCCATCTGAATCAGAGTCTGCAGCGTGCTCGTCTTCGAGAACCTCGATTACTTCAAATGTATCTCGTGATACCTCGTGCAGCACGCGCTTGCTCACCCAGAATAAACAGGCGCTGCGGACGAGAGGGAGGGTCATTTCTAGCTGGGTTGAGAGCTCGGGGATGGATTTTGTAGGGGAGTCTTGGAAGGCGTGGATGACGGTTGCTTGCCAGGTTGTGACTTCGTCTCGGAAGGAGTGGTTTTCGAAATCGAGTTCGATGGTGACTTGGCCGAGGGCGTTGTGCCACATTAGTTTGCGGGAGTCTTTGCGCTTCTCGAAGCAGGAGGCGTAGTTTTCTTGGAGGCTGGTGATTTCTTCGGGGACTCGGAATTCCTGGTCTTGGAACTCCGGCCAGAAGAAGCGGGAGAGGATCTTCGCGTGCAGTTGCGTGTCTTCTTCGGTTAGGTCGCCGGAGGTCATTTGGTCCTTCCTGACGGTGTGGTCGAGGCGGCGGGAGTCTGTCAGGTCCTTGAGCATGACTTCGCATGCCTGGAGTGCGGAGTCGCCGAAGCGGACTTTGAGGAGCTCTAGCACTGTGGTTTCTTGGTCGTAGTTTTGGCGGTTCTGGATGAGGCGGTCGGCTAGGAGCGTCTGCATCTCCTTGACGAAGGTCTCCTTCGAATCGAACAAACTGACTAGACTGTCAATGACGTCTGCACTCTTCGACTTGCGATAGTCTGGGGCGGCGTCGACGGGGTCGGGTAGCCAGCTCATATCGTCAAAGTCTATCTCGCTATTCTTGCTCTGCATGGAGTGCTGGTTGAGCCTGGTCAGCTCGGAGGCCAGCTCTACCAGCGTGTCGTTCGTATTCGCAACCGCCTGTGCATCGGCCGCCGCAGGGTCAGCCAGCAGACCACTAACAATGACCTTGACGGTATCGTCCCGATCTCTCAGGTACCGCCTGATGGGGCGCGCAATCCGGTCCAACAGGACGCCGTTGGGATCCAAGAGATGGAAAGCCCGAATAACGGAGATATAAACCTGTAGAATTTCAACGGTCGAAGCACCAGGATGCAGCAGCCTCTGTTGCAGATTCAAAGCAAACCAATGCGTCACATATGCCCGTGGCCGTGTCTGCGTTACGAAGTGTCGTAGATCTTCCACCGCGCCACTGCTCGCAGGCCAGTCGACAATTACATCGAACAGCTCGCTCACTCGAAGCGTTCCGAGTCGGGCGATGCCCACTGCCCGCCACTTCTCCACATCTCCGAAGCTCACATCCATGGCCCCAGACTCGACCTCGGAGCGGATGATCGACAAGACTTGCACCGCAAGACGCGCATAGACGTTCTCAATCCACTGGCCCAGATGCTGCGGCACAGTCGAAGGCGCCTCCCACTGCCCCGCGTAGGCAGCGTGGATGAAATCCCCCATGAGGATGTTCATGACCTCCGCAAATACCTTCTGGGCCTTCTCCGCGCCGAGCCCGACGAGCTGCAAGCCGTTGAGGAACGCCAACAGCCGATCCCGCGCGATGGTCACCCTGTGATCCTCGCCCTCGACCATCATATGCTCACGGGCTTCGGGTATCGCCTCTGTCCAGTCCTTATAGGAGACAGAGTACGTGCTCTCGACATCCATCTCATCCCCACTGGTCTCCGGATCGAAATCTTCATCCAGAGTGTCGATGCCAAGAACGATCACGGCATCGTGCGCCAGCTCGCTGGCAAGGAGCGGTGAAATCTGCTGCCAGGGCAAACTGTACGAGACCACTGTATGGAAAGCACGCTGTAATTGAGCCAGATATCCGCCCTGGTGCGGCGTCAGTGGGAGCAGGTAGTGCAGGACCGGAGTGAGATAGATGCGACGCGCGAGCTGCAAGCAATCGACGATTGTGCGGAGAAGACCTTCTTTCTCAGGTGACGCCAGAAGCTACATTATTAGCATTGGCGCTTATCAGACCAGACGCGATCCATACCTCAGTCAGACCAGATCGAAAATTCGCGAGGAAATGCCTTCTGATGCTGTTGCCGTACCACTCGAACAAGGTCCACGGAGACGTCCGCATGAGGTATTCCAGTGCCTCCGCGGCCTCCTTCGAGGGCGGTGCAAGCCGGTTCCATTCCTTCAGCAGTTCACTGCCGTCGGTTTCGCGGTAGTTGTAGAGGGGCTCGAAGCCCAGGTTCGGCACGGTGAGGAATTCGGTCGCTGCGGCGCGCGCGTGGTCGAGGAGGTGTTCGTCTGCGGATGCGGAGTCTGTGGATCCACCGATGGTCGCGAAGGAATTTGACTGCGAGTCTTTGACTGTGGCCGAGGAATCGGTCGATTCGAACGAGGCGACGGGATCGGACTTGAGTGAGTGGGCGGGGGACGGCGAGAAGACGGAGCCGAATACGCGTCTACGTCCTGCATTGAGGGGGACGGTGGAAAGCATTTTGTTCAGGGGACATCGGGCATATTGTGAGGTGCTATGTCTGTATTGTTGTTGCTATGATGTGGGTGTTGACGATGAGGTCAATGTTTGGACGCGTTTGTCGGGTTTGCACCCGCTCGATCAAATTGGTTATCTTCATATCTAAGAAATAGCTCTACATAGGGGTATCGAAACAGATACAAATAGAAGACGCGGAGGACTCTGTCGCGCTGTTACACAGTTCTCTCGTTGCGTTGCATGTACTCTCGGTCCTGGCCACCTTTCACTGGTCGTCCACCTTCTCCCACTCGCTATCGGTGCTTCCATAGCCAGAACCATCCCCGCCAGTGCTGGGTCGTATCTTCAGATCAGGCTGCAGATGCGCTGAGCTTCCCGTCGAGACCGCCGATTTGCCTTCTTTGACTTCCTGGACAGCCTCGGTTTCTGTATCGCTGTCGGTGTCCGGTGTATCTTTCTCTTGTTCCTTCTGCTCGGCCTCCTGCGCCAGCTGGGCGAGTTTCACCTCCGCGGCGAACCAGTTGATGGCGTACCATAGTCCTCCACTGATGACAGACAGGGCGACGAAGTGGAGGCTGTAGGTGGCCAGGAGGAGGGCGAAGAAGATCGCCTGGAGGGCGGCGAAAGCGACGTTGGTCGCGATCAAAAGGGTGGGTGTGGGGCCCGGGGTAAAGACGCTCGCCCACAGATCTTCCACAAAGGAGGCCATATTTTGAGGGCGTCGAGGGGGTTTGCGAAGGTGACGTGGTCGGGAACTGGAATCCGCGAGGGAAAATGGTTGCCGCAAGTCACCGCTGGAAGTGGAGTCGATTCGCCGTAGTCTCTCCGCAAAGGCGCAACTCCGCAATATCAAGGACTGAGAATTCCGATTTCTCAGTGAAGTGGATATTGCTCTCTTCTACCCCGTGGGGGCAACCGGACCCTCTTATTAAGTCATTAAGTCATTCAGCTATCTAGTCATATGAAGCCTATACGCATCACGGGGTGACTGTTCCACGAAAGTCACGGCCCGATCCTGCACTGGTCAGGCTTGGATGCCCTGCGAACTTGGCATTGCCTTTTGACTGGCGGGGTTACGCTTTGCCGCGCATGGGCGTAGCTTATCTGGAATGCGTCATGATGCTAAGAGAATAAGCCCTGTGCTCCGTACCCCGAACCAGTTTCCGAATGTCAGGAGTGCTCCGTAATAAACTAACCCTCGAGCCCGTAAGCCTGTAAGATAGTGGATCACTGGGGGCAACTTGGTCCAACCAGAGCAAATCAGAAGCCTCGGCGTGAGGCCGAAAGTTATTTGAGGGGCTTTTGGCCGAAACCTGGAGATGCCTACCAGGATCATCGTATTAGGCCTCACTGGTCTGATTGGCCCTTCCTCACTTATGGGGTCATTCATGGGGCTTCTTTCGAGATGATGACCTACCAATATTCCCTCAATATTCCCTCGACTGGCTCATGAAACGTCGAGGTTACTCGTAGGGTAGCCATCTAGTACAAAGAACCATATAGAGCAAAGACACGTCGAGAGCCAATGGAAGCCAACCTATTTCTTCTCCACAACCAAGATAGCGCCGATCTTCCCCCATGGATACTATACCCCCGCGGCAACCCGTCTCAACCGCATGCCAGTGACTTCTGTCCGACTTGGCTCGGCCTTTGCCAATTGGCGTTGACTAGACCCATGGCTCCTAGAGAACCCGATTTGCGGAGGTCTTTCTTTAGCTTTAAACCTTTATGCCTCGGGGCAAGGACGTGCAATACTTATAAGTATCCACCGAATGCCTCCGTAGAGCCAGTTTCTTCAGAACATACTCCAGTTCCACATACCCCATATCTCATACCCCATACCCGAGATGGAAGATACCGTGACGAAACAAATATCCAATGACCCCGTGGTAGAGGGCTTCTCTCACCATGCCGATAACATCGCCTCGGATCGGGAGCCCTATGGCCCACCCGGTCTGAAAGGACTGGTGGCCAACCCGTTCGTGCTCCTGTGTGCCGCTTGCTCGACGCTCGGTGGTCTGCTCTTCGGTTATGACCAGGGTGTCGTGTCCGTGATTTTGGTCATGGACCAGTTCCTGACTGAGTTCCCACGCATCGACGAGGGGAACCCCGGTTCCGGCTTTGCGAAGGGCTTGTTGACGGCGATGATTGAGCTGGGGGCGTTGGTCGGTGCTCTCAACCAGGGTTGGATTGCTGACAAGATCTCTCGCCGATATTCGATTATCGTTGCCGTTATCATCTTCACTATTGGCTCTATTCTGCAGACCGCTGCGTATGGATATCCTATGCTGGTAGTAGCGCGGTTGATTGGCGGTGTTGGTATCGGCATGTTGTCCATGGTTGCACCGTTGTACATCTCTGAGATCAGTAAGCATGGCTGTGTCTCCTTTGATTGAAGTACGTGCTGATAATTTGATAGGTCCTCCTGAGTGCCGTGGTACTCTCTTGGTGCTTGAGGAGTGGTGTATCGTTCTCGGAATCGTCATTGCCTTCTGGATCACCTATGGCACCCAGTACATGGCTGGAGAGTGGGCCTGGCGTCTTCCCTTCCTGCTACAGATGATCCCGGGTTTCATTCTCGCTGCTGGTGTTTACATCCTTCCATTCTCACCCCGCTGGCTCGCATCAAAGGGCCGTAATGAAGAGGCCCTCGAGAGTCTCGCCAGACTGCGATCCCTACCCGTCACCGACAGACGAATTCGCCAGGAACTTCTGGACATCCAGGCTGAAGTACAATTCCACCAGGAGATGACCAAGGAAAAGCACCCGGATCTGCAGGGCGGCGGAAAGAAGAACGCTATCATGCTAGAGCTCTCCGCCTGGGCCGACTGCTTCAAGAGTGGCTGCTGGCGTCGTACACACATCGGTGTTGGATTGGGTTTCTTCCAACAGGTGTGTATTCAATTAACCTCAAGGGACTGGCACGAGCTAACCATCACTAGTTTGTCGGCATCAACGCCCTAATCTACTACTCTCCCACCCTTTTTGGAACTATGGGTCTTGACACAAGCATGCAACTCATCATGTCTGGAGTGCTGAACATCATCCAGCTTGTCGGTGTCACCACCAGTATCTGGACAATGGATGTTGTCGGTCGGCGCAAGCTCCTGATCGGCGGTGCGGCTCTCATGGCTCTCTCGCACATTATTATTGCAATTCTTGTTGGCCTCTTTTCTTCAGACTGGCCTTCGCACAAAGCGGAGGGCTGGACCAGTGTTGCTTTCTTGCTGTTCTACATGTTCTCATTTGGAGCTACTTGGGGTCCCATTCCATGGGCTTTGCCATCAGGTATGTTGCCTCGTCTAAGAGGATGTCTTCAATACTAACGAGTTCGTGCAGAAATTTTCCCCTCCTCCCTTCGTGCCAAGGGTGTCGCCCTATCCACATGCTCCAACTGGCTCAACAACTTCATCATTGTGAGTATCCGACACCTCAATCAATGACCATTGCTAATCGTTGATAGGGACTTATCACACCACCCCTCGTTCAAGATACCGGTTACGGAGCCTATGTCTTCTTCGCCGTCTTCTGCGTGCTTGCCGGAGTTTGGACTTTCTTCTTCGTGCCTGAGACCAAAGGCCGCACCCTTGAGCAGATGGACCATGTCTTCAAGGATAATTCCAGTGAAGCGGAGAAGGAGAAGAGAGCTGCTATCGAGGCGCAGCTTATCCAAGCACAGTATGAGACTGCGCATCGCGAGTTCGCATGAGCTCGGCATGGTCGGGTCATTTCTCACCATATACCAATTCAGCTTCACTCTGACACATTTATCTTGTACCATTTTTGATTGCACAAATACCATTTACGAATTTACGATACATCAAACCTGTCTTGAATACGTAGTCTTCTACTGTATGACGGCAAGGGCATGACACCTGTGTGAAATAGTAGGCTTGGCAGTAGACCTCCGCAGAAACTATTAATGGGCCCTATTCAAGTCCAACGTTCAAAGCTCATTATGGTTAGGCTCTGATGGGCTCTGATGGACTCTGATGGGCTTGTGGGCTTTGATGGGCTATGGACTCTGTGGGCTCTCATGGGCTCTGATGGGTTCTGTGGGCTCTGATAGGTTCTGTGGGCCCCATAGGCTTTGTGGCGGTCTGGTTGGAAAGAGGTACTGCTATGAGTGGCATTTTCCGTCCACAGCCACTCCTCACCCGGGGAAAGCCTAAGAAGGGCGAAGCAGATCGGTATCCTCAGAAACATGCAGTTGTTGTCGCGACTGTAAAGCTTGGCAAGTCTTACGAATAAGGTCCAAAAAACGAAGAATTCCATTCATGAAGAAGGCAAGGAAGACAAAAGAAACTCTGCTTCTTATGCTGCTTCCTGCCAATCAGCTAGCTATCAATCTTATCAATCAGAAGCACAGGCAAACAAGCAGACTGTCACTGGCAAAGACAGGTAAACTGGCAAAGACAGGCAAGGGTTCAATGAACCCTCATGCATGCAAAGGTTCATTGACGCAGGTTTGGTGGTGAATGCAGCATGCATTCACCACAGCGACACCCAGAAGCTAGACTGTATACTTGGATAGTCTTCCAAGTTATAATTTAGGGTTCAGCTACCTGTACTTATTGAGTCATTCCTTATCAACTACCCTTCTCCATACGTCCAGATTTTCTAAGGACTGATGGTTGTATTCTTATTTTTGGTTACAAGCGTGGGAGCCAGTATACTCCGTGAAGGCGTGATAAATAAGCGCAGGAAACAGCCCTGGAGCCTCGGAACCATGGAACCCAAATAGGCTTATCCCGCCACCCTGGTAAAGCAAGCTTTTGTGGCGTTTCCTTCATCGAGCACCGGTAGCTCAGTGGTAGAGCGTCCGATTGCAAATCGGGCGGTCGCGTGTTCGAACCACGCCCGGGGCTTGCTTTTTTGCTTTTTGCTCTCCGTTCATCGATAATAGCAAGGCTACCTAATGTTGTTTACCAAACCCTTTTTTTAATAGAAGAAAATAAGATAACAGTCATTTACCAATCCAGTTAGCGTCCCTGTGTCCAGGTAATCCAAAAATAAATAGAAAGCTTCAAGGATGTTGAGATGGGAAGTATAGGTAGTATCAAGAATAGACAGCTAGTCCATGATAAAAACACTACCGAACCTCAAGTATGTCTACAAGATCACCCCGTGGAGCACACAGCACACATAATGAGATAAACTTGAATGAGGTCTGCCGCAAAGTCTCCAATTTATCGTCCAGCCACCCCGAGGTGGCTGCATGCGATTGCCACCGAATTCACGGAAATCCCCCATGCTTGAAACCCTTGAAATCCATTTTTGAAAATGCAGTAGAGCAAGGATAAAAGGCAAATTTTTCTCGTCTACTATTTGGTTGAATAAATGGTACTTTGGGGCGAAGAAGTTTGAAAAACGTAGATTTGAGAGTGGAAATATTCTCTTTTACGTTTCACTCCGAGTACCGCGATACCAGTCTTATTTCAGTGACAAGAATTGTGGAAAAAGCGGTGAGTGAAGGCTGCTGGAACCCTTGAACTACAGTAATGTATGAAGCTGAGGGCAGGTAGCAAGTCCCACCATACCTTACCCCCTGCTTTATATCACAATGGTGCAACCTATTAATACCTACAGTGCCTAGCAGCTACATTCGTCACTTGTCGATTCTATCAGTCCACCTCAAAAGCCCCTCACCTCTGTTCCGACTTAATCTACGATGACTATCTCACCGACTATCTCATCTCCCCAGATGTTGCAATCTGCTGTCACTGATACCAGTCAGCATGTATTTGATAATCTGGCTGATATGGGGCTTATGCCTGAGGCAAACGAGAGAGTTAGGCAGGTAAGTTGAAGCAAAGTGTGCTTTTTTCTCGTGTATACACATTATTGACAAACCAAAGTGCTTTAATGCCACCACTCACGGGGGGAACCTTCTCCGTGGTCGGACTGTCGTTGATACTGCTTGGATACTTCAGAGCCACTCGCTCTCCCCGACCCAGATTGAAGACCTAGGTGTGCTCGGGTCCCTTGTCGAGATTTTCAACGCTGCCTATTTGGTTTGGGATGATATCATGGATGGATCCTCAACTAGGCGTGGTCAGCCATGTTGGTACCGCCGAGAGAACGTTGGTATGGATGCTATCAATGACGGGTGTCTGCTGAGGTCTAGCATTCATGTTATCCTAAAGAAACGTTTTCGGGACCATCCGGCATATTTAGACCTCATGGAGCTCTTTGCTGAAGCGTCTCTCCAGACCGAGCTTGGACAACATTGCGATGCTTTGGCTTCGGCGGGGCATTTAGAGCAGTTCAGCTGGAGCCAGTACTTGTTCATCACTGCAAAGAAGACGGCTTACTATACGTTCTACCTTCCACTCACGATCCCTCTGTTTTATCTTGGACTTGCAAACACGACAATACTTGAGGAAATTCACGGCATTTCTATGACAATGGGACTTGTTTTCCAGGCCAGAGATGACTTTCTGGATGTCTATGGTGACGCCAACATTACTGGAAAGGTTGGAACGGATATCCAAGAGAACAAGTGCAGCTGGCTAGTGGTCCAAGCCATGACACATTTTGATGCTAAACAAAAGGAGGCTCTTGGGGACAGCTATGGTAGGCAAGATATTGCTAGCGTTTCAAAAGTGAAAGCTCTTTTTGATGAAATTGGTATCCCCAAGCTTTTCCGAGAATGGGATGCAGACATGGTGGCCACAGTGGGTGCTATGGCTAAAGGAACGACTGATGCAGTGGTCAAAGAATCGGTTCTGGCGCTATGGTCGAAGTATTTCGAAGATCCTCGGAGGCATTTGCCCTGCCTGTTGGATTGAAGTTGGTGGGCCTAGGCGCCCCAATCTGCAAGCTTCTGTCGAATAGAAATATTTAAATCCATCAGATATTCCACCGAATCCATATAGCATCATGTTTGACGAATTTTCCCAAATCAACCGCAAGGAAGGATAATAGGAGAGGGCAGTGGCCGTATAACTTGGAGAAATCTCTACTTTCCTGGCGAGTAAGTACTCACTTAAGAACCGGAAAATGCCTTCTATTTTATATTTACAATAGATAGCTGCAGGTTTACTGTCAATAGACTTATTTTCACCTATTTCCTCAGTAAAAGGGTCTTACATGTCGATCTAGTTGTTCCTTTTCAACACCATTAACGCTAGTGCCGCAGAACACATCTACGTCCGTAACTTTTTGTCCAACTCACCCTCCAATCACCTCCGTATCTCGCTTTTCATCTCAACGACGACGGTTTTGTTAATCTTCGTACCCTCCAGGATAAACTCCTGGGAGCTATGTCTATCAACATGCGAGGGCTTCATCCTCGGACTAGAGATATCAACCGACAACCCCGGATGATCCAAATCTCTCTCATCCGTCGAATGGAGCTCAAAGGCTCCATTCTCCAGCGTTCGTCGAGTACCCGACCTCCCAGTTCCGTATCCCCCGTATGGAGTGCGCGACGCACCGCGGCCTTTGTTGTATGAGCGAGCATAGGAAGAGTCTTTGAAGATATTGTTGAAGAGAGGGCGAAGTGAGGGCGCCGAGGCTGAGATGATAGCCACGTTAATTTCGACTTGTGACCATATCAGGATTTGGATCGCGTCGTAGGAAACGTCTTTCGTCGTCGTGTATTTGTAAAGGGCATTTAGGCGGACGATCGAGGCTGCGGATGCGAATGCTCCGGTGAGGAAAATGGCTACCAGTGCGTCTGCGGGTGGTCAGTGATAAGTTCTGTCGATGTCGATGAAAGGTAGTGCTGACATTTTCGTCTGGTGTGGAGATTCAGGTTGACGAGGACGGGCAGTGGCATGACCAGAATCAGTATGTCGGTGAGGATGTTGATCCCGGCTGTTGAGAAGTAGGTCATAGGGAGGTTGTTGCAGCCCTTGGGAAAGCTGGGGTCCCATGCGCGCCAGGGTTTGCTGTGGCATTCAAAGGCCTGGTGGATCAGAGGGAATCAAGTGCGACAAGATTGGGTGGACTAACATTGACGAAGACACAGATGATCGTATAGGCGAATACAAAGAGGCCGACTCCCAGTGTAGCGACGCGGAACTTTTTCACGGCGAAGATGCGGTAGTACTGTGCCAAAATGCTGAACTTGGCCATTCCCACTGAAAGCGGGTAGACAAGTTGGTAGACGTACCAATGCTTGAGTGTTGGTACGAGGACCTTTTCCAAGGGCAAATCTGTTAGATGGCGGCTATTGCACATTTTAGCAGCAATACTCAAAGTAGTGGAGAGTTTTGATAGACTGGCTTACCCTGTGCCCATACTAACATGAAATCCATTCATAACGCCCATACCAATGGTGATAGCCAGCCCAACCACGATCAGGCAGTCGTCTAGCCCGACTTTTTGAACGAGAAATGCCCGGCAGTACACTCTCAGCACAACACTGATACATGATAGTAGCAGTAGTAGTATCATGACGGTTAGAAAAGCCGGCTGCAGCGAGCCATTGCTCGCCGAGATATATGCCGCCATTCTGGACGGAGCAGAACTACACCGATCAACAGTTCGTTCTCAAGCTGATCATCTCGCGCAAGGCTGGAATTTTCTCTTTATAATACGCAAAACATGAAGGCCCGCGTCTCCTGCAGCAAGTGGGTCTTGATTACTGTAAATGAAGTATTCCCGAAAACTGCCAGGGATGTTTCGTTTGTCAATCTGTTCATTTGAATGTTTACGTTAGCCAACTGTAATTCCAGCCCGTGCAGTGGTCAGCGGGGCAATATTGACCGACTGTAATTGAACATGGTGTGATGCGAACGGCAAGATCGGGAGGCCCATGTAGAAATGCCAAGTCGACTCAAAGAACTAAGTTAGGGCAATTAGAGATGGGCTTGCCAAGACGGACGCTAGGCTGCTCCCGGAAGGTAAACGGATGATCGTCCGACTTCCGTTGGTGGGTGATCGAAGCCCCCGCTTTAAAGGTCTTGGCGGGGGCGGAGATTGTTCTCGAGCCAATTTGTCTGCGACACAAGTTTTCATAAGGACAGGGAGTCCTTTCTGTGGAGCTCCAGCCATCTCCGGCCAAAGCGGTCGTTTACGTGATCGATTACAGCGTGCAAATCTGTGGGCGCTGAACTACCTCGAGGCTCATTGGGGCACTTCAGCTGCTTTACCGACTGGCAAAGTTGTGACGGAACACCTCTGTAATTGAATGTTTTATGGATTTTGGGAGACGGGGCAGGACATCTGACAGGACGTTAGAAATGTGGGAATCCATCGCCCTCATCCACTTACTTTGTCTTTCTTCCATGATTGGTGGAATGAAATCGAAGTCCAGATGGCGGCTCCGCCCACAAGTAGGTGAATGGAGTCCCGTTGCATGTCATTTAAATTAGCTTGCCTTCTCGCATTGAGCTACGGTGGCCTGGCCTGCAGGTCCGGACTTAGGGCTTCGCTCCTCACTCCCGAACTAGTGATAGCCCATCATTTGGCTCCGAATATATTTTTAAAAGAGCGGCTTTCCCTCGTGTAATTGCATGTTTGAGCATTTGCTTTTGTCATAGAAAAATGCATTTTTCCAAATTGATTTCTTTGGGGCTGTTGCTCTTAGTCGGGGAGGGCGTTGCTTCAGAGTGTCGAAATCCTCCCCTGCGGAAAGAATGGTAAGCTTTGACCATACCCCTATTGGAGACAATTGAAGATTGACGTGTTCCATCTAGGAGACAGTTAAACATGCGCGAGCGCCGAGACTATATCGGTGCCGTTCGCTGTCTTGCGGCGAAGCCGGCCATGACAGGTCTCGAGAATGCAGCCACTCACTTCGATGATTTCCAGGCTACCCATAGTGATCAAACCCCTAATATTCACTGGGTGGTAAGATTATTGCTCTTCATATAGATGTCGATTATGCTGATCACTGTGGGTTAGGGCCACTTTATCCTTTGGCACCGATACTATGTTGCTACCTATGAGAAGGCGCTGCGAAAAGAATGTGGGTATCGAGGTGCCCAGCCGTAAGCAAAGATCTTCTCCCCGCATCCAAATTCACAATAGGCTGATCTTGGTGACAGCTACTGGAATTGGTCACTGGATGCATCCTCAACGGATAATTCCTCGATGGCCATTTTCGAGACTGACATCTTCGACCCGATTCGTGGCTTCGGTGGAAACGGAAAGTATATGCCTGCCAACTCGACTCAGAATGTATTCAACCTGACCGGTCGAACCGGCGGAGGCTGTGTTGAGAACGGTCCATTTGTTCCTGCCAACTTCATGCTCGCTGTTGGACATCCCAAGGGACAGCCAGACTGTCTTCGTCGCGACTGGATCCCCTGGATCATGAATTACTTTGCCCGACAGACGCTTGTTGATCATGTCCTTGCTCAACCGGACTATACCTCATTTGCGCGAGCAATTGAGAATATCCCCAACTTTTCTCAGCCGAACATCCATGGAAGTGGTCACTTTGGCGTTGGGGGTGTGCTTGGAACATTGGGTAATCAGGCTCTCAGCCCAGGCGGTAAGTGATATGATACAATGGGCATGAAAGGAAATTTGCTGATTACATAGATCCTCTTTTCTATCTCCACCACGGCAACCTTGATCGTATCTTCTGGGAGTGGCAGCAGAAGGACCTCCCAACTCGCTACCACCAAGTTGGCGGTCCGGTCAATGCTCTCGATTACGCCGGTGTCAATGTGACTCTCGACTATGACATCAATATTGGAAAGCTCGCACCTAACGCTACACTTGAAAGCCTGCTTAACACCGAAGGCGGTACACTCTGCTACAGCTACTGGCAGGAGGACAAGAGCAGTGGATGCCACTGAGCTATTTAAGTAATCAGGGTGATTATGACACTTGCTGTGTATCATTATTGAAGTATAACCGCGTGTGCAATAGAGAGAGTAATAAATACCTCGGGCATAGAGCGATTGTGATTGATTAATCAAGACAATCTATCTATGTTGCAATTCCACAATAGCAGCCTCGGTCGAGGATAATTTAAGAGATACAGCGCCATTCGAAGCCCTCAAGTCTTCAACTTCTCTCTTCCCAGACCTGGCAAGTCTGCCATTCGTATAATTCCAACTGAAGCCACCCCACGAGATATCAGAATCAGCACTCGCCCCCTGCCCAACAAGTCTCTTCACTTCCACACCCTTCGATCGATGCGGTATCTCGAGCTCAAATTTCTGCGACGGTCTGGGGTAGCTTGATGTTGAGTTCCACTCGTCCAGGTTGACAACAACATATCTGGCAAGGTTACCCGACTCGTAGATTGCATAGGCAGACAGATCATCTCGCATGAGCTCCAATGCTTTCACTTGGACGGTCCGATGCCGACCAATAGCATCAGCTGCGACGATTTGGCCATAGAGCGGGGCTCGCACTTGTGGTGCCAGGCCATTATATTCGACGGGTGTCCAGCCCGCGTAGCCGAATGTTGTTCCCTGGATTAGATTGAAGCGGGTGATGTTCTGTTCGTTGTTAGTATCGCCGAGTCTTAGAAAAGGATCTAAACGCACTAGACTCATTCCATAGAGAAGGTAGTCGATCAGCCAAAGAGAGCTTCCGAAGACGCCTTCTACTTGGCTCATGTTCAAGTTCACATAGTCGCTGTTTGTTTCGCCTAGGAGGAACGTGATGTTGGGGTCGTGAGCATGGATTAGTTCCATATCGTCGGTGTATTGGGTTAGGTTGGAGACTATTGCGGTATGGTTCATGAAGGATTCTGAGGAGGTTAGCGCAAGTGACTGAAATGGCGAGGCTTGCTGACCTTGAAGTCGAACCCAGTCTTGATTTCCGGTTGCATATCTAGGTTTTGATTAGGTCTAGTCTCGATAGATGGGGGAATCTCATACTGGTGCCATGAGACCGATTTGATGTGCCCATCTGCGTCAATTCCATCCTCAAATGCTTGTGCTCTAGAGTTTGTCAGAACGGCCCATTTCCACGGTCAGGTGCCCACTCACGTAGAAAAGCCACTGAAGTAGAAAATGAAAGTCAATGCCTGGAACAATTTCCAATCTTCCAAACCATATTGGTTGTTATGCAGCACCTCCTTGGAAATAGCATCTGCAAAGGTTCTCCATTCCCCAACGTAATCGGCCACTGTGTAGTTCGACGGCCTCACATCTCCAGGATAGAGGTCTGGCTCATTCCCAATTTCAAAAGCATAAAGATTCCCGCGAATGTGACTCAGGGCGGCTTTTGCCTCGGCAAGCGCGTTCTCCAGGGCATTGCTTTTGTTATTCGCGAGATTCACTTGGAAGGTCCAGGGTGTGCCGGGGAAATTCTCGAAGCCTTCGAAGAAAACTGGCCCTAGGGAGACTTCATGCGGTATTCCATTATCTGATGTGGTGGAGAGGACTATAGACTCGACCTGAGAGGCATTGTAGATAGCGCGGTCACTTGATTGTTTCTCGTTAGTATGCTTCGAAGAATATGGTGGGCCGCTCACGCTGAGGTTCCGCCAACTCGAATGTGAGGGTGTGCTCCTGTCTTTTCGTGTAGAAGGTCAATTATATCTTGCGAGAAGCGGTTTGGATGACTCTTGTTTCCTACATGCTGTTGTCAGCAGAAATATTGTCAGCAGTAGCATGAGGCGTACCAGCATAGTCTGCGAAGAAATGGACAGGCCAAGAGAATGAAGCAAAAGCATGGTCAACTGGCCGGGAAGCACCTTGGGGTAAGTGGCTAGGGGCCTTGATCTCGATCTTTCGGGCTGCTGCGAGGATGGCATATCCAAGGACTAGCACTTTGACTTTGAACGACATGTATACCATAGTTTATCTTGATTATATTCAGATGCTCAAGATATTCCACCATTTCCATACTTTAAGCCTACTTTATATTAACCAGATACTTACCCCGGACTTCCCACGATTCCCCAGAATGAACTAAGATGTCACCATAGTTTAGGTTCTCGTGACGACCGGCTTGCGTTGGCGGATCTCGGGTCGGATCTCGCGCCGGTGATATACGCAGATGTCTATACAAATTGATGGCGGAGAGCAAAGGATTACAACAAACGACTTTGAAAATATCAAATTGTAGCCATGATATTTGAATCTACAGAGTTGAGTTTGAAAGCAAGCATTAACCATGGTATCTCGAATTTCCCGAACGCCACCTGGCCCAAATGGCACAAGTAAAATGTATCACAAAACACCGTGTCGCGCTTTGAAAATAGATACTTTTTCGTCGTAAAATAAAATCTGCTGCAGTCGGTACCGGATCCGCGAGGAACTTTGCTCTTCATCCGCTTCGCTGTCGTAGTCGTCTGGATCGCTGTTGATAAGATCGCTCCCCGCTGCCCCCGCGTCATCGTCGTCTGTATCGTCCGTGTCATGATTATGCGGTGGGTTGACCCAGTCTTCACTCTCGTCATCGGTGTGCGGCGGGGAGTGATCTGTTGTGGGATTGTCGTCGAAGTCAAGGGGATTATCATCACTTCTCGCTTCGAGGATCTGGTAACATTTCGTGTGGAGGCCGATATATGCGATTTTGAGATCTGGACGGATGCTGACAATGTCCAGAACTTGAAGCGCAAGTTCTTTCAGGTCACGGTGGACTGTGTGGTGGATGTGCGGTAGATACAAGGCCCGAAGCTGGGGCATGCTAGGCAGTCTTTGGAGGAAGTAATGCTGCAAGATTACTGATTAGTGCATATTCGATACCGCGAGAAAGACAAACTTACCCAGTCCCGGTAATGCATCGCCATTCCCAGTTCCCTGAGCTGGAGCATCTTTCCACTAGTAACGAATCCTATCATTTCATGAGTGAGCATCCACTTGTGTGATCGCGGACTAGCGGGGTTCGTCCGATCGGTGGCATCTATTAGAACTTTGCGCAGGCTCTGTCGGTGTCTCCGGAGGATATGACGGTAGATGGCATCGATCTGTACGTTTGATTCGTGGCCTGGAGCTTCATGCAAGAATACACTCTCCAGCGTGTTTGGGGCCAGCGCATCCTTGATGAAGAGCATGAGATATGGCGAAACCGTGTCCGTGCGAATATGTTTTAGGTTCAGCGAGAATTCGGATGAAGGTATACTCTCGCGATGCCCTGCTGACGAGGTACGCCTTGCCGGTATCACTGGGGGAGCATATTTCCGTCGCAGCGCCCTCCAAAGCTTTTCATTGTCCTCACAGCGCATTATGGTAAGATGTGTTAAGCCAGTCCAGTCAATGGCTGGAAGTAAGGTCGAGACGGATAGAGGAACACGCTCGAGCTCAAGAATCTTCAAATTGAGCATTTCAGAGTCGGGTTTGGGGATAGGGACAGGCGATCGGTCACTTCGATTTGACAATCCAGAGCTTGTCGAGATCTTCTTTTCCTTGGAGGGACTGGGAGGTGATGCCTCGGTGCTGGATGGTCTTTCTCCGCCATTTTCAGCGACGTCGCTTGATTTGAAGCCGATGGTTACCGAGCTTTGTTGGAAAGTCGAATTTTCCTCCGAGGAGGCGACGACAGCACTGTCCTCGGACTTGGGCGGTTTTTCCCGAGTAAGAATTCCCAGAACACCATTAGCTCTTGGCCAACTCGCCGAGCCTTCGGCATCCTTCCCGCAAAGCAGCCAAGGCTTCATATAGGCTTGGTTTGCAATGCCAATCCGAAGCTCTGTCAGACAACGACGCGATTTTTCAATGAGGAGTGCCAGCTCCTCCACATAAGCAGGCTCATCGATATCAAGAACAGCCACGCTCTTGAGCGGAGGCAATACCGACAATGAAGGATGTTCCACGTGTCTGTATTTGTGAAAAAGCCTCGTGGCTGCGGCCGACGAACTGCGTAAAGCATTCTCCGAATTATCGTGCCAACGGACCCAGATTCGTTCCAGTCGGCAGTCATGGCCATCCCGCTCTGCCAGTGATGCAAGCGCCAGCCAAATATCACGAACGACCCCGGTCGGCATGTCCCACACGAATGCTTCGAGATTCACCATCCGCGACACCGCCAGGGCGACTAAGGTGCCTAGCATCTTGCCCACCTCTTTATTCACTGAGTACTCTTGTACCCAGCTAATTGGACCGTTTCCAATCGAAAAGGTGCGAGTGTATTGGGCATAGTGGTTGCCTCTTCGCGATCGGGACCCGGCGCCATTGTCCTCCAGTCTCTTTTTCTCTCCATGATGAGGCCTGTCACAGCCGCAGCTCGGGCAGCTCTGGGACATGCCGTTGTAGACTGTGGAAAGTCCATTGAACACGTCCTCGCCCATCACCAGGGTAGACAATCCATATGACAGCGCATCGACCCCGGAGTAGTCATCAGTTGGCGGGTTCAAAGATTCCGGCCAGACAATATCAAAGCGCGAATACATGTGTGGAATAGCTAAGGAATGGAGGGCCGAGCAAGTGAGGGCGAGCGATGTCAGATCATTTGTATGCGTGACCTGTTTACGAAAGCATAAGCTATCATATCATAATCAGTAGGAATAGCTGGTATTTACCTCTTTGATGATCTCCTTCAAAACATCCAAGGGCAGATCTAACAGCTGTAGTGGCTGTTTCCTTTCTTCGGGTTGGGGTGGGGTCTGACTGGGGCTTGGAGTTATCGGGGTTTCCTGCTCGGCAGCTTGATTCGCGCCCTCTTGCTCCAGGCGCAACTTGCCCAAAGCCATCGTGATATCCTTCTTGGTGCCGTTTTCAAGGTCCATGGAAGTGGTACTCTGGCTAGAAGCAAAGTCCTCCTCATCGGATGACATTGCCAGATCGGCATTTGGCTTATCAGCCCAATCTAAGGTGGCGCCCGCCATCCTAGCGTGATCTCACGAGGATGTTCAAGCACAATGTATGGAGGAGGGACATCTCCAGCTAGAAGCTGAAGAGGTACCCTGGATCGCGTTTGGAATAAAGAGAAGCAGTAACGAGCAGGACGGAGCAGGACGAGCAGAGGGAATCTGGGGAAGTGAGCTCTGGTCACCCGTGGACCTGGAGGTTTACGTAATCTCGATGGAGCACGGGTGGAACCTGAGTGGGCCTAACGCAGATCGGAAGTATACCAGCTCGACTGGTAAAAGGTCAACTTGGAAGCTATAGTACCGTTACGTTAGGTAATAAACATTCAAAATGTAACTAAGCTGAGGTTATACTCTGCAAGTCTTGTGAAATGGTGAACGTCTCGCTCGTTTTGTGCAGTGCCCAGGTGGTCCCGGAACTTAACACGGTACAAAGGAGTAGTGGTACTAATTGGCCAAGTCCAAGAGGCCTGCACAGCTAGTCAAACTCCTGAGATCTGTTTTTATATTCCCAGTATGTTAGCGGAAGAGATCTCCTAAGATTTCTGTTGCACAGGACTTGTTTTGTACTGTACTTAAGTAATTACATGCTTCAGTGATGAGCCTTGAGAGATGTCATCAATGGATTTGAATGATAAAGAATATAAGAATTGTATTTTGATCTAAAACTGTAGAAACATTGCATTACACAAGGTAAAAACAAAAACAAAACAAAACATCCAAGTCAGTCTACGGGAGGTAGTTCACAATTATACCTCCAAGGCAAGCGACGTCCTAATCCCCTACTCTTCCCAGTCGCTCAAGATTGATAGCCGCACTGATACAGGCAAGGTGACTAAATGCTTGTGGGCTGTTGCCCATTTGTTCGCCCGAGATGGCAACTTCTTCAGAGAACATTCCCAAGTGATTGGCGTAGGACAAGATGTTGTCAAAGTGTGAAAGTGCAAGCTTCCAGATGTTTGGAATGGGCACATCATACCTGGCAGCCTATATGAACAACAGCCTCGGGTCAGTAGAAATCAAGCAACATGAGGAGTCCAACCTACACGGGCCATAGCTTCAACGAGCCAGAATGTGACCATGATGAAAGCACCTTCACCCCCTCCCACACCTGTGTAACAGAAACGTTAGCAAATATTCTGGTAAACTCCACCAGGAACACAAGTGAAGCCTTACCATCATTGGCTCTCAGATGATCATAACGGAAAACCATCTTGGCGCTGGACAGTCCCTCCTTTTCGGGGCTTTCCAAGATCCTCTTGAGCGTGCTGATGAAGCGCGGATCATTCGGCGCGACAAAGAAGACCAGCGGTGCGATCAAGATCGAAGCGTCGAGAACGTCGCGGCTTTCATAACTCTGGCAGAAATGGCCACGCTCTTCATTGTATCCCTTGGTCATGATCTCGTCGTACATCTCATCACGGACTCTGATCCAGTCGAACCGATCCGGACATGGCAGACTGGCGCGCTTCTCGGCAAGGCGAATACCGCGATCCAGAGCAACCCACATCATGATCTTCGAATAGATGAAGTTTTGGATCTGGCCACGGGACTCCCAGATGGACATGTCCTTCTGGTGTCGGACACCGACGACATAATTCACCATGCGCCGAATGGAGTTCCATTGGTCATAGGTGATGGGGTTTCCATGCTTGTTGTACAGGTAAATACTGTCCAACAACTCCCCGTAGATGTCAAGCTGCGTGTGGAAGACAGCAGCGTTGCCAATGCGAACGGGCTTGCTACCCTTGTATCCATCGAGGTGATCAAGCTCCACCTCGGGAATATCGTACTCACCCCGAATGGTGAACATCAGAGGCAGGAAGGGCCGCTTGCTGTTGGGATCGAGGTCCTGAGCTGCATGCGGGAAGATCCGGTCGAAGATGAAGTTGACGTACGCTTCCGCTTCCTGGCTGTAGCCCATTTTGAGGAAGACGTACAGCGTGAAGGCTGTGTCACGCACCCAGGAGTATCGGTAATCCCAGTTTCTCGAACCGCCCACATTTTCAGGAAGCGAGAAGGTCGGTGCTGCGACAATGGCACCCGTTGGTTTGTAGGTCAGGAGCTTCAGAATGAGAAGGCTGCGCTCGACTGTCTCGCGGTAGTGACCGCGGAAGGCACACTTGCGTGTCCAGTTGGTCCAATAGTCAGAGGTCTCCTCCTCCATCTTCCAGAGGTAGGCGGCCATGGTGGCTGAGCTGGGAACAGCCTTTTCTGGGCTATGCAGCACCAGATTCACAGTCTGGCCCTCCGACAGTCGAATCCAAGCGACCAACCCGCGGCCCCTCAAGCCCACACGATCCTCCAGTTTGAAAGACGCGGTGGGAAAGCCAAGCTTGTCCGGCTCCCGGGAATCGGCGAAGATCTCGACCTGCAGTCTTTCTGTCTCACTCTCGAAGTGGATCGTCTGAAGGCGATGCTTGCACAGGTCATTTTCCAACTTGGCACGGGTGTTGTGCGAATCCCGGGCATAGTTGAAAGCCGGGAATAGCTCCACTTGCAACTCCATCGATCCACGACTACACTCCAATTTTCTGATCAGGCCTGAGTGCTGCAGGCCCGATTTGAAGCGGTTGGTTCCCGGCTCGTTGCAGGGACAGTATCCCGACAGCATCCGGGCCGACTGGGCGCCCTTCTTCGGGGTCACCGGAAAGTAGTCTAGCATGGTCACGACGCCATCCTCGTTGGTCCATCGAGTCTCAAGTAGGTTGGAGTAGGGGAGATAGCGCTGTTTGCTGTGGGCATCAACGACCGTCTTGTACGGAGCCACCGAGAAGTAGCCTCCTTTCTTCTCGTCCAACAAGCGACAGAAGACTGTGGGCGAGTCGAAGACTGGCCAGCACATGTAGTCCAGACTACCGGCTTTGCTGACCAGGGCACAAGTGTGCATGTCTCCGATCAAGCCATAGTCTTCAATGGCATTGTACGCAGGTTCGGTCATGACGACAGTCAACAAGAGAGATCAGGAGTAAGTTCAATGCCTGATGAGGGCACCAAGAAGCTGAAACGGAGTCGAATGCTACTCTGCAGCACAGATCAATGATCACAAGATTGATGATCAGGGAGGAAACAGGTCGACAGAAGAGGAACGAATGCAATTGTCCTTGAGTACTCATCATCCGCATCGTCCGACCGATGTCTTCGGAACTTATGGGAGCCACGACATGATGATGGTGCTGTCTGAGGTCATGGCTATGCCGAGTTAGGGCTTTTCCCCCTGGAGTAGCTGAGGCTCAGAGACAACTTATAGCGATGAGAGCAACCTTGCTTGCTTCTCGCTTGGGTAAATCAGTATTCATATACATGCGACCTCTCCTGATTAGCCATTCGCCTTAGTTGGGTGTCAGCGAGGCCAATATCGCCCATGTATAGCAACAAGCCCGACCCGGAAGTAACAGTCCACCAATGGAGCATTGGAACCAAGAAATCATGCATTGCTCTGGACTCAACTTAGGGCATTGGGGTTTTCTTGGGTTTTTTCCCTTGTTCACCCCGGATCGACCGGACGGTGGAGCGGAAAAAGGCCAGTGGAACCAGTCAGCGTCCGGAGAGACACCAGCGACCGCTCTGATCAGGAGAAAGTGTTTCGTCCAATCTTTGCACTGCGATCATCTCGTACTCGTTCCTTTTTTGTCATATTCGATCCAGTTTTTCTCGCTGGTTTCCATTCCTTTCTCGGTTCGAGTTCCCAGTCACTCCCTTGGGTCCTTCCCCTCCCTTTTTATTTTCTTTGTCAGCATTTCGGGCCCTGGGAGCTTCAGCTTTGGCGGTCGTGTGACACCTCTTTCTTAACAACACCCTCATGGGGCAGTCATATTTCGTCTTCACCGCTCCTTTCCTTTCATAACTTCGTCCGAACTGCTCCCAAGATGGGGCTCCCCGGCAATCATCATCGTCGGCGCAGCTCCATGCTAACCGGGGCAGGGCGATCACAAACTCCGGCAGACCGGAGAGACGAGGGTCCCTGGTCGCATGCAGACGCTAACAAACGCGAAGAACAAGAGCCTCTGACTGCAGAGGACACCGATGCGTCCGAGCATTCCTCCGCCGCCGAGAGCCTGGAGCTGGACCCGATCAGTTCGGATGATGATCAATATGACGAGGAGACTGGTCTCACAACAAGCCAAAGGCGTCAGCGACGTCGACGGCGCAGACAGCGCCGCAAGTTGGATGCTCGAATCGCGGATGTGAAGGGCCATGGCAGCATTCGTGAGATCCTGTCCGATCGCAACGTGGTAAAGAGGCTGCTCATCAATGGCGCATTGATCTTAATGTGGTACATGTTCTCCTTGTCCATCTCAATAGTGAGTCTCCTCCCATCTTTCGAGAGTCGTCTTATCGAAACTAACCCATCGTGCCCCTTTCAGTATAACAAATGGATGTTCTCCGAGAGCGATGTCGTCTTTCCTTTCCCTCTTTTTACAACGAGCTTGCACATGCTTGTCCAATTCTCTCTTGCCTCATTAATACTATGGATATTCCCATCGCTTCGTCCGCGACAACCGACCGGGTCTGCGACCACCTCCCCTATCGAAGGCCCTGAGGAGCCACAACCTCTCATCTCTAAATTCTTTTACTTCACTCGCCTTGTCCCGTGCGGTGCCGCTACGTCACTCGACATTGGCCTTGGAAACATGTCCTTGAAGTTCATCTCTCTCACTTTCTTAACCATGTGCAAATCGTCCGCTCTGGCCTTTGTACTCTTATTTGCCTTCCTATTCCGCCTTGAGTCGCCATCGATGAAACTCATCATCATTATCGCCACCATGACCATTGGAGTGGTGATGATGGTTGCTGGAGAGACTGCTTTCAACGCACTTGGCTTTACACTGGTCATTGCGTCTGCGTTCTTTTCAGGTTTCAGATGGGGCTTGACCCAGATCCTCCTACTCCGCCATCCAGCGACTTCGAATCCGTTCTCCACTCTTTTCCTACTTACGCCCATCATGTTCTTTTCTCTTATCGTCATCGCGGTCTCCGTGGAGGGCCCGCACGAGATTTACCAGGGCTATCTCAAACTCGCAAGCGTGCATGGTGACTTAATGGGCGCTTTCCTACTCATTTTCCCTGGAGTTCTAGCGTTCTGCATGATTTCCTCCGAGTTTGCGCTCTTAAAGCGCTCCTCTGTTGTTACATTGAGTATCTGCGGTATTTTCAAGGAAGTTGTGACGATCAGCGCAGCCGGCATCATCTTCCATGACAAGCTCACTGCGGTCAACCTCACCGGTTTGGTCGTCACCATCAGCAGTATCGCAGCATACAACTACATGAAAATCGCAGGAATGTCCACCGAGCCTAAAGAGGACGAATGGAGCCGCGAGTCGAGCCCATTGTCCGATACCGAAGGCGAGGGCGAGCACAGCGGTGGTGAGCGGGGTGACTATCGCCGAGTCGCCCCCCAGGACTCGAGCATCGTCAGTCCGACGCCTAACGAGGCATCACCAGCTGGCGACCAACGCCGTTCATTCCGAGTCCGCGCGAGCGGTGCCAGACCTGGCCTCTCGGTTTCCACTACAATTCCCGAGGACGACGATGGGCCCGCGCCTATCAAATCTGCTCCACCAACCATCACAACTATGGCTGAGGCAGGATTCCCTCAGCTCCTTCCGTCTACCCGTGAAGCATCGCCCGGCATACAGTCGAACGCGTCCGCTTCTCCCACCCGAAACCAACATTTCACCTAGCACTAGCATATTGCATCCTCCCCTTTCCTTGATTTATCTATACTGTACATGTGGTCTTTTATACCTGTCTAGCATGTCGGGTCTGTGACCTATTAGAAGAAAGCAGCGATTGGAATCTTATGTCTACCTATATGAATTGGTCATGTTCTGGAATGGCCCGGATACGACGTTTTGTTTGCATGAAGGAGGCTTGAATTTGGCTTTTGCTCAACTGATACCATCAATTGATTTTTTCTTTCTCTCATTACACTGAAACTGTTTCACAAAAGATGCAGCATTTTACTCTTACAATTTATCGGTACAAATAACCATGCAGTAGCATGTTTTATTCTTTCTTTCCACCGTCCTTCATCATATCCATAAGACTTTTCTGTCCCTTCGCCTTTCCAGGCCCTTTAGCCTTTTTCTTTTCGTCCGCCTCAACCTTCCTCTCGTGTTGATCCTGAAGTCTCTCACGCTCAGCTCGACCCTCCTCAGAGAGCTTCGTTTCAAGAGCCTTAAACTCCTCGCCCTCAGGGTCCATCCCAATCAATGACTCAAGCAGTTTGATCTCACGAGCCCAAACACCCGGATCAGCAACAGCTGCACCTGCAGCCTTTTTGCCCTTCGGCTTCGCCGACTCATTCTCACTCCCCTCTTCGTCCTTGACAGGAACCCGATCAATAGGTGTTTCTAGCACCATGGGTAGATCCTCGAACCGCGGCTCGTTCATGACATTATGGAAAGCACGTAGGCCGAGGAAACCCGTGCCGATGTTAGCGTGCAAATCACGCTTACTTCCCCGCGGTGCTTTCGAGTCATTCAGGTGCAAAGCTCGCAGAAACTTGATCCCAATTAGCTCGTCGAACTCGGTTAAGAAGGCTTTGAACCCCTCTGGCGAGGATAGGTCGTAGCCAAATGCGAAGCTGTGGCAGGTGTCGATGCAGATGCCGATGCGGGAATGGTGCTCCGTCGGAATCAGAGCGAGTAGATCGCGGAACTCAGAGAGTGCGCCACCGATTGTGTTGCCGTGGCCGCACATTGTCTCCAGGACCGGGATGACGGTCTTGGTCTCGGTTATAGCTTGCGTTAACATCTCTGCGAGCCGGGATAGCGCTTCTGGCAGTGGTGTTTGATTGGTGCTTCCCGGGCTTTGGGTTTTCAGTAATCGGTCAAATTCGCGTGGGTTTTTTTCACTTACTGGAAGTTGTAGAGTTTGATTCCGAGCGCCTCGCACCGACGCAGATCGTCGAGGAAGGACGTGTATGCTTGCTTGGACTTGGCTTTGTCGCTTTGGGCCAGGTTGACAAGGTAGGAGCCATGAGGAAGAACGTGTCTGTTTTTCCAATGTAAGTGGTTTGGACTGCTGAAAAGGGAATGGTTTGATTACTTTGATGCATCATAGCCCTTCTCTGCACAAAGCTTGTGGAATTGATCTCGATGCTCGTCTTGAAGGGCAGGGTTGTCCCATTTTCGCTGTGACTTCAAGAACAAAGCGAACGCATTCCCTCTATTGGAACATTAGACTTTTGACAAATCAATGACGTTTTGAAAATCTTACCCAATCTGCTCACTGTTGTGGATAGAGTTGAAGACACCTAGTCAAAATTGAGTTATTGATGCTCTCAACCCGAAGCAGAATTCCGAACTGACCTTTGGCGGCACTAACGTGAGCTCCAACAAACATGCGCAGACCTTTGGTTCGTGGTGCCAAAGGCAAAGCCTCCGACTCTTGGTCTTTCTTAGTCTTCCTAGCCTTCTTGGGCTTAGGGTCTTCCTTGGCTTCTTTCTTAATTGGAGCCTTTTTCTGGGGAGTCTTCGAGCCGGACTTGGTTTCTTTGTCTTCCTTCGTCGGAGCAGCAGTGATCTCAGTCTCCGACTGTTCGGCCTCTGAATCGGATTGCTCCTTTAGACTGACGGCTGGCTTCTGACGCTTGGATCTTCTTGCCGGCGAAAGCTCAGATTCCCCATTGCTGAGGTTGCGCTTGTGAGCTCCCTTGGACTCTGATTCTTCGCGCGCCGGCGGTTCAGGGGACTGGCAACACATAGCGCTAGCTGTTTTCAATGTCGAGTGTTCTCGACTGGAAGTGGGTCGGAAAGATGGCTTATAGTGCCAAGCCTGTAGAACAGGGATGGATCGGGTCGTCAGACAAGGGGGACGATACTGATGCCCTCCAAAGAACTGTATCAAATATCTCTTCATTCAATTGCTGGTCAGGTACGAAGAGTAGTCATCGCCACGCAAGGAAGCCGTGGGCCACGTGACGATCGCCGGGGCAACGATAATATTTATCGATAACACTCCCTTCCCCTCCACACTGCCCTTTTTCGACCTTTTGGCTTCACTGTCGAATTTTAATACACCCTGACCATGGCTTCCGAAGAGGTGGTCGACTTCGATATTATCGAAGCACAGAAAGAAAATGTCCAGTCACTCCCAGGTGGCCGATCGGCTCGAGACCTCGCTCGGATCTTTTCAGGTGGGAGCAACACAAGCGACAAGATCCCCTCGCCGTCACCAAACGGAACACGAACCATCAACGATGCTATGCGTCAAGAATATGAGAGTGAATTGGAGTCAATAGGAGAATCGGATGACCCCCTCGATGTCTACGACCGTTATGTCAAATGGACCCTCAACGCATACCCCTCCGCACAAGCAACTCCCGAATCCGGCCTGCTCCCTTTGTTAGAACGAGCAACGAAATCGTTCCTTTCATCATCACACTACAGAAACGACCCTCGCTATTTACGTCTATGGCTCCACTATGTTCGACTTTTCTCCGATGCCCCGCGTGAGACATTCGCTTTCCTTGCGCGTCACAAAATTGGTGAAAGCTTGGCACTATTCTATGAAGAGTTTGCGGGATGGCTAGAGGGCGCTGGACGCTGGTCTCAGGCCGATGAGGTTTACAGACTTGGAATGGACCGCGAGGCGCGACCGGTAGAGAGACTCGCGCGCAAATACCACGAATTCCAACAGCGATACGACCTACGACAACAAGATACCGGTCCATCCTCGCCCGCTTTGCCAAAAGTTCGGGCAGCATTGGGTGTCAAAGTGGATCCGTTTGCTCCCTCGGATACTTCTGACGCCCAAGCCGCCAGGCCATCACCTTCAGCAAGCGCTGCCACGAAGACAAAATCAGGAAAGCCGAAGATGGCTATTTTCTCTGACGCCGATTCGACCGCACCAGGCCCCGCAACTGGCGGCGCAACGAAAGGATGGGACAGCATTGGGTCGATCCGTGATCGCAAGAAGGAGAACGAAATCGAGGCTAAGCCGTGGGCCGGAGAGACTTTGAAGGCTGGCAAAAAGGCAGCGCCTGTTCAAAAGATGGCTATCTTCAGGGATCAGGTGAGTTTCCACTCCGGGATATCCTTTCCCTCTTCAGACCTCCATATATTTACGATCACAGGACTAATTGATGGCATGAACCTGTGGTGTTTTATTATGTATGCAGTCAAATCCAGATCTTCCTCCAAAAAGTCCAATGCAACAGAAAGAAGTACCTGAACACCATGTAAGGGAGGCTGTGAACCCGCGGACGGGCCGTCGAGAGCGCGTGTTCGTCGACCTGGAATCAGTATACCCCGACCGGTCAAACCCTGCGCACGAGATAAGCTTTGAAGAGCTTAGGGCCATGAGGCGTGGATGGATGGACAAGAATTGGCGGAAGGAAAAGCAGCCGCTGCAACAGATTTCTGGAAATTCCGCTGGTTCCGAGTCTTTGCCAGACCATCTTGTCGAGAATCTAACTATAGATACACACCGCCAATACAATGACCAAGACGAAGGCCATGAGAGCAAACCCAGCAAATCGCATCGCATCAAGCCCAAGGGCGAGTCGTCGCAGACACAGACAAGTGAGTCGATCAACTTGTGGATCATCGGTACAAGCTCATCTCATATTTCAAACAGTCAAAATGAACTTCGATTCCCCATCCAAGAAGAAGGTTCGGCGAAAGAGCACCCGGGAGCCGACCATGACCATGCACACTCGTGCGGCAACAGATGAGATCTACAGTATCTTCAACCAGCCATTGAAGGCAGAAACCGAGGAGGATGCCGACAGCTTCTGCGAGAGTGATTATGAAGATGACGACGCTGCCAGCACTGGCGACAGTACAGGTACCGGACATCACTCGGCGGCCTCCAGTGATTTCGGCGATGAAGAGACTCAAACGTTCCACAAATCTTACGATGATACCGATTACGCCAATACTACCCGGGCTGAAAGCATCGACGGCGATGAAGGCGAGTGGACCGAGTTCAACCCTGACCGTGATATTCCAGGCATTGAACATCAAGGCATTGAACACGCAGAGGTCACCTCCCACTCAGTAGGTGACGAAGAGGCGATGAGTCCCACTGTTGGAACCCCAGAGAGGAAGGGCTTCATGCCAGAAATGCCCGATGACTATGCTGCTCCATGGGGAACTTATCGCGACCCCGCGGTAATGGCTCAGAACCGATTGCCTTTCATGACCCCGATTGTGGAACGAACAGAGGTCTCCATATCCATGACGGCTGCCCGCAACAGCGTTTATAACGCGAAGACACCGTCCAAGCCTCGATCTCCAGCTGGTGATCTTTTGCTCGAAAGTCCGTCTGGGACTAGCACGCCATACCGCGACCTCACTGGATCTACTGCTGATGTACCATTCAGTCCAATGGCCTTCAAGGCGCTCGCGCCCAAGATGCGTAGGCGTGAAGCCATTATCAGAGACTCGCAGTGCAACCCAACAGACAAAGGCATCCGCAACACGATCCTCAATTCTTTGGAGCCACCACTTGCTGCATACACTGGCTACAATGAGCATGTTGAAGATAGCAACTATGCTTCAATGATCCATAAGTTTGTCAAAACTCACACCAGACGATCCAAAGGTGGTGATGACTCATTCGACACCCCGATACTCGAATTTCCAGGTGCAGAACGGAGCTATATCATCAGACGTGAGCTTGGGGCGGGAGCGTACGCCCCAGTCTATCTGGCCGAGAGTGTGGACAGCCTTGAATCATATGATTCCGACTCCGACGACGGCGAAACTCCGAGAGTTAAGCCACCAAACGCTTACGACACACCTCGCTTCCATTTTGAGGCTGTGAAGGTCGAGAACGGCCCTTCAAGCGCGTGGGAGTTCTATATGATTCGCACAGCGTACGAGCGTCTCCGAGAAACCGTCGATTATAGAGTTACAGACAGCATCGTCCGTGCGCATGAGCTTCATGTACATCAACGAGAAAGCTTCCTGGTCGAAGACTATCGAGGACAAGGGACATTGCTCGATCTCGTCAATATCGTCCGCAACGAATCCCTCAATTCAAACCCCACCGCCGAAGGAGGTCTCGAAGAAGTTCTGGCAATGTTCTTCTCTGTTGAACTCTTCCGCACCGTGGAAGCACTCCACGCGAATGGAGTCCTGCACGGCGACATCAAAGCCGACAACTGCCTTGTTCGTCTCGACGAGCCAAACAACGAACCGCCCGCCAAATCCCTATCCCTTCTCGACCTCGGCACCGATGAACCCTCTTCAGACCCTCGCGAAAGCATCCACTACGCCCCAAGTGGCTCTCACGGCTGGCAACAAAAAGGCCTCGCTCTCATCGACTTCGGTCGCGGCATCGACATGCAAGCCTTCTCGCCCGCCGTCCAATTCCTCGCCGATTGGGAAAAGGTCACACACGAATGTAACGAAATCCGCGAAAAACGCCCTTGGACCTACCAAATCGATCTATACGGTATCGCCGGTGTCGTCCACGTCCTTCTGTTCGGCAAATACGTCGAATCCACCCCCGTGAACGACGAAAACGCCTCTGCTGGATCTCCCCGCACATATCGCATCCGTGAATCACTCAAGCGATACTGGGACCGCGATCTCTGGGCCGGCGTTTTCGATCTCCTGCTCAACCCCGGTGCTGAACGCTGGCAAAGTATCGAGCGGGAGAATGGCGCGGATCCCTCTGCTTCATTCCTTCCGGTCGTGCATTCTATGCGTCAGGTTCGTCGCGGTATGGAAGAGTGGCTTCTTGACCATGCTGAGAAGAAGGGTCTTGCGCTGCAGCTGAGGAAAATTGAGGCTTTGCTGGCGGATCGCAAGAAGAAGTTGGAGAAGTGATTGAGTCGTTTTGTTGTGCACATTTTGTCTATACTCTATACCCCTTGTGCTTCTTGGTTTCTTTGTTTCGGGCTTGAGAGTCTCGTATGACTTGTCAGCTATTTTGTTAATATCTTTTTGATCTGTAGATGATACCTAATGATCATTCATCGTTCGGCTTCGTTCCATCCATGGATGCTGTAAGAGAAAGACAGAGGCAGAGGAAGGAAACAAAGGAGAAAAACATGTACTTTTGTCTGGCCTCAATCTATTGGCTCGTACCATGGATTGTTTGCTCGCGCGTAGAGCTCATTATCTAAATGCCAGCTCACATCTGCAGATACCCGTCAAATCATAAGTACAGGGATTCTACCCCTCTTGAGAGCACTCTCTGGCCGGGGCACCTTTCTCCAAACGTCGAGTTCTATGCCTCAAACAACCTCAAGCTCCACAACAGCGGAGTACATCGCTCTCAGCTTCTTTTTTTCCCAGGTCCCTGCTCCAGTCATTCGGAATCCATACGAAGGATTGACAATAAACCAAGAATACGTTTTGCCGTTCTCTAAAGAGCGGGACCTGACCGAAGTTCTGGCCTTCCTGGCAAAGAGCAAGGATGGGTGGGATCATATACCAGCTGTCTGCGTTAACCAAGACCAATCTGGCACCTTGAATGTTATCCTAGCTATCAACAAAAAGACCTATGCCGATGGAGATGTCATTTTACAAAACTTGAAAACAAGCTTTGAACAAGTATTCAAAATACTTCACGATGCGGAATATGGTTGGTCCTTCATTCCATATCATGATCAGATCTGACCGTTCTCCAAAAGAGAATATAGATAAGCTTGAGCTCCATAGGAGACTTTTGTTCTCAGTCATCTCAATGTGCTCATCACGGGTATTATCCCGGCTGCGACTTGAGCAGCAAGGAACTAAGAGGCAAGGAACTAATGGGTCTATTCAAAATCTATTGAAAGAAGCCATCTTTGGTATTCGACAGATCAAGACTCAGAAGCTTCGCAGCCAAGATCTATCGCTCACATCGACGTTATTCATATCAGAGGCAAACAAGGTCATACAGCTGGTTGTTCGATGGTTGAATCACCGGATGATGGATGAGCTGGGGGATCTTGTGGAAGGAATACATCATTTGCAACAAACAGCACCACGATTTCACGAGTTACTGAACCTGATCTCGAACAATGACATGGATCCGTCCTCCAGATCCAGCTTTCTGAACATCATCCAAAAGGTCTCAAGATATCGGGAAGCCGCTAGGAAACTGTATCGGACGGCCAAAAAATTCCCACTGGTCCGAAACATGCAAATTCAACTGGCAACCCTACCCCAAAAGGCATTTGAAGGTCGAATAAACTGCAGCGATCTTCCGGACCTGAATACATGTTTATCCAAGCTTGGATTGAAGGGGCAACAGAATGTTTCCTTGCTGTGCCAAAATCTGAAACTCGATCAAAAATCCGCTCGTACGAGGTACGAAGAAGCCCAGAAAGCGCTCTCGGTGGCGAAGATTCACGCTGAAATCCAAATCGTGGCCTTTTGCGAACTGCACGCCGTGAAGCCTTTTCCACGGGTTGTGAGCTCAAGCAAAGACGCATGCTTTCTTTGCAACACATTCATTCAGCTATACGGACGAATGCATACTCCGAGGTCCCATAACCGGCTTTATCCAGGCTGGAGACTTCCGAGTCTACCGGAATTTGGAGCCCTTCGGCAAAGATTCAATGAGAGGCTACATGAAATTCTTCGAAACAGTATTTCACTAGGCATATCTCAAGGGAAACTGCCTGTTCATCCGTTTCCGAATGAAAGCAACTTGCTTATCTTGTTGGACTCCTCGACAACTGTGAATCTACCGGAGCTCGTGTCAGAGAGCCTGGAGGGACGAAAGATGATTGACTCGTCCAGCACCTTGTCGGAGGATTCACCCAGATACGGCCCTTCATTGGCACTGAGCCAAAATTCAAGCTCTGGGTGCTCTTCCAAAAGTTTCGAGACCGTTTACTTGGCCAAGGGAGAACTAATTAATGATTCTGTCGGATTCAACAGACCTTTCCGCCTTTATATCGCGGGATCACTTGAAGTGCATCTGGGATTAGACAATCAATCAAATTCTGGGATTGAAAAGGGATCCGTAGGCTACGGTATCAAAAGGCTTACGATTGACAACTCCCAATACATGGAGACAGGTCCTGTTGATGTGCATCAGCTGGATGGGGAAGTCTTAATCAAGTTGTCTGAAGATAACTCGTTTTGCCTTTCTGCTGGGGATGTGATGTTGAGAATCCATACCCAGGGATGGACCAAGGACGAGTAGATAGGAGGCGGTTCGCCTGGTACTACGTAACACTCCTGCAGAACGAGAAAAGAAACCAGGTATTCAGGAACTGGGACTGCGATCAGAGTAGACCTCATTTCCATAACAGGGGCAAGGCCATCACCTCGTCCCGCCTTCCCGCCGATGAGCATGCCGCAGATAAGCGTACCCCCGGCGCATCAAATACAGAGACTAGACGAGTCGCCAATGCGCGTGGAGAGCTCGTAATTGAAGCACTACTCATGCGTCTCACCTCACCGCTATCGTCGGAGGAGCTCGTCCTACTCGCGTACGCAGACAAAAGCCATCGAGCCGGCCATAATCGGAAGAAGCAACATACAAATCTAACACGTCAGACGAAAACAAAAGAGCAAAAGATAAGAGTAGAGTAATTGATTGGCAGATCCAAGGGACCAAAAGCCGATGCTAGGACAGGGCCTAGGACAAAAAAGTAAGATAAAAGCAGCCAAACTCTCAAAGCTCCATAAACAAGATCGAGACAAGGCTCTAAATCTGAAAGACCGACATCCATACGTAGAAACGCAGAAGAGATAAGAATGATAAAGAAAAAAAAGATTCAGAAAAACATTGCTTCCGGATGCAAACCCAATAAATTTCGCCACGGGAATCATGAAGCAGAAACAGGCGCGAAACGGGGGAAAAAAGATCATTTCGAGAATGCGAGGTTCCGAGATGCGAATTAGGGGGGGAAGGGTTGAGAACTGGCAAATGTAAAACACCTCGCTTGCGTATTCGGCGTCGTTCAGTCGCGATGGCACGCGTTCGTTTCGTATCGGTTCGTCTATGGTTTGCATGTATCATTGCACATTCGCTTTTGGGGGCCGTCCATACTGAGTGACGAGTGTCAATGTGGAGGCGGGTCGTTTGTGACGGGTTGTTCGATAGGTTAAATTTGACTGGTCGTTGCCCTTCTCTGGGAGGATTTTGATAACTCTGTTCGTGAAGAGAGGAAGACGACTGGCCAAGGAATGAGAAAGAAAGTTGAAAACGAAATGGTAGAGAGTGTGGGTCGCAAGTTGCGAGTTGGTTGTCAGATAGGGTTTTCGAGGGGGGTTTCGGCTTTTTTTTGGAATTTTTGGTGTTTTCAAGGTGGTGATAGTCCCACAGAAGAAAAGGAAAGTGGTTTGAGTGAATGAAGTGGTGAACCAGCATCGAAGAAATAGTATCGAAGGGCTGGATTACACCAGATAATGAAGTTGCCAGTAACACTGGGCGGATTCGAAACAGAACGTCGCACGAGGCTGGTGTAAGACACGATCAAAGAGGTCGTGAGTCCACCAACCAAAGTGAAGAACCCATCACATTTTTTTGGTCATTTGTCTTTGGTGTTGCGATATCAGGGTGAAGAAACTGAGACATATCATTACAGTCGTTGAAGAGATGAAGATGCGGGGGCTGTCGTAAGAATAAATGCTGTTGTCGGTATCTCGTTCAAATCATTATGCAAAAAGGGAGAAATCTCGCAAATAAGTCGACGCCGCAGGAGAACGGATACTCGGGAAGTGGACAGCAAAAGCACAATCTAGTTGTGCGTAAAAGGCATATTCAATATTTGCCGGCGGATCCGCTCGGCGTCCGAGATGCCATTCTCACCAGCGTTGAAGGGAGGAAGTGGTGCTTTCTCGTGTACCTGAGTCGGAGAGACCTGCATGGGGGAGGTGGCCTCGTGAGGCGCAACGTAGGATGGGCCGCCGCTCGAGAACGGATCGGACAGTGCAGGCACGGCGCGTGAAGGTCGGGATGGAGGTTCACGGCGCTTGAAGCCCCCTTCAATTCGGAAAGGCGAGCCAAGGCGTTTGATGTTTTCGCCGAGGTCTAACAATGGATTGTTCGGCTTGCCGACGGGAGTCTCTTCGGGTTCAATGGGACCCGAGTTGAGTGAAGAGGGTGGAGAGAACAGCTGATCCATGTCGCGAGGATTAACGGCACCGGTGGTAGCTCCACGGTTGCGAATGCGGACTCGACCTTGTCCAAGGTTTTGGAACTTGTTATCACGGACATAGTTCTCAAGACGACGATCGACTTCTTCCTCCGACGGATTGGTGTTCTTTTGCGGTGTGCTAGCAAAGACATCGTCGGGGTTCTGCACAGACTGATCCAAATACGTGTTGCGGCGAGCACGCTGTCCAGGGGCGTGGTATGTTTCGCGTCGTGGAGTCTTGGCCGCATGTGCTTGGTGGTTTGCTCCCCCAGGACCCCAGGTATTGTAGACGAAGGGTGATCCCAAACGCGGAATACTGGGGGCTGATTCGACGCGAAGATGGTGAATGGGAGTCTTGACCACAGGGGGCGGAATGTTGGCAGGCACTGGGTTGTTGAACCAGTCGGTAGCCGATGGGAAGTCTTGTGTGACCTGGGCGAGTGGATTCGGGTGGGAGCTGACAAGTGAAACGCCAAGATCGCGAGTCGCGTAGGCCGAGTTATCGGCGAAGTCATGCACCCGGGTATCTGCGGGAGGCCCGTATATCTCCGTAATCTCCGTCGCAGGCTCGGGGGTCCGAGACTGCATGATGCGCTGGTAGTGGGGAGAGATGGAGAATTTGCGACGGCAAAGCAGCTTCAGACGTCGTCGCGTCTTGGAGTCGGATTTGGGCCACAATGGCTGGGAGCCTTCAGTCGATCCCTTGGGGGTGGCGAAGTTATCGGCAGAAGCCATCGACACAGATTGATTGAGGCGACTGCGCTTCTTCTCCCAGGTCTTCTTGGCCCGGCGTGCAACACGCGACGTGACTCCCAGAGGAGGAATGCTGCCCGGCGTCATCTTGAACGGGGTCATGGTAGGATCCTGAAGGTAGATTTGGTAGGTATTCCACAAGTGGTTATCCATCTCGCGGGTCCAAGAGTTCTCAGCCTTCTTCACCTTGGTATGCTGCTTCTGGGGTCGCGAAGGCGACTCGATCTCAGATTCCTTGGGAATCTCCAACGGGAAGTAAGAGTCAAACAAATCACTTTCAACACTAGTGCAACTGCCAATTGAGGGTCGCGAGGCGAAGGTTTCGATAGACTCGACAGAAGAATTTGACATACTCGAGCAGACAGAGTCCGGGCGCTTGATGTTGTGACCCGGGGTCTGCTCCCAAGATGGCCATTCGCTTTCGTTGTCGCAAGCGTCCAGAGGCGTGCCGCGGATCTGCGCAGGCGGCGTCTTGAACTCCATGCGTGAGCGGGGAGGCGCAAGGAAGCCTTCATCGTTGACAGTGTCGCCAAGAAGAGGCACGTCAAAATCAAAGTCACTGGTCAACTGCGGGATCTCTATTGAAGGCAGCGGAACATCGGAGCCCTGGAATTGAAAGATGTCCATGTCCACGCGAGCGCAGACGTTTGTCCCAGCGCGCGCCCGTGTTCGGGGCAGCCGGCCGCCGTGGATTGAGTGACGGGGAGGAGGTGGGACATTGACGGTGGTGTTGGGTCGCTCGGGGGTCTTGGGCTCATTGTCGAGGGAGAAGGTGAAGTTCTTGGGGAGGGTACGGGAGAGCTGACGTTGAGCCATGCTGACGATCCTCCAGTATCGGGCAGGGTAGAATGTGGGTCAATGCGACTTCTGGAAGGAGTTCAAGGGCGCGTGTCGGAGGTTTAGATCGGTGAATCGCGAATTTGCGAATTGCGAGGCGCGCGAGATCGTTCGATCGCGTCAAGGTCGTGAGTCGTGAGAAATAAGGAAAGATGCAACGAGAGCAGAAGTAAACCAAAGTGAAAGCAAAGTAAGAAAAAAAAGCTCCCGAGGTCGCGGAGGTGCGTGATGGGTCGTGGAATGCGGTAACTTGGAAATCGAATCACCAGATCACATCTGCGGCTCCATCCCGAGTTCGTATGGAATGGAGAGATGTGAGCCCAACGCCCGGTAAAACACAAAAGAAACAGATCTCCGGAAGAAACCAAACGGAGCGAAAATCGCGATTGTCAGAATGGGTGAGTGGGTAAGAAAGAAGGTAAAAAGGGAATGAGACGGGGGAGAGAAGGTTGGGCGTGGGTGCTGCGGGAGAGGGGGTACTGGGTACCTGCTCGCCCGCTGGTGAACTGCGGTTTGGACACGGTACTCGGTACTTTGTGTAGTACCCACTGCGAAAATCTTAGGGCGCTACTACGCTAAACTCCTCTATCTTTTACTCTGTACATCTGTACATTTGTACAGGTATCTTAACCTAGTTGTTCACTACAATCATTCTAGGTAGACTGATGTGAATGGGTTTGTTTAGATCTTCCCCAGTCTTCCCTAGAGGGAACCTGGGAAGTGCTGGGCATCACCTTACTTCATGCAGTGTCGACTCGAGAGGCAAGGGTAGAACGGAGAGGTTACCTCGTACTATCTACTTCGTACCTGAGTCAGTACGGAGTACCTGGTTAATACTTAATACCCTTTCAAACTATCTTCGAAAAGAGGGGGGCTGGTATTGTTCCCAGTTTATTTTGGGCGTGAAGTATACTAAGCTCTCAATAGGTTTGATGTATGGTAGATCAGTTCGCATAACCCCGTTCACCCATCGCTGCAAGGGCTAAACTTGAGGTCAAAGTATACTTCAATCTGCATGGATTTTCTTCACAGCTACCAAGGATCCGAGACGCCGGAAAGACGGAACGGTTGAAAGAAGTCAAAGGAGTGAAAGAAACCCTACGGTATTGAATCGGCTTGTTCTCCCAAAGAAAGGAAAGCCAAATCAGGTACCATTTTCATTGTGCGGTCTGGAAGCCCTGGACGGGAAGCCAAGGGAGACCCAGCGAGACCCATATAACCCCATTTGGTGGAGATGCGAACTGCGAGAGGCTCGTTGTGCTCCACTGACGCGCTGACGCGCTCGACACGTTGTGGAAATATTACCGTATCTATACGTCTTTTTTACTTACTTCGTATACTTACGTTCCATGGTTCCTCTATAGCTACAAGGATAAGCTTATGCTTATTTGAACTGTTCATCCTTAACATGTTGGCCTCACCTCCAGGGCTGATGGGACAACACCGCAGTGCGCTAACGGCGGTATACAGCTGGCAATACTCCACTTATCGAGCCCAATCTCGCGCACGGCTGAATCGGGTTTTGCAATCTAGATCAAAGCACACTTGTACATCTGTTCCTTTTGAAACTCACACCTCAGAGACTCAGAGCGATGACTGTAAACCCAAAACCGGGTCACGCTGCCGAAGGAATTCCAAGGCTGGAGACTTCCCTCCAGAATCGCCACTGAAGAGGTGAACCCGTTACGCTTGTGTCAGATCCCGCAAAACATACTCCATACAGAGGGAGAATAAAAGCCAGGTTACATTCAAGTGCCAGCATGTCCTGCACACATATCACATTCAGTTAAAATCCAGCATATTCAATATGCATAACATGAGAATTAACATTTCACTCCATTCCACACTACTCCCCCAAGAAGCTCAAATCCACTTCGGGCTGCCGGGACCGGAACAACATCTCGATCGTGGGATCGGTAATTGACTCGGTACCGTTCTCAAAGTTCTTGGGTCGTCCACCGCTCTGCAACTTCCAGTCATACTTCATCAGCAAATGGAGAAGCAGGATCTTGGTCTCATTGGCTGCGAAGAAGCGGCCCGGGCAGGCGTGGACACCGTGGCCGAAAACGAAGTGGTCCGTGGTTGTCGTCACAAATTGATGTCTGTGCTCGTTTCCCGGCTCCTGGCGCTTCTTTAAAAATCGGTAGCCGTCGTAAGTGGCGGCGTTGGGGTAGATATCTTCGTCCTCGAGGGGTTTGGTGGAGACCGAGATGTTGGCGCCCTTGGGCAGCACGGTGCCGTCCGAGAGAACGATCTTCTGAAGCGTGAAGCGGTTCAAAGAGGCTGTTCTGCGTTAGTATACATCATTTCCCCGAGGCAAAGTCACTTACTCAAAGACAGTGGGTGGGTCCGTTGCGACTCCTTCATGATGCTATCCATCAATTTGAACTTGAGCAAACTGGTCTTCTTGAGCACTCCATCTTCAGCGGCAACGGCACAAATCTCCTCCCGCAGTGGCTGGAAGTACTCCGGATACGCGGCGAGGTCGTACATGATGTTGGTCAGCAGGTTCGAGGTGGTATGGATAGCCGCCAGGGCCAGTCCGACCTGGGAGCGAGCCAGATCAAAGCCAAAGTTCTGCTGTGCCTCGGCAGTCTCACGGAACCAGTCCAAGGCATCGGTCTTGTGAGGCGGGTCGTCGGCTGGGAGCTTGCCTTCCCGAATCAGCGCCCGCCGCTTGATCTCTTTGTTGATGATCGTGTTGGCTTTGGACAGGTGACTGCGCAGCTTCTGCGCTGAAGGTAGGAACCAGTGAACGATTGGACGGAAAACGGACGGCCAGGTGCGCAGGTCGCGCATGGCGCCGAAGGCGTCAATCGCGTAGTTGACTGATACATCGATCCATTCGTCGTCGTGGCAGATTGTCTCTCCGACAAACACGAGCGAGGAGACGCGGGAAACCATATATGGTATCTTGTGCGCAAAATTATAAGGTGTCCATTCTGCATGAGGGTGAGTCAATGGTCTCGCAGTGAAACCGTGTTACTTGACCTACCGTCGGTGGGAGGCAGTGCGTCTTTAAGTGTTGAAGAAGATTCTCTGGAGAGAGGAATGGACAAAGATCCTGGGAGCATATGGTAAGCTGTCTGTTTAACGTTGGAAATATGTTCATGGTGCTATCCATACCAAGGGCTTGGGTCAGCTTGACGCGAACGACCTCAATGGTGGCTTTCAAGCCGGTTCCATTATGGAACGGCTCGAAGCCAGCAATGCGGTTGGAGAAAAAGGTCTATGAAATCGATCAACACGTTGATACTTCCAAGGTTGCCCGTGAATTATGGGCATACCTTCTTAATAGCGTCGTCGAAACTCAAGTCCGGGTGGTTCTTGATCTCATCGATATATTTAGGGTGCAACACAATCATGGGTTGCGTGGATCCTATGATCTGAAAGACGTTGGCTCCCTATGATGTTCGGTCAGTAACCAGACGGTGTAATTGTGTGACTACCACGGTTCTCCCTTGAGGACAGACCTGTGCAAATCCCTCGGCAATCAAGTCGCGACAAGACTGCGTGAAGCGTGACCGAGCCTTTTTGTTGGTGACTTCCCACCACGTCCTCCCGACCAGTGGAATGCGACGATGGGGAATCTCATCCACTATATCATCCCAGACACTGGTGATGAAGACCGCCAACAAGGCAACACACACCCCTTGTACCACATAGGGGCTATTGATCAGTTCGGCGAGGACAGCCATGGTTGGAGAGACGCTAGAAGAGAAACCCCGGGTTTTCAAAGAATCAACTGACACATTGAGGAGTCGGATATTTATAGCGGGTCAGATTGGCCAGTTAGGCGATTTGCATTTTTTTCCACGGACCTTCGACTGGAGGCCGAATCAGGGGGGGACCATGCATCGGATGTTGTCGAACCGAATTAGAGCTAAAGACAAGCCACCCGCTTCGTTTAGGAGGGAGCCAGTCTCTTAACCGGAACGTTAAAGCCCCGGGGGGTCAAGAATGTAATCCACAGGCCATGCGAGAAATGCGAGAAATGCGAGAACGAGAGCCAAATCCAGCGATCCCTTCCCGAAGAGGCAATTCTTCGATGGTTTTTGTTCCGTCCAGGATCCACTTACAGCATGCAGATATTCAACTGCGTACTCCGGAAACGTGCCAATGTCAATGTAAAACGCCCGAACAGGTCATAGCCTTCACAGGAAAATTCTCTGGTTTTTCTCGTCGTACAAGGATTTTCGGCGCCACAGCGAGCGCCACACCCATTGAGGGTTTGACTAGTGTACTTCGCAGGGAGCACGGTGCTAGGACCTTGGGACTCCACCAGAGGCCCAGGATTCAGTAATAAGGACTGTATTATGCTGCCTCATTATTCTGGCCAATGCAATAGGCCTAGATGGTTCAGACTAGCCCTTCCGTGGGGGTCTAATGTTCTGGTTATGCAAGACTTTCGGCGCCACAACCAGGCGCCACAGGGGTTGTTTTGTTATAAAACACTCCAGGGCTTAGGACGAATCCGAGGCATTATCCCGGCTGCAGTAAAAGTGAGTGATAATGACGCGATAGCAAAAGGTTGTGTTGTTCGCGACCCACACGAGGTCCAAGGCGTGGTCCGATACTGCCCATATGACACCGGCGCACGGAAGCTTCTGGGGAATAACCTCTGGGGAATAAGGTCATAATCATTTCCAATCGAGTGGGGCCCGGATGTGATATTCCCGGCAAGCTTCAGATCCAATCTCTGACTGCTCACTAGTAAGCTAACGTTCGGCAGATAAGGCCACTCAGTTCCGTGGGGAGATCATAATTCTCGGAGATATCCCGAGGTCTAAGCCAAGTGAGTTCCAAATTTAACCCTATCTTCTTCTGTCCATGTATATGTTCGAGATTAGCTTCCTTCGATACGCGCAACGCTAAGTATTAAATGAGGTGAAACGGAAATCCCGCTACCCGATGAAAATCACTAGTGGAGCACTTTTCAAGGTTGTAGTGCTTTTATGTACATGCATCAACCACCAAACAGCACTTCACTGATCATTTGTCGGTTTATTTGTTGGATAGTTCATTGGAGGATGCAGCATAGGGAGAACTTCTTCTGACTTACTTTCTTCCCAGAATTCTTCGTTTTTTGGACCTTCATAGTAATTTTTGCCGATCTTAACACAGATCTATATATTCCCCCACCTGGGCAGTGGACTCACTTTACATTCAGATCGTGTCTCACCTGTGCACCAACTGTTCTTATATATCAAGTCAACTGCTTTCCAACACCCTGTACATAGAAAATACACTGTCGAAGTCCTGTTATAGATTAGAACCGTGGTTGCATCACGCCAAGACCCCGCATTCAGCGTGCTCATGTGCCTTTCTTCCCCGCTAAGTCGCCTTCACGGAACTTCCCTTCGTATATACCCCTTGCAAATACCCCTAACCTTGATCATAATCAACATGGGAGACAGTGGCCTCACTGCTCCGGCTATACACGCCGCGCCGGTCGAGAATCATCCCCCGCACGCACCGGCATCTTCCAATGAGATCTCCGTCTTGATAACGGGTTTCGGGGTAAGCAGTCCACCAGAGAGCCTCTGACAAACCACCTGGGCAAACACTAACATGGAACTTTCATATAGCCCTTCAAGACAAACCTAGTCAACGCCTCATATTTAATTGCCTCATCCCTTCCATCCTCATTCACCTTCCCATCACCCAAAAAAGCGGATGCGCGCCGAGTCTCACTCCATGTGCACCCCACTCCGATTGCCGTGGCATACGCCACCGTGCGTGAGGCCATGCCCTTGATACTGGAAGAGTTCGCAGCCTCCAACGGCGGTCGACGACCCGATCTGATCATACACATCGGCATCGCCGCTCCGCGACCATACTATTCCGTGGAAACGCTAGCCCACCGCGACGACTACATTATCACCGACGTGGAAGGCCGCGCCGGCTGGGAGGACGGCGAGAAACTATGGAGACAATTGGACCTGCCCCCGGTCCTCATACCCGGTCGTGCCTCGGAGGACCCTTCCTCGCCATCCTCCTACCAGCCCGACGAGCAATTCCTGGATGTGTGGCGCTCGTTCGCACCTCAATCAGATCTGAGGATCTCAAAAGATGCAGGCCATTACCTGTGTGACTTTATCTTCTACACCAGTTTGTCATTGGCGCATCAGCAGGGTCGGGACCGGAATATCCTCTTTCTTCACGTTCCTGGGGGCTCTGAGGATGCGGATATTGAACAGGGAAGGGTGGTTGCACTTGCCCTGATTAAGACTATGGTCACTCGTTGGATCGACACGAAGCATCCATTATGATCCTCGGAATCGTGTGATATTTCGTCTCATCTTTTTTTCTTTTTTGGACAGTTTTTTGAAGCAGCATTTCAAGCAATCTTTGGAACCAGATAGTAACTACAATACATACCAACCAGAGGTACATCACAATAAACATCCAAATAATTGTTCGAGCACTTGTAGGATACTAGACACGTGATTTGCCTAGTACCTGACCAATGAGAGTGAGGCTGAGAGATTTGGCCATTCCGCAGCGCCAAAGCTGCCTTGCATCCATGGATAGATTTGATTTTCGAACCATTTCGCCATGTTCCTTCCGTGTCTGCAACACCGACCAGACCCATGAACTGATGACGTGCGCTTCGATGCCCTGAAACGATGAAAAAGAAAGGCGGTCTCGATATTGTGATCATCCTGAATTTCGCTGTCGCATTGTTAGCTTCTCCATAATTTGGAGCCTTGGCACCAACCATTTACAAAATGGGTCGGTTGATCGGGCGCTCAGCCGCACTGAAATGCAAGGCTCGCATGTCTTTGACAAAAGGGCCGAAAACAAGTCGAAGAGCCCCCATCCCACCTTCGCCTCTCAGTACATCTAGCGTTCCCGTGTTTCTCAATGAAGAACCCCATTCCCTTGCCCGGGGAGCGCGAAGTACGCAACACATGGGCCTGGGCTCGTTCTCTGGCCCCGTCGCAACGCTATGGGGCCGCAGATAGTGATCCACACGATACCGAGCTCCTCATACTTTCCAGCCAACAGTCGCTAGCCTCCGTCTCCCAAACGACAAAAGAGCCAATCGTCCAAGATCAGACTCTTGACACTCCAATTTCAGGCGAAGCAAAAGCTAGTACCGACGAACACAGCGACATTCCAACAAATACTTTGGAAAATGACAGTTGCAACAAATCAAGACCCTCCTGGATTAAAGGTGTATACCTCTGTGGGTACGCGACTGCCGGCCTGCTACTATCAAATGTCATATTTGTTTCCGTGACGGGCGGATTATCGTCCAAATTCCCGGGAACAGGAGGATCATCCAATTCCAAAGTGATATATGACGGTGCTTGTGACGTGACAGGTCGGTGGAACACCGGTCTCCACATTATAATCAACATTATCAGCACTTGCATTCTCGCAACGAGCAATTATTGCATGCAGACTCTTGTCGCCCCAACCAGAGACGAAATCAACATAGCCCACGCGAAACGCCGCTGGCTTGACGTTGGAGGCTCGAGTTTTAGAAACCTCTTCGCTATCTCGTATGCCCGACTCGGTCTGTGGATAGTCTTGCTACTTACCGCCACGCCATTTCATCTACTGTACGGAAGTATGTCTATCGTTCTATTCACAGCGTACTAATGCCGCCTTAGCTATAACTCACTCGTGTTTGAGAGTCTAACTTATAACCATTACTGGTCCTTCGGCGCCCCTTATGATTTCACACCTGAAGACGTGCGAAATCTCACGACTCCTGCCTTGCAGGACTGCTTTAGGATAGGCGCAGACGACTCAGCGAGTAACAGTCTACATGCAGATAAAAAGTTCGACTGGAACCACCAAGTTCTTCAGATTGAAGGATCAAAGGGTGAGAAGATCCCCGCCGATAAATGCTGGGAACAAGCATACATGGCCAAAGGCCAATCCGGCTACAAAGGAATAATTCTCCTGACGAGCAATGCCAGCATGAGCGATGACGGATCTGAGTCTATCCTGGGACTCGGGAACTGGCGCAATCCTAGGGAAGTTTGGGCTGCTCCGTTTGTGAATTCGGATCCAGAAAAGACGCAGGATCATGAGTGCACAGACTTCAGTGCTTCCGCAAGCATGACAGTAATGCACGTAACGGAGTGCCTGGCATTCGAGGGGGAAAACAATTGCCGACTGTTTTACAGCCCCGTTATCGCTGTGATCATTATTGTTGCGACTTTCGTCAAAGTCATTGCGATCTTCTTGGCCGCCCATATTCATAAATCTCGATCAACCCCTCTTCTCACGTCAGGCGATGCGATAGCTTCATTCCTGGAGAACCCAGATGAGACTACGAAAGGCATGTGCTGGGCATCGTTGAACAGTATCAAAAAGAGAAACTGGATAACATGTCCGAAAGGACAGGAACCACAACGGCAGACCGTCAGATATCAACGTCTCACCAGGCCTCAGCAGTGGAGAAGAGCATCTAGCCCAATACATTGGTTTGTAACTGTGTTGATGTAAGCCCCCTGAGCTCGATACGCAATCTGAATGCCTAGAAGTTAAACAAAATTCAGCATCCTGATCTGCATTGTGGCCACGACATTGATATACCCGTTCCTTGCTGTGGACTCAAGGAATGCCTTGGGGGCCGACAATCTGACATGGCAAGCAATCTGGGACTCAGACTCCATGGCAAGACAAAATGCTAACAGCATCGTTGGTTCGAGGCAATATTCAGAACTTCAAGGTGTGGTGATTGCGAATAGTGCCCAATTGGCAATCACGCTCAGCTATTATTTCTATAATAGTCTACTCACAAGGATGCTATTGAGTGCAGACTATAGCTCTTACGGGGTGAAAAGGAAGCCACTTCGCGTCACTTGGCCCGTTGAGGGTAGTAAGCAGCGTTCAACCTATTGGCTATCCATCCCGTACCGATATGGAATTCCAGCGATGGCCCTGTTCACAATCCTTCATTGGCTCGTCTCGCAGGGCATCTATTTTGTTCTCGCTTTTCCTTACGATGCAGACGGAAATCTACTATACACGCAGAGGTCAAGCGCACCAGCGATGTCATATATGCCTTTAATATGTGCTGGTGCCCTTCTTGGTGCCCTGGGTATCATGATTATCGGCGTGTCATTCCGAAGACTCAAGTCAGCAATACCTCTCGCGGGAACTTGCAGTGCTGCTATAAGCGCAGCTTGCCATCCGCCCGACGACGTTCGTACAGACACCTTGACGCACGGTGGGCTGATGTGGGGAGAGACCGATCTGCCATGGGCCTTGGACAGCGGAGATGATGAAAGCGATGACCCAAAGGGACATTGCAGTTTCACCCCATCAGAAGCAAGGCAGCCGTCTTTGGACAAATTATACGCCTAGGTCAGGAATATTGGTAGATTGGCGACGTTGAAATATAACTGAGAGCCCGAAAGGTTTAAACTCCATGTATACCAACCATCTATACAGATCCGTAGCACCTGGATATCTGCAAGTCTAAGGTCCAGTCATGTAACGATGATCAGTCGTCTCCTCCAAGACCTCCAACCTCATTCCCACCCCAATCACCCCCTCATGCCGCGGCGCACTCAACATTCCAAAGCAAGGCTTGAACTTGATCCCCTCATCAACTCTCCGATATGACACCAGCATATCCCAAGGCTGTTTCTTATGCTTGACCGCCGTACTCGGATCAACATTTGGTACCTGACAGCGCGCACAACGCGCAAGAATATCCAAATCCAGCGGCTTGCCAGACCCAGACCCAGAGCTCGATGGACCCGTAATACGCACCAGCTTCCACGAATCCTCGCTCCACGCCTTCCCACCCCGAACGATGATATTCGGCCGGAATCGCTCAACCGTAATCGGATCAATGCCCTTCTGCTCGAGCCGCTTGTTCAGCTCATGCAGAGAGCTCTCGGATGCAATGAGTACGGGATGAAGATCCGAGAACCCCGTTGTCTGAACACGGCCCAGAACACTGGGGTCTCCGTTGCCTTTTAGCACACGCGGCGTGGGACCCTTGTAGACGAGTGCGACTTCCCGGCCTAGAAATTCAGAGAATGACGCGTTGATCGCTTCACTGTAGCGGTATCCGTCTATATCATCCTCCCAGATACAAACGGGGCCGATGGAAGTGTTTTCCGCGAGCCATTCCGGGGATGGATGGGATGGGATGGAAATCTTATGGAAATCAGATTCTAAGTCCTGGCTTTTGGGAATAGTAACGATCAATTCATGGCCGTCTGGACTTAGTGCTGTGCCGATGCGGGTCATGTTCGGGATTTGGCGGATGGTCATGAACTCGTTGGTGGATGCGTCGATTAGCATCCAGCGACGGTCGAGGTCGAGACCGTGGCTTTTGAGGACTGTCTGAGTGACTTCGAGTCCTCGGCATGATTTAATGGGATACATGCGTAGCGAGGTTATCTCGCTTGACTGTCTGCGAGGCCATTTGAGGAATTTGTGGATTGGATTGGAGAGATTGAAGCGGGGGATTAGGAGAGGAATGAGAAGGAATAGGAACAAAGTTATTGCCGAAGCTGTGTATGAATCCATTTTTGCGCACAATAGATGAGAAGATTAGAAATGCAAAGGGCAAAAGGTGTCAGAAGTATACACAAGCTAACGCGCGCACGTGCCAAGCTATTCCAGATGGATACGACTCTGATGTTGCAATCTTGGTACTTTTGAATAAACATGATATGGACATAAACTAACATTCCTGTACAATGCAATTGGCTTACTTCAATTGCTTACTGGCAGAAACACACCAGTTGTTCCACTCGGAGAAGAATGACGGCTGCACATGGCACTTGGTGCTCATGAGCTGATCCTTCCGAGTAGCAGCATACACATCCACCACACCCGCAATAGCATCCTTATCATGAGCAACGAGAACCTTGGTGACAAGCAAACTAGCCTGGCTGCAGGCATTCGCATGTCCCATAGGTCCACTGTGACTCGCCTCCGTGTGAACAGACTTCAAGAGCTCCCAGAGCGCGTCGGCTTGTTCCTGGTCCTCGAGCTTAGGCAAGGCATTGCCCTTGCAGAGCTTCGTGTACTCGCGAAGAACATTGTTTGCCTTTGTCGCGACCTGCTTCACGCTTGCACGGCGTGAGAGGCGAAGGAGGGGAAGGAGAAGGTCGAGCGCCAGGAGACGGGAGTGGCTCTTTTTCACGAAGATCTCGAGGAGATCCAGAACGCGGTTCTTGAAGTTGACCATGTTCTCGCGGGCGTCTTTCTTGTCTTTGCGCTGCGAGGATTGCTGCTGGCGGGCTTTGAATACTTGGACTAATTTGTCGTCGAGCTCGTCCATTTCGTCGTCGTTCATGTCTGCGTCGGAATCTTCGCCTTCGCCTTCGGCGCCGTGCTGACCGAGTGCTTCGGCTAATTTGGCTTCGAAGGCGGCGACTTCCAGTGCGTTTTCGTCATCTGCCTCCTCGTCCTCTTCTTCGTCATCGTCGGAATCAGAGTCGGACTTGGCGTCGCCGGCCTCGACGACCTCGACATCGCTGTCGAGCTCGTCCTCATCAACATCCATCATCTCAGCATCGGAGTCCTCCTCTTCGTCGCCCTCACCATCATCCTCGTCGAACATCTCCTGTTGTCCGGCAAGACTCTCCTTGGCTTCAAGAATCTACTTCGGATTAGCAAATGGCCATTGGGAAAATCCTCGGGGAAATTATCAACTTACTGAGATCAAAGACTCCAGACCGTTCTCTGTGATTTGGTTGGCGAATGCACCGAAGACTTGCTCACTCATACGACGGAAGAGCTGCGATTGCTTAGATGCGAAACTGAGAAGAATTTCAACAAGCGCATCAGATGCGTCGCCGGCATCTTCCGTCTTGGACTCCTTGTCGCCAAGGAATTTGGTAGTGCAGAATTCAAGTTCGTCGAGCATGGAGACTGCGTCGGCGTCTCCGTTGTATACTTGCATAAGAGTCAAAGAGTAAAGCAGCTTGAATGCAGCCATGCCCTTTTCCTTCTTTTCCTGTTTTATTGTTAGCATATACAACTGAAACTCGAGAGACTGGGTGCATAATACCTTTCCAGAAAGCTTCTTGAGAGACTTGAAAGCAGCCTTGACTGACTCCTGTAGCTTGTCATCGATCTCGATGATGAATTTTCCGAATTCGCCAGACTTCGCCGCATCGCGGATCTGCTTGGCCACGGCGTAGGGGAGAGTAGCGGCGAACTTCTGGTTGGAGATGAGACTGTTCAGGCAGGAGTTGATGCGGTTGCGCAGCATCTCTTGCGTCGCAGACGAGAGAGCGGGTTCGGGGGCAGATGATCCCTTGACGGTATTGTTGAAGTATGCGAAGCGCACGAAGATAGACAAGATCTGCTCAAGGCTTGCCTGGAGATCTTCGGCGTCGCTCTCGCTGGCAGATGCCTTGGAGCGCACGATTGAGAGGAGGAGACCAGCGACGAACTGGCGGTTTGCGCCAGAGGTCTTCTCGTCGGTTGTTCCGGGGTTTTGGATGAGCTTTTCAAAGAAGGGAACGATCTCCTCCAGAGCCTCATGGTTGGCTTCAGCCACGATCTTCTCGACGGTCTTGGTCTTGGTGGCCTGGTCGAAGTTGAGTGTGCCGCTGGTTCCCATCAAGCCACGAATAGCCACTGCTGCGAATTCGGGCTCCTTGGCAACACGGGCCTGGATAGCCTTGGCGGCCTTCACAGCCATGCGGTGGAGGTATCGGTCCTCCACGGCAAGCTGGTTGACCAGGCAACGCATGAGGTTCTTGGTGAAGGTGTGGGAGGCCTGCTGGGCGGCTCCATCGTTGATAAGTCGGGAGAAAAGAAGGAAACCCCAGTACTTGCGCTCGTCGGATGACGCAGCGGCAAAGAGGCCATCTATCAATCGCTTGTCAGTTCAAAGTTTCTCCGAAATAACATTCTGACACAAATACTCACTGTCTACAACCTCGGTCCAGAAGTCAGCGAAGCTCATGCGAGACTTCTTCGACTTCTCCTTTGACTCGGAGCTTGTTCGCGACAAAACAGCATCCCAAGCGAAGTGAAGCTTGGAGTTCCAGACACCAGAAGTCTTCGCGGTATTCGCCTTGTTCTCGCTCTCATTTGCTCCCGAGCCCGACTCCTTCATGATCTTCGACAGACCGCTGCGCTCCTTGGTATCGAGGGGATCATCGTGCTTCCAGACCTTGCTGGGGAAGGCGGCTTCGGGGAACATGTCCTTCGCGGCCAACCAGATAGAGATACCCTCGGGCGACCGGGCGAGGTCGTGCGAGACAAGACGTTCCAGCGCAGCCTCGATGTACTTGCTATCCATCTTGCGGGCAGCCAGATCATACACGCACTGGTATACGATCCAGCCACACTCCTCGCGGATCCATGGCTTCTTCTGTGCGAGATCGAAGATCAGATCGACGACCTGTGTCCAGTGCTCGAAGGAGACGGTAGGCTGGAAAAGAACGGAGGACTTGATGACTGCCTCGGCACCGAATAGCCGACCGAAGAGGTGATCGCGTTGTTCCTAGCAAAAAGATTTACAATTAGCGCCATGCGACATTCGAAAGCATCAAGGACCACCAACCTGTCCGGATTCACTGCCGGAGGAGTTCGACTGGGCCTCCCAGAGTTTGAGGGCATCGGCGAAGCCGAATCGTGACGTCTCCCGCGGTGTGGTGAAGACCTGTGTGAGGATCTCGGTCAAAGCGATCGAGAAGCCGATGCGAGCGGCTTTGCGGCTGCTGCAGAGACCGCGGAAGAGTCTCGCAAGCACCTTTTTAATTTTTTCATCGGCGGGATCTTGGTCCGGGGTGAATTGCGAGACGAGCCCCGAAGCGGCCTTCAGTCGGATCTCATCTTTTTCGCTGGCGAGGTCTTCGTAAAGCTCCACCAGCTTCACGTCGACATTGTGAGGCTCGCGACGACGCTTGAAACCCATGGCGGGGGTTGTGTGTGGTGGTAGGTAGCGGTGAGGTTGGATTTAGCAAATGGTCCGCTCTCAGGTCGTGACAAAGTTGATCTACTGGCCAAAAGCACGTTCAAGACTCCTTGCGGCCGTTGAAGTCTCTCAGAAAAATCTATGCTTTAGCCGTATTCGGACTAGTGTGTGCCGATAAGCTGATAAGGATTTGGAGGCTTCCAAGGTTCGAGGCTCGGGTTTACAATGTTGAGATGCTGGTCGCATTGGTTTGGTCTGAATGTATTTGGAATTTGGAGCTTGCGATTTTTTCTGCCTATTTTTGAGAAGCATAAGCGTCAATTGACCGCATTGTGGGATTGAGCCGATTTCAACCTTGGAAGTACCCGGGTACTATATATCTCACGAGCGCCGCAACAAAATTCAACATACAGAGTATACGGAACCTTGGAACAACTTGGAATCTCCAGCTACTCAGAACGATCCCAACGACCGCCGGGGAATCTTGAATAACTTGGAATTTTCAAGTCACGTTTGAGCTCGTACGGATCATAACTACGACCGTAGCTAGAATGAAATTTCCTATCAAAAAAGCAAATCTCAGTCTCGAAGCGTTCAAAGTATGACCCCTGGAAGACGCATAGTATATATCCGCCAAAGACCAGGCAAAGCGTGGAACGAATAGGGCATCCAAGCATACCGTCATTTCAATAAACCCAAGACAGGTATCCGTACGAAGGTAATTGAAGCTGTCAAAGAGAACGGAATCAAACGAAGGTCCGAACTAAGACTTTCAGGGGCTAATGACGAATCGCAAAAACGAGACCGTGTGCGGGAGTTCCAGACGCTGAACTATTGTCTGTTGTCAAGTGCAACCGGGAGGATTCCATCTATTTATATTAGAACAGTACGCCCGACGGTTCCACGAGAAATCGGCCTATTTATGGCTCACAAATATATACATAGAGAGTCAATTGCATGATACCAGTATAGAGCAGAGGTGTCAGTATGCATGGACTATGGAGTGTGGATTATATATGTGTTCGACGGTTTGGGGGAAAATTACCTCTGTGTCAGAACTGATGTGTTGGAAGAGTGTGGGGACCTGCATGGCTTAAGTAGTTTCAAAGTTTTTGGAGCTTAATTGCGTCGTGCGGATGACATGTGGGAGCGGATTTCGTGCGAAGCGGCGTTTGAGGCAGAGGAATGGGTCTCGGAGTGATAATGTATGGAGTCTGGCGGGCGTGTGGAGTTGAGTGGCCGGGCAACGGTTGTGATAGATGCAGTCCCGGTTTCAGGGGCTGCAGCTGTCATCTCACATATGGCACAGTTTGAGGCTAAAATTGAGTTGTAAATTGAGTTGTGGACTGGTACAATTGAATAGCGTGCTGACATGTTGGATATGTTGGATACGGTGATTAAGTATGTGTACGGAGTAGTTTACGGAGTGATCGAGCATAGTATGCGGAGTACTTCCGTATGGGGTATGAGGGTTGCTCGACCGACGCAAACGAGGCTACGGGCGGAGTCAGGCAAAATCAAACCACGGAAGAAGCGGATGATCATAATAGTAACCTCAATGGCATGTTGCATGTCACAAAAAGAAAAAGATATCTGTGGATAGTGTGATGTGCTACGCAATAAAGTCGAGGTACCTATGCGGCGGCTAAGGATTGGATCTATCACGGTGAACAGAGAGATCGGAGCTGTGTGATACGGGGGATCACCAGCTTCCAGATGTGGGAGTGGAGCGTCGCTAAGAGTGAATAGCATCAGGCGAAGGAAGCTAGTTAAGAGGCTGACAGGCACGCAGCCGATGAGGCGCCGGCGCATAAATGGCAGCCCGGGGAGTTCAATAGCGGTGCAGATCGGTGTGAGTCGGAAGAATAGCCCAAGATCAGGGGAAATGAGGGTATGGGTATTTCGACCCAATACCATACAGTCGTGATACAAGTCTTGGAACCTGAATCGTGAGGAATCTTGTTCTGGAAGAAAGTCTTTGATGTCATCCCAGGATCACGGGACAACGCATCGCTGGAAGGTTTGCTTTTGTTTACATTTGAAACCTGCGCGTCGACAAAACAAAACCTGGCGATCTGACATCATTATTGGATAAAAAACCTGAGACGGAGGGGAAAAGGTCTAGATGCAGCATACACGAGTGTGATGAACCCCGCAGCATGTCGGCTGGAAACTGGATACGACTGGCCCATCGCATACAATTGACGCATCACATCAGACCCCACTTGAGCTTGCATGGCGCAGTGGAGGGGATCGGGGCGACCGACTGGCGTTGTCAGGCTGTCAGCCTTTCAGACCCGGTAGTTCAGTTGCCTGGGACAGCCACGTTCCGGCCCGGCGAGAAGTCCGAATATCAAATCGTTGATAATGCGCCGGGAACGTCGCAACGCCGTGGGATAACGCCGGTCGCAGTTTCACGCCTAGGCGACAGAAACTTGCACCGGCGGCGATCCGTCGCAGCTCATCAGGTTTAATAGCTGTGCACGGTGCACTCTATTATATTGAGTTGCATGACGTAGACTCACGGGCCAAGGCCCGGAACGAAGTCGCCATATTGATGCCGCTCACCGCATTACGGACAGACATCGTGCAACGGAGCCTTGCCAGAGCTGCATAGAGACACAGCCAATGACGAGGATGAACCCTGAAGCTCGGTTTATCGGACGGTCTGGGATGACCGACGCCCCGGTCGTTTCAAGAAGCCCAGAATAGCACCGTGGGGTGCAGGAGTTAGTCGGAGCCGGATCTCCACTGTGAGTGGTCAATGGGAAGCGACTCCAGCGACTAGCAGTTTCATATCACCAAAGAGCCGCCTCGAGGCGAGTGGCGAAGCTGAAGGTGTTCCTAGGTTAATGTCGCGTGCAATATCCATCAGGATCTGAGTTTATCTCCCCATCACGAGATTTGGGGGTGATTTTCACGTTCGCCGGCTATACCCTCCGCGGTGTACATCAAGCGAGCAAGGTCAGTAGCATTGTCAGCTCAATCGGACCCATGATAGTTGCCCTGGGAGTTTGCACCATTATCGCTCGCGGGAAAATCCGATAAGTGACGTCGTTCCGTGAAGGCATTCGGGAGCGAGTATGAAGCGGTCAAAATGCCCTGGACTGCCCTTCCATTGTCGCTGAGGTGATTCCGAGTCACGATTTCAGATACCCGGACGACGAAGTCAGGACCTACGAAGGTTTCAATAGACTTAAGCAAATAAAACCAGCGAAGGGGGCTTGGAAGGGATGCGCGACATTGACGCCGGCCCTTGATCAGCGAGAATGCGGGTGCAAGTAAGGGCAGCACGGGTATGTATGGGGAGACAGCAATATCGTCCCAGATCTCTCCAGAGATAATCATTCCTTACTCGATACTACGTGCCGTTGGTTAAGCGCAGGCCTGGGGTTGAGGTACCCGGACTATGTACGATAGCTACATACTGTACGACTGTACATTGTCGGATAGCGCTGTCCAAGGTCGCAGGTGGAAGATTCCACTGCGATCAGCTTCGACATGGCCTAACCGGGGTGAATGTTAATTGCGAACTCTCTCGGAGATGACGAGATCTTAGACTCTGATCTCTCGACGGGCCAATCACCACCTCGGTAAACCATTCCAGCGCGACTGAATGTGATCATAGGCCCTCTTTTCTCCTCTCTTATCGGATCCTCTAGTGAGGTTAGCGCTCTTTTTTCGCTCGGGGATCATCGCATCGCGACCATAGTTGTGCCAGGGTTTTTAAGGTATGGGGTATGGGGATGGGGATAGAGGACCGTGGGTGACGTTCAAGCGAAGTAGGAGAACAAGCTCTTGTAATTTTCGTCAGTCCCTTGCCTGAGGATCTCAATCACTTGCAGCTGCATCAAAGGTAAAGCTCTGATTTTTCCGAAGTGGAACGGAAGTGGAGATTCTCGTTAGACTCGATCTGACTCCGTTTTTTCAGCTCACCTGTTCCTCTGACGGCACACACGGGATGTGAAACCGAGAGCGCGAAAACTTTTCTCTTAATGGTCTTTTTACCAGTAACGTACCGGAGGTACGGTGGATACAAAACGGAAACTATACGGAAGAACCATGGAAGAGACATGGAATAGCGTAGTTTTGGGTGAACTCTCGTACATGCATATATAGTTCAAAGACATGCGCTCCCTATAGCGAGCAGGGGGACGAAATTGCGTCCAGCGACTTGCCAAGGCCTGTCTTTGGAGAGAAAATGGTAAATCGGAAATAGGAAAAAGGGAAACAGGAAAATCGGCGAGTGAGCTGTGATAGGCGCTGGGTTGCTGCGGCAAGGGAGCCCCGGCAACCGGGGCCAAAATGGTATTCGGCCCCTAGCCAGAGCATGGGATTATCTTTTACTCTCTCCATCTTTGCATACCGAAGATCGTTTTCTGCTGCATTTAATTCCATTTTGATTAAATCATTTTATTCTAAATATTCTAAATTCTAACCTTGAAATATTCCTATTTTAATCCTATTTTAATAAGAGTATTTCCTAATGCAGGTAGTATGTAATTACCAATACAGTAGTATGTTCCCGACCCTATAGTAAACCCTCGCTGTTAACCAGGTTAAATCCAATCTTACAGTCTCACTTACTTCCTACCAGAATGACCTAGTTCTCACGTCAAATTCCCATTCAGCAGATTACCATAATTACAGTTGCCGCAATACAGTACTGGTGATCCTCCCCACCTGCGTTGCCCATTGCAACAAGACCATCCCTTCAGCTTCAGTTCTTTCTTCAAACCGCTGCTTTCCTACTTCTCTTCTCTTTATTCATATCCCGTCGACATTCCACTCTCGACTTTCTGTTTCAACCCAGGTTTCGGTGCCACTACTTCGACTACGACTAACCCCGACTAACCCCAATTCGACCTCTATTGTTGGACTTCCCCTCAGTCCTGCAGCACCCACGAGCTTCCCCGACCCCTCCAATCGCCGACATACAACCCAACCCAAAATCCCCCGATATTACCGATTTCGTGTCATGGCCCTTTAAATCGACCACCTGCGCATTTTCGACTCTTGTGTGGAGGGTCTACGGAATTTTTTTCTTCGGGTGGACTGGTTGTCACGGAGATCGTGGGGACCCATAACGTTGAAATTGCAAACGTGGAGACAGAACCTTTTAAGTGTCAACTTTTTCGGACCTCAGTGTAGGACCTAGCGCTGGGTAGAGCTCTGTGACTAGCACTTGGTTTGATCCCAATTGTACCACGTGCGTCGGTCCGGTTGCAATTGGACCTCAACACCATGGAACACTCTTCGCCGCTCGCTGCTATGCAGCCTCCGTCTGTCATGTTCGGTCACTGTTTCCGTTCAGATGCTCCTGCATACTCGTTGCATACGATGTCTGGGTTTGGTGGAAACCCGTTCAACTTCAAGGACCTGTCTATGAAGAAATCTAGTTCGGACTACTTCAACATGAAGCCCGTTCGTGGATCTTCTCCCACGGCTAGTTTGGCGGCAGATCTCTCACAGAACTTCCATATTGATCAAAGGTATGTGTTGCTGGGTCGGGCTTCTTTGAATGCCAGCTTTCAACTGCAAAAAGAACAAAGCCGTACTAACTCTATATTTAGTCCCCAATTAGCGACACCCCGGCGGTCTTTGTTCACGGCCAACATGCTCGGCCAAGCAAATGGTAATGATCAGACGAATACCATGGTTCACGAAGAGATGTTAACGACTATATAGATGAAATGATGACCACCCCTCCCCTCCCATCCTCTTCGCCTGCACCAGCTATGGATTTCATGGAAATGTCGCCTCTACCCCACAAGAAGCCGTCGTTTATTGTTACTGCCGAGATTGAACTTCAATCGCCTACACCCGAAGGAAGTCCTATGGTTTCTCCTATGGCATCGCCAGTTCCGAGCCCTTTGCAGGCATCACCCATGGAGTCTCCTTTATGCCAACCTGAGTAAGTGCTAGTATGAGGTGAATAGTCAATGATTCAGACTAACCTTCTCCCAGACGTAAGCGTCATAACTTCCTGCGCCCCAGTCTGGCCAGGAGCAAGGCCCAATCATTCCAGCTTGGTATGACTCGCCCGGCACCAGAGAGCAAGGCACCTCCCTTCCGCTTCGGCACCGGAACCAAGACTTCCCTCAGCACTTCCACTTCGTTGGAAGATATGTTCGGTGACTCGCCTCCCCATGAGCGTCCCGTCTCCCGTAACAACTCTTCGGATCGCCTGGCTCCTCCTCGCCTGCGTCCACCTTTCACTTCCCGTACTAGCGGTTCACCCGCACCCAGCTCGATCCGCAAGCCCTCCCACCCCTTGATGCGTCCCCGCAAGCAATGTCGGAGATCATTAAGCATGTTTGAGCACCCAGCAGACGTTATTGCCGATAAAGAGGCCAAGGTAGCGACAAATACACCCGTCCAGTCCATTAGTGACATTCAGAGTCCGCCCAGCATGAAGCTGCCTCATTTCATCCCCGAGGATCGCGCGGACTCATTACCTCGCATCGACAAGAGCACCCTGCTGCAGCTCATGGATGGTCAATTCAATGACAAATTCGATAACATTCTGATCATCGACTGCCGCTTCGAGTACGAGTATGAGGGTGGCCACATCAATGGCGCCGTCAACTTCAATGACAAGGATCGTCTGGCTAGTGAACTTTTCAGCGCTCCTCAATCTCGCACCGCCCTGGTTCTTCACTGCGAGTACTCTGCCCACCGTGCCCCTATCATGGCCAAGTATCTTCGTCACCAAGATCGTGCCATCAATGTTGATACATACCCTAACCTTACATACCCCGATATGTACATTCTTGACGGTGGATATAGCTCGTTCTTCTCCGAGCACCGTTCTCTCTGCTTCCCTCAGAACTACGTTGAGATGGCTGACAAGGAGCACGAGTTCGCCTGCGAGCGTGGCCTTGGAAAGGTCAAGCAGCGCTCCAAGCTGAACCGTGCCCAGACTTTCGCCTTTGGTGAACATTCGCCTCAGATGGAAGACAGTCCCACCGGTCGTTGCCGCCTTGGCGACAGCCCTAAAAACCGTTTCCTTGACTCGCCCTTCTCCGCTAGTTCATTCACTGCGAGCCCCGTTCCCCAGCGGACTCCCGGCCGCAGAATGCTCTCATATTAAAAACAAAACATTCGGCAGTTCATCTGTTTTGCATTTTCATTTTGTCGTTTTCATTGTCGTTGGAGCGTGGTGTTTGGCTGATGCATCTCATGATGTTTTTACGGCGGCTTTTTTCTTCTCATTCTTCAAGCCTTTTTTCATTTCATGCTTGACTTCTCTGCATTTGCCCGATCCCCGGTGATCTGCTTCTGTCCGCGACAGCGCTGGACCCATCCGCTTCGCATTTCCAAATCCTTGATGCATCTGTATCGTCCTCTCCTTGGCGGCTCTTCATTCCGCCCATCATTTCCTTTCCGTGGCCCCGCCACTCTATGAATCGCCCACGATCAAATCAACCCGGGCTCCCGACTCGGACCTTTCATCCGAGTCCCTTTTCCTATGTCAATCACGATCTGCACCCAGTGCATACGAAGACGGCGCCGCCGATTTCCGATTTCCATTTTCGATACCTCGGGGGCTCCAATTACCCCCCTTCGAACATCTTGCCTGTACTTTGGCATCTCCTTTTCTTGAACACATTCCTTGCTCTTATCGCCCTTTAATCCACTTGGCCTTCTTTGTACAGTTCATTGGAATACTCTTCCTCGCTGTGCTTTCTGTCTCGAGCGCGCTTTTTTCTAATACCGCATACTTGCCTTCTCCTGTTAATTACACCCCTGGGATTGGTTCCGGGTGGTGAGGTGGATGGTCATTGTCTCGAGACTGCAGCTGTACATACGAGGTTTCGCCGCTTATGTCGGGAAATTCTCCCCTGGACGTTTCCCCAGTGATTTAATGGGTTGGAATTGGGTAATCAGGAGACTCCAGTTACAAATATGTTTGATTTCCTTTGTGAGAATGAAAAAACTACGTTCAAATTCATCTTTCCTTGTAATCAGTAGGTATGGATGGTAGAGATACCCTGGTAGGGATTGATACTCTGCAGGACTAGTCAAGGCCTTGATTGTCTTTCAGTCCGCGCAGGGTTCTTGTTCTCATTGTCGTACCCTCTTCAATGGCATATTGGTTTCCATCCATGGATATGTGCTATCTGCATGAGTTTAAAGCACATCTTCCCCAGATTTCGATCCTAATTAGGAAGGCACCAGCTATAAGAACAGAGTTCTGCCCAAAGTGGTCACACAAGCGTTAGTCTAATCAGGCAATCTGTCTCTATTCTTCCCGTCTATCTTGCTTTAGCTTCCAAGGTTGCTGACCCTTTTCAGCAGAGACCTCGGGATAGCCCGCCCTGTGCCTTGCCAAGAGACGCCTGAAGGTATGCTCCACCCCAGCATTCCTCGTGAACTCTACGGGGTCCGGAGTATAGCTAGCTTAGATACAGCATTGGAGGGGTAATGTAATCCAGCATACTATAACATTTTCAGCGCATGTACCTCTGAAGTATAGGCGATAGATCGCAGTAGACCCGTATAATACCCGAGCAAACATACTCCGGACCTGCAGATGATCGACAAACGGTGGATGTATCGTTAATGACGATGCGCGTCTGTCGACACCCGCGGGAATCTGATAGGCGGAGGCGGGGACGACTTATGGAGTCCCTGTCAACCCTTACTCGGCTCCCTTTTGTGTTTCATCTTTTCCCTCTGTGTCCTTTGTTTCTTCCCTGAGACATCGTCCAAGGTTGCTCATTACGCTCATTTAAGACTGCGCCTTGTGGGATCCGCTGGGCCATCCACTGAGATCTCACCTGTCTTTCGTTGGTTCGATCTGTGCTGCTATTTTGGTACTCTGCTGCCTGTCCCTCATTCTAAAATTGCCCACGATCGCTATTTACAATCATTTCACTTCGATTTATTCCTTGCAACCTTGCAACCTTGCGATCTTGCTATACCTCACTGCGATCGCCACATACTCCAACTGAGACACACCTAACGCCCGCCCCACTACGACTTCGATCCCCGACCCGCGCATGAACACCAGACTACAAGTACATGACAATTGCATCGCCGCTGCGATCCAATATCTCCCTGACATCCTGCGGACGGCTGCTTCGCGGTAATTATCGGATGATTCCTTGCGACGCACAGAGCTCATCATGAGTCCCGCAAACATCGCGCTATGGGCGCGCGACACAACCAGCGACCTGGAGTCCATCCCCTCCACTTTCTCCAGTTGGGATAAGTGCATGTCCAAATCATACTGCAAGTGAGTGTTCGCGCCGAGGGACTGCTGCGTCCCGTGTGTAAATGCATTGGCCTAATTAAGTCGCGCAGGTGGCCAGTTATTGTTGGTATCATCGTTGGTTCGGTGATACTCCTCGCTGTATTGGCATGCATCTTCAATTGTCTTTGCTGCGGATACCAGTGCTGTAAATGCTGCTGTAGCTGCTGCTGTCCCTCGGGCAGACGCAGGAACAAAACCCCAAAGCATTTTGATGACCCGACTTTCCACCAGCCTCCTCCACCGGCGCCAAATCCAGTCTATCAAGCGCCTCCAGCGCCTCCGTCTTACCGTGGCGCCCAGCAGACTGCGCGGTTTGATACGCCAAAATCCCCTGGACCTCAGACTGCGCGCTTCGATGCGCCAAAGTCTCCTGGAGTCCAGGTGAACGAGGATGCGCTTCCGGAGATGCCTACATGGGCCGGTGCCAAGGACAAGCACATCGAGGACCAAGATCACCACGAAGACGTCGAATTGGCCGCTCTGAACCCCCCAGACCGGAAGCAGGGTGCTGGTACCCCGGGCGCCGCGTACTCGGATTATTCCCCCAACCCTAGCGCGGCAGCCGGCTACCGAGGCTTCGCACCCACCGACCCATATGCACGTCGGTCCCCGGGCCCTGGCACAGCCTTGACTCCCGCCAATGATCCATATGCGCGACGCTCACCTGGTGCGCCTTCCCCGGGAGGAATCGATCCCTACGGTAGACGATCCCCCGGCCCAGCCGCCGCCTTCGCCGCAGCACAGGACCCCTATGCTCGTCGCTCGCCAGGTCCAGCGGCAGCCCTAGCCGCAACCCAAGATCCCTACGGGAGACGCTCGCCCGGCATCGTGCCCCCAGCAGCAGCCGTCGACCCCTATGCACGACGCTCACCGGGCCCCGGCCTCGCATACAGCACTCCGGATCCGTATGCGCCCCGCTCGCCAGGACAGGCCTCGCCGATGACCCCCCACAATCCCTACGACCAATCGTCCTACGACGACAACTACGGCACGGGTGCAGGCGCAGGCTACCACGCCGTGACATCCCCCTCCCCCACCGCCTACAACCCCACCCCGCAATACAGCGCCATGCCCACGGCCCTCTCCACAGAAGACCACAGCCCAACCCCAGGCTTCCAGCGCCAGCCCTCCTTCGGCTCAAGTCAATACCCGACAACTTACACCTCCCAGCCTGCGTACCGAGGCTATTCGCCCGGCGCTACTTCCCCTCCCCCCGCGTTCTCGGCTCCCACCACCGAGTACGCTACGTATAACCCACACGCTGCTACACCGGAGCCGGATTATACTCGGCCACCCAGTCTTTTGCAGAGTGGGAAAAAGCCCACCCTCAATGCCTCCAGTAACTTCTGAGCTCGCTTGAGCGTCCTCGTTGATCGGGGTTTTTCATGAACAGATGCTTTCGTTTCTTTGGATTTTGATACCTTTCTCGGGCTGTATTTGTCTTCGTTTACTTTTACATACATACCCCTCAAGCTAAGTCTGGCTTTGAATTGAACATTTCTTTTTCTTATAATGAGCATGCTCTGTCTTCGAGACTTTGGAATTAAGTAAGATAGCGTTTGGGGTGTCAGACTACACTTCGAGATGGCCATTGTGTTGGGGCTCACACTCTTCGATGAAGTTATCGCAATGCCCAGTGATCTATCAATGCTCATTCCGCGCACTATGGCAATCACCATTCGAGGTTCGTGGTCCTTCCCCAGCAAGACGTTCGTTGAGATTAGATCAGAGGGCTCAACCAGGTCATCGGCACTGGCCCCCGAGGTCCCATTGCCATGCGGTGACCCAATACATCGGCCACTTTTGTTCGCCTGGACTGTTCTTGCAGCTAAATCGTTCCCCCGCGGCCTACTGCATCTGGTTCTACAGTGTGTTCGATTCGATGTTCTGAGCTAGGTCTGTAGGCCGGGGCTGAATTTCCGAGGGACCCAACATGCTTAGCTGGTCGGTGCTGCTCAAGAAATGAATTATAAGGCTGTGATATCAGTCGATATCAGTCGATATCGAGAAAGCCGTAAAGCCACGTCAGAATCGACTCCGATCAGGGCCCAAAACAGGGTACTCACATCGGGACATGAACGCTTCGTTTTCGCGCAGCCCATGCAGGACTCGAAAAATGTAAAAGTGGCTGAAATGTTGTCGGTAAGAAGAAGAGAGAGGGAGAGCTCCCCAAGCCTACACTATCCAGACCGCGAGGCACGGCCGATCATGCAGCCCACAGGGATTCCGACAGAAATGAACCGCAATAGTTCTGGGTAGATGAGAGTCCATTTAACAGAACTTCCAAGGGTCGCTTTGGCTGAATCTATACAGGTGATGGAAGTAAGTCGAAATTGATTGCCATTTTGAACTCATTATTGACATTCAATCATAAATTACACGCCCACAGGGCACTTTACACAAGTCCCAACTGCCAAATCAGATCCAGCGGAAATCATTGGCTACATGTGTGCACAGGTTGAGTTCGAGAGCACAGAGAAGGCCAAGCAAGAAGAAAGAAAGGGAAACAGTATGAGAGTTATTCTTATAAAATCACTCACTCATCTGTCTCCATGGTGAAATCATGGCTCTTGAAGGCTTCCTTGAAGGCCTCTGCATCCTTCGTCTCTTCATCCTCCGTCTGTGTGCAGTCCTTCCAGTCCAAGCGCTTGTCCAGCAATAGCAGCTTGCCCATAACCCGGCGACCGAACTGCAGATCGAACCGCGTCTCCGGCACAATGGGCATCATCGTGATCTTCTCTTCGCCAGAGTCAGTTTTGTAGACGCCCTTGTGACCCTCAGCCGCCCACAAATCTTTCGAGTTGCCCTCGGTCGGACCCTCAGTCTTATCTTGTGCTGGGGTCCAAATAAAAAGACGGAAGTAGTCAGTCATCTGGTGCTGGTCGATTTGGTCGCGGTCTGGGATGGTCTTGAATTTGTCGTAGCCCAGGTTTGATGCTTCCTTTTGAAATGCGGCTTCGACCAGACGACCGCGGATCATTTCCACTGGCACTGGGAGGAATTGCCAGTGTGTGTGGATGCCGCCGGAGCGACTGACCTCCCATGTCACTGCACCAAGTTTGCCACCTGACTTCTCGTTGAGCATCTGGTGCAGGGATTCACGGTAGCGCTGCATCTCGGCGAAGGTAGATGCCCGAGCTGCGGGATCAAATATGAGGTCGATGGTAGGAGAGTGCTCGAAGGGGACGATGAGCATGTGGCCTGGGAAAGCAAGGGAAGGGAAGAAGGTGCCTGAGGGCAGAGGACCCTTGGCGGTAGTGATGTAGCTGTCATTTCCAATTGAAGTGACAAGGTGGGTGGCAATGTTGGGGTTTGATAGACAGAAGAAGCACTGATCTGGGCCTGGCGGAGGAGCACGTTGCTTGTGGCGGCGTCTGTGGCCTGGGTCTCTCTCTCTGTCCGTGGGAGCAAAACGCGAAAATGAATCTTTTTGGCTGGGAAGACCCTTGCGCTTGCTTTGAGCGGCAGACCAAGGGCAGATGGTACAGCCAGGGGGGATACTGAGCACAGGTAGTGCTGATGGATCTAGACTGAAGGCGTACAACGCGTCCTTGCGTGATCCGTATGCAGGCAATGAGATGAATCGCGTGATCTGATAGCCATCACCTTCCTGTGCTGGCAGGTGGAAGAAAGGCTCGCGTTCGAAGAAAGCACCATTTGAGCTAGAGAAATGGTATCTGGGCTTGATGGTGGCGGAGACATCAGCAAGACATTGAAGTTCGGATGGCAGTGATGCCTCATCGCCCGAGACCGTTTGTGATGACCCGAGACGAACGTCTTTAGGCCATTGGTTGGTCATTAGGATATCTGTTTTGTGAATGCCGAACAGTGCGCGCGCATCCGCTTCGCTGTATGTTGGCTGGAATTTGCCGCTGGCATTGCTTTCAGGCTTAGACTCCCCAGACTCACCCAGGGTTCCACCAAGAGTAGCGATTCGGAGGCCTTCCGTGGTCTTTAGAGTCCCGCGCTTTCCCAGGAAGAACAAATTAGGACACACTTCTTCGTCGGCTTCAATCTTCTTAATCACTTGAGAAGGGAGAGGGCGATTGCCTAGACTGAAATAAGTCGGACAAGCGACCTCTATTTCTCCTTGGATCAGCGCAGAAATTTCTGCAAGTTCTTCTTCAGATGAGGCATCGCCAAAGACGTCACCGACAATCATCGCAAATGAGAAGTTTTGCTTTGGCTGAAGCTTGCCGAGCTTGGTGAAGAAAGGTCGTAATTGGCCATTCAAAGCACCGACGACAATACTGCATATTGAATTAGTTACCAATATACACGTAGGATGGAGCTTCTTACCACTTGGGCGCCATTTTTTTGTGTAAAAGTACCTACGCGTCCTGGATGGATGCGGGTGATGATTGGTGTAAAATGTTGGCCTGGAGATGTACAGGGACTCGAGGAAGTTGGAGCACGTCAATAGTCCACCAGAAGATAAACACAAGACTTAAAGATCCCAACACCTAGCATAAATTAGCTCCATGCATCGACGACTAAGCGCAGAATAGAACATGGTCGCCGAGTCTCTTATCTCCACGTGACCTGTCCCGATAACAGTCCGGAAGAAAGAAGTTCCACTCCCCAAACTTTTTTTTGTATGCGAGCGCGGACAGAAAAAAACGACCAGCACCTTTCTCACCAAGTGCTGTTTGTCAGACTCGTCAACATGGTGGGAACAGGGTCAAAGGCAAAGCCTGTCAGGCGCCTGAAGTCAGGCACCGAAACTACAAAGAACCACCGATTCGAGGGCTTCTCATCACGCATCTCGAAGCTCAAAATCGACCCGATCCACCGCGTGCGCCGCGCCAGCTTCGGCGAAGATGAAGACGAAACATCCTCATATTTCCGGTCAGCTCTCGACCATTGGTTCGAGATGAACCTCTCAGACAACTTCACAAATTTCGTACGCAAGGTCAACCCTCTGTCCGAGAGCTTTGCGCAAGTTGTGTACCATGAAGAAAAGATTATGGGACTCTTGGTTGAGTTCATTGAGAAGAGGGATCAGCTTTCCATGGAGCCTTTATTAAGTCTGCTTGCACAATTCGCTAGGGACTTGGGTGTCAAATTTGAGAAGCACTTTGCTACGGCAGTGACACTGGTGTCGTCCGTTGCCGCTACACATTCTGACATTGAGGTTGTTGAATGGAGTTTCACTTGTCTGGCATGGATTTTCAAATTCCTCTCTCGGTTACTGGTACCGGACCTGCGACAATTGCTTGGTATTATGTCCCCATACCTTGGTAAGGAGCGCCAAAAACCATTCGTGGCGAGATTCGCTGCTGAGTCGATGTCCTTTTTGATCCGGAAGGCCGGTCTCACCTATTATAAGAACCATGCGCCCCTCGAGATTGCTATCTCATATCTTTTTGACGACATCTCGAAAACCGCCGATGATGACAAAGACACCGACAGCTACAGAGAAGGACTCATGAACATGTTCTCTGATGCCATTAGAGGTGTGAACAACGGTCTTCACTCCAACGGCATGGACATCCTCCACTGCATTCTGCGTCAAATTCCACCTACCAGTGAAAACCGCAACGATCCTGCAGAAGTTGTATGTGGTCTGACTGTCAGTCTTGTCCACGCAACGACCCCCGAAACCTTCGGCCCCATCCTCGATACCGTCCAGGCCTATATCGAAGAACGCTCAAAATCTACTCCAAACCCTAATCTCACAGAGTGCTCTCGCATAATTTTCCTACTTGTGACGACCCGTAAGGGTGTCAGAATCCAGAACTGGAAGATCGTTCATCAGATCCATGTGTCTTTACTACAGCAGATTTCAGCATCTGACGTTTCGCCAGAGACGACAACGAAGCTTTTGACAAGCGTTGCATACGCTTTCCAGCAGTCCCCAATGGATGAGCTGCTCCCATCCCTCCGAACCATCATGGACCTGGTGTCCACTGGTCCACTTTCGAAGTATTTCTTGTTCTTTTGCACAACATTCTCCGAGTGGGGATCCGAGCGATTCCAGAGCCTGCTTCTTTCGCCTTTCCAAAAGTTCATCAACTCATCATGGCAAAAGTCGGAGTCAGAGACTTGCTACACTTTGCTTCGTCTTCACCAAGCTGGCTGCATCACCCCCGAACAATCACAGCCTGGCTATATCTCCTGCCCGGAAGCTTTTAAGACTCGCATCAATGATTCATTGAAGTACCCGGCGAAGGATGAGGCGTTTTTGAATGCGCTGGTGAAGCTCCCCACGGCTATTTCCATGTTCTCCGATAATGCTACGATGGGCAATATGGTTTCGAAGCTGCACAGTAATCTCACTTCGGCCTTCAAGGATGGTGCTGCCGAGGGAAGCAACCAGACCAAGGGTCTCATGTTCTTCCTCGGTCAAGGATTCAAGACATACGTTGAGCTCGCCAACAAAACCGGAAAACTTGATTCGAACCTGTTGCAACCGATCATCGCAACTGCCACAAAATTCTCCCGTCTGCCAGTATTCCTCGAGGGCGCCTTTGCTTTCATCACATCACTCCCAGAGTCTGCCGATCTGGAACATCCCGCCCTGGAAGCCTTTGCACAGGATCTCATTGTGAACCTGGCCAGCCCATCGCACAGGCTGAGACTGGTTTCTCTTCAGATTCTAAGGGAATTGGTCGTTCGCATCGCCAAAGAAGATCCCACACCTGTGGATCTATCTATTGAAATCGAACAGAGCCCACTGACGATGGACAGCGTGAGAACTATCTCCATGCACATCCGAAAGCTCGCCCTCACCTACCCCCAGATTGCTCACCGCAGATGGATGGCCACTCTGGTCCCTTACTTCTGCTTCGGTCTGTTCTCTAAGAAGCTGGCTCCTTTGTGGGACGACTCCGCTGCCACACTGAAGGCCATCAGTGAACACCCTGAGGGCGAGAAGATCGTTTCCAACTTGGCTATCCAGTGGCTAGGGGAACGCGATACCGAGGCACCCAGTGATCCCGCTGCTGGGGATGACGAAAATTCTTTCGTGAACAGTCACTTCCAGTGTCATAACGTCGTGAAGATCGAGAAGGTTCTCGCCGCAAATGCCAAGAGCACAGATAGCCCTCAGACAGTCTTGGCCCAACAGTTCAACCAGGACCACACTGTTGCGGAGATCCTTCCCACCACCCCGCGAAGCCATGCGCTGCGTGTTCTTAATGCGGCACCAGGAGTCGCCGAGAAGCGTTCGCGTCAGATTGTGCCGATGTTCCTCTCATGGGCATTGCGCGATGACCAAGATGACGCCCCTCCGTCTGGCGAGGCGAAGGCCGAGGCCGAGGCTGAAGATGAAGATGAAGATGACGAGGATGAGGAGGATGCCGAAGATGTTGACATCGGTGATGCGCAGGTTCGCTGGGGCTTCCGAGACAGACTGTCCATGCTTTCTCTGTTCGCGCGTTTCCTCAACCCGATTGTCTTGTTCAAGGCTCCCGAGGTTCACACAGCAATCTTGGGTCTCTTGTGTCACGGTAATTCTGAACTGCAGCGCCACGCTCTCAAGGTTCTGTTCACCTGGAAAGATCCGAATGTTCTTCCCTACCAAGAAAACCTGCTCAATCTCCTGGACGAATCTCGCTTCAAGGATGAACTTGGTGTGTTCGTGCATGTCGGCAGTGAAGATAGCTTGATCAAGAACGAGCATCGCGACGTCCTCCTTCCAGTGCTTCTTCGACTGTTGTATGGTCGAATGATTTCCAAGGCTGGTTCAGCTGCCGCTGGCCAAGCTGGCCGGCGCAAGACCATTCTCCGCACTATTTCACACCTCTCGGAGCAGGACTTTGGTCTTTTCATTCAGCTTGCATTTGGCCCCCTTGGCAATGTACACCCAGTCAAGGACAACGGTGACATCGATTATACTGTCTTTGATCAAGATTTGACCAGCCCCAAGAGACAACTGGGTCTGCTCAAGCTTATCGATTCTGTCTTTGAGTCTTTGCAAACCCGCATGTCGAAGTTCGCACCGCAAACCATGGACGTCATTCTCTATTGTCTGGTGCGAGCATGCCGTGCTATTTCTAGCGAGAGCACAGATGAGCGCCATTTGTCTGTGTTCCAAAGCATCCGTCAGACGTGTATTCGCTGTCTCAACTTGGTATTCTCGATCGTCTCTGATCGAGACTGGACTCCTTATGTTCGCATCATCTTCACGGAAATGATCGACAGTAGACTGGACCAGTTCCCCATTGAGACTGCTCAGGGTATTTCAGGACTTCTGCGCCTGTTCCATACTTGGGCATCGTTCCCTAGGTCTACATTCTACCTGGTGAAGCACAACGATAAGGTGTTGACCAAGGTCATTGACTGTCTCGCGGTGGAGTCAGCTCGTGATGAAGTCAAGAACTTTGTGTTGGATGAGATTCTCGTGCCCCTGGTCGGGCACTCCTCTGGCAAGAAGCTAAAGGAAAGTGAAGAAATGCCCGATTTCCCTGCCGAGCAAATCAAGTCCGAGGTTCTCTCCCCCTACTTGGAACATGCCTTGTTCCACCTCGGTCGCCTCCTCAAGAGAGGCCCCTCCAAGCCTGTCCTCTACTCCGGTGTCAATGCCCTTTCTTTGATTGCCCCCTGCGTCGAGAACTCACAAGAGACTGCCAGCCTTATCGGCATCACGACATATCTGCTTCGCCAGCCACCAGACCGTGTCAGTCCCAGGACCAAGTCTGGTTTGCTGAAGATTCTCGAGCACTTCTTGCCCTTGTGGGATCCCAAGGAAGATGCCGAGCTTTCTCAGCAAGTTTTCGACGCTGTCTGCTCAATGTTTGACTACTTCAAAGACGATTCAAACCGAGAGGTATTGTCCAGAGTCTTCACTGCTCTTGCTACTCACGATGAGCAGCTCAAGGAAGTGGCTGTTCTGTGTGAAGACTTGAACTCTCGCTCAGTAAAGAGGCTTGAGCCGGATTACGAGCGACGTCTTATGGCGTTCAGAAAGATCACCGATGAGCTCTCTCAAATTCTGACCGCAAAGCAGTGGAGACCTCTTCTGTACAATATGCTCTTCCACGTTCGGGATGAAGATGAGCTTTCTGTTCGATCCAGTGCCGCGTTTGGTCTGAGGCGATTCATTGACAGAACGTCTGACAAACCAGATGCTGATTTCGAAGCTCTCATCAATGATGTTCTTTTCCCATCTTTGCAGTATGGTATTCGCCAGAAGTCTGAATTGATTCGCTCGGAAGTTGTTGCTGTCATCGGCTACTTCGTCAAGCTGAACCCCACCAGACCTTCTGTGCAAGATATGCACGTGCTGCTTGTCGGTGATGACGAAGAAGCTTCGTTCTTCAATAACATTCTCCATATCCAACAGCATCGTCGACAGCGTGCCTTGCGCCGTCTGGCTGGTGACGCTGCTCAGGGCAGCATTCAAGCTTCTAACTTGGGATCTATTTTCATTCCCCTGATTGAACATTTCGTCTTCGAAGATGCCGCTGATGAGAATGCCCACAACCTGATTGCCGAAGGTGTTGCAACTCTGGGTGCTCTTTCAGAGTGGCTGGAATGGGGACAGTTCCGTGCAAACTTCCGCAGATACCGAAGCTACATGGCGAGCAAGCCCGAGAAGGAGAAGAACATCCTCAGACTACTCGGTCGCATGTCGGATGCTCTCTCCAGCGCCATGAAGCGTAAGAAGGCAACACAGGCTCAGGCCAGCGGTGAAGAGGACAACGAGGACGACGAAGACAAAATGGATGTCACTGAGCAGCCTATGTGCACACTCGCAAAGTCTGTTCCATCGCTTGCAAAGGTTGCAACAGAGCTGACTACAAACTTCATTCCTTTCCTGACCAAATACATTCACCACAAGCAAGAGAAGGAAATGAGTTTGCGTCTGCCTGCTTCGATCACTACTGTCAAGCTTCTCATGATCCTCCCCGAGGAGGAACTGGCTATTCGCTTGCCACCCGTTTTGCTGGATGTCTGCACCACCTTGAAGAGTAAGGCACAGGATTCCCGCGACACCGCACGCAAGACGCTCAATGAGCTCTCCCTTCTTCTGGGTCCCGTCTACTTCGGCTACATCCTTAAGGAACTCCGGAACGTTCTCGCGCGAGGCTACCAGCTTCACGTCCTCTCCTTCACTGTTCACTCCATGCTAGTGTACACCACAGATCACTTCAAGCAGGGGGACTTGGACTACTGTCTTACGGATTTGGTCTCCGTTGTGATGGACGACACTTTCGGCACGGTTGGTCAAGAAAAGGACGCCGAGGGTTACACCAGTAAGATGGTTGAAGTGAAGAGTAGCAAGAGTTACGACTCCATGGAGCTTCTTGCGAAGATTTCAACTATCAGCCAGCTCTCGAACCTCATCAAGCCTTTGCAGGCACTCTTGGGAGAGAAGTTGAACTCGAGTCTCGTCAAGAAGCTCGACGAGCTGATGCGAAGAATCGGCATTGGACTGCTGAGAAACCCGGATGCTGAAAGTCGTGACCTGCTGGTCTTCTGTTACGAAGTCATCAAGGAATCATACCGAGCAAACGCCCCAGAAGAGACCAAAGCCGCCCCCAAGTCCAGATCCGAGGAGCGTTTCCTGGTCAGGTTGCAAGGAGCCAAGCGAGGCGACAACAGAGGCACAACATCCTCACACGTATACAAGCTCACCCGATTCTCGCTTGACGTGCTTCGAGCAATTCTCAACAAATTCAACTCGTTGCTCACGGCTTCGAACTTGTCTGGCTTCATCCCCATCATCGGTGATTCGCTTGTCCAGGCTCAAGAAGAAGTCAAGGTCTCTGCACTCCGTCTCTTGTCTACAATCATCAAGCTTCCACTCTCGGAGATTGATGAGAACTCACATGTCTATTTCACCGAAGCGGTCAAGCTTGTGAAGGAATCCCCCAGCACCAACTCAGAGGCTGCACAAGCCTCCTTGAAGCTGATTTCTTCCATGTTGCGCGAGCGCAAGGACACCAAGCTTCGTGATGGTCACCTTGCTTACCTGCTCAAGCGTCTTGCATCTGATATCGAGGAGCCAGATCGCCAGGGTATAACATTCAACTTCATTCGCGCTGTCATGTCACGAAAGCTTGTTGTGCCTGAGATGTATGAGCTGATGGATGGGATTGCGACCATGATGGTTACTAACCAGACTCGTTCTGCCCGCGATCTCGCCCGCGGCACCTACGTTCACTTCCTGGTCGAGTATCCCCAGGCCAAGAGCCGATGGGCCAAGCAACTCGCATTCTTCGCCAAGAACCTGGACTACAAGCACCAGTCCGGACGACAATCCGTCATGGAGGCGATGCATACTCTCCTCTCAAAGACTGGTCAGGAGCTGGCACAGGAGATTATCAGCACCTTCTTCCTGCCTATCGTGCTTGCTATGGCTAATGACGAGTCACCTGAATGCCGCCAGTTGGCTGGTACACTTTTGGGAGAGTTCTACAACCGCGCGGATCGGGAGCAGATGAAGACCATGCTTGCTCCTTTGCGCTCATGGTTGGAGCAGACTGGCAACATGGCTCTGTGCAGTATTGGACTGCAGGCTATGCGAATCTACTTCGAGTCCGAGCAGACTGAGAAAGACAAGCAGGCTCGCTTTGTTGTTGGTATTCTTCCAGGTTTGATGCAGCCTGTGCTCGATGACACCGAGGACGGTAACTGGGAAGCTCTCTACTTTGCCCTGCAGCTCTTCACCAAGCTGTGCAATACGACCCCCACGCTTGCTTTGAGCCCTGAATGTGCCTCCATTTGGGCGTCCGTGCAGGAGTGCTTGTTCTTCCCTCACACCTGGGTCAAGACATGTGCAGCCAATGTTGTGGGCTTGTGGATGGCTGATATGGCCAAGACCAACGCCACTGAAGGCTACGCTGCCATTCCGTTGGTTGGAAGCTCTGGGCTCGCCATGGACGAAACGACCATGCTTCGACTTCTCCGGGCTAGTCTTCGCAGTCTGCGCACTCCAGGTATCACCGAAGAACTGGCCATGCAGAGCGTGCGCAACACCGTCTTCCTTGGCCGTTGCTGCTCCCAGAATGGACTGGAGCTTCCCAAGCTGGAGAGCGAGGATGTCGAATCCGAGGACGAAGACGCTGATAGCGACGCCGAGGAAGTAGAAGCCAAGGAGGAGATTAAGGTCGAGGTCAACAGATCTGCCATTCACTACATCTTCAAGCAGATCTCTTCTCTTCTGCGCCGGGAAACGATCGGAGGCCGAGTCCAGGCCCTCATCCCCAAGACATCGTCTATCACACTTCTTGCCGCTTTGATCCGTCATGTCGACGCGGACCAAATCCGTCCCTCACTCCGTGTCATCTTGATTCCCCTGCAACACCTGACAGATCCGTCCATCCCGGCTCCTCGCTCGTCGGACGAGACATTCCAGAACACCTACAAGTCCCTGGTGTCCAACTGCCACGAGGTGTTGGATCTTCTCCAGAAGAAGCTCGGTCCTTCCGAGTACATTGAGCATATGTCCAGGGTCCAGGCGGCCATCAAAGAACGCCGTGAAGGACGACGCGCCAAGCGTCGCATCGACGCTGTTGCTGATCCCGAGAAGTACGGACGGGAGAAGGTGAAGAAGAACGAGAGGAAGAGAGACAAGCGCCGCGAGAAGGGCTTGGAGCACCGTGGAAAGAGACGCGGTTGGTAGAGAATTTGTTGGCATCTATTTGCATGTTTCATGAAATGGTGTTATGGCATAACAAAAGTGCTGGCGTTATGGGCGGATTGAATTACTTGCATTGTACATACCATCTGAACCGAGAATTGTGTACAAAATACATGACATTCTAGATGTATATTTGGATTTCTTTCACAGCTGAGAGTTAGGTATCAAACAAGTTCATTCCTATTTTACATGACCCTGGGGGTATCTTTTTTTCTCACCAATGCTTGGATCCTGCCATGCTGAGAGTGGAGAGCCTTCACTATATTATACAAATATCCAAACCGACAAACCCAATATAACGACACCACTTTATGCACCCGATTCACCAAGTATGTACGTATACACTCCATCTCAGCTAGATCAAGTCGACTTCTCGTCGGAAGATCCAAGCTTTTTCTCTTCCTCAGGAGCCCCAAGCTTCTCCTTGCCCTCCAAGTCGTAGCTCTTCACTGTCCCATCCTCCCAGAACTCAAGGCTTCCATCAGTGTGACCATGAGTCAGCGCCTGACCCTTCTCCTTCAATAGATCTTCCAGAGTGGTCTTCTTGTCGAAGAAGACTCCGAGGTGGTCACTCATAACGTGGCGCGACTGACACGAAGGACATTGAATGAGAACGGTTCCGCGGTGGTAGCCCTGCTTTGACATGCGGTGTGCAGAGCGATGACCACAAGGTTTGCAAGTGAAGGTAATTCGATAAGCTTCTTCGTTCTTACGACGTTCCTGGTTCGCCGCTTCCCACTCCGCTTCTTGCTCAGTTTGGCTCTTGGGCGCCTCAGTGAGTGGACGAGGGGCACTTGAGTTGTAGCGCAGTTGAGGCTGAGCGAAGACTCGCAAGCGAGGGACAGTTGATGTGATAGATGAGCGCGTGCGCAGAGTTTGTGTGGAGAGAGAGCGTGAGGAGCGGGTGATGGAGGTGATGGATTGCGATAGAGCGTTGAATGGGCGGAGGCCCGAAGTGAAAGCGCGCATGATTGCTTGTAAGAGGCGTTCAATGTGATTTGAAGGTAAACTAAGAATCACTCAACGTAGACGGATGATGCCGGAATTGTGTTGACTGCGCAAGCGTGAAGATCGGGGGAAAATATGGCAATGACGATGGTCCCTCGGAACTACTGAATATCCGAGAGGCCTCCGCGGAGAGGTTTCTCCAACTGCCACATTTCGCTCATCTCGTTCCTCGCATTTTTCACTTCTGTCTTGACATTCTCGCATTCAAGATGGCGGCAATGAGAGCCAGGCACAAAATTCGAGCTCCGCGAAGAGTACGTGGCCGTTGTCGTGGGGTCCGAAGAAGCTACTAACTATACTTCCAGGGTCTCTCGCAAGCGAAAACCGATGACTTCGATACCATATGGGGGGTTCTCTCGATTTCATTGAGCGAAATCAATACGAAAAATGCCTCGTCCCTCTCTTTCGAGGAATTGTATCGCCACGCCTACAAGATTGTGTTGATGATGCGGGGTGAGGATCTCTACGAAAAGGTCAAACAACTGGAGCAGGGCTGGCTTCAGAACAATGTCCAGAAGCACATTACCGAGTCGATCTCGGGAAGTCTATTGCGGGCGCAGAATTCGACCGATGCCCAGGATCAATCGAGCGAGAGGCGGGAAGCCGGAGAGAAGTTCTTGGCCGCTTTGAAGGATGCCTGGGAAGACCATCAGCTATGCATGGGCATGGTCACAGATGTTATGATGTATATGGTAGGTGGCTCCCTTGGAATAAGTACTTGGAGGTTGTTGCTCACATATGCAGGACCGCATGGTAACCACAACCCACTCCAAGCCGTCCATTTACGTTACTTGCATGGCACTTTTCCGCGACCACATTCTTCAATCATCTGCTCGCCCTGATTCCGGTCTCACTATCGCCGACATGCTCAAATCAACCATACTATTTATGATCTCACTGGAACGGGCTGGCCACATGATTGAGCGGCCGCTCATTCGGCATTGCATCCAAATGCTGGAGGGACTTTATGAAACTCCGACGGAAGAAGAGAGCTCAAAACTTTACTTGACCATGTTTGAACCCGCTTTCCTCGAGACAAGTAAGGCGTTCTATGAAGCAGAGGGCCAGCGTCTTTTAGAAATCGCCGATGCTACTACGTTCTGTCGCATCGCTACCCAGCGTGTCGATGAAGAACAAGAACGATGCCGCTATACATTGGCGGTTGGCACAGAGCCCAAAGTTCTCGACTTGCTTGACGATCAGCTTATCCGCAACAACATCGAGGAAGTTGTCAACCTCGAGGGAACAGGTGTGAGACACATGCTGGATCACGATCAACTTGAAGGGCTGCGAAACGTCTACCTGCTCAATGCCAGAGTGGACAAAAAGAAGCAAGCTCTGACTAGCGTGGTCAACAAACGAATCGTGGAGATGGGCAAGGAAATCAATAATTCATCCATCGTGTTGCCTCAAGCCCCGGCACCAGCCACGTCGACTGAAAAGGACGGGAAAGGGGACAAATCAACTGAAAAAGGGAAAGACAAGGGAAAACCCCAAAATCAACAAACAGTCTCCGCCATCCGCTGGGTTGATGATATCCTTGCTCTCAAGACAAAATTCGATGGCGTGTGGGAGAAGGCATTCGCATCTGATCAGGGTCTTCAAAGCTCGATTGGGGCTAGCTTTTCCGAATTTATCAACATGAACTCGAGAAGCTCCGAGTATCTGTCGCTCTTCTTTGATGAAAACCTCAAGAAGGGAATCAAGGGAAAGACAGAGAACGAGGTGGACCTTCTCTTGGACAATGGCATTACGATGCTACGATATATCAAAGACAAGGACTTGTTCGAAACGTACTACAAGAAACATCTGTCCCGTCGTCTTCTGATGAAGCGGGCCGCAAGCATGGATGCTGAAAGGCAGATGATCTCGAAGATGAAGTTGGAAGTTGGAAACCAGTTCACACAGCGCATTGAAGCCATGTTCAAGGATATCACTGTGTCAGAGGATCTAACAACGAACTACAAGAAGCATATCGCTCTCAATGGTGATCCTCAGCAGAAGCCAGTGGACCTGGAGATTAGCGTTCTCACCAGCACGATGTGGCCGATAGAGGTCATGTCCCAGACGAGAAACGGGACGGTTGTGCTACCGTGTATTCTACCCAAGGAGATTGAGACCCTCAAGTCAAGCTTCGAGCGGTTTTATCTCGACAAACACAGTGGCCGCAAACTGTCATGGCAGGCCAGCATGGGAACTGCAGATGTCCGAGCCACCTTTGTCCGGGCCAATGGCAAAGTCCAGCGCTACGAGCTCAACGTATCAACCTTCGCCATGACTGTCTTGCTTCTTTTCAACGAGCTCCCCGATGGAGAGGCTCTGACATACGATGCGATAAAGGAGCGCTCACGGATCCCTGACCACGATCTGATCCGAAACCTACAATCACTCGCCGTCGCACCGAAAACCCGAATCTTATTAAAAGAACCAATGAGCAAGGACGTCAAGCCTACCGATAAATTTACCTTCAACCGTGACTTCCACAGTCCGTTTGTGAAAGTGCGCATCGGAGTGGTCAGCGGTGGCGCCAACCGGGTCGAGGACAAGGATCAGCGCAAAGACACAGAGAAGAAGATGAACGAGGAACGCTACGGTAGTATTGAATCCGCTGTCGTTCGGATCATGAAGTAAGTCCCGTTCCCTCTGCCACTTGACAAAGCTAACATCTGCCAGACAACGCAAAACCCTCACCCATTCTCAACTCATGACCGAAACACTGTCTCAACTTGCCACACGCTTTATCCCGGATGTCAACATGATCAAGCGCCGCATTGAGAGTCTCATCGACCGTGAGTACCTGGAGCGCGTGGGCGAAGAGCCGCCTACCTACGGGTACGTCGCATAGACATCTGCGACATGTCTGTTACGATCTTACGATCTTTGCATTGGCGGTTGAAATAGGTCACGTATTTAATGAGCTTAGCGATCGGCGTCCTGGGAACCGAATCAAGATGATACCAAGCACTTCCAATGCCTAATCAGCCATGTATGAGTATGAGTATGAGTATAACCAATAAGTACACCAACGCCAGCAATGAAACGAAACGTCCGCTATAAACCAAACCTCTCCAACCTTTACAACAATTCCACCTCCCCCCTCCCCCACGCCTTCTTCACCCCCTCCCATCTAACAACCCACACATCCCCCATCCGCATCGTAACCCCAACATCCTCATCCCCCTCTTCCAGCAAAACAGGCACCTCCTCCCCAAGACACCTCACAAACACCACCTCCCGCATCTCCGGCCCCTGCACCATACTCGTCCCGCCCGCATTATCATCCAACCTCCTCAGCTGCCGCGGGAAAGCCCCCATAAACGAGCCCCCATAGTGCCCCGCCAACAAAGTCTGATGAGCATGTAAGAACGACGCCTCCGCCTCCGACAGCGGCGCCAGATCCCTCAGCGATGAAATCTCCGGCACTGAATCCTCCGGCTGCTGGTTCTGGTTCTGCGACTGAGATTGCGATTGCGATTGCGAGAGATCCCTATCCCGTGACGCTAGCTGCACTAGATAATGCATACTGTATTTCGTGACCTTTGCCAGGCGCGCGCGTAACAAGCTCCGAATTAGATACTGGGTGCGCGCGAGGTCGGTTTGGAGGATTGAGAGGCGGAGGTTGAGATTCGGATTGTGCGCGTGTGTGGCTGTGGTGTCGCCCGAGGAGGCGGCGAGGTCTTCAATTGCTTCGATCTTGGAAATGTTAGTATGCTTTGGCTTTGGCTCAGGCTTGAGGTTTGGGTTTTCGTACCTGGTTGCGGACGCGGTCCATCATGCGCTCCATTAGTGGTGCGGGCCATGGGAGGACTTCGGAGACGGCGCGTTCGGCGACCCAGAAGCGTGTGAGGAGCTGGTGGTCTAGCGCTGTGGACTGGGTGCTTGCGCCGGGCCCGTGGTCGACGGAGGCGAGGATGTCGTCGATGTCCATGGCTGTTGTCGTGGGTTGGTGCTGGGCGGTCCCGCGATGTTCGGGTCTACACTACAAAGGAAGCGAAAGTTGGAATTGGAGTGCTTTTTGGGTCTGCGAGATTCCTTGCATGGAATTGTCTTGGATTCGGATTTGAAATATTTAGGAATCGCACGCACGATCTGAGATTAGTGTGGTTGCAGTGATCTGGGTGTTCGACTTGGTATACTTCGTACTATACAGACGAGGACCTTGGGGGATTCACTACTGCACTACCTACTAGATACCCCGGGTAAGTATTTGATAGTCAAGCGGTTAGGATATGTCATTAAGATAGAGAAAAATGTACGAGAGCTCAAAATCCAGTCTCGAGTCGCTTTTCAGCCGGAGCCGGAGACATGCACTCGAGCTTCAAAGTTCAAAGCCAAAACCGTGCACAGCATTATAAGAGAAATAAACATCCACCCATGCGGGTATCCGAGGTCAAAAGCATAAAAATCCAAGTATCGCGCCCGCAGATAACGCCATAAACCATTAGCGTGCCGATACCGATTCCCAAGCCGCGCTCATTAAGCCCGGGAACACCGCGTATCTAGGCCTTGTTCGCAGGAGGCGGGCCGGGGGGAGGCGCATAGCCGCCGCCAGCGTACGCATTCTGAGGCTGCTGTAGCTCGATGCCTTGTTGCTGGGGCGGGCCGTTCTGCGCTCCGAAGTAGCCGTAGTTCTGGGGGTTTGCGGAGTATTGGGGAGGGGCGTTTTGCTGGTAGTATGGATCGGCGTGGGGTTGCTGGCCGTAGATAGGCTGGTTTGGAGGAGGAGGGCCTGGTGGAGGAGCCATCCATCCGGTTCCTGTGAGAGGGCGCTGGCCGTGGTTTCGGCGGCGGCGCGCGTTGAAGCATCTGCGAGCTGTTAGTTGCTATGCGGTGTCGATGCGCTGGTCGAGAGCACTCACGCGAAAGAGAAGAAGAGTAGGAATGCCACGCCGACAATCACGGCGAAGGCTACCCAGCGGCCCCAGGAGTCCCACGTTGAGTAGCAGCCATCGCCGGAATAGCCGTAGCTGGAGGAGTTAGTATTCAGTCGGGTCAGTGGATTCGCGGCGACTCACCAATATCGAGCACTTATCACAGCCATGTCTGAAAGTTGAAGTGAGAGAGAAGAGAATGCAAGATCAAGACGTTTCGAGCAATGGGGGCTGGGGAGGCGGTGGGTCCTTGGCAGATTAGGCTGCAGTTGAAGTGTTTTTTCCCAATTTGCTGCGCTGTGGACTATTTGGTATGGAGGTTGGGATGGAGATGCAGAGTCTGCAGTGCAGTGCAATATTCACAATTATTGAAGAAAAAGTACAGCAAGTCCAGGAAGAACGGGTGCAGAGTTGCTTTATGAATCACGATCTACGACGCTGCGCCACAGAGCCCACCAATGAAGATCCACCGGCGCAGGGCTGAGACTAATGAGCATACGAATGCGCCTAAAGTCTCGGGCGCATAGCGTATAGCGTATCGCATGGCGTATCATCGAGGCTGTGCATGGGTATTCGGCATTAAAAAGTGACTGCGCTATGCAAAAAAACTAAGTATATAGACAATAGACATATAGATCCCCAATTTGACTCAACCCTCACAGTTGATCAGTGTGGCTCGGTGCTCTAATGCAATCTACATAAAATAATTAGCCTTGAAAACACCATGTCAAACGTAGGAAGTACACACCGGAGGAATTGGAGGCGGCGGCACAGCCGGCAACGCCGTAATCGACCCATCGCTCCTAAGATCCAGACTCGCCTCCCGCTCACCCGCCTCTTCGTCCAGCGTCATCTGCACCGAGAGCACGTGGATGCGGGGCGACATTTCCGGTTTGACTTTGAAGGAGTGCGTCGGCAGCACGTCGAAGGTTTCCTGCACCCACGACATCTTCCTCTCCAGGTCCGGCCCGGGAGGTCCCTCCTTCTCCAGCGTGGTGGAGGACTTCGTGCGGAAGATGCTGCTGGGCCACTCTTTCGACTTGATGGGGACGCAGCAGGATGCGCCCCGCGAGACGCTATCCCAAGCTTCGGCGACGCGGTCGGTTTTGAGGAATTGGGATATTTGATCTTTCATCGTGTTTTGCCCGCTGAGTTGGTCGTGGCTCTCTTGTCGAGCCTGCGTGGGCGATTTCACCATTGATTGTCGGGTGCGAGGGCGGGGCGTGGTGCAGAATGCTCGCAGTTGCTCGATGGAGATGCTGCGGGAGGGTCGGAGGGGTTGGGGTGCTGTTCGGGGTCGTTCTTGGAGATCGAGCTTCTCGCTGGTGGCTCGTTTGAGGGAGAAGGGTCTGGATAGTCGTCGTTTGAGCTTGCCCGAGGTTGATGGGAGAGGTGGTGGCTTTTCCTGCGCGGTGGCCTCCGGTATAAGAGCGCTACATGATTTGGCTCGGTTGAGGATTCTTCGAGCATCGGGCGTAGCTGGCGTGGGTGTGGTTGTTTGGTCTTTAGATGTAGCAGGAGTCTCGACCCGCTTAGACGTCGTAGGGGTCCTCTTAGGCTTGGATAATGGATCGCGTGGCAGAGGCTTCTCTGGAATAGTCGAAGATCTCCTCTCGAATAGCTTCTGCTTGATAGACTTGCTTCGATTGGCAATCTTGTTGCTTTGTTTAATGAATGATCGCTGCGTTGGTTAGCGAGGCGAAGTTCCCAGCCCGATTGGAACCAACTCACCACGTCCTTTCTACTGGCAACTCCCACCCGCCGCTGCATTTCCGTAGTCGCCAACCCAAGCTGGCTCAGAGCCTTCTGCAGCGCAGTACCCTGTCGTCGGAGCTTGGAAATGGCCACAATCCAACCTTCCATGTTATCCATCATGGCCTGGTAGAAGGCCTTGAGGCTGTCTGACGCAAAACAGCCCCCGTTACTCAGTTCCTTGAAAAAGAACCACAGAGCCCCCATGGCCTCCTTGGCCTTTTGCAGGTCTTTGAGGGCGTCCGTGATCGCCTGCGTAAAGCGGTCAATCGAGTGCTCGATCTGATCATTATAGGCGACGATGGAGAGGCGGAAGCTCCGGTCAACCAGCATCTCGTCAAAGACCTCCAGATTACCCAGCGGGAGACTGAGATACTGGATGCGCGTGCGAACATCCAGACGCACGAGCAACAGATCCTCCGTCGTCCGCTCCAAGAAGCCATCTAGCTCATTGACGTGGTTCTGCAGGATCTTCATCACCGACGTCTCAGATCGTGCGAGGCCTTTCGCTAGGAGATGTACTCCGAAGATCATCTGAGAGATCAATTTCCAAAATGGATGGTACCTGCACGGTCGATTAGCCGCCTACCACGGGACTCTATCTGCAGTGTCTGCTCACTTTTCGGAATCTCTTTGGCGCCATCTGCGGCCACAGAGGCGCTCGTATTCGTCATTTTCCAGCAAGTCGCGCCGGCGTGTTTGCGCGTCAATGGTCACGACCCGGTCATGCCCCGGATCGTCGGTCTCAACTATTGACTCTTCAAAAGGGCCTTGGAGTTGAGGAATCGGATGGACCGGATACGGGCTGCCCTCCTCGGCGACTGTATCCAGCTTGGTTGCGCCCTCGGGCACGGGGATTCCGGCGCCCATGATTCCAGATCTATAGGGGCGACAGTGCCGATAGTGCCGATAGTGTCAAGTGTGATGTGACACGTCCAAGCCAATTCAAGCTTAAAGGGAATTCAACGGTTTCCGGGACGTTGAAATTCAAATGTTAATGTTAATGCAGAGTGAAATTCAAATCCAATTCATGGGATGGTCGGGTATAAAATCATACCCCCAAAGGCATGGCTGGGACCTCGGGGCTGGCGTATGCAAGGTTACTCTATATTGAACCGATTCTCCAAAGATAGGAAATGTCGGAGATATTCAAGGATATGAATGAAGTGAAAACATCAAGGCGGCGATTTCGTGGGTTTCACTTGTGAGACAGATCGAGATCAAAGAGAAACGGCTCCGGGGAGGCCTCAGCAGTTACAAAGAACGGGTCCGTGTACGGTAATATCGGGGCTTATGCCATGAGAGGCCCTAATTTACTTAATTTACTTGTAATTTCCAATTTCTAATTCAATTTCTAATCTGGGTGTCCCCAATTTTCCCTCATTTCCCTCGATTTCCCTTTGTTCCTGGATTTTTATGGGTCCACTAATTGTACGTGGGCCGGGGCTGTCGCGCTGTCTTTACAAGTACCGCATGTTCCGCTTGACATGAATTGAGGAACCAATGACGGGCTGGGAATCGGGAAATTCAGAAACCCAAACCGTGTTCGAGAATTGGGCTGGGACGATCGTGTGGTCTAAGACCGCGGAAGGCTGACGGCTCAAGGGGGGGGATAATTTCGGTCGAGCGTTTTTCCGATTCGCTTACTGTTCTCCCAGGGGCGTTGAAGTAATATATGCATGTACTATAGAATATACGAGCGTGCAATAGATTGAGTCAAGGGTGCTAAAGTGCTGAATATTGCATGTCGACTTCGACCTGACTTCGAGGGGCATCGTTGGTGCGGTCAACATCCGAAGGCCCTGCGACGCCACGTCAAACATGACGAACCGAACTTCAAGGTTGGGGGTCCATCCACGCATATGTACGGAGTACTCGTACTTCTTACAATGAATATTGTCACCAGTCCATTTCTAAATATACCTGGCGTGCGTGTTCAAAGTGGAAATGATAGGCGATCTATCCCGTCGCAGACTATTAAAGATCGTCGGTTCTAGCACTTCGGAGCACCCTGGAAACTTTCTTACTATGGAGCATGGGGTACTCGTGCTCTGTCCTACTGTTCCTCGATTTTTGAGACTATGAATTTTTCGCCTAGTGGGTGGGTCGGACAATTAGAGTATTAGACCTAGCACTTGAACTAGTCTTCCGTACTCCGTACGAAGTATACGGGCGAACCACTGATCCTGGCAGTCCATTTGGCTAGATGTGACAGTCCTAGTATAACCTTGGAAGAGCCCCAACTATACTAGGTACCCACTGGGATTTGACTGCCACCCAAAAGTATTTATACAGGTAGGAAGAATCTTTACTTGCTTTGTTTGCATCACCTGCCATATCTCTTGCTTTGCTGGCTTGCTACATAGCTTCTTCTCTCCATCACTAGTTTCTTAGTCTTTGGACCTTCTAATATCAGAAGCTTTTGCCAGTTCTGACATCGGAGATGCAATTTGATCTGGGACAGCCTCCAATTCAGGCTTCGATGCAGGCAAATAATCAGCCTTGTCACTCAATTTGGCAAGCTTGGCGGACTGGGGCTCATCCATTCGGCTTCCAGTCGACACGTTGTTCTGTCCTGGCATCTTGCCCGATTTGATATCTGTTTGCTCTCGAAGCACCTCGTAGATGGTCTGCATTTGTAACTCGTTGTAAACCATCATCATGCGTTGTTCACGCAACTTATTGACCGTTTCAAACACGGGGTCGGTCTCGGAATCGGCTACCTGCAGCAACTGGCCCGATTCCAGCTCCTGGAGGAGATGGTCCAGGGCGATGAAGGTTCCCGTGCGGCCAACACCTGCGCTGCAGTGGACCACACGGGGATTGTCGGGTCCCCCAGATTTGGAAGCCGTCAATCTCATCAGTTCAAGGAGTGCCTCACGGTCGCTGCCTTCGAGCTTGGAGGAATCCGCCCAGACTACAAAGAGGAAATGCCACACGATCTTCGAGTCCGAGCCGATGGTCAGCTCGAGCTTACGAATCTCCGAGCGTGATTTAGCATCGAACGTTGCTTCTAATAAGATCACCTTCCCAATTTCCCTGGGCGCCTGCTCCTGGCTACTCTCATCGTTCACGAATGTATCCGACTCTTCTGTCAAAATGATCGGAGCCGACTCCTCATCCAATGGGAAGTATTGTGCACATTTCTCCCGGCCATCCTCGAAGGTCTGGGTCAACATAACAATGACAGCCACATCCTTGCTTTCATGGAAAACCATATGCCAAAAGTGTGAGAGATATCCAAGCTTGGGTCCCTGTCGATCGAAACAAAGCACATTGTTAGTCAGGAACCTCCCAACGGTGGCCTAGAACAAAAGGGAGCATGCCAAAAGATTTGTCAACCTACCTGGGTCGCAATATAGGTCCTCTCTTCCTCCGAGACCGAGTCCTTCAGTACGATCGGAGAGGCGTTGATGAAATCACACTCGCCCTCGGGCACCCGCAGATGGATGCGACAGTTGGCCCACGCCTGCACGTTGAAATATCGATTCCGATCCTTGACTTTGGGGTCGGACTCCAAAGCCCAGGGATGCGACAGATCATTGGCTAACATACCATCAGCTAGTCGTGTGCGCTGCATCCATTCGAGGTCTTCAAATTTGTCGTGAATCTCTGCAGATATAAGCGGTCAGCCAGCTGTCTTCCAACGTGTACAAGGCGCTCTCTCTATCTCTTTGCCCCTTTCCTTAGCTATTCTCCGACAGCGCGCATACTTCCGCTTCCCTCACTTACCCGAAATTGATTGACACAAAAACGGCGGGATGTTGTCCGTACTGCCAGCATCCAACCGTCGGTGCATGGATTCCGCCTCTCCATACTTGCTCTGACTGTCAATGACTGAACCAAGATTGCTGACGCTGGCGAGTGGGGATGGCTCCTGGAAAGTGTCCTGGCTCTCAATGCCATTTAAGAACGCATCCAGCATATCTTTTTCAACATTCGGATTTTTCAAAATACCCCGTATCTTCTCTTCGGTCAGCCGACTGTTTTCCGTTGTCTCTCCATCAGAACCCACGACAGGTAACTCTTCTAGGTCCCTCTGCTCAGATGACATCGTAGATCTCGATCGCTCACTCTCTGTGCCGACTGATCTTCCTATATTGAAATATGGATATTCTTCATAACAGTCATCGGGCAGATCATTATCAGGCCCATCCTCCGCCGGTGCCCATGGTAAGGACCTAAGAGAGAATGAATGAAGATGCTCAGCAGTATGGTTCAAGACGGCATCTGAATCTTGACCTTCAAAGCCGCACAGGGGGCAAGAGTGGATTGATATCGACGTTTTCCGCTGCCAGGCCGAGACCAACATAGGGATTTGCTGGGGATTGATACCCCTCGAATGTCTTCCCTCTAGATGTTCGATGAATGCTGATTTCTCGTAGAATACTGGACGCGCACTTGAATCATTGCAGGCGAGGCACACCCAGTTAGAAATGCCTCCATGATCCGTGAGCATATGCGACAGCCAGAGATTCTTGGTATGGTAGAGTTTTTCGGGGTTAGGGCAATCCTCTAGAATACATGTATAGGGAACAATATCTCTAGAGAGATGTTTCCTAAACATTTGAATCGCCCTATGATTAGCCATAATTAAAAAGCTCCAGGGCTCAAGGTATCAATACATACTTCCACTGACTTCCTCTGCTCATAGAAGTTGACAATGTCTGATAACAGCAAGGGCACTGAAATAAATTCTGATCGCTTTTAAGTGGAGGAGGCCTGGGATATGTCACACGAGAGCTGATTGTAGAGATGACTGTGGTTGTCGGCTGGGCACTGGCTTGCGTTGGTAGTACAATCGGATCCTGTACTTCGGTGGCGGTGGTTGCACTACAGACTTTTGGCACATCATGCTCTTCCGTATTCCCTTTGAGATCGTTGAGGACGGGTGGCAGGGGTAATTTTCGGGGTGCCGATATCGATGTCGAGGGGACCTGATGTCTCTCAGACAATTTCATCGCATGGCGCCGGGCATACAAAAATCGATTTCTCCGTTTCGAATTTGCTTCAATGAGTCGTTGCTGAATAGCAGTCAAGGAGTTTGAATCGATCCCAATGGTATCGTCTCCGGATGAAAGCACTAGGATGCCCTGCGAAGAGGCCCTTGCCAGCAGAGTGCCGTTCTTACTAGGCTTTACTAGCAGAATCAGCTGGAGATGCTGCGACAAAGCTTTAACCTGTGGATGATCAGGGTCATAGGAAGCATCGGCCTTTTGGATGCGAGCATTTGTACCAGCTTTGCGAATTGAAATTGTGATCCTGTTTAGTTGGCCCATAATATCATTTACATCCTGGATAGCCTGGGGCAATTCAAAGGTTTCTGGTGTATCATTGTGCACCTCGCTTCCTAGTGAATAAGTTAGTCGTTATTGTTCCAAGGCTTTTATCAACAGTGATGTCTCGATAATACCTATCTCACCGCACTTTTCCACAAATCCTTGCAGCATTCTCAAAAGGTTAACCACAAAGATCTTTGCATCCAGGTTTGAGGATAGTCGAGCATCAAGGGATGCCTTTCCCACCTTCAAGGCACCAGCCCCATTAGCCCACAAGTTCAAGTCAGCTAGGCAGTTCTCTGCCCATTCTTCCAAGATAGGTACAGCACCCAGGTCTCGGAAAACCTGATGACAGGCCAGTGTGGCATCGTATATGGCAGGTTGGTCTGCCATTACTGTGAAAACAACCTCGACAATCTTGAAATATGCAGGTTGGATTGCTTTCTGTCAAGGAGGATTAGCTCATCGCGTGCTGCAGTACTTGAGGTCGCCGAATTACCCCGCACTAGCTGACACTACTCTTGTCTGTTTTTACAGTCTTCTTTAACTTCAATTTATAACCCGCATAGATTTATCTTATCCTGCTTCATGGACGACCAAGATGTCCTGGACTTGGGCTGTCAGGTTCTACCGTGGATCAGCAACCAAGTCATTGTCATAGGGCAGCAGACTCGTAACAAGGTTTATGGTATCCTAGGCTGCGAGCTGTTTGTTCTATCTCAGCAGGTAGCATCGATCAGAGAGACAGCAATCGGGCGACAAAAGCTATTGAACATATTTGAGCTTGTCGACAGAGCATGTTCAGTGGGTGCCATTATATACATTCATTCAATCAGCCCTCACTAACACATTTTGCAGAGGTCGCGAAACGAGGCAGATCGATTTCGAGCTCTGAAGGGAATTCGTACTCACAAGGATTCCACAAGCAGAATCAGACAGACTGTCATCAAAGAGACACACGAAAGCCTGGTACATTTTGTCCTACAAAACCCAGAATACCAAACCCTTCTACGCCTAGTTCCGGATTGCTTGACAGTGGATAAAACAGAGCCGTTGTATGCGGAGGAGAGATACCAGGATGACGGCGATATTGGATACCCAGGACATTTGAATGATACACTTTACACGCAATTACAGATTTATACTACGTGTCGCTGCCGCACGGGTCACCTGGACTGGACACGGCTGCGACTAAGCACCGACAGCCAAAACTGGGATGAAGATGTTTCATTTGAACTCGTATTCAAAAGCAACTCTTTTGCTCCGACACATTCTGAATCATTTGTACCGTGGAAGGAGTCAAATGTGATGGTTCCAAGGTGAGGCAGACAATCGCCTGATATAGCCAACAAATACAGCTAATGCTGAGGGCCGGGATTCACAGGCGGACTGGTATTCAGAAGCGGAAGAAAGTAGGGTTCACCAGCCCACACCTTGAGCCTTTATCGCCGAAACAAAATCGCTCTCGCGTGGCACAAAGCATGCGGCGACTCGCGCTGGGAGAGTTTTGCACATTGATCGATGATCAGCTTGGGAGCCCTGTTCACTTTTCTATCCAGTCAAACGTGCTTAAGGTTATTGAACCCCCTGAACCCATCCCCTGCCGTGGTATTTTGTCTTGTGAAGGACTTTCCCTAGGACAATGGCTTGAAAAGATCCCTCATATCTCCAATAAGGGTAAATCTCACCTAGCTTATACTATTGCGAAATCCGTCTGGCAATATTACAACTCGCCATGGATGATGACACCCTGGACCCACGAGAGTATTCAATTCTTGAATGAGGGAACTGGCTTGACAGGCCATGGTAAACCACATCCGTACCTGACGACAAAATTGGCTCGAGCGATTGTGAAGTCGAACGACTTTTATCATGCCAGTGATCTCATGCACCAATATCCACATATTCTTGCATTGGGTATCCTTCTCATCGAAATCGCGGTCAAGCAGCCCTTGACATGTGAGGAGTGTCCTCACCCCTTGAGTGAAACTGTGATCAATGATTACTATACATGGGCGTGGACAACAGCCCATAGAAGCAATTTGAAAGACACGGTGCATTCTCTGTATGAAGAGGCTGTTAATAACTGTCTCAATCCTGAGCTGTTCAGTGGCTATTCAATGCGGCAATCTAGAGAGGTAGACGAAATCAGAGCCCGACAGAATGCCCTCTATGAAAAAATTGTCGTCCCATTGAAAAGATTATCCGACGCCTACCGAGATGACTGGGATATCGAAACTCTTCCATCGACGAACACAACTGAGGCAATTTCTCACCAAGACATCTCAAACAAAACTATTACTGCCTCGGAGTCTCCCCTTCAGGCAGATTTCACGGTTGCAATATTCTGTGCCTTGCCGCTAGAAGTCGATGCAGTCAGCGCGCTTTTTGATGGGTTCTGTCAAGACTCTACCCTGTATCAGAACGCTCCAGGAGACTCAAACACATACACCCTTGGTCGAATGGGTCGCCACCACGCCGTTTTGGTACACCTTCCAGGTATGGGAAAGATCGTTGCATCCCAAGCAGCCTCTTCTATACGATCAACCTATCCGAACATCAAACTCGCCCTGGTGGTTGGAATTTGTGGCGGTGTTCCATATAAGAACGGACACGAGGAGATTATTCTCGGGGATATAGTGGTCAGTGACGGGATTGTCCAGCATGATTTTGGCAGAAGAGTTCCAGGGGCGTTTCTTCGCAAGACATCTGCAACCGATGAGCTTGGTCGGCCTAACGTGGCGATACGAGGTTTCCTTTCGAAAATCAAGACGACGATGGCACGGAAGCGAATTGATAGCAATGTGGAGAAATATCTGAAAGCTGTCAATCAGACCCTTGGCAATGACACCGCCCGGTATCCAGGGATAGAGCAGGATGAGCTCTTTCAGTCTACTTATCGGCATAAACATCATGACCCCGTTGCTTGCATCAGCTGTGCCCACTCTACCAATAGCACGGTCTGTGATGAAGTGTTTGATCTATCGTGTCATCAATTGAAATGCCACAAGGATCAACTTGTTCAACGCAAGCGGCTTCAGACTGCGCTTACTCAAGGGCGTACGCCTTCTCCCACTATTCATCTTGGTCTTATCGCATCCGGGGATACAGTCATGAAATCTGGACAAGATAGAGATCTCATTTCTATGCAAGATAATGTGATAGCTTTTGAAATGGAGGGTGTCGGGGTCTGGGATAGCCTACCCTGCGTGGTGGTCAAGGGGGTGTGCGATTATGCTGACAGCCATAAAAATAAAATATGGCAACCGTATGCTGCAGCAATAGGTGCTGCCTGTATGAAAGCTCTACTAGATGAGTGGTCGTTCTGATGCAGTCAAAACAAAGAGCAATTCTAAGTATCAAGAACAATCGTCCGCGCCTCAGGCCCCTGGCTCTGTTGCAATTAACGGGTTATACCCGAGGCTATACAATCAGACCTTGGTGGTGTCAATATACTGCCAAATTAGCTTTGTGTTATCAATATATGCACATGGATCTGTGCCCAAAACCTATCTATGAACTAAGTCTCGGTGATGGAGGATAGACCTGTAGACATTGCTCCTCGGGAGAAGTATGTGCTTCCCTCTGAATTTATGCATAAATAGCTGGTGATTAACATACAAAGTAGAACACAGAAATCATCATATTTGTTCTATCGAATCTTCTTCTTCTCATCTCTTGATAGTTATTAGCATCTCCAATAGGTTCTTACATGCTGAATTGCGCATCTGTCAATTCAACAGGCGAAAAAAAGAACCTTCGTGCACTTCGTCCGGTTCGTCCGAGGATACAAACCCCTCCCTGGCAACATGCCTGTCTATCTTATATTGCTCAAGACCTTCTCGTTTTTCCAAAAGGAGGGAAAAGGCTTTCTACTGTTACTCGATTCTTGTAGCAGCGGGTGCCGGGCCTTTCGACGCGTTTTTCTTTTCTGTGCCATTAGGCAACATTCCCAGTTCCACCCGCCCCTGTGGTTAACGGGAGAAGTGCATCGGCCATGCGTTTCAGGCGGGCGGTATCGCAAGTGCCTCGGTTGACGAGCGAGGATATACTCCTTATGATGTGGCCCTCCTGGGCTGTGTAGGTGCCGACAGTAGTGTTCAGATGTGTAGGGTCACACGTTGCTCTTGGCGTATGGAAATGAGAAGCAGCACTTAGGCTGATCTGTGAACAGCCGGATAGAATAGAGAAACGCATAGCGATAGGCAATGATCAATGTAACCTAGAGAGAAACCTCCCATCATTATTCTTCAAGACCTCAGGCTGAGCATGCTAACTGCATATTCTCAAGTCCAGGAAGTCCTTTTCGCACCTCTTCTGCCGTATACAAGGCAGTCTTTGCGTTGGTACGTACCACCACGGCTTCTATATCTCCACCCATGACGCTGCACACAAGAAACATTCGGGGTTTCGTACGTTTGTTTCGTTTCACCACCCGAACCCGAGTATGCAGGAAAACACATGGGCGTGCGATTGGATAGTTTTTATCAGATCCGAGTAGGCCTCCCGTGAATAATTCCAAGTCCGAGGAGTCAACGGTTTGAATTCGCAAGCTCAGGATCAATGTGGTAAATAAAACCGAGTCTATTCTCGGTAGTTGGACATGCCATCGTCAGGAGATGCAGGCTATGCAGAATATGCAGGAACAAAGGGGATTTCCCGAGTCTCCCCAGGGCTGCACGTCGGGGTGGAGTCGACTTTAAATTTGGGGATCGACGTGTTATTTCCCGATGCGGAAACCGAGGCCGACTATTCCGAGGCATAGCATCATTGTACACGACGTCGTACTTCCTGTGTCGATCAAGTACGCCGTTTCCAATAGAAAGGCCCCTATACAGACATGGTGTATATAATGGGATCGTCGACCCTCCGTTCCCTTCATTCTTCAGGTCTTCCATTCGATTGCCTTCTCTGGATCTATCATGGCTCCGATCGTGAACACCCTTGCCGCTCTGGCCCTGGGTGCTGGTGTTGCCCAAGCCCAGCTCTGGGATAAGGTCATTCAGACCTCCTATGGCCCCGTGGAGGGTTACGAATATTTCAACCAATCGACCTTGGACAAGTACTTTGACGGCGCCGAGTCGAATGTCGCCGCCTTCCTGGGCATCCCTTTCGCGGCTGATACCGGATATCAGAACCGATGGAAGGCACCTCAGCCCCGAGAGTCGTGGAACGAGACGCTGAAGGCCACCACCTTCGGTCCGTCTTGTCCGACCTCGTCTATGGGTGGATCCGCTACCAGCGAGGATTGTCTGAGTCTCAACATCTGGACCAACGCAAAGACCGCCAGCGACAAGCTCCCCATCATTGTTTGGAACCAGGGCTCCGACGAGACCAGTGACAATGCTTGGTACTATGGTGGTGGTATGGCCCTGAAGGATGTCATCCTTGTCAGCTTCAACCGCCGTGACGATGCGTTTGGCTACCTCGCCACCCCCGAGCTCAACCAAGAAGGTTATGAGACCACTGGCCACCAGACCTCTGGAAACTACGGTATCCTGGACCAACTGGAAGTCCTCAAGTGGGTTAAGAAGAACATTGCCAAGTTCGGTGGTGACCCTGATCGCGTCACCCTTGCCGGCCAATCCTTCGGTTCTTCCCAAGTGTACCACGCCGTCAACAGCCCTCTCTTCTCCGGTTACTTCCACGGTGGTATCTCACAGTCTGGAATCAGATACCCCTACGACACCATGCTGGCCGGTCTTGCCACCTCGTATGTCAACATGTCCACCGCCATCTCCAACAGTGCAGCCTACATCAAGGCTCACAACGTTTCCACCATCGCGGAAATGCGCGAGCTCTCCATGGAAAGCCTGGTCGAGGGCGCCTCCGACCGAGTCACCAACAGCTCTATCTGGTGGGTCACCGCACTCTCCGCCGGCTACCCTCTGATCTTCAAGCCTGTTCTCGACCACTACGTGCTGCCCTCCACGTATCTCGAGACCTTGATCAACGGCCCCGCCAACGATGTCCCCGTCATCACCGGTAACACCAAAGATGAGTCCGGCGCCTCTCCCGGCACCGACTACACCGTGGCCGAGTACGAGTACTACTGCGGACTCAAGTACGGCAACTTGTCCACCGAGTACTTCAAGCTCTACCCGGACCACAACAACGACACGATTGCCTCGCACGCCTGGAACGCCGCTGCTCGCGATCTCTCGCTCATCGGCTCTTGGGCCTACGCCACGGACTGGTACAAGTCTGCCACTTCGGACTTCTACACTTACTACTGGACCCACGCTCCCCCTGGCCAGGACCAGGGTGCTTTCCACCAGTCTGAGATCATGTATGCGCTCAATGCTCTCTACGCCAATGACGAGACCTACCCGTTCACCGAGGTCGACTATGAGATCCAGGAGCACATGTCTGCGTACTGGGCCAACTTTGCCAAGACTCTCAACCCTAACAACGGAGGCTCCTACAATGGTAGCAAGACCCTGCCACGCTGGAGCCCTAACAATGCCAATGGCACTCAGGTCGTCATGGAGCTTGGTAACAAGTTCAAGAACGTGCCTATTGCTAAGCCCCGGCAGGTGAAGTTCATGATGGATTACTTCCACCAGCAGGTGCCTTACTAGGTGCTGGGAAAGTAGCTGGGCATGTATAACTATTGACAGAACCATAGAAATGGATGTATAGTGTTTGGCTCGGGCGAACAGAAAATCGGGTGGTTTCTCGTTCCATGGATGGTCGCGAAGGTACCAAGGTTGTCAACTCTATGACCTCAACATTCAAGATCAACAAGACAAATGTATTGATTGGCATCAATTGATGACCTCTTCGATCAGTACTGCAGTCCCTGTACTCCGTAGAACATATCCATGGATACAGTGGCGTTTCATAAGTATTTGACATCTTTGGAATCCACCTTCTCTATAGCCTGACCAACTTGTATTCAATAAACTTGTTTTATCTTTTTTTGCTGCCTTTTTAAAGGTCTTTTAGATGTTATATCTGAGGTCAAAGTACTCAAGGCCAAATACTTATGAAACACCACTGTGCATATAGCAAGAGATAATTATTGATATATGAATTCTTGCTGTGTGACACTAGAGGTAGCCTAGGAGCAGGCCAGGATCTATAAAATCCGACGTTGTGTACGGAGTGCTCCATAGATCTCCGCAAGTGCACATACTGTGGGGTGTGCGCATGTGCGCAATGAGCTCTGATTGCCAAGCGGGAATCGCCCGCTGATCGGAGGGGTAACCCACTCCGATCTCAGCGTTCTAGGCAACATCCATTTTCAGATAGGAGCTCCTTGTTCTTTTCATCCAAACCATTGCGCATCATGGTTGCCGAGCACATCACTCTCCGCAATAATACCTCCACTCCAATCATCCTGAAGCGCATTGAGCGTTTCCGGGCCCCGGAGAAGGGAGGGTTCGATGCCTTCAGCACCATGGCCAGGAACCTCACACAGGTTCTGACCAACCAGACTCGCAGCGACTCGGTCGCGACAATCGATCACGAAAGTCATCCCTTCGAGGAGAAAGACGTGGACATCCGCCTGGAGCCATTCACAACGAAGAAGACCGAGCTACGCTCCTTCATAGACTCCGACAAGGAGCGCGCGCGTCTCGTATTCGAAGCCGAAGGCCAGAAATACCAGATCCAAGCCCCCGTGCCACACACAGAGTCCGAGACTATGAAACCACTATGCGAGAACCCCAAGTTTCGCTTCACTGGCATCTACGTAACCCCCGAAGCATTCCTGGCGATCTTCTCATCCGCGAATCTGAACGCTTGGATGCGCGAGTTGCGCGATGACACCCTCCTCTCCGCCCTTTCCATCCCCGGAACTCACAACTCACCCACATGTCATATTGCGCCGCCATCCGTGCGCTGCCAAGCCGTCAGCCCTAAAGAGCAGCTCGCGAACGGAGTGCGGTTTTTCGATATCCGCGTGCAGCCCCAGTACCCGGAGCACGCAGATCGACACGAATTGATCCTCGTGCACAGCGTCTTCCCCATCTCTCTCACGGGAAACAAGTACTTCCACGACCTCATGAGCGAAGTCGACGACTTCCTCCAGCGCAACCCGTCCGAAACGCTGATCATCTCCGTCAAGCGCGAGGGAACAGGCGATGCCACTGACGAGCAGCTCGCGCGCATCCTGCACGACCACTACGCCAAAGCAGATAGTCGGTGGTGGGTGCGTCCCAAGATCCCGACTCTCGGCGAAGCACGAGGCAAGATTGTTCTGCTGCGCCGGTTCAATCTGCCCGAGAATCTGAAGCACGAGCATGGCGGCAATGGCTGGGGAATCGATGCTGCGTCCTGGGAGGATAATACCGCGCATGCGGTTTGTCCCAGTGGACAGCTTTGCATTCAGGATTTCTACGAGGTGCTGGAGAGTATGAATATCGAGAAGAAGGTGCAGTATGTCTCGGACCAGATTGATCGTGCTAGCTGCTGTCGCTATCCGTTTGGCGTTCAGCCTGATGCGAACGCGACGAAGGCGTTCCCGTTCTATATCAATTTCTTGAGCGCGAGTAATTTCTGGAAGACGAATACTTGGCCTGAGAAAGTGGCTGGGAAGGTGAATCCGGCTGTTGTGGATTATCTCTGTCGTCGGGGTAAGGAGCATGATGCTGATTGCTCGACGGGTATTCTTGTCACGGATTGGGTTGGTTTGAATGGGGATTGGGATCTGGTGCGCTGCATCGTCGGTATGAATGCCAAGCTGCGCGGAAGAGAGAATTAGCATCGACATACATTGGGAGGGCGATTTGGCACTATGCGGAAGCCGTTCAACATCCAAGGAGGTGCTAGTCCATACAATTAGCAAGTCCAATACGCTGTGTGATTTGAAATGAAAAAATTGAACTCAAAGTTGATGTTTCAAGTATACATTGATCCTTAGATAGTTGGTAGGGGTTTGAGAAAAAAGCGCAGAATGATGTATTATACAGGAAAATGAATCAAAACGAGCATGACCGGATTTAGGATGACTCGCTCTTGTCGCCCTCTGGTCCCTTCTGCTCTTCTTCCAGCACACTCCGTCGGCTCTCCAGAGTAAAGTACACGCTCTTTCCAGCTCCCTCCAGAGTGGTAGCCACGCTGGAGCTCATGCTCTGCAAAGCAGTGACAAGCTGGGAGCGGAGACCATCCATACCACCCTCGATGCTGCCGACCCACTTGGTCTGATCGATATCAAAGACCTTGTTGTCGACACGGGCACCTAGCAAGTTGATCTTGCGCAGACCGTTCTGGACAATGGGGTCGTGGTAGTCAGGGTTGGCCTTGCGGGTAGGGGCAGGGAAGCCGGCTTCCTTGGGGGTGAGGATGGACAGCGCGGCCTTCATGTGCTCTGGCGAGACGGTGGGGATGGAGAGGATGGCGATGGGGCCGACGAGCAGGGGGGAGAGCTCGTGCATGCCCTTGGTGTCCTTCACGGCGGCGTGGGCAGTACGGGACAAGTCGTGTGTCAGAGCAGGGTCATCCCTGGAGCCTGAGATGGCGAGAAGCTCGGCAGAGGTTTGTGTGACGGGGTCGACGGCGCTCGGGGCCTGTCCCGCGGCCAGGGAGGCATTGTTGGGCTTGAAATAATCGACTATACGCACGGCGACCTCGAAGATGCTGGTCTGGATGGTCTGGACTTTAATATAGGGAGCAAGGGCGGGAGCGGTCCGGCCTTCGGCTGCGATCTTATCGTCGACCTTCTTTAGGGCGTTTGCTAGTTCGCGACGGATGGCGGCCCATTCCATGGACTTGAGGTTGTGGTGTTGGAACAGCACGATGAGAGGAGATGTGCGGAGAAGGGAGGTGTATGACCGCAGGAGTTGCGACCGGCGGTATTCGGGATTGCGGTGCGAGGGCGGCTGGGTAGGGGGGGTTCTCGAAATTGGAGCTGGGGAGCGTGTCATCTGCTCAATGGGAGCAGCTGGGGTGATTGCCGGAGCAGCGCTGCTTGCGCTCCTGGCAATTCGGAGTTCATATTGGCATCGAGGGAGCTGGTGAGGCAGCGAGGCGATTCTTAACCGGGGCGGCATTTTTGAAGTCGAATTGGGATAGCCGGCTGAACAGCTAATAGGTGAAAGCTGGTCAAAAAGATGATAGACGTCGTCCAATTAATGCCGGGACACGCAAATCGGAGTGATATTTTTTGTTACCCAAAAAGGAAAGGCGTGGCCCGAGGCGGTGGAAGGTTCTGCTGGTTCTATCTTGGCGGCTTTTGACTCACCGCGGGGTCAGTCAGCTCAGCTGTACTTGATGACCTCCAGCTTATAGTCTGTGTTGGTTTTCGAGATATCGATCCTAGCTTTATTTTTATCATGACTTCTACGCCTACTTCCCCTCCGCGCCAGGAGACAATTTCCATTGCTCCCCTCCTCCAGCGCCTCGCCTACCCGCACCCGGACGGCATCCAATTTAGCGCCGAGAAGGTTCCTGCCGTCAGTGCAGAGGAAATTGCTTCTGCGTTTGCTCTTATCTTTGAGAATGCACTCTCCCATATCCAGGCCGCTGCGCTCCTGACATTGCTGCACTCAACCGGAAAGGATAGGGACCCTGCTGTCATCGCAAAGTGCTCTCAATGTATGCGAGATGCTGCGACTCAAATCCCCAAAGGCCCCCTTAAGCAGGTCATCAAGGCCCGCGGTATTAAAGAAGGAAACTATGCAGGTGGACTTGTAAGACTTTCCACGTGCACATATGAGACAATTCAACAGTGCTAACGGGCCGCCTTCTGCAGTGTGACATTGTTGGAACTGGCGGAGATTCGCATTCCACATTCAACATCTCTACAACATCATCCATTGTTGCCTCCCCAATCTTGATGAGTGCTAAGCATGGCAACCGTGCGCAGACATCATTCTCCGGGTCTGCCGATGTCTTGAACGCCATCCAACCCATCCCGCCTATTCTCACTGCAATTACTGCTGAGAATCTGCACCAGGTTTACGAGAAGACAAATTACTCTTTCTTGTTTGCCCCCAACTTCCACACAGGAATGGTGCACTCCAATCCTGTGCGCAAGGGTCTTGGTATCCGCACCATTTTCAACCTTATGGGACCGTTAGCAAACCCTGTAGACTGGGCCATTGAAGCTCGAGTCGTTGGTGTCGCTTACCAGAGCCTCGGTCCAGTATTTGTAGAGGCTCTGAAGCAGACTGGTGCCAAGAAGGTTCTCGTCGTCTGTGGTGCAGAAGATATGGACGAGATCAGTTGTGCTGGTTACACGAACTGCTGGAAACTCTCAGAGCACCCCAACCCCGCCTACAAGGAAACAGAAGGGCATGGAGAGGACTCAAGTGACGACGAGGCTGAGCACCATCACAACCCCCAGAACCCTCGCACCCTGGTCAAGATGGAATCTTTCCAGCTTCATCCCTCGAACTTTGGCCTCCCTACACACCCCCTCAGTGAAGTCGGGGGCCGCAAAATGCCCAAGGACAACGCTCTCAAGCTGATGAGCATCCTTCGGAACGAGCTTCCGCGAGATGACCCGATCTTGGAGTTCGTCCTCATGAACGTGGCTGGTTTGCTGGTCACCTCTGGCGTCTGCGAGGCCGAAACCAGCAACATGGGACCAGGCGATGATGGGCAGGTGATCACCGAGCGTGGTCCCGGTGGTGGTCGCTGGAAGGAAGGTGTGCGCCGGGCACGCTGGGCAATTGAGAGTGGCCAGGCTCTCAAGAATTTGGAGAACTTCATTGAAGTTACCAACCTGCTCTGATCCTCCAGTTGTAAATGTCTGTATGAATCAGTGATCAATTTTTCGATGTGAATATTTAGGGTTAACATTTTCGGGGTTAACATTTCGGGGTGTCGCATTATGTTTGGATGTTGCATTATTTCATTTTGTCTATCGTGGGCTCCTGCTTCATGTTTGTATCACTACCGTTGGAGTTCAACCGTGAACCAGAAGCTTATGAAAAAGGCCAGGGGCATTTTATTCACTTTCTTTATCTCCGTAGCGAGCATGAGGTTTAAACAACAACCTAGTAACTCTTCAAGCTTTCATTCCCGAGCTCAACCCCGATCAAAGAACAGATCAGGAAAACCACTCTTCCGACGGAGGAACAGAAAGCTTGTTTGTACAATTCAACTCCCAAGCGCCAAAGTATGCATAATTCGTCAAGGCCATAGAAAGATCTCGAGCCGATTCCTCCAACATCAAGTCCGAGAGCTCATCTCAAGACTTCCGTCGCTGTCAAGCCAAAGCTGCCGATTACCGAGCTTGGAACTGAACCATACTAAAAGCGCGAAAGATATCAAGTCAGTTCATGCAGGCGCATACGGGAAGCAATCAAGAGGGTCTTACCGCTTGGTCCGCTCCTTGTAGAGCACACGGTGACCGCAGTCCTTGCAGCGGATCTGGTCGCCGCGCTTCAGCGGGACACGGGCGGAGCACTCGCCGCACATGTAGACGACGGAGGGGGTGTCGACGGCCATGGCGCTGGCGTAACCTCCACCTTGAGCATCGAAGGTGTTCTGGGTGCCCATGGAGGGGACTTGGTAGGTTTCGCGAGACATTTTTGGTGAGGTGGTAGTGGGTATCGATGTGGTTTGGCTGCGCTGAATAGAAATGAACTTGCTCGAGAAGATGTGGTTTGGGAGTGTAGCTCGCAGTGCCGGGATACTTTTTCTTTCTGGAAGCGCGGGATTTTAGATGATTATGTAAGCGTACATATCAAAGCAGATTAGTCATTGCCAAGCTTCGTGGCCGAGGCATTTACAGTGGAGTTTCAGAAGTATTTGACCTTAGATCTACCTTATTTAAAATGCCAGGCAGAAACTGCTGGGACTAAACCTTGAAATTCGATTTATTCAATACTGTGTCACTATCTATGTCTTTTGAAACCAGCCACCTTGTAAGGTATAATATCTAACGACATCGAAAAAGAAAGTTCAGATGACAGTAGTTTATTACTGTATAAGATTGGTACCTCATTTATCATTAACCATAGCTTTAAAAATGAAATGGGGTATCACCCGTCACGATATGCAAGAAAAATCAAATACCAGCGCCATGCAAATACTCCAAGACCCAGGAAAGCGGTCTACAAACTCACACATTCACCAGCCACCACCGATCTTTCCAGCGAGTTCCACAACACGGGTAGTGTCGTTGGCGGGGGTTTGATCCTTGCCGACGTCGCTTTCAACCTTGCGATATGTGGTGTAAGCAAGCTTGGACAGAGGAATGTCCATGAACTGGGACCAGCGCTGCAAGCCTTCATGGATCTTGGCTTCCTTGTCTGCCAACGAAGGCTGCTGCGACTGGATTTCCAGCTCTGTTTCGGAGTCTGATTCCATAGAGTAGTATGCTTCGTCAACACGAGAAAGCCACGCGCGTTGTTCGTGGGGAGATGGCTTGAGAGATTCACTTGTCCCATCCGCTTGAGCACCGACAATCTCTCGAGCATCTTCTACTCGAATCTGGCCACCGCCGTTCGTGCAACCACCGGGGCAGGCCATGACCTCCACGTAGGCATAATCTGAGCCCGAGCCACCGGTGGATGCGGTGTTCCGTGACACGGGTTGGCGCCGACGTACAGCGGGGTTCGCGCCCGGAAGCTTTGATACACGCGCAGGCTTGAGCTTGCGGACGAGATTTTGAATGTTTCGGAATCCATAGTAACGGGCTGTTTGCAAGATTGGTTGGTTTTCCTTGGACATCAGCACGTACTCGACGACATCGACATTGCGTCCGCGGTTAATCACAAGTTGACTACCTGGGTTTCGAGCCTGGAATGTCATGAGGACGTGATGTAGGTAGCCTCCTGAAGTGCCTGACGCGAGGGACTGTCCCGTTCGACTTTGTTTGAAGGAGACAAAAGATTCAAGGGTCTTCTCCGGGAAGGGCGGAGCATAGGATGATGGGAGAGGTTGCAAAGGCAGACTCGAGAGTGAGAAGCCCCGAGAGGAAGCCAAGGAGAGGAGTTCACGGGCAGTGATCACACAGTCTACGTCGCGAACAGGCGCGGCTTCAGAACTTGAGTGATCATCCTGGCGCCATGTGATGTCTGTTAGCTCCTCTCGACTGGCTTCCAGCTTTTTGTCAAAGCAAGGCATCACCGCCACATGCCAGATTCTGGAGGGGTGAACTCCTAGAGATTTGCTCAAAACCGTCTTGAGGAACGTTCCCGACAAGGCCTGTGGAGACTTGAGTTGGGAAAGGTGTGGAAGAATGAATGGGTGCGTTTTCTCGGCGTAGCAGATCCACCCGGGACACGCTGAAGACAAAATGGGACGCTTGGGAAGAGAGTTCTCTTCCTGGCTGGAGCCGAGGGACTCTGAAACCTCATCTGCGGTGAGTACGAGGACGGCCTCCCGCATGACATTGGTGTCTACAACCCAAGTAAAGCCATTGCCGTTCTTACCCCCACTGCGCAGACCCTGTGGTCCACTGAGTAAGTGGTCGACCATGTACCCCGCTTCTTTCACCGAGATCCCATACGTTGTGGCTAAGCTTGCCCGGACCTGCGGGCTGACACTGGCCACAAAGATCATGCCTTGCCCAGAATCCTCGGCATGATTGATTGCCGTCCCATTGTGGCTGTGGGTCAAGGGAATCTCCGGGTGCGCATCTAGCGTATTCAGAACTTCAGCATGGGACTGAAGCGAGATCAGTACCGCTTCGGCAGATGTAACGCAGCCCGAACATGCCAGGCAATCCGTCAAAGAGATTTGTGCCGGCGGTAGATCGGCGGGCTGGACCTTGTCTTCCGTTGTTACTTCATAGGCATTCTATAATTAGGGTATGTTAGCAAGCCTCGTGGAATGAGTCAAAGGGATCAAGACATACTTCCTGGGTCTTGGTATCTGGTAGTGTTTCAACTGGTTTGATACACGCCACTCCTGGGGAGATGAAGTCGTTCAAGTCGTCGGCCGACAGGATCGCACTCATCGTGTACAAAGAAATTGACTTTCACCGGATGAAAGGTGAAAAATGAAAAAGCGCAAAGCGAAAGACTCTCGTCCAACGATGGCGCGCGCTTTGTCATGGTGGCGGCGATAAGCCCACCGCCTTATGCGGGGGTAGGCGGACGCTGATTGGCTGCTTTCGAAGTATGGACTTGCCTTTGCATCTTCCCTTTCTTTCATCTTTCATCTTCTCGCTTCTTTGACTCGTTTCATCTTCTCGAGTCGAGAACTGGAAAATTCGAAAATATGCTTTCTTTATGTGACAAGGATGTCTTTCATCCCTCTTTCATACTTCATGTCTGCAGGCGTTTCCAGCCTGGATAGTTAAGCCCTCATATTCCCCATGGACAGTGAAACCAACAGGGAATTGGATCAATCGACTGGGGAGAGCCATAATATCCCACTGCGGCCTCGCAATCCTATTCCTGCGCCCCCAATAAGCAAGAATCTCCCAATCCGACCTCATCGTCCTATTCCTGCCCCTCCAACAAGCCAGACTCTCCCAATTCGATCTCATTTGCCTGCCTCTGTGCCTGCAACAAGTCAGAATTTTCCGATTCGATCTGGTTTGCCTACTTCTGTGCCTGTGACACGCCGGAATCTTCCAATCCGACCTCATAATCCTATTCTTGCCCCTCCCAAAAGCCAGACTATCCCGATTAGACCTCGTCGTCCTATTCCTCTCCCTCCAACAAGCCGGACTATCCCACTTCGACCTCTTCGACCCATTCCTCTCCCTGCAAAAAGGCAGACTATTCCACTTCGACCTCATTCCCGGACCACTGTGCCCAAAAGAAGCCGGACTATCCCTCTTCGACCTCTTCGACCTATTCCTGTCCCTGCAACAAGGCAGACTATCCCGCCTCGGCCTCATATGCGGACCACTGTGCCCAAAAAAAGCCGAACTATCCCATTTCGACCTCATCGTTCGACCCCTGTACCTGCCAATGTACCTCCCGCTGCACCTCCTGCTGTAACTGCATCTTCAATTTCTGACTCTGATACCCTTATGCCCGATTTGAGTTCCTCAAGCGGCTCTTCCTATTTTGGTAACCCTTTCGTCCCAAATTCTCTTCCTTTACCCCCACCTGCACCTGACTCTATCCCTGATCCTGATCACCCCGCTGAGCTAATTGCCACCGGCGTATACTTCAAATCCACTGGGCCCACACCAAGTACTTCCCCTGCCTCTTCTGCAGTTATTGAGCCTGAACCACCTGTCCCTGAGCTTGACATTCCCCCTGTTATCCCTGAGGCTGAGGCTACTGCCACAGACGCAGACACTGAAATTCCAGACGCGGCTGCCTTAGGCCCTGCCTCCTCTGCAGTTATTGCACCTGAACCACCTCTCTCCGAACTTGATTTCGATCCTACTCGTGAATTCTCTCCAGATTGGGCCGACGATTTTGCTGCAGACGGAGACTCTGATTTTGGTTTTGATTTTGATCCTGCTCTTGAAGTCCCCCCACTTTTCCCTGAGGCTATTGCCACAGACGCAGACACTGAACTTCCAAGCTCGGCTGCCTTGGGCCCTGCGTCTTCTGCGGCTATTGGACCTGCTTCATCTCCCCTTGATACCGCTCCAATTGACCCTGCGTCTTCCATCATGGCTGCAACTTCAGGCAAACCTTCAGGCTCCAACGCCGAGAAGCCTAAAGAGAAGCCTAAAGAGCAGAAAAAAGCACCACGTGTACCCCAGCATATAACCCAGGAAGCGCAAGAACACACACGGGCTATCATTCAGAAAACGACACTAGAGGGGACCGAGTTTGCCTATAAGTCGAATCCTGTTAACGCTCCTGCCCTGAGGGCGAAATCAGTACATTTCCCAGACCTTGCTCCAGCCATTATCGAGGTCATTCAAGGAGACACATTCGATGTAGCCATCAAAATGACAAACGGCGAGTACAATGCTGGAACTGAGGATTTCATGCCAGTGTGTGTACTCAATCACGCCAATGCCACCCACAGTGGGGGAGGCTGGCTGAGCGGTTCTCATGCCCAGGAGGAACAACTTTTCTACAGAAGCACTCTGTCTGGAAGTCTCAGGTTTAGATTCTATCCGATGGACAAGTTGGACTGCATGTATTCGCCTCATGTGATCATCTTTCGAGAGAGCGAGGCGGCGAATTACAAGCTCCTGGCAGATATCAACACACCAGAGAAACTTCCATTTGTCAGCGTGCTCAGTATGGCTGCTGAGAAAAAGCCGGCCTTGGTCAAAAACAAGGAGGGAAAAAAGGTGTACACCAATGATACAGATCGAGGCTTGATGTACGACAAGATGAGACAGGTTTTGCGCACCGCTGCACTTCACAATCATCGTCGATTGGTTCTTGGTGCCCTTGGATGTGGAGCGTTCGGCCACCCCGTGGAAGAAGTGGCTACGCTGTGGAGAGATCTTCTCGATGAAAAGGAGTTTGATGGCTGGTTCGAGCATATCATCTTTGCCATTTATGACTACGATCCGAAGAAGAATAACGTGGCCACGTTCAAGAGCATCATTGAGGGTCTTCCAGAGGATCCTGCTACGTGAATAGCCCAATTTGTTTGCCCGACTTATGTTTTTTTGATATATTTTGATTGCTATTTCCTTCAATACAATGAGCTATGGTTGCAATGCGTATGGTTTGACCGGCCATCCCGAACCCTCCACGGGCACTGGATGTAGTAATCAATACCTCCCACCTCCCATCCGAGGTACAAATTTCCGTGGATGTAGTCGATGTAGTTGATTAAGCCCTGGAGATTCTTCCTCCCGGCCTAGACGACCCCTGCGCGTCGCAGTTTCCACTCTTGACCATCCATGCCTCCTCTTGGAAGGAGCGTTGGAATTAGAGTTCGTATAACCCCCCCTTCGATTTCGATTTTCCCTCATCACCACCTTTCTTGCGGTCAGACTTCATTCCAAATTTGATGTTCTATTACTTCATTGCATCCTTCTATGCAAGCTGTCTACGGGTTCCTTGACTGGGTTGAGTTCCGTCCTACAACAGACCCCCGAAGTCAATCCTTAGACCCCTTTCCACGACACATAGCCCTGCAGGTACATAGAGATCCGATCGAGTACAACGTCAGCATCTTGTACTTCCTACCGAGTGTCCTATATCTCTGCTCCTCTTTGTTATTGGTTTGATCAGGCTCAATGTATAGAGGCCTGTCTTACAGGAATCCTCCGCACAAGCAATTATAATCTTTAGTATTACTATATCGTATTTGGATTCACAGTATGGCAATCAGTAAATTCCGACAGTCGTTATAACTGAGACAGTAGATTATATTTGCTCGGGTTCCGAGGGTGTTGAGCTGATTGGACTACCAAGTAGCGTACAAACATATGTATGGCGTCTTCAAGCCCACCATTTATTGGAATTTTGAATTATTACTAGCCCCTGCCCGGATGTTTCTCTTGGCGTTGCCATCTCAAGTCAGTATCTTATGAATGTTTACAAATTTGTATATCTCCTTGGTATATAGCAAATAATATGTCCTGATTATCTTCAATCTGAGTCTGTGCAATCAAAGGACGCACGGGGGACACTCAAAAAAAGTCAAGAAACCCTCGAAAAGGGACTGGAAAATACACCGATACAAAATGAGATTGAAAGCATAAAGAAATAAGCTCGTCCAACAAGAAAGAAATCGTTAGCTTGAAACATTCTTCCTCAAATATTCAAACCCTCATATCAAAGACTATGCAAGCCTTTGCCAACCCAGAAATCAATGAATTTCTTTATAAGTTCGGGCGTAAGCCGAGTGAAAGAAATATCAGAACCCGAAATCGCCGCCAAAGTATTGGTACACTCATAAATTGGGGTGTATTTACTCGTTTGAAGACGGGTAGCGTCACGCAGCACAGGCTCCGCAAGCAAAGGCATCAACGAAAGTAAAGGACTAGATTCAAGTGCATCCCAATCTTGCAATCTCTCCAACCAGTCTTGGTATGATATTTGCTCAAGCGAGAATCCTGCCTGCCGGACCAGTACACACAACCTCTCCATGTTGGTGATGAGATCTTCATTCGGTGCACTGAGGGTAAAAGCACTTCCAATACTGCGATTGGTGGAAGCAATATGCAAAATTGAATCGCACACATAGTCGACAGTGACATATCCCTGGTTTTGAGACTCTAATTGAGGCCAATACCCCAATTTGATGCATCCGATGATCATCCGGCTGAAAAAGTCGTCGGGGTTGCCAGCCCCAGTTTTGCTGTCGCCGACAATGAACCCGGGACGGTAGATTACCACTGGCAGACCTTTGTCCCGTACCCTTTGTACCATCTCATCAGCTACCCATTGGCTTTGCGCATAGCCAGTATCGAAGGGCAGCGAAGCGAGATGCACCTTGAGAGGCCCATCTTCAGATACAACCTCCGTTCCGAGAATGAGACCAGTAACGGCCCACACATCGATGGTGGATATGTAATGAAACACCTTTCTTCGTCCTTCTGCTGCTACTCGTAGAACGTTCTTCGTTCCTAAGACGTTCTGTGCATAGTGTCCACTGTATGTATCGCACCAGTTTACTTTCGCAGCACAGTGGAAAATCGCCGGGGCCCAGTTGATGAGCCATTCATAGTCGCTTTCTAAAAGACCGAGGTGCTCCTTTGTTATGTCGCCGTCTAAAACCAATAACCTCTTTAGGTTCATGGAAACATGCTCGTTCCAGAGATTGTACTTTTTGAATGTGTTTTTGATACGATCCAAAGGTGAAAAATCTTCACTGCCTCGGGTCAAACATGCGATGGTCTTCATGGAAGACATGTGGAGGAATCGATATAGAAGATTGATTCCAACGAATCCGGTAGCTCCTGTAAGAAATACGCGACCCTCAGATGGCCATTCCGGAACCAGCTGGATGTCATCAGCAAGATGGCTGTCGGCTTCAAATTGTAAAAGCTCGGACGGCCCATAATTCTTCTCATTGGTTTGATCAAGGCGAGTCGCGATGGCTTCGACGGTGGGTTTGGTGTATAAATCATGCATTGACAGTGAGATTCCAACCTTTTGCTTGGCCAAGCCTAGGAAGCGGGCAATTTGCAATGATGACAGACCTAGGGCAAGGATGTTGGATTCAGGCTGGATATTAGAGATTGCTAGGATTTCCTCCAACAATTCAGTCACCAACCGAAGAGGATTGTCTTTGTTCTCAGCCGCATGGCTCTTGCTTGGCTTCCAAGATTTGGTTGCTTCTTGCAAGGCGGCACGATCAACTTTGCCCCGGGAATTCAGTGTAAAGTCAGAGATGATTTTGATTTGATCGGGGACCATATAATAAGGAAGTCGGTTTTGAGCCCATTCGGTGATTTCTTGAGGGTCAACTGAAGCGTCATTTGCCGCAGTAACAAAAGCCGTGAGACGATCTGACCCAAGGCCGTCATTCGCCTTTTCATATACACAGGCCACTGCTTCGATAATCTCATTTGATGCAATGAGACGCTCAATCTCCTCAAGTTCAACACGGAAACCTTGGCGTTTCACCTGGAGGTCTTCGCGCCCAATGAAGTTGAGTGCTTTAGCTTCGCCCTGCCACGCTCCGATATCGCCGGTTCGATATAGCCGAACCGTCTCTACTTGATTGGGGTCTTCGGGGTTTGCAAGTTCAACTTCGATAAACTTCTCTGAATTTGCTTCTGGGCGATTCAAGTACCCAGCAGACAACCCTGGACCTCCAATGGATATCTCACCACGGACTCCATCTTGAACAACGGGTCTCAGATTTTCATCCAAAATGTGTAGTACAGTGTTTCCGACTGGAAGCCCAGCACTGATGAATTGGTCTTCTGTCTCCTGGAGGGTGACCCTCTGCAACGTGGAGAGGCATGTGGTTTCCGTTGGACCATAACCGTTCCACAAGTTTTCAGGAGGGCCATCACTACTGAGAACAGTTTGCATCGTCTGATAACTGGGTGATTCTCCTGCACTTATAACATGGCGAAGAGATCGGAATGCGGCAGGAGTACTGACGGCTACCGCACTTAGGAAGGCAAATGGCAGTAGGACCACTGTGATGCTAGCATCTTTTAGGAAGCCTGCGAATGACATCGGATCCTTGATAATCGAGCTTGGAACGTGGACCACAGTACACCCCGAAAGCAGAGTAACCCAGATTTCAAACAAAGAAAGATCGAATCCTGGGTTGTTGAGCTCTCCAACACGATCACCTGGCCCCAGGTTCAGGGGGAGGAATGCGGCGAGATGCAAAATTGCCCTCGAAGAAATTTGAACAGCCTTGGGCTTACCAGTTGAGCCAGATGTATGGAGAATGTGACTTCTGTGGCCTTCTGGTTTTCCAGAAAGTGGCTGTATCTCGCTGCGTTCCTCGGTTTGATGCTTAGGATCCAGCACTGCTTCGATGCAAAGAACCTCGAATTGAGATACTCTTTCCGAGAGCTTGTCTGTAGTTATGACATATCGAACATCCAGTTCGGATAGCATGGAGTGGAGTTGGGAATCGGGCACAGATGGATCAATAGGCGTAGAGGTGCCCCCGGCTCTGAGCACGGCAACTTGTGCAATGACTTGGTACCAGCCAGGGCCAGCAAGAATGCCAACTGGCTCTTCGATACCTAAGCCTTTGCCGAGCAGATCCGAAGCTAGTATACCGGCTTTTCTCAGAAGCTCATGATACGTGAGAGTATGCTGTCCATCGACAATAGCCAGCTCGTCGCTGAGCTCATTGGCTCGTTTGCAAAGCAAATCCTCCATCTTGAATTGGTGGTCCGGGTTTTAAATGTAGATATCAAAAAGGTAGGCTCTTGAAATAAAGATCCAGGTTGTTCGATTCTTTTTATTGATACGAAATAGCACGTCCAAGGTGGTGCTTTTATAGGACTCAGGGCCACTCATTTTGCTCTACTCTTTTCATATACTTGCATTTATCTCAACATTTTCTAAAAACGCGTTGAATATCTGCTTCTGTATAATCGATTTCTGTGAGTTGAGGGAAATGATATTCATGATTCCTTGATTGCTTAAACTCTAGCCATGTTTCACGACCCTATGACACGAAATGATTCTATTTTGGGCGAGTTGCATCCATCCTGACACCTGTATAAAAGTCTCACCCGTGGACCCCTTGCGTGCGGTGTTCTTCCCAAAAACAATATATACGCACGGTCTTTCTACTTCGGGACCTCAGAAGTTGATTTGTACATATGTATATTGATGATTTTACTAATACATGCACAACAATCAGAATACGTGCTCAGGTGGCTATCATCTACGGGGCCGCATGCCGCCAATGGCAAGATTCGCCAGCATATACCCTATGGTTTGATACCTTGCCAAAATGTTACCCTTTTTTCAACCATTTTTCAACCATAATCAAATGAAAGGAAAGAAGTAATCATTGTTGCTGAGAGGGGATTCAAATAAAACAAGCTTTAGTGTAATGCTAGTAAACAACAATGTTTGACCTATCTTCTAGTTCGCTTATCTTCCTTTCTCTTCTTCTCTTCTCTTCTACGCGCTCTCGAGTGGTATACCAGCAAGTCTGTTTTTTTATTACGAATGGCAGACCCACTTGTCTGCGGGACTAAAGTTCTTCCGGGTCGAAAGGGCTTTCTATTGGTCATAATGACTTGCAATACCGGTGCCGGTACGGTACGGTACCAAGCATTACGTGACCTTTGTCTATGTACATCATGTTCGATCAAGTCTTGCTTAGAGTAATCAGCCTGTCGTTTACCACTGCGTCCTAGCCACTAACTTGGCTGGGGGTCCGCCCCGGGCGGGAGGCGCCCAACCCCCTAGTATATTATAAGCCTTAGAAATATACAGCAGAAAAAGGGAGGATCATAGAAATAAATAGTGAATTCAGGGCCATCAGCTGATTATTACATCTCACACGAAGGCGTATTGATGAAAATGACCAATTGGTGTACGGAAGTCGGCAATCACAACCAATAACGAATTCCTCCCTCTAGGAGGAACTCGTTATTGGTGACCGACGCAGCGAGGGAAGCCAGCTCGTCTCAGCGTATCGCCGGGAGGGTTCCTGCTCTGCTCCGAGGGGCAAGAGGAATCGCTGCCTGGGTGCGAACGCTTGGAGACAGAGTGAATGAGCTCTCCGCCGTCAAAGTCCCGAACTCCGAGCCCACGATCTTCGCCAATTCCGCAAACTCCAAACTCGTCATCATCACCATGGAACCACACAACCTTGGAAGTTGTGGAGCTTCTGTCACCAAGCTTGGACCTTCCGAAGTCACTGGGGCAATTCCCAGCTATTTTGTACGAGTCGATCGTCTTCTGCCAACAGGGGCCGGCTTAGGCTCATCCTCTTCTGATTCCTCGCTCTTAATTGCTTTCTTCTGTCTCGGAGTGCCTCGCTTTTTTGGCTTGGTCTCTTCTGCTTCTGAGTCACTTTCTTTCTTCGGGGCTACGCGTTTGCGCTTTGAGTTCGCCGGTGTGCCATTGGTGGCATCGTCGTCGATATCTTTGGCAACTGCACCGGTCTTCTTCTGGACTGCCGGAACAACCGCACTCGTTCGGCCCCCAACGGTGAGGAAAGTGATCTTGTCGCCATTTGGAAGAACCGACGGCTGGTTCTTCTTGCCTTTTCCCCATCGGTGCTTGAAAAGCCAGTGCTCTGGGAACTTCTCCGAGTCTGCCAGCACGCCTATTGACGTTGAGCAGACATAGTGGATGGCATTGTGAAGTTCCTTGATCTGGTCGTCCTTCAAAGTGTTGCTGTACTGCTCGGGGTGTATCTTGGCATGGTAGAGGATCTCGTCACTGGAGATGATTAGATACTGGAAGCTTCAGTGGATAAAATAACATACCCCATCCAATTTCCAATTCCACTGATATTGGCTTGGTCCAATAGAAGAGCTTTAATGGGCACCTTCTTCTTTCCAACCTTCTCCTTCAGCCATGTCTCATTGACAATATCCTTGTCGGTGACAGGATCAGGTCCATTCTCCTTGAGGGGAGTATGGTTTCGGATATCGTCAGCTGGACAATCCACCAGTCGAATGCGAGCAAGCCTGCGGGCATCAACAAATGCAGCCTCTGTCTTCGGCTCGTCACTAGTCTCCAAAAGGAACTTCCAGTACTTGGGAGGCCATTCTTTGTCGGCGGGCTTATCAGATCGGTAGTAGTAGGTATCGGCATCCTTGATCTTCAACCAGCCAGCCATTCCAAAATGCATCACGGCATGAGGTGGTGAAGACATCGTGATCCAGAAATATTTTCCCTGTTGCCCTGCCCCGACAACCTTCTTCCCTTGCATCGCCTTTTGGAACTCCGTGGCGCTGGTGCCGACTTTTCCATATACAATATCATCATTTTGTGCCTGTACTTTGGACAACGTCTTTCCAACCAAATGCTGACGAATGAAATGCACGATGCGGTGGATCTCCGCTAGCTCAGGCATGGTTATGAGTTGACAGTATGGTGTTTGAAAATGATAATGAAGATTGAATAGAGAATATGTACAATGATATTCCTTGATTCAAGAGCTGTACGCGCTGACGTCCTCGGCGTCGTCCCGAGTCTCCTTGGCGCGTCGCATAACGCGCTGTCACGTGGCGATAGCAATTGTTACTGCCGCGACATACCGCTCTTGGGCGGTGGCAGAGACACGCTAGTCCGAAAGAAGATGAAATCGACATGACGATGGAGAGCTCAACTGCTGACCAACAGCTATTCATTCCGGACTCAGTCTTTACAAAGTACTCGAATACTCAGAACTCACTTTGAATCAAGCATTGTATCACAGAACGAAGCTGTGATAGTCAATTTTCGCTCACCTCTGACGATATTTATTCGCATCATCCTCAACACGTCATCCTGGATTGGTTCTGGATCGAGTCAAAGAGCAATACGGAGGGAAACAGCTCTGGCAAAATGGCACAGACCTTATCAACGACAGCACCAACGCTGACACCTCGGTTTTGCTTTGACGAAAGACTATTTAGAGGTTCGTCTGGAAGTGGCACCATGGATGAGACGAATGCTAACACCTCCCCTGCAGACTTCCTTCGACTATCGAGATCCACCATTGACGACTCGATTACACAAAACCTCAATGCATTGATGACACCCGCCCGAGACGGATTCGATCCGTCGTCGACCGCAGTGCGCCAGACAGAGTCACGGAACCGGACAACCATCAACCCTGCATCCTGCCAGAGCTTCAAGGACAACGTGCTGTTTCCTTCATGGCAGACCAGATCAGATGTCCTGACATACTGTGCCGGCGTGGCGACCAGTCCAGATCCCGAAGATCCCGACCTCATCCTCCGGCAGACGGAATCTGCGCGTGACCGCGAAAGAGAAGTCAATGAGCGTCTTGACCCATACTCTGCTCGGTTCTTTCCCCGTGAAGCGCGTACCGAATCGCTAGCTAATCTCATTCGTAATGAGCGAACTATCGAAGAAATCATCCGTGCCCGGACCTGGGGGATGGTCTCAGAGAAGTGTAGCGGCTCTTCTACCTGGGAAGAGGCGCTGGATGGATGGCGCCATTCTCATCGGAAATAAATAGCATTCGTGATAGAGGTGTGCTATTGTCTATATTCATTGTGGGGAACTCATGTATATATCTCAACTCATTATTTGGCAGGTTAAGCATTCCAAGGTTGCCTGACTACAACCTTCGAAATACATCGCCCCCTACCTACTCTCTCAGCTACAAAGAGGATCTTGCTGGCTGGCGTCCTTTGCGCACATTCCGCTCCCAGGACAAGAACCGATGCGTCTACGGCGACCGGAAAATCCATGTAATTTGGTGCATATCAATCTCCCTTGCATTCTTCAATTTTGTTCCAAGACTGTTAGATTGGATACCTTCAGACCCTGACAAGTTGGAGCTTTCTCGGATGACACCGTTCCAATCTCGTTTGCCCGCTGATCCTAATAATTTCAATTCCTGCTTAGATCTCTTCCACAGCGAGCATTTTCCAAGACCAATGCATTAAGCCCTAAATGAAAAGAAATCTCACAAATTTCTCATAGGTAAATGACTCCAGGGCTACTTATTAGAAAGCTTTCTCCATCGCAAACAGAGTGTTCCATCACCGGCTTGTTCTTTTGGTATCTTCGTCTCCGCTTCATCCGGTGTCAATGTCAGCACAGTTTCACCATCAATGCTTTCTATGCTTGCGAAACGGCGTTGTTTAGTTCCCTGCCAATTAGGAAAGCTGCAGTTGATGATATCATGTTGGATTGATGACGTTCGACCTTCTTCTTCTTCAACAGTAAATGATCCACTATAGGCCAGGCATCTCTTCGCAGCTTCGGCCAATTCCTGCTCACTTCCTTTGAGTGGGCTATCAGACTGGAATGGTGTCTGGCCCGGAAGTTGCAGATGAACAGACATGGATCCATTCGAGGAATAAACTAGCATGCCCTGCAAGTCGTTCCCCATGGGATAATTTTTCTGACTCCGATCGGATTTGGATTCTGAGACGTATTCGATCAACTCCCAGCCTCCGATAATCTGCTCTTTGAGACTCTTCTTGAATAATACATCCAGATTAGTGGATGTAGAATATTGCAAGAGGCCGCGAGCAGTCGATCTTCCAATATATCCATTTTCAATGTAGTTTCGCTTGATAAAGTCGACCCCATCACGAGCAAGGTTGCGTTCTTGAATATACTGCTCTTCAATATCGCACACAACATTGAGTCCAACGAGGTCCATCGCCTCACAAGGCCCAATTCGGGCCTGGAAACTTTGTTTGAATATATTGTCGATGTCGACAGGGCTGCCAATATCCTCCGTGAGTATCATCATGATCTCTCGTTTGATCGCGGCCCAAATTCGGTTACCGAGAAAGCCATTTGATTCTGACTTGAGAACAATAGGATCAAGTCCAACCTGACGGAACTTTGGGATAAGATCTTCAATTAAACTTGGATCGGTCTGACCGCACGTCATGATTTCAACCACTGGGATTTCCGGAGGAAGAAAATAATGAGTGTTTAAGACGCGTTGATGATGATCCTCGTCGACCTCAGATAGCAAGCAACTGCTCTTAAAAGAGGATGAATTGGTTGCAATGATGCTTTGTGGATCAGACAGACGAGATATATCACCCAGTATGCTCGTCTTAAGCTTATGGTCTTCTGGTGTGCATTCGATTATCATCCAGGCATTGCGGAGGGCGTCTTCAAGGTTGACACTGATCTCCACCGCCCCTGGTGTGCCTTTGGGGCAGTTTAACAAGGGTTGAATCGATTTCTGAATCCATTCCAATGCTCCTTTGGTCTGACTCGTGTCTGGGTCATACAGTTTGACAGAACCTGATCCTGAGGCCCAAACTAAGCCAACACGGCGGCCTATGGCGCCGGCGCCGACGATGGCGACATGTCGATTCTGATTTGATGAGCTCATGGTGAAATAGTGGTGATGTGGGGATATAGTTGAAATGATTGTAGAGATATAGTATAACAAAGTAAATCACCCGTGGACTACACTTTGGGGATTTTATACTTTGAATGGCCCATATTCTTCTTTCAACACTACATTTCATCTGGTCACACTTTACTTGGAATGACGACAAGAATTTCCCATCCTGCATAGACGCAGGTGGCAAGAGTAGCAGAGTGATGATCACACCGCTGACGGACCCCTTACGGTGTCTATTTTGATATCCGGCCCCAGATCTGACCTTGATATATGTTTGATAGAATCTATAATATCTAGGCAAATTTCACCATGTTTTACTCTTACTAGTTTACTCAGTCGCTGAGGCTTAGAAAAGCCCTTTTTTGGAAATTTGAAACCACCTGGGCTTAATATACAGGTTGGGGGGTTCAATGAATTTTTGAAGTCCAGAATTCACAGTGTAGACCCTAATGCCTGGCTGCCACTGCACGTGTGACATGACCCACTTTATTCCCACCTTACCTTGAATTGATGCCCTGTTGAGAAATTTTAATCTACATCTTGTTTAACTACTTGCATACCTAGGTGTAACCTGATTGCAGACTACCTAAGTGCCTATCACGTTAACTCCTAATTGTATATCGATTACTGGATCTGCACCTTGACATCCAGTACAACGCCTTTAGCAGTGGACCGCCTTACCTAAAGTAAATCAGGATATCAAAGTATAGCTATATCATTGTATGTATTATATGGTTAAGATATTCTAGCAAAGAGTGAAAAATAGTGCCCTTACCTAAAGTAAAATCTTACATATCTATCATGATAAACAGGTTTTATTGTACTAGATAAAAAGATGAAATACCTAGTATGTGATAAAGGATGTAGCAATCGAGATCGAACTAATTCCAGTTGTTACACAACTAAGCTTATATGTCTCTTCGAAAGATGCAAGTTACACGCCACGCAATCCCGGCGATCAGGTAGATGTATACGAGAATATCGAGACAATGCCTGATGGCTATGGTAAATTCACCCGTGTCAAGGAATGATGTCAGCTCACATTTCGGAGACCCAATTGTGGAAATGCATGCAAAATTGGAATCTCGAAGTAAAATCTGTGATGCCATACTCATATGTTGCTGGATCGGGGGGGGGGGTGGAGACATTTAGGAGGGTGATGCACATAAGATAAGTGGTTACACTCGACCTCAGAAGCCATAGCAATACTGGATAATATAATAACGTCATTATAGTATATCAGTTGATATGGAAGCGGATTGGTATGAAGGATTGCTGATTACTTGCCATTTTGAGAAAGATAAACATGAACATCCAGATGATGTCGCCTCCTCCAGGACAAGTGATTATACAATATCACGCGAGTCACATATTAATCTCCCTTGCAGCTTTTCAAAGCTCTACCTATATATGCGGTGACATGGTAGCTCAATTACCAAAACCATACCTAGACAAAGGCTTTCAGAGAATAGAGAAGGCCCTAAAAACACTGCTTGAAACATATCTTCCTCGAACTACTTTCAACCCAACGAACCCATCCTTCCATTAAGCTTCAAATTTCGTGATTCAAGATGGCACCGAAAAGATTTGGACATGCATCTAGCACCTTTCAAGACCAGCTCTGTGAGGCTTTCGAGATCGTTCAATCTGTGGCCAGTGGCAAAGTATGTGGCTTTCCTTTTCCACATCCATGTTTCAAATATCCAGAAAAAGAGATTATATTAACTCGCGGAATATAGTCCTGGCATATGGATGCTAAAAAGGTCAATTTACGTATGGAACCTATGGTCCTAGAAAAGGATGACCTTCCCAGGGTCACATTTAGTCTGCAAATTACGCAGGAAATGTGCAATTTCACTGGGAATCTTCATGGCGGCTGTGCAGCAACAGTTATCGACGACCTCACGACAATACTCCTTCTTGCTATTTCCCAAGAGGGACTTTATCGTCAAGCTGGCGTCAGTAGGAATCTCAGTATGACATTTTTTCGGCCTCTCCCTATGGGAACAAAAGTCAAAGTTATCTGCGAGCTTGTGAATGCAGGTAAACGTTTGGTGCGGTTGCGGGGTGGGATATATAGGGTTGACACGGGAGAACTGTGTGTACAAGGAGATAATGAGAAGGTGAACTCAGACGGCGAGGCACAGGCTCTGTTATAGATAGTTGTTTGGAATAATTTATTATGTCTACTATATACAGTGGTGTTGGATAAGTATTTGACCTCCAGTACCTTGGAATCCACCTTTTAATCTGACCAACTTGTACATGATGAACTTTTCTTATCTTTTTTGATGTCTTTATTGTCGTCTTTCCAAGTCTCCTTTTAGATATTATACCAAATCGAATATCAGAGCTTTCTGTCAGGCAGTATTAAAAGAGTAGGTCTGAGGTCAAAATACTCAAGGTCAAATACTTATGCATCAATGAAGCCTTATGCATAACAAGGCTTCATTGACCACCTGCCAGTTTGCCAGTTTGCCAGTTCCTTTCATTGATTGTTAGTTAGCTCATAGAGAGGAAGCAGCATAAGAAGCAGAGTTTCTTCTGTCTTTTGCCTTTTTCATGAATGAAATTCTTCGTTTTTGGACCTTCATAGTAAGATTTACCGCTTTCAACAGACTGCATGTTACGCCCCCAGACATAACCCTTCATGAGTCTTATAAATGAGAATATTTAGAGATACTTCTTATTTAGATAGTAACAAAATAAATCTCTAAATTTAATTAAAGAGTACTTGGGGAAACCCCCATTACACTCTTTCTAGCTCTCATCAAGAAAGTCAGACCTACTACGGCCTTAGGGTATCACTATATTGCCTATTGTTTCCTCTTGCCAATGACACTAAGTGGTATACAGTATAACCATAGAATATAAGTTATCTTCCCAGGAGCATTGAGCTTCTTTAAATCAATGACCTCAGACCGGGCGATAGAAACTTGCTTGGCTGTGCACACAGTGATTATGGGAGCTGTAGTTACACAACAAACTAAATATGCAGCATTTTGACTAAATTATAGACACAACTGGCGAATACATTGAGAGCAGTGTGTATGTTATATAGATGTGAAGAAAACCAAGGTCCGAATGTGGTGGGCTCTTATCGGCCCGTTTGCTTTCTGCCAAGCTTGGACTCGGAGAAGTCGTCCCCCCGCACACATTCCTCACTCGCACAAGTCAAGCCTGTTCAAGCATCGCCCAAAATGCCGCAACCATTGCCTTCCAAGGACCAGTCCTTGTTTCGTCAGGTGGTTCGCCACTTTGAACTGAAACAGTACAAGAAAGGTTGGCTTTTCTCCCGTCCCTGGCCCAAGCTCTCCTAACCACCTTCCCACCAGGTATCAAGATCGCAGACCAGGTTCTTCGGAAAAACCCTACCCATGGCGATACCCAGGCCATGAAGGCTCTTAACATGAGCCAGATCGGGCAATCGGAGGAGGCCTTTGCGCTCGCCAAGGAGGCTCTTCGGAACGATATGAAGTCGCATATCACCTGGCACGTGTATGGACTGCTGTACCGCCAGGAGAAGAACTACGAGGAGGCTATCAAGGCATACCGATTCGCTTTGCGCCTTGAACCCGAGTCGCAGCCCATCCAGCGCGATCTGGCTCTGCTCCAGATGCAGATGCGGGATTACCAGGGTTACATCTCGAGCCGCAGCTCCATGCTCCAAGCTCGTCCGGCTATCCGTTCAAACTGGACTGCGCTCGCAATTGCCCACCATCTGGCTGGGGATCTCGCCGAGGCTGAAAAGGTTCTGACTACCTTCGAGGACACAATGAAGGATACTACATTGCCTGTCGCTGATATGGAAAACTCCGAGGCTATCTTATACAAGAACACCATCATCGCGGAGTCTGGAAATCTCGAGAAAGCTCTGGAGCACCTCGAGACTGTTGGTTACCGATGCACCGACCCACTCGCCGTCTTGGAAATGAAGGCAGACTACCTGTTGCGATTGGATCGCAAGGCCGACGCGGAGGCAGCGTATACTGCTCTGCTGGAGCGCAACCCAGACAACTCAATTTATTACAATGGCTTGATTCTGGCAAAGTCCATCCCCGAAACTGACCACAAAGCATTGAAGTCTCTATACGATGAATGGGTGGAGAAGTGGCCCCGCTGTGACGCCGCTCGCCGCATCCCCCTCGACTTCCTGGAAGGCGAGGATTTCAAGCAGGCGGCGGATGCTTACCTGCAGCGCATGCTGAAGAAGCGCGTTCCCTCATTATTCGTGAACGTCAAGCACCTTTACGCCAACACAGCTAAGCGCGATGTGGTACAAAGCTTGGTGGAAGATCTGCTTTCCAACCAGCAGAACGGCTCCGCGGAAGCCAACGGAGACAACGACGAATATCTGTCCTGCATATACTACTTCCTCGCCCAACACTACAACTATCACCTCAGCCGTAACCTCCCCAAGGCGATGGAAAATGTCGAGAAGGCCATCGAGCTGCTGCCAAAAGCAGTGGAGTACCAAATGACCAAGGCACGGATCTGGAAGCACTACGGAAACCCAGTCAAGGCAGCGGAGGAGATGGAAAAGGCTCGACTTTTGGATGAGAAGGACCGTCACGGTAACACCAAGGCCGCCAAATATGTGCTCCGAAACAACGATAACGAGAAGGGCTTGGAGCTCATGAGCAAGTTCACCCGCAACGAGACCGTCGGCGGCACACTGGGTGATCTCCACGATATGCAATGCACCTGGTTCTTGACCGAGGATGCAGAGGCATTCCTCCGACAGAAGAAGATCGGTCTTGCCCTCAAGCGCTTCCACTCCGTTTACAACATCTTTGAAACCTGGGCAGAGGACCAGTTCGACTTCCACAGTTTCTCTCTCCGCAAGGGTATGATCCGAGCTTACGTAGACATGGTTCGCTGGGAGGACCGTTTGCGCGAGCACCCCTTCTACACAAGAATGGCTATCGGTGCCGTCAAAACGCACCTGCTTCTTCACGACCAGCCCGATCTCGCATACGGACCTATCCCCAGCGGGCCCGAGGGACTCAACTCGATTGACGAGAATGAGAGGAAGAAGGCCATCAAGAAGGCCAAGAAGGAGCAGCAGCGCTTGGAGAAGATCGAGTCTGACAAGCGCGAGGCAAGGAAGGCCGCCGCCGCCAACGCCAAGAGTTCTGACGGAGAGACCAAGAAGGAGGATGCTGATCCTCTAGGCAACGCCCTGGTCTCAACCCAAGATCCTTTGAACGATGTCATGAAGTTCTTGACTCCCCTGCTTGAACAAACCCCCAAGAAAATCGAGGCCCAATGCCTCGGATTTGAGGTCTACTCCAGGAGAAGTACGTCATCATGCTACAAATAACCTTTGACCAGTTACTAACACCTACACAGACAAGCACCTTCTTGCCGTTAAGTGCCTTGCAGCTGCCCATGCCATCGACCCTGCCAACCCCACTCTCCACCTTCAATTGCTTCGTTTCCGCAAGACTCTCGATGGGCTTTCTGAGCCTCTTCCCGAGAAGGTTGCCGAAGCTGTCAACGCCGAATTTGACAAGCTTCTCCCCAAGTCTCAGAACCTCGAAGAGTGGAACGAGTCCTTCCTCTCCTCCAACAAGGCTAGCGCTCTTCACGTGCAGGGCGGTCTCTCCGCCCGTCAGCTTCTCAAGCCAGAGTCCAAGGCTCAGTGTGAGAAGGAGCTGCTCGCCACGCTTGACTTGCCTGAAATCACCATCGACGAGGCTACTATTGGCTTGGAGTCCTTGAACGAGTGGGGCAGTGATAAGACTGCTTACGCCGAGAAGGCCAGCAAGAAGTGGCCCGAGTCTTCCGTCTTCGCGCTGAACTGATTTGATAGACCTGGCTGACCGGAAACACGGACTTTCACCGGATCATCGTCTGCGGATGATATCCCAGCTTCGATGATACGTTGTGCGATGATATAGAAATCACAGATGCAATAGTGACATCGAAAAGAAGAAAGGAGTACCAGAACACGAAGACAGGACAACAAAGATACTCTGTTATTCGAAAAAAATGTCAGTGGAATATACAGCAAAATGATGCTGAAAGAAATCAATGTACCAGTATCGATGGCCAAGCAAACCAGGGCCAAAAGTAGACACCTCTACTTGAACTCCCAGACTCTCCGTTTTATCAGATGAACATATACATTTCTAGGGTGAGACATTAAAAGAAAAGCGCCAATATTATACAAGCCGAGGAGGGAGTCACAATATGCAAAACAAACAGACCAACACATGCCGTGCTCAATGCCAGGGAAGAAAAACCATCCCATAACCGTTCTATCAAATCAGCAAACCGGAAATCGCGTAGATATGGCAGAAGATATCTCTAAAGACGGGGTTTTCACTGTCCATCCTCGCCATCGAGGTTACCCAGGATGGGCTTGCGGCGCAGGGCTTCCTCACTCTCGCCATAGCCGTAGTCAATCCACATGCGCTTCCAGAAGGGCACATGGACCGGTCGCTCCTCACCAAGAATATACTCCTGCAGCTCACCGATGCGCTGAGAGCGAGCCTCGTCTTCAGGCGAAAGAAGAGCACGCTGCATGCGGGAGGCGATACGCTGGTCCAACACGACGTCGTCAAGCCACTCGCGCTCCTGGCCATCCTCTTCGCGCTTGCGCACGGACTTGTGCCACTCCTTCTCGGCGATGTCTAGAACAGTCTGCTGCTCGTGGTTGCGGGGAGTGAGGTCTGTGAATGAGCCGTCGGGAGAAGGTGTGGAGTCGACGCTGGCTGCTGTGAACTCGGGGTCTGCGCTGAAGGTGTCGTCGCGGTACGGGCGTGAGTTCGCTGCTAGCACAATGGCTGCGACTTCGCGTCCGACGTTCTCGGCGAGGTGGCGTTGTGTGAGGAAGCGGTACATTCTGATTGGGGTGTTGAGGAATCCGAGAATGTGAGGGAAGTCGACGGGAGCGGAGTTGTCAAAGGTCATAGGGAGAGAGGGGGGAAGGCTGGCGGTCGAGTAATCGGCGGTCGAGATGTAGGCAGGAGTAGGACCGGCAGGCTTCTTTTCCTTCTCGGCCTCTTCCTCGGCCTTCTTGGCCTCCTCTGCCTTAGCCTCTGCGGCCTTGGGGTCGGGTGTGTCGTCACTCTTGTCAGAATCGAGCGATGACTCGAGGGACTCGATCGTAGAGATTTCGGGGTTTGTGGCGTCCGGGGTCGGGTCTGCGATGGGGGCCGCCGGGGCGATGGGGGCGATGGGGGCGTCAGGCGCATCAAGGGCTTCCACAGCAACCGGGGTCTCTTCAGGGGGAGGCGGAGGCGCATCCAAAGGCCCAAGCCAGCCCTCATGCAGACCGCGTACGTATTCCTTCCATGTGTGTCTGCCAATTACCAAGTCGCCCTTGGGACCGGGCTCGTCGGTAATGCCCATTTGCTCGCGGGTCGCGGCAACCACGGCCTCCACGCCGGGTTCTTCGATAGTCGAGCTGGGCTCTCCGGCCTTCCGGCGCAGCTTGCGGATGCTCTCCGCCGTACCGGCCCTGACATCTCCCTCGCGCCGGCCCTCGACAACAATGTAATCCAGCGCCGCAGCGACCAAGATCGGCTTGACATATTCCTTGAAGTGATCACGAGCCACGCGCAGACCGTCTCCCGGAGGAGCGGACAGGTACACGGTCAGCTTGCGACGCATCTGGGTGGTTTCCAGGGATTCCTTGGACAGGTGAGCCACGAGCTCCGACCACTTCTTTTGCACGCGGCGTTTCTCTCGGCGGTCGTACATGATTGCACCGGTGAAGGATCCGGTGATGGTGAGGAAGATCATCCAGTTGCGAGAGGGCAATCTGAAGCGCATATTGGGCAGACCTAAGGATCACGATACGTATTAGCATCCTTGACTTTCAAACTCCGGGGGTCCCAAACATACCCATCATCTTGAAGACCGGGTTGGGAGGCCTTTCGGCCACTGGGGGCTTGCTTGTGCCCTTAGGCGCAGCAGAGCTTGAGGCGTCTGCCATTGAGGTTATATTTTGATGTGGAGGAAATGTATATACCACTCGAGCATACCCGGGGTAATGCTCAAAAAGTTATCGCGATGCCCCGGAGATAAGTTGATCCGGAACACGTGATCACTATATCAGATCGTCTCCTGTTCATATTGCTGTTGCACCTCTTCCCTTCGGCGACTTCTTAGGGCTAGAAGGGCATGCCCCCAGCCAGGAGCTCAAGCATTTGGACTTCTGAAAAAGAGTGATCTCACACAGGGCACTGTTATAGTGCCAGACAGTGCCACGCTTTCGTCGGGATCTCCAGCTGCAACCCCAGAACAAAGAGTATGTGACCAGTCAGACTACATCCAGCTCCTTTCGTCTATCATTGGAAGCTCCAGCAGCAGAGTGTCAACTTGCAGGTCAAGTGATAGTCCAGACTGGAATCTCAGTGTCCAAGCACAGCCAAACTGCACCTACTCGTATACGCCTGCCCCTCCCCCTTGATTTGGGACATTCCTTTGTTCGTTTCGAGGGGTATTTTCTCAAGGAATCTTGTCAAGCTCGATGGATTCAAGAATTGCGTTCAATTATAGTTGCTTTGGAGGGTCCGGCAATTGGCGTTGAAGTATAACAAGAGTATGCTGGATTTTGTATTAGTAGCATTCTGACATGCCTCACGACGCCATTGTCACATTGCACCCAGTAAAGTACCTTGGTCAACTATATCACAATCGTATCAGAGAGTAAAATAGCCTACCAAAGTCACACAGGACGGTGTTTCAGGAGGAGTGGTGTAAACAGCATTATTGGGAGGGGGCTAGATTGCCTCCTGAGCCACCGCTTCTTTTAACCTCCCCGCCTTCTTTCTTCCTCTCATCCATCCACCTTTCCTTCTGCTTGAAAACCCTGTGGGGAGTCGAGCTGCAATGGATCCCAACAATCCCAACAACCGCAACAATATGAATTACGGCTACGGTCCTAACTACAACGCCAACAACCGCGCCTATCCCACCACCCCCTCCGCTTTCCCCCAGCCCATCTATCAGTCTCAGGGGGCCCAGGAATATGTCGATCCTTCCAACCCAGCTTATGCTCCGGGATATTTCATGCCGCAAAACTACTCCCCTCAGATGCAACAGCAAGCACAATATGCCCAGCAACAGCAGTACGCGCAACAACAGCAAGGCTTGCAATCGCCGCAGCCCGCCTACCAAGCCCGCCCCGGGTACCCCGATGGCACCAACGGCCTGATCCAGCAATTCTCCAACCAGGATCTCAATGCAAACCGTGCAGGATTCTTCAACAACAATCGTGCTGCGTCTCCTGCGCAGCGACCCCGTACCGCTGGCGGTTCCCCTGCTCAAGCCCCAGGCCAAGCATCACACCTGATCCCTCCAGTACCCCGCAGTCCTCGCCCACCTTCTGAAAACGAAGAATTGCAGCGATTCGCTGATCGATACTCGGAGAATGTCCACAAGCGAGGCAAGGCAGCGAAAGAGCTGGTGACAGTGTTCTTCCACGAGAACATTGAGCGCGCTCGTGACCGTAACATGCGGTATGTGATCATCTGATCGGTGGATTTGAACAAAATCTCCTATAATTGAGGAGCCAAGCTAACGGCGATTTCTAGCTCCGCGGAACTCGACCAGACAATTCGTGACCCCTCACTCCCAGTCGAAAAGAAGCGCCAGGATGCAGATGTCATCTCAAAGAGAGAATCCGACTTCCTTCGTTTCCTCCGAACCAAGGAGACACCAGCGAACTTCCAGACGATCAAGATTATTGGAAAGGGCGCGTTTGGTGAGGTGAAGCTGGTGCAGCGCAAGACTGACGGCAAGATCTATGCCCTCAAGTCGCTGATCAAGACGGAGATGTTCAAGAAGGATCAGTTGGCTCACGTTCGCGCTGAGCGTGATATTCTGGCAGACTCAAAGGACAACCCTTGGCTTGTGAAGCTCCACGCATCGTTCCAGGACAGTGCGTACCTTTACCTCCTAATGGAGTTCTTGCCTGGTGGTGACCTCATGACTATGTTGATCAAGTACGAGATCTTCTCCGAGGATATTACTCGATTCTACATGGCCGAGGTTGTGATGGCTATTGAAGCCGTGCACAAACTTGGCTTCCTTCATCGGTGAGTTGCCTCCCATTTTCTATGGCTAGCCAGGAGCATTCGTCCAATGGTACGCTCTTCATGTGCCTCATACTAACGACTATGGTCTGTGCAGTGACATCAAGCCTGACAACATCTTGCTTGACCGAGGTGGTCATGTCAAGCTTACTGACTTTGGTCTCTCGACTGGAGGCAAGAAGACCCACGACAACGCTTATTATCAAAACCTTCTCAAGAAGTCGACTTCGACAGACCGGAATCGCAACTCTGGTTTCTTTAACGACGCCATTAACCTTACAGTCTCGAACCGTGGCCAGATCAACACTTGGCGTAAGTCTCGCCGTGCCATGGCCTATTCCACAGTTGGAACCCCTGACTACATTGCTCCCGAAATTTTCAACGGCCAAGGATACACTTATCTCTGCGATTGGTGGTCTGTTGGTGCCATCATGTTTGAATGTCTTGTCGGCTGGCCGCCATTCTGTGCTGAGGATCAGAACGACACCTACCGAAAGATTGTCAACTGGAGGGAGTGTCTCTACTTCCCCGATGAACTGGTTCTCTCGCGTGACTCTGAGGGTTTGATCCGGAAGTAAGTACCTGTAATCCCAGGGGGCATTGACCACTTGCTAATTATTTCGTCCAGTCTTCTGTGTGATCCAGACCACCGTATCGGCAGCGAAGGTGGCCAGCACGGAGGCGCCCAGCAGATCAAGAACCACCCATTCTTCCGCGGTGTCGTCTGGGATCAGCTGCGGGGCATCCGTGCGCCCTTCGAGCCGCGCCTTAGCTCGAACATTGATGTGTCCTACTTCCCGATTGATGAGATTCCTCAGGAAGACACTAGTGCCATTCATCGTGCTCAGGCTCGCGCCATGCCCGAGTCGCAAGAGGCGGAGATGAGTCTGCCTTTCATCGGTTACACTTACAAGGCATTCAATGCCTTCCAGAGTACCTAGACTCGCTCCCTGTGTTCCGAGGCTGGCTGATTTCCGTCATTGGAGAAACTTGGAACTAAGCAGGGCTTGGCTCCTCGTTTCTCAGCGTATACATTTGTCGGCCAGAAATAAAAAAGAAGCTCGGTTCTGCCTTCATGTCTCGTCACCCATTATCATTGAGCATATCAGCGCGACGTTTTTTCATCCCATGTCATGACCCGTCTTTGATTTCACTTGCTGATCTATAACGCTTTGCATCTTCCCGAGACGATACATACTACCTACTGTGACATACTTAAGGTGAACTTGAGCGAGAAGGCCATGCCCATCTTGCACTATGAAACCTGATGTATCTACCGCGTAAAATAGTCTGCATCCTCCGAAGAAATTAAAACAACATCTTTCAAGTGAACTCAGATCCAAATGTTGAAGAATTATTACCGAAACACGGGAAGTATCAAGAATGGCCAATATGCCACCAGGAGGTGTGTGAATTGTCGTAAAAGCGAGTCGCTCGAGGATCAAATAGTAGAAAAAATGCACATCGCAACCCCAGAACGCCTGATCCAGATCTCCCCGCCATAGAAACAACCATTTTTGTTGCATGCTCAAAGGAAAGCCAAGATAGAGTACATCGCCAAAGGAAACGTCTCAAAAAAGTCCATCAAGTCTGCATAGGCGCCAGACCAGGCACACCGCTGAACCGCTCCTCACGCTCAGTCTTGAACATGATCTGCACCCAGAACTCCTTGCTATCCTCATCGAACCAAGTCCAGTACTGGCCCTCGCGGCGATCAATCTCCTTAGCCTGCAACTTAAAGCCACACGTCTGGTACGGCTCCGCAGCAACAACCAAGTACTGATAGTTATTATCCGGCTCCTCGATCTTCTGCTCGAAAGCCGACATGAAGCGCACGCGAGGCACAACCCCAGGCGTGACCTCCTGATACAGCAATTGGAACAGCAGACCGTGCTGGCGCGTCAGAGGATCCTGAATCTTAGTGATTTTGTAGCCCGGCCGCCCGATCTTAATCATCTGCTTCTTGACTTGCACGCCGGCGAATCCGGCCATGGCGGAGGCATCTTGGCCCTTGCCTTCGCGCTGCTCGCGTGCGGCTCGTCGTGCGAGGTTCGTTTGGTGCTTGCGGCCCTGCGTGTGGGCGAGGTAGGAGCCGTCATTCTGGTGGACGGTTAAACAAAGTCGGCACTCGAAACTTCCGACGTGGTTCTTGAAGAAGTAGGGGTCTTTGTCGAGGTCGATGGATTCCAATGCGAGCTTGCGCAAACGCTCGCGACGGTCGGCGTTGGATGCGGATTGGGAGGCGACGCCTCCACCGCCGAATTTGGATCCTGCGCGATTCTGTGTCCGGTGTTAGCTTTTTCTTATCCGAGGGAGTGCTGCGCTGTCAGATTTGAGGGTCACATACCTGGTAATCCATTTTGGTGGTATATCGGACAAGTGAAGATCAAATCCAAGCGTTGAAGGTTGAAGCACGGTGCTTAGTAAGCGTTCTGCTCCAGCAGCAAAGTAGCAAGTAGCAAGTGAGGGACTTCAATCCCCATACACAAAAGCACAGGTTCTTTCCTAGGCTGGTACTTAGTGATGAGTGCCTCAATCATAGGCCAACGTCGGTCTTTTGATGAAAATATATGCACCATTTGTTATGTGGGCACCGTTGAAGGAACCACGGGCGACTGGTTAGGCGTGGAATGGGACGACGCAACTCGTGGAAAACACTCGGGAGAGCATAAAGGCACTAGATATTTTACATGTAAGTGGAATTTCGTTGGAACAATTGACCACCAGCTTACCTGCTTCTAGGCAAAAGCAAGCATCCCACGGCGGGGTCTTTTGTTCGTCCCTCCAGGCCCTCAGACCAACCCCGGAGCTTCCTTGAAGCCCTCCGGGAGAAGTATGCTTCTGAGCCCGTACAGAGCACCCCCTCAGATGATCTGGCTGGGGCAACAGTCAGGGGAAATGCGATTGAAATCAGCGGCAAAGTCGTTGAGGAAGTTGGCTTCGACAAGATCCGGCGACAGCTCGCAGAGCTACAGGAATTGCGTATTGTTCTACTCGATGGCCTACGGGTTGTGGGAATTTTGCCATCATACAGCCAAGATCAAGGCTCAGAGAGTGATGCGGCCCAGCAGATTGGCCTGACTTGTCCTAAGATCACAGAACTGGATCTCGGTCGAAGCCTGTTGAGTCAATGGCGAGATGTTTGGGAAATTTGCAACCAGCTCAAGCACTTGAAACGACTGAGATTGAAGTAAGTCGTCTATGCAGTCTCTTGATTTTAACCACTGGGAAAACTAACTCGGGAATAGTGGCAATCGGTTCCAACCTATGGAGGATGGTCTCATCTTCAGGGGAATCACCGAGCTCCGTTTGGAAGAAACATTACTGAGCTGGATTGAAGTATGATTTCGACCTCGACACGGATTCAAACATTGCTAACATCGGCATAGATTGCCTCAATTGCGTCACGGTTCCCTGACCTAACATCTCTAACGGCATCTGCAAACCAACTCTCGGAGATTTCGTGCGAGCTGCCCAAGACCATCACGACTCTAACCTTGGAGCACAATGAAATCACCTCAATCTCAGCCCTGCGCCATCTTGCCGCGCTTCCAAACCTAGAGCACCTCTCTATCCGAGGAAACTATGTCAACGCCGTGATCACAGACCCAACGACAACCTTCCAATTCCCCCAGACACTCCGCTCCCTCGATATCTCCCGAAACAACATAGCCACCTGGCCCCTTCTGAACGACCTCCCCACCGTCTTCCCAGGTCTAACAACCCTCCGAATCTCCAACAATCCCCTCTTCGACCTCCCACCCCTCCCACCATCCATCACAGCCTCCCAAGCCTCAGAAAGCAAACCAATGACCGCCGACGAAGCCTTCATGCTAACCCTATCCCGCTTCCCATCATCCCTCACAACCCTCAACTACAGCACCATCACACCCCAAGACCGTCTAAACGCAGAAATGTACTACCTCTCCCTAATCGGCAAAGAGCTCTCTGCCACCAGCAAAGCAGAAGAGCCCGCCATTCTCGCCACGCACCCGCGCTATAGCGAGCTGTGCGATCTATACGTTGAACCCACCATCACAAGAGCAGTGTCTGACGCGTCCGGGGGGCGGGTAATTCACCCACGATCTGTAGCAGCCAGACTAGTCAAGATGGCTTTTCGATTGGTGCGCAACCCGCCTGAGCATCACCGGGTCATTTTCAAGGAGATCCCGGGCTCCTTCAATACATACCAGGTCAAGGCGATTGTGTCGCGGCTCTTTGAACTTCCGGTATTTGGGCTCCGCTTGATTTGGGAGACGGATGAGTGGGACCCGATAGAGAAGGAAGCCGTTGATGAAGCTGCTGATTGGGATGAAGATAGTGAGGATGAGGGCCAGGTTGAATCGACCCGGGCTGAGCCTGGTGTGGGCGGCAATCCTGATGAGAATCGATTTACGCGCCGGGAGGTCGATCTGGTGGAGTCGACTCGGGATATCGGGTTTTTGTTCCAGGATCAAAGAGGGGAGGTCAAAATTCGTGTTGAATGCGATACTGCTTTATTGAAGTAGGGCTTCTGGCGTTATTACACCCGTTCATAATATTAGAAAGGCCTACTAATCAAACCCTCTCTTGGGCATAAGATGATTTACAACTAGCATGCATTCAAAGTGAAGTGCCGAGTTTGACGTATTTATACTCCGTTCTTGCAGTAGCCACCTGGGCACCGCTTCACTGGGCAAGTAATTCGTGAGGGTAGTTGTATCTTGATTCAAGATTCTTATACACCCCTCTACCCACCCAAAGCTCCAACTTTGTCGCATCAACTTTGCCTCCAGTATGTAGAACTCATCTGCAGGCGCAGGATGCTGAAGCTTTACATCCAGATACATGGTGATCGGAAACCCATCCAATCGCTCCGAGTAAGCGCACTTTGCGGGCGCTTCATCAAGTATCGTGGCTAGCAATCCTCCGTGGATAATGCCTGACCATCCTGCTAAGCCAATCCTCAGATGAAAGAGCCTTGAAGTCCAGCGGTACGGGGTACTTGGAAACATGTTCATCCACTGGGCAAATTGCTTACTGCAGATATGGCGGGGTGCTCTCTTCTCAGCTGACGATACAAATGTGATAGATCACTGCCAAGCTTCACAGGCAGGGATAATGTCGAGATAACTACTGTACATACTCCGTAGTGCATACGGAGTAGTGCCTTATGCACTACGAACAGCCAACATTTCCTGCGCGCTGACAGGAAAGTTTACGCAACGAAACGGTTTGACCAGGGCGTTGAAATACGGTCTACCAAGCAGTACTTCGATTGAACCAGCAATAGTATACAATCCATGGATGTATGGAGTAAGGAGCCTCACGATCCGGATAATAAGCAATTTAGGGTTATTGCAACTTATTTTAGCCGCCCTTTCCCTTGGGCTGCATGTTCAAATATTAGTGGCTTGGTTAGCGTACAATTGTTCATCCATACAGGAGAGATTCGCCGAGGCAGATACAACACGTGTACATTCTCCATTTCCTCAAACGCCCACCAACAGTAGAAGTTGAGTTGATTGGTTGCGACTAAGAGATAAAACCCACAAACCATGGCGCTCAATGGTCATAATAACCTGCATCCAGGGATTGGACAATCGAATCCGATCTAAATACTGCTACTTCGTGTCGGGGGCGAGTATCAAATATCCATGCCCAGGTGGATATGTTTGAGATCACACCCGATTGGGTCTGATGCTTTCTTAATTTTGGCACGTAGGACAATATCGGATTTCGGATTCTCTATTACCACGAAAACCAGGATAACCTGGCAGAGCAGCTGTTCGAGCTGTGCCGATCGTAAGACGATAGAGTCTTACCTGCATGTTGCTGTATCCCTAAGTAGGCAATTGCCTTATTTCTTTTAAAACATATATGTGATGGCTCTAGAATGAAGATATGCTAGCGCAAAAGCCAATTAGAGCAGATTTGCATAAATAAGAGAGATGGGACATATATCTATCCAAGGGTTGGCAATCTTGCAGATCAGCCAGGATACTTTCAAAGATCAGTAGCTAAAACCAGCGCGATGGATGAACCGAGCCCCAGCAACATCGTGGATCCCATAGCGGTGGTGGGGATGTCTTGTCGATTCCCAGGCGAGGGGGCAGATATTAGTAAATTCTGGGAGCTTTTGAACAAAGCGCGGGATGCCTGGTCAGAGATTCCCAAGGAGCGTTTCAATCGGACTTCATTTTGGGACCCAGATAGTTCACTCAACGGCACAGTAACTTCCACCCCCTCTCAACATGGGCTCTCTGTTCCGTTGACTCACATTTTTTTAGGTGAGCACCCAGTCTGGCCATTTTCTCGCAGAGGATGTGTCCCGATTCGATGCCTTCTTCTTCAACATCAGCCCCGCCGAGGCAAAGGCTATGGATCCACAACTACGATTGCTTCTTGAAGTCGCCTATGAAGCATTTGAGAACGGTGAGTTTTCTTCCTTTTCCCAAACTGGTACACTTTATCTGATACAAGACTGTCGCAGCGGGATGGAGTATAGAAAGCTTGAAAGGGAGCGACACGTCAGTGTATACCGCGTTGTATAATCGGGACTACGAAAAAATGATTTATCGTGATCCAGATTACTTTCCATTTTATTTTGGTACAGGCAATGGAGAAGCCATGTTCTCGAACCGATTGTCGTACTACTTTGACTTGCGAGGGCCATCCTTCACACTTGATACGGGCTGCAGCGGCGGTTTGGTTGCTCTTCACAACGCATGCAAGAGCATTTGGACCGGCGACTCGCGACAATCGATTGTGGGTGGTTCAAATCTGATGTTGGACCCAGCGTCAATGATCGGCCCCAACTTCCTCCAATTCTACGCCCCAGATGGGCGGAGCTATGCGTTTGATCACCGAGCATCTGGATATGGCCGAGGAGAAGGGACTGCCTGTGTAGTCCTGAAACGTTTGTCCGATGCTTTAGCGAATGGAGACACCATTCGAGCCGTGATTCGAAGCTGTGCGGTCAACCAGGATGGTCGGACACAGGGCATCACAGCACCGAACCCCCAGGCCCAAGAGGCACTTATCCGGAAAACGTACGCGATGGCGGGTCTGGATCTGGCGAGAACCGTGTACGTCGAAGCCCATGGATCGGGTACATCGCTGGGTGACTCTATCGAGAGTACAACCCTAAGCAAGATATTCAAAAGGGACCTACGCGACGGACCCCTCCTCGTTGGCTCGGTGAAAACCAACATTGGACATCTCGAAAACGTAAGCGGACTCGCGGCATTGATCAAAGCAATTTTGATAATTGAGAAAGGTTGCATTCCTCCGAGCCTCAATTTCGAAAAGCCGGCTCCTGGCAGCGCCATTGATGATTCTCAATTGGAAGTCGTAACGACTCATCGACAGCTGCGAGATTTGGGATCCAGTCAGATCTCGGTGAACAGCTTTGGTTATGGCGGTACAAATGCTCATTTGGTTCTGGACGCACCATACCAATATGAGGTGCCTGAGGAACTTCTAGTGGCTCCAGAGATTGAGAAAACAAGCCTGCAGAGGGAATATCTTTTTGTTCTATCTGCACGGTCAAATGAATCCGGTCAGATGTTTGCCACGCGGTTGCAGGAATACTTGACTACAAAACCGAACTCGAAATGCCAGGACACACTGGCATCATTGGCCTATACTCTGTGTCAACGCAGGTCTCTCCTTCCCTGGAGAGCTACAGTAGTAGCAGAATCCATATCTGCTTTGCGGGATGATCATCTGCGTTCACCATTGACCTTTAAATGTGCTCCTGAGTGTCCACCGAAGGTAGCATTCGTCTTCACTGGACAGGGGTCCCAGTGGCATGCCATGGGAAGGGAGCTTATCAAGGCGGGTGGGAAATTCAGTTCCTCCATGCACTCTGCCGAGAAGATTCTCCTGGATCTTGGTGCTGATTGGAAACTCACTGAAGAGTTACAACAGAGTCCAGACATCAGTCGATTAAACGATGCCTTGATCGCGCAACCGTCTTGTACAGCTATCCAATTGAGTCTTGTTGACATGCTCACGTCTTGGAATATCACACCATCCGGAGTGACCGGTCATTCCAGTGGAGAAATTGCAGCAGCCTATGCCTGCAAGGCAATTTCCTTTGGAGACGCTTTGAGCATTGCATATGCCAGAGGCCGAGCTGTCCAAGATCTCGCGAGTGACAAAGATTCCTCTGGTGGAATGCTGGCTGTTGGAATGGCCGAAAAAGATGCCATGGCTTATATCAACCATCTTCCTTCGTCATTTGGGTGCGTACAGGTGGCCTGTATCAACAGCCCTAAATCTGTTACTCTGTCTGGCGATGAACCAGCAATTGCCCAGTTGTGCATCGACCTTACCGCTCAAGGAGTGTTTGTGCGCAGATTGCCGGTGAACGTGGCATACCATTCCCATCATATGTTACGCGCTGCGCCGGACTATAGGGCCGCTCTGTCAGACCTGCAGCCGTCCTCTTCCTCCGATATCCCGTTCTTCTCCAGTGTGGAGGGATGTAGGGTAGAAGGTTCAGACTTGAATGCGGAGTACTGGGTCAAAAATCTGACCATGCCCGTCCGGTTTGAAGCTTCTTTCAGTGAGCTCTACCAGGTGCTCTCAAAGGGCAGCAATGGGGCGTCTACTGAATACTTGGGAAATGATAACGTGGTAGTGGTGGAACTTGGTCCTCATTCCGCAATGAAAGGGCCAATCAAGCAGATCCTGGATACTCCAGATCTACAGCCAGCGCAGTTTCAGTATATTTCAGCACTCATTCGCAATGAATCGGCCACCAAAACAGCACTCGCCATGGCGGGAGACTTGCTCACTGCAGGCCTTCAAATTAACCTCGAAGCAGCTAACTTTGGAGACAAGGCTCCACGGATTGCAAAATGCTTGACTGATCTTCCCTCGTATTCGTGGGATCATTCGACTTCTTTTTGGCACGAAAGTCGTCTAAGTCGAAACTACCGAAAGCGTCAGAACCCACCCCATGCGCTGCTGGGAGTTCTCACTCCAGACTCGAGTGTGTTGGACCTACGATGGAGAAAATATGTTCGCATATCTGAAATGCCTTGGTTGTACGGGCATATGGTATCAGACCGTATAATCTTCCCAGGGGCCGGCTTCCTATGCATGGCGATGGAAGCAGGCCTATGTTATGCAGCCGAGGGTATGGCCGAGGGTATGGCCAACGGTGTTCCACCGCAAGCTATCAAATTGAGTGATGTGGTGTTCATTCAACCACTAGTTGTGCCCGCATCTGGCGATCCAGTGGAGATGATACTCTCGTTCAGGCCATCTTCCACACACAAAGGAAAAGACCTGAGCCTTCGGCATGAATTCATCATCACTTCTAGCTCAGATGGCGATGAGATGTCGGAGAATTGCCGGGGTTTCATCACAATTTTACCCCAGGCCCCGGAGCCTCCGCGACCCTCGCAAGAATCGGAGAAGAATGGAGAATATCAGATAGACCCAGCGAGCATGTATGCGCAGCTCAAACAGCTTGGGAACCAGTATTCAGGTCGTTTCTGCGGGATATCGATGGTTTCTGCAAGCACAGGATATTCCCGAGTGACCGTTGATGGGTTGGGGCCCAATGGCCAAGACCCCAAGAGGAACAGACTCTCAGTAATGCACCCAGCGACGCTAGATGCGTGTTTTCAGAGCATGTTTCCGGCTGTCATGACGGATGGAATTCTGAGCCGACCCATGATGCCAACGGGCATTAAAGAAGCAACCATCTGGAATATAGCCGACAGCATGGCAGATCAGCCATACGAAGTCGTATGCCATGTGGATAAATTGAGCAGCCGGACGTGTACTACGTCGATAAATGGGGTAGTTGGGGGTCGAACCATATTATCTATCACATCCCTCGAAGCTACCGTGACTGGAGGCGACGCTCCAAGTAGAGACAAGCTATCGGCGCAGCTGTGTCAGAAACTCATCATGACCGTTGACCCCGATCTTCTGAAGGCGGAAGATACCACAAGCATATGCCAAGCTGCATTGACTTCGACAACTGATCATCGAAATCTAGCACTATTGGCAAGAGTTTGCCGATACTTTGTTAAAAAGGCGCTGCCCCAGATCAGCGATGCAGATGTGGCGAGCATGCAACCGCATTTGAAAGAATATCTGGCCTGGCTCAGGACAATCGTTGGAGATCCCGAAAAGGAGGTGCCGAAACAAGAAAATGATGATCAAGATGCCCAGATTGAGGAGTTAGAAGGGGGTAGCTATGAAGGAAGGATGGTTTGTAGAATAGGCCGTCATCTAACCTCAATCTTGCAGGGCACGGAAGATACCATTTCTCTCATGATGGAAGACGGGTTGCTCCACCAAATATACCGGAATGATCCGACCATGCAACGATGTGCAGTCATGGCGGGTGAACATGCTCGTCTGTTAGGATTCAAGAATCCTAGTCTGCGTATTCTCGAAATCGGCGCAGGCACCGGTGGTGCGACTATCCATATGCTGAAGGCCTTGGGCAGCCCCGATCGACCAATGTTCCAGCAGTATACTTTCACGGACATCTCTGCAGGGTTCCTCCCAAAGGCCAAAGAAACCTTCGCCGACTGGAGTAGGGTCATGGAGTATCGAACATTGAACATTGAAGATCCACCAGAAGATCAGGGCTTCAAGACAGCGAGCTATGATCTGATTATTGCAGCAAATGTGCTCCATGCAACAACACACATTCAACGGACTCTGCGTCACGTACGCCGCTTGCTGAGACCAGGTGGCAAACTTCATCTCCTGGAGAGTACTAGGCCGTCAATCCCTCGTTCCTTCGTGTATGGAACCTTACCAGGCTGGTGGCTAGGAGCCCAACAGCGCAAGAGAAACCACCCTCTTCTTTCTACAGAAGAATGGGGCAAAGCGCTGAAGGAAGAATCATTTTCTGGTATTGACTGCTGTCTTGATCCGTATGAGGAGATAGAGGATCAAACGGACAACCTTCTTATATCGACTGCGCTTGCGGAACCTCATTCATTCACTGACAACTTCATCCCTATCATCCTAACTGAGGGGCAAATGGGTGCTGATCCGACAGACCCTGCATACAGGCTAGCTACACAGCTATCGCAATCCCCTCCATTCAAGCGCGACTGCATTTTCAGCCTGGGAGATTTGGCTATTTGTAACCGCGTCTGCATTTGTCTAGCCGGTCTTTCGGACTCTTGGCTCACGAATCTGGATGAGCAAAACTTCGCGGCACTCAAATCCGCCATGAGATCAGCGAAGGAGGTAATCTGGGTCATGCGCGGAGCGAGCGGAGACTGTCCCAATCCCCAGGCTGCTTTATTCTTGGGACTAGCGCGTGTTCTTCGGCGAGAGAACCCGGACGTCCGAATCCTCACGGTGGACCTGGATGCAGACAATACACTCTCTGATCAAACCTTAGCCGACGCACTGCTGCATTTCCTATCTCACTATCCGCTGATATGCGAGGACGGCAATACTGACTGGACAGAGCGAGGAGGCAGGTGGCTGATTCCTCGACTCGTACTTGATGATATGGCTACTCGGTCAATTCTTCTTCAGTTGGGAGATGAGTCAAGGATGCCACTCGGGATTGAGCCTATTGTTCAGACATCACGTTCTCTTCGACTGGCATTGAATCAGTCGGATACGCTGCAAGATCTGCATTTTGTCGACAATCTTTCGCTTGATGACCCTATCGGGGAAAACGAAGTCGAGATAGATGTGCGTGCGACGGGCGTGAACTTCCGAGATATCATGATTCTGCTTGGACAGATGGACAGCGAGATGTTTGGAGAATGCAGTGGCATTGTTGTTAATGTTGGCCGCAACTACCAGACACAGTTTTCTCCTGGAGACCGTGTCTATTCCTGTGGTGTTGTAGGGCATGCAAGTCGCGTCCGAGCCCCAGCACATCTCACTCACCGTATCCCAGCACCGCTCTCCTTTGCAGAAGCCGCATCTCTTCCTGTTGTCTGCAATACGGCATACTACTCTTTGGTGACGATTGCCCAATTGCGTCGAGGTGAGACAGTCCTGATTCACGCAGGAGCAGGAGGAGTCGGCCAAGCAGCGATCCAACTCGCGTTACATATTGGAGCGGTCGTATTTACGACTGTTGGATCAGACGCCAAAAGAGCACTGCTCATTGAGAAGTACGGCATTCCTCCCAGTCATATATTTTTCACGACGAACACAGAGTTTGTTCATGGCATTCGAACACTTACCGGCGGTGTTGGGGTGGACGTTGTACTCAACTCCCTAGCCGGGCCCTTCCTTGCTGAATCGCTCGGAATCGTTGCACCCATTGGGCGTTTTGTGGAAATTGGCAAGAGTGATGCTCTGGCAAGTACTCGGCTCGACATGGCGTTCTTGCAACGCGGTGTCTCTTTGACGCTCGTCGACATCCGTGAGACCGTCCAGCATAAGCCCGACGTAGCCACTCAGTTTTCTTCGGAGGTTCAAAAGTTGGTGTTAGCAGGCGTCTTCCGACCTTCAACTCCACTGCATCAATTCCCGGTCTCTCAGATTGAAGAGGCATTCCGTCATTTCCAAGGCCGAATTGCCGGCAAAGTCGTCCTTACCTACGGCGTCGATGACAAGGTGAAGGTATGACACGAGTTCTTGATCCCAGATTCATCCATGCCAGGGATGATAGACTGACTTCTCTAACACTTGCAGGTTCTCCCTCCTAAGCCCGAGCCTTTGAGATTCTCCCCGGACGGCACATACGTGGTAGCGGGAGGGCAAGGCGGTTTAGGTCGAGCCATATGCTCTTGGTTGGCCCGATTGGGCGCAAAGTACATCGTCACTCTCTCGCCATCTGGATCCAAACACGATTCTACACAGAGACTCATTGAAGAGCTTGCCCAGATGGGCACACACCTGCGTGCCATTTGCTGCGACATCAGCAACAGCCAGGAACTAGACGCTGCCCTAAAGACATGTCGCCAGGAGCTTCCCCAAATACGCGGGGTTATCCAAGGTGCCCTTCGTCTAAAGGTGAGTGATCCAGCTATCTATAAGACGGTTAGCACATATCTGACTGCCTGCAGGATTCAACCTTTGAAAATATGAGCCACAACGACTATGCCCAAGTGCTGGGTCCCAAGGTCCACGGGACATACGGGCTTCACAACGCATTGGCCAGTGATCCGCTAGACTTCTTCATCATCCTCTCCTCATACTCTGGATTGATTGGAAATCTAGGACAGGCAAACTATGCGGCTGCCTCGACTTTCCAGGATGCCTTTGCACGATGGCGAACTATGCAGGGACGACTCACTCGGTCGATCAATCTGGGCCCGATCGAAGGAGCGGGCTACTTGCACGAGAAACCTGATGCTCTGGAGAACCTGCGCCAGGCCAAATTGGAATCCACTCCCCTGGACCATTTCCTCGCTCTGCTCCGCTATGCAATTACTCAACCCATCGAAGATGCAGATGCAAGTCAAATAGGGATTGTTCGACTCTCAGGCCAGCCGGGCGCGAGCAATGGTTCCCGATCACCCGGCAATCCATTCTTCGGACATATGCTGCTCCAAAAGGAGATCCCATCGGAAGCAACTGCTGGGGAGCTATTGGCTAGTCCTGGATTGATGATGTCTGAAGCGCTCACGGCTGACAACTCGACGCAGGAGGCGGTCTCTAAGATTCAAACCGCGCTATCTCATTATGTGTCGGGTCTTACCGGTGTTCCCTTGCGAGAGATCAGCGTGACGCGGTCAATCACATACCATGGTGGGGATTCGTTGATCACGGTTGAATTCCGCAACTGGCTGCGGCAGGCACTCGGTAGCTCATTTATCGTTGGTAAAGACATTGGAAAGATGTCCTTGCAGGAATTGGCATTTGCGGCAGCGGAACTTAGAGGAAAACAGCAGGAACCTAAGGCCTGAGAAGTCATGTTTCATGCATACCTTGCAGCCACTTTGTGTCAGAGCCTCTTGGCATCTTGACATTGATGCCTTGGGAAGTTGGCATGAATATACTCTCCAATTGAAGCTTATCTGTAAGGGGACCTTACTCCCAATGAACATTGAACATCCTCATTGGCATAACTAGATACCCTTGGACAAGTAAAACCACAGCCAAGGGTGATACACCGTCTCATCATCAACCCGGTCCAAAATAGTTGGTAGGTATCTCGTATTCCATTCTTCCTCCAAGTCATCATCAAAATATTTCGGACTTGCCCTGACACGAAACGCCTTGCAATACTCCCAGTAAGCAGGATACCACCCTGACTGGCCCCAATCAATAACGGCAGCTACCACTGGATTCGGCCCGGGCGATAGAATGATATTTGGGGGCACAAGGTCGTCATGTGTGAATACCACGGGCACCTCCCCATCAATCTCGATATCGCAGCCATTCTGGAATTTCTGGACGGCGTCTACACCGTGGAATGGGCCAGCCAAGTCCCGATGAGTTTCAAGAAAGATGTCATTTAGAGGTTGATTGTTCAGGCCGCCTAAGGGGTATTTTAGCATAGTTCTGCCTAGCTGCAATGAATTCAGATCACTTACCCACGTAAAGGACTTGGTCGGGCTGTTCTAACGATCTCCAGGCTTTGGCCATGCCGTTGAGCTCTTTACAGACAGCCTCTCTCTCCTCGTGGCTTAAAGCACCCCATCTTTGCTCCAAGGTTTCGCCCCCAATCAAAGACATGTAGATAAATACTTGGCGTCCGTCTTCGGTCCACCCAAATATCTCAGGAACTGGTACTTTGCCTTTCAATTGCTTGTACACCATCATTTGGGTCTCTGCCTCTGTAACGGTGACGTCGGCTCCATATTTGACAATCAGGCCCAACGATGGAAACTTGACAGGTGGGGGTCGGTTGAAGTTTGTACCAAGGAAATTGTCTAACTCCTCGTTGATGACTCTCACCTCGGCTGGAGTAGGAAGCGTAGGCGCCCGATGCTCTCTGAAAAAGCTGGAGTCGGAAATGGTCGTTGTTTTGTGGCTTGAATCGTGGAGGCCGGCCTTGCCTGAAACCCCCTCGGGCATCATCTTCGATAACACAGGTGAAGCAGGGGCCTCGGCGGTTATCGGAAGACCCAGTCTTCGAGAGTAGTGCAATCAAAGTGAGCCGAGAGACTATCGATTCCTAGTAAAAGGGAGTTCTTGAAACGACGGTAAGGTCCAGAGATAGAAACGTGTTGCCGCTGGGCGTGTCAGGCAGCGACCTCGGGAGGTGAAAAAGGTGGGGGACCTATCCAGACCAATCAAAGCTGCTAGCGCTGGACGCGATAATATAAGCGCCGGCCCGCTGTATCCACAATCCATGGATGAGGTCCTAAGTAGCCCTAGAGCCCTTGTAATATTGCATCAACGGCACTTCTCGTCCAATACTTGCTTTATTAACCGCTGGGCCTTGGGGCATAAGGAAAGTAGCATCGTTTCATGGCCGGGAGCGTGGTATTCAATATAGGACAGGCCTCTTCAGGAGAATACATAAATGGCCTCCCTTCTCTTGTATTATAGAAATGCATATCAATCAGTTCATTTCCTTTGCCTTTCATCTATAAATTGTCAATTGTTGGCTTTCCGCAGGGCGAAATTGAGCATATTTTACTTATATATTTTTTTGGATACCATGGGTCTCTTCTCCTCCTCTAAGCCAGGCGCTCCTCCGCCTCCACCCCCTCCAGGGCCCAGGCAGATTGCGGTCCGCCCTCGGGCTCCCTCGCCTCCGGCAGTTGCCCCATCAGGACCTCCGGGTGCTTTCCTTGTCGAGTTGCTGATATACAACGGTGCCCCCTTCAAAGACCACTGGTCGTACTGGGTACGCTCTCACCAGAACCCAAATGTTGGTGTCCTCATACACGCCGCCGGTGATGTGAGGAACGGCTTTCAGTTTGAGATTAGGCGTGGTCATAACTTCCTCCTTACTGGTAACCCCCCAACGAAGAGGATACCGCTACAGTGGGTTGGCAAGGAGTTCTTCATCGAGAAGGCTATGTTCAACTCCGGCAATTACAAAGTCGATCAGACCCCAGTTTGCCACTTTGAAGCTAGTGCACACAAGGTCAAAGTTCCCCAGAAGTCTTTGAGAGCTGTTGATGACAAGGTAATTCTTCCAAACTCTATCTAATGAGCAGCAAACACTCTTCCAAGGTTGTGGCCATTGGGCTGCATTGCCGGCGTCCTATCCGAATTTACCCCTGCCCGAGCACGCAAGCTGACTACAATATCTTTAGGTTACTTCGGCGCCCAGCAGGCTCACTCAGAGGAACTGCCAGACTTGGATCGTTGAGTCGGCCGACCAGCTTGTGAGAGACCGGATTTTCGGCAGTGAGGTTGCTGCTTATGTTCACTCCATCAAGCAGTGAATATATATGCACATCATTTGGACAGTGTTGGTAATTCAGTGCAGCTGTGGATTTGTTTGGTTCGATGACTCTCGCTGAGGCCTTTCCATTCAGATGAAATTTGGGTGTTTCTGGTCATATATATCTCTTGTATATCTGCGTGCGGAAGAAGGATTGGCGCCACCATCAACCATGTACATACTTAAGCTTAGATCCATCAATAGATTCATCTAGACATGTCAAAGCTTGGCTCCAGCACATAGAACCACCCCTACTACTTAGATTTTTAGATAATGCTGAAGGCATGCAATACTGCTCAACCTTGGAAGCTCTATATCTCACAGGCACGATAACGAAAGACCGGAGTTTAAGCACAGCCAAAATTGAGTGGAGAATCCAGCCTCCCATTACTCTAAGTTAGATGCCCAGGTGGCCAACTAGTTCAAAACACCGCTAGTACATCTGGGCTCCCTGAACGCGAGGAACCTTGGAAACCTCGATTTTCTACTCCAGGGCTTCCTCGCGCTACGTCTCGTATCTAGAGCCAACTATAGTTGTTCTTAACACAGATTGTTCATCGAGACACTATACACCTCTATGTATACGTGTGGGTCTTACAAACCCACTCCTCGTTCTCGGAACTGCATTGCTCACTCTTGGGAGCCGTAGGTCCTCTTGTGAGGGTCTCAAGTATACATAGAGGTGGACAGTGTCTTGAGATGAACAGTGCTGAATTGACGGAATAGTGTTAAGTAAATTTGGGCAAGTATAGATAGAGTCAAATAATTATTTTTCGTCAAGTGAAAGCCCTAACATAAGGGGACCTTACAGGTAAAGCGAAGAGAGGGTAAATAGGGTTGATTCCTGGCTGGTGATGCTCTCTCAAAAAGCCAGGATTGATCTGACAGGTGATTACCTAACGGAGTAAACCGGCTGGCCTAACATTATCCAAGCCCTGGAGGCACCGAAATAATGCAGTTACACTCGCCACCAATCCGAGGCTATAATACCTACTTATTCTACCTATATCGCAATTCATAAACAGGTCCCAAGGTGAGGGTGTACAGAGCGTGCCCGATTTTACAGAGTTGCAGCAAGACGTGGACTCTAAAATCGAAGGGAAAGGTATCAAGTGCCAGGCATTATCCGGTAGGTATATGTACAAGACGTGTGAAAGCGAACAATTCACATGTTCGGGGGGGAAGAAAAGGCCAGAACGCCGACGTGCTTTGCTCAAGCACACTGCCTAGACCCCAAACCCCAAGAAAAGCACAAAAGAGAACACATGGTGAATATTCGAGATCATATCATTTAGCAGAAAACACAACGCCTGAGCTATGATGCTTTTTTGTCGAGCGCAAAAGAACAAGAGATCCTGTGAGCAGGATCGGGAAATGTAATGGTTCTTATGAACACATTATGCAAATAGGAAGGAAAAGAATGAGAGACGTAAGGACACCCGTGACCAGGCTAGCATTTGAATGATCACCCACGGGCAACCCACCAAGAGCGAACAGCCATGCAGCAAACCCGCTTGTAGATTTGCGTGGTGCCCTTGCCCTCGGCTTCTTCCTCGAGGAACTTCTGGGCGACGAAGAGCTTGGTTCCAGACTCCTTCTCGGTGGTGTAGCCCACCTTGGGCAGGCTGTTGGGGAAGTCAGCCCAGCGCTGACCCAGATGGCGCGCAACGGAGATCGAGTAGATGATGTCGCGGTTCTCGTAGGTATCCAGCAATTGTCGGCACCGACTGAGAGTGTCGTCGATCTGCTTGGCTGAGCTGGCTTCGTTGTCGTACAGGGTGAGGAACTCGGCGACCTGATCCCAGAAGTCGAGCTGGCGGCTCTGGAACTGGTCTGGAGAGTTGGGGGGATTGGCAGCGTCCATGACGAGTTCCCGGGACAGGATATTGGTGTCCATGTGGTTCCACGTGAGCAATGCCTCGACAACGTTGAGTCTGCCGCAAGCTGCGCAGAGATTCCAATCTCGCCCTTGTTGGCCGGTCTCTCCATCTGGGACTTTGCGGCAAAGTGCCATACTTTTCCAGATGATCGAGGCCTCGAAGCTCTCCAACCGCGCAAGAGTTTCGCCGTCCTGTAAATTCCATTCGTTGAAGGCATTGATCAAAGCCGAATATTCAGCCATCAGTTGACTGTCGGCCATGAGGTATGAGAGAGCCTTCTCAGAGTACCAGCGAACCTCGAGGAGTTTGTCGATAGCTGGCGCATATGTGGCCAAGAAAACCGCTTGAATTTCTTCTAGACGGCCAGGTGGAAGTGTACCGACGGCATGTGGAGGAGGAGGGGCAATTCCCCGTAAAGAGAAAAGGTCATTAATGTAGATGTTTTTGGCTAGAGGCAGTTCCTGTTAGCGTTTGTCTCGATATACGTGCTTGTGTCCAAAGCTTACCTTTGTAAGCTGGCTCAGAGCCCTGTGGGCGGGGTGTAGTAGTGCTCTGCATTTCGGAATGAGTTGGTTGACTGCTTGCGCTTAATGAAGGATCGATAGAAGCTCGGTGCGCGTGTTGTTCGACAGATGCAGTAGGGGACTCGGAATGAAGAGAGGGCGCAAATGGCTGAGAGGAAGCGGGCATGTACCCCGGAGGTGCAGACGGATATGAAGGTGCGGTTGGAGTCGTGGTAGAAGGGCCTTGGGGATTGACCACCAATGACGGAGGAGGATTAGGAGCTGGCTGGATAGCCGAGGGCGTTGAGGCTTGGGTGCGAAACACAGGGTCGTAACCTAAGCACTCGCGTTTACTTTTCACGCAATTTCTGCAGACGGGATGCGCTTCGTCACACTAAAGAAAGATTAGATATTGAATCGCGTAGATGTTTCAAAAAAAAAGTGTGAGGGAGGGTTTGCGCGGGAGCCAAAATATGGCGGGGTCTGCGGGCACAAGCGAGACTCCGCCCCGCGAAACTACCTTATGAGGTACATATGCGACTCACCTTAATTCTTCGTTTGCGACAAGTCAGACAACCGGTTTTCGTTCGTCGCTTGACTTCTTTCTTGTGTCTATTCCCAGATAACATCTTGTTCGGGTCGCCCGGTAGTTGATATCGCATCTGCGCATTGCCTTGCATATTGGACGGATACCCAGTCATGTATTGTCCCATGGATGCCATCGGGGGCATGTTGTTGGGAAGTGGTGATCCGATCGGTGCCTGCGGGACCTGTCCTTGCGCTCCATTATGGTACATATCATTCGGTTGATAATGTTGCTGTGGTTGCGCCTGAAATTGATGCTGGGTATGCGTCTGCGCCTGCGGTGTCCCGGGTTGTTGTGACTGAGCAGGACTATGCGAATACTGATATGTGCCGTTGGAGGGTGGCTGATAGTGGGAGACACCATTGACCCCTGAATGTTGGCTGTCATGATGTCCAGTGCCCGAGTCAGGTAGGCCCGAATTCGAGTCATGGTGGTCTAGGTGACTGTCGTCGCGAAACTCATGTTCGTCCATCGTTGGAATATCGTCGATTCCGATCGCTGGCAAGGAATGATCAAGCGAGGGAAGTGTCGTATCAATCGAAGGAAGTGACATGTCCTGGCCCGTAGATGAACCGATTGAAGGTAGCGCGTCAAAAGAATTAATCCCAGAGTCTCCGAAAGCTTCTGATGTGTCCATTGCGGGAATGGAGGAATCAATCGGAGGAAGCGACGATTCAATTGACGGCAGTGTCGAATCTGGCAGCTGCGCTGGCTGGTGATGCTCTTCTGGGGGGTGATACGTGCCCGCATCGTGTATTGGCTCCACCGTCGCTGGCTCCGTAGGTGTTGGCTCTGCGGGTATTGATGGTGCAGGCGTTTGCTCAACCGAAACTGGATCTGCGGGTGCTGTATTCACCGGCGCTGGCTCTGCGGGCGCTGGTTCGGTCGGTGCGGGGGCTGGCGGTACTGAGTCTGCCGGCGGCGGACCTGCGACGGGAGGATTTGACTCTGTCGGTGCTTGTTCTGTCTGCGCTGCGACTTGGCTAGCCTCGGTTGGAGGGGTTGCTGGGGGATTGGTTGGGGGATTGGGAGGAGCGTCGGCTGGGAGGTTCTCCGGTCCGTTCGCAGGGAGTGGCTCGTCCGAGGTGAACGGCTGGCTGGCCTCGGTAGCTGGCGCATGCGACTCAGTCGCGGGAGTGGGCGTTTCGCCAGGCGGGGCGCTCGAGTCCGTCGGCTCCGCCATGTTGGTTATTGCGGTCGCCCAATGAGTAGGGCGTTATCGAACGAATGGGCGGTTCAGGTGGAGTGTGAGAGTATGCGTCCAAAGGAAAAACCTCTCTGTGTGAGGCCGAATTATCGAAGAGTCACGGTCAAAGGTCGTCTGGTTTATCGCTGAGCGGAGTGATCACACCAGGTCGAACGGATGGAGAGTTAGAAATCATTTATTCTCAGTAATCTGTGGGGTTCAAGCTCTGGTCAGTAAAATGTTCGCCGGTCCGGCAATTGTGTGAAATCCCCGCAGCAAAGCCCAAATGCCATGGAAGTCGAGTCCCCGATTTCGCTGGTCGAATTCTAGTCGAGAGAAAAGCACTGGAGTAGCGCAGGCCCTGTGCTTTCACGGTGCAAGTGGGAAAGTCGAGTCCAATCGGGGTCTACTCCGTCTCTAGATCTGAATGCTAGGGGCGAAAGGTGGATCTGAGTGCAAATTCCCACACGTGCAATCAAGCAACAGTGCAGGGACTGCGGGTTCAAGTGTTCTGCCGGTCACTCGGGTTTTGTACGTCGCATTCGGGATGGCCGACCAGCCTCAACTGCAGCCACTGGTTGAACCACCCACCGGGTGTCAGGTACGTGTCGCGGAAAGGATTTCGAAAGCTCAATGATCTCTCTGTGGACTGGAACTCCAGGGCCTGGTGTCGCATAGGATGGTCGGGGATCCGGCGCGAGAGGATGCGCTTGTCGAACAGATTGGCAGGGCTGCGGGGAAACACATCTGGAATTGAAAAGACTCACCAAAAGAGGATCTAGATAGTGTGTTGATCAGGGCACAAGTGAAAGCACTGTGCAGATCCAGATGTCGAGGGTCATGAAAAGCGCGAATGAGGCTAAAGGAGCTTTCCTTTCCGGCGATGAAACTCTCCGCTTTGATTGCGATCGAAAAAAAATTATAGCGGCAACACCGCTTTCTACAACATCGCCGCGATGCTCTTCTTTTGGGGCATTTTATTGACTATATACTGTATTTTATACAACATTGGTCTTGTTTGTTCACTTTTATTTATCCAATTATAGCCATGGATCTATCAAACTTGTTAATGTGAATTTGTATTGTACTCTGTACTAGAAGAGAGTCAGTGCTCATAGTGATCTATGAAATTGATAGGTCGGCCATGTATGCAACAACTCCAAGATTTACTAATGTCAATAGATGGAAATAATGGGTGCATTTCTGTCCAGCTCACAGCGCTAAATGGGCCATCATGATGTGCCTGTTGCATGAGGTAGGGCAATTATGAGCCTGCAAAATCAGGCCAACTTGATGTGATGAAAGATAAAGCAGGAGCTTGTTCTGATGGCTCTGGATTGTTTGGGTAATTTGATTCTTGGTGTCAATATGCATCGGGCACAGTATTTGATACCGCAATTATTTTCTCATGGCTTTCGGCTTGCGCTTTTTGAAGACCACGCTGGGAGCAGCATCTTCAGTTTGCGGCTTCTCTTCGGTCGTTGTTTCTGCCACCGGTGCTGGGTGTGAAGCAGACTCTTCTGTCTTGATCACAGTCGATTCACCTGTCTCTTGGTCCTCTGCCTTGGGAGCGGTATCTTCCTTCTTGGTGGCACTGATGATTGGCTCCGGGGCAGTTTCCTCTTCAACAGCTTCAGCCTTGGGCGTAAATGTCTTCGTCTTTTTAATATCCTTGGTAGATGCAAACAAGGCATCCAAGTCCCCGTCGTCTTGGGTGCCTGGGTATTGCTTTAATCGCGAACCCCAGCTTTTGTTAACCACCCTTTCTTCTGGCGCGGGTTCATCCTCTTCATCCTCGCCTTCGAGCTTTCGCTTGCGTACACCAATCGACTTGGTAGGGCCTTCTAATCCTTGCTTGGGTTGCTCAACTCTTGTCTCCGAGGTGGTGTGCCAGTCCCCAGCTAGAGCCAAGCCGGCCCGGAATTCCTCAGGGACGGCCACACCCATTGCCGCAAGTGATTCAATCTGTCTCTTCCGATCCTCGAGGGTAGCTGGTCGCTCTGCGGGTTTGGGGGCTGGCGCATTTCGTTTCGCTGGCGGCGCCGGGCCACCTTTATTCGTAGAACCGCCACCGACGGCCTGCCTTAATCGCTCGACCTCGGATTTGGCGCGCTGTGAATCCTTTTGTTGCTGCTCATTATCCTTGTGAATCTGGTTGAGGAAACGGCGGAGGTTGCCTTGGTGTTTTGGGCTGGCTTCATGTTGGGTCTTTTCAAAGCCCGTGTCGCGAATGAAGATCTTGCACTGTTTGCACCAGACGCGCGGCTACAGGCTGATCAGCAAGGAACTAGGCAGATATCCGGTATGCACTTACCGCGGATTTCCAATATTCAGACATGACGAGTTGAAGATTAAGAAAAAGCGTCAGTGATAAGATCAAAGCTCCCGGTCTAGTCCCGAAGGGGCCGCTCTCCGCCCTGAAACAATTGCCCGTGACCTTCGATCTACTCCGTATACACGGACTATCTTCTTTTCTACATCATTTGTACTTATCCATACAAAAATGATAATGGTAGTGGTGATATCGATTGTCAAATCATTAAAGCTGGAATTCTCGATTTGGGGTGTTAGTTATGCTACATAAAAGCTGTGAGCTGCCCAGCCGCAGAAACCAAATCCCCAAAAAGAAGACCAGAGTAATGGTGTGGTAACATTCAACTAAACAATCAGACATGAGAATAAAAGAGGAGAAGGAAGAACTAGAAGATTGCGGATGCGCTAGTGACAGCTGATAGCAATAGGTCATCGGATGACAGGTCCGTCACAGAGAAACTTTTTTCCCTTGATCGACATTCAATCCTCTGAGGATTTAGTCGAAGCCTTCAATGGCTCTTTGTATGAGATGTGCCAAAAACGGTGTGACTTCTCGTAGATGAACGGCCGCCCCTTTTTGTATCTATTACCACGAAGATAGGACATGTTGCGAGACCGTACATCTTTTAACGACAGTGTGGCCGTATTTTCAAAGCATTTCCGAGGGCTCTGGAGCATCAGAGAAGATGGAAGCTCGTCAGGCATTGTGCCATCATCGCAAGTGTAAACGTGAATTTTCCACAAAGGATCCTCTCTGAGAATACCAGTTCCAACATCGATCCACCTTGTCATAACCAGGGCAAGTCTGGAATCTATTCTGCGGAATTCAATCAAAGACACCGTATTGCATCTGGGACAAGTAAAAGAAAATGAGGACCTCTCCCCATTGTAAACAGACTCAATATCAGAGGCTTTCAGCTCAAGTGGGGTGTGCAAGCATATTTCCAAGGGCCACATCGGATGTGCTTCCGGTGCATATTCAACCTTGGAATCCTGCCATAGGTCATAAAGCACAATATCCTGCATTCGTAGATAAACTCCAAGTGGCTCAGGGCATATTTGAGCTTCGATTGAAGAGAGCACTCTGGTATTTTGGCAGGCCGATGAGGATGATTGAAATTCTTGCCAGGGATGTAAGTGTTCAAGGACTTGTGTGTAAGCAAGAGAATCAATATTGATTCCAGAATGAGAACCGTACCAGTATCTTCTCATCGCAAGTTTGATGTGAAGAAACGAAACACGGTTGAATGAATGAGCAAAATCACGATGGGTTCTAATGCTAATCGAAGAGCCTCCGATACACTCTGCTTGCCGGCTAAATACTTTCCTGACACAGGGAAGTTGACTAGATCTGCGATGAACCAATCCACTGATTCCAAAGCTTTCAGAGCCATCGTATCGATGAAGAAAGTTGCACACATCGCATGCAAAGTATTCTGGGAGATCCCTTTCCAGTCGGAGAAATATTGACAGTCTGTCACTCCTCAGAGTGGGAGATCGATAATTTTTCCGGAAGAGGGTATGCAAGCGATGGTTACAGAGGCAAAGGCAAACGAGATCAACGGGCGAGAGCAGATGACAGATTTGAATGAGCAACTCCAAGGGGAGCCTGGTCAGCCTGTCTTTGAAGTAAGACCGAGGGCAGATTGCCTGGTCCGGGAGGCTGAAACGGGGGTTGAGGAAGCCTTTGAAAAGTTCCATGGTGGCTCCAGGGCTCTTGGCGGATGATTGTAGTTGCAGTCGTGGTAGCCATTGCTTAAACCAGGAGGTGAAGAGGCAAAGGATGACAATGTGTGACGTGACAGAGTGATCCCGATCCCAAACAATGGTATCGATTTTGATGGTATGTACCAGTGTAAGTTCGGACGGTCGACCACGGAACCGTAGTGCTCCAGTTGGATCCGAAGAGAGTCGAACAGATCAGGATCTTGCATAGTGGAGTCAAGGGTTGCGGATGGTCTTACGCAGTTTGGGGTTACTGAGATAGCCGGGGAAAAGGTAAGAGCGGAAGGACCGAGTCGCATGAAGACAGTATATCAGATATCCTGTGATGTGAGAGGGAACTATTGGCAAGCGTTGGATGTCTGAGGATGGAGGTGATGGCACAGAGGGAAGGTGCTCGAGAGTCGCTCCTTTCCTCTGTGTTCTGAAGGCGAGCCTTCCACCAGAACAGAATCCTCATGGCCCCAGAATGATTTTGCTTCACCCTTGGACGAACTGTCGAACGAATCCGTCTTTGCCCTTCAGCTCTGCGGAATTGACTAGCAATGGCTAGTCACAGTCGTGCCCTGTTCCTCCCGGCCCTCTGTCTCCTCCTCTTGGTAAGTGAATCTTTCTTCAGGGACAGATCGAGACAGGTACACGGTGTCGGGATTGAATGTCGACTACATATACACCTCGCCGGATGGCCTCGCCAGACGGCATGCCTATCATCGCCCATCGCTCGGACAACACAAGAAGAGCCACATCAGACATTGAGTTCCCACAAATGAACTTCACCTTGTTCGCAAACAGTACCATAGCCTACGAAGAAAGTCAAGCAAAATATATCTTCTTTCGTTCAGCAATCGCTATCATAACAGCCTGCATGGAATCATGCTTGGGATCGCACCAAAGGTCCGCTCGATGCAGCAACAGATGGCCGAGCTCAGTGCAATAAATAGACTGGAACAAGAGCCGCACTCGAGACGAAATTTCCATGCCAATCGGTTTTGAAACAACTCCGAGGTCTCCTGGATTTCTTTGCGCACCCACGTCACTTTGGACGGCCTGGCCACATGTGATACCAGCTGCCGTATGCCTCCAAGTTTCATCATGAATCCGGCCACGCGTGAAGGCTGATTATCGGAAATCTCGAGCTCAAGGAAGATCCAGCCCTGAAGTACAACCTTCATACCGAACCGAATACATCCAGGACCGATCTCAGGCACCGTGTGCATGTTTCGATATAAGGCCGGCTGCTACGTTCATCTGTGTACAAGTCTGATGAGAGGAACAAGCACTAATTCAACGGTTTCATAGTGCATCTTCTCCGTCCCTGCCGGCGCCCCGACGGATAACAACCCCGTCCCTCCCCCCGGCCTGGCAGCAACTCTCGCCCTCCCACCCCCCGACAGCGACGGCATGTTCTGTCTGCCCCTGGAGCAAGTCCTTCGACTGTATGAACACTCCCCGACGCCAAGTAGGTTATATCCCGTGACCAGTATGCCTGCGTAGCCTGTAGTTGTGAAGACTGACGCTCAATAGAAAAGCGCAGTAAATTAGAATTGGCAGCAGACTGGTCCAAGGTGTTAGGAGTGTGCGGAATGCTTGGTGCGCTGTTGATATGGTGCCAACAGCGAGCGTGGTTTCCTCGGTGGCCCTGGCTAGAGGCCGTGTTCGAGGAGAGGCCCCCCCCCACGCCCACGCCCGCGCCCACGCCCGCGCCCGCGCCCGCGCCCGCGCCCGCGCCCGAGGCCGAGCCCGATGCCGAGCCCGATGCCGAGCCTGAGTCCGAGCCTGAGGCCGAGCCCACGCCCCTACGCCGGCGCCCGCGAGTGACCCCACGCCGGGGCCCGCCCCCTGACCTTGGCTCTCTCCGCCCTGGTTCCCCCCGGCCTGATGACCGCCCGTTACGCCACCGCACTGCGTTCGGAGAGGCTCCTTATCAGCCAGCTCAGCCTGCCCAGTACGCCCGGTCCTCCTCCGCAGCCAGAGAAAATTCCCCTTTGCACAATGTCTTGTACCGTCAGCGCACACAACCCCAAGTCCAAAGAGCCAGCGATTTGAATTCTCAAGCTCAGAATCAAAGTGGTCATTAAGACCAAGTCTATTCTCGCTGATTACCAAGCGGCCGGCGATCGTCAGTTCGACGTTCAGACAGGGCAATCTCACGAAGTCTAGAATCTGCCCTGACCGCCTTCGAAAAGGAGTCCCGCTTTCACATCACCAAAGTGAATAGAAGAAAAAAAAATAGGTGTTCATCTTTCCACCAAGCCCCCCTCTACGCTGGTCTGATGTGGCTCTTCCGAGTCTTCTCGTCGGCTCTGTTCCTGGCCGTCACCGTCTCGTCCATCCCCCTGGCCTTCGACGTGGGCGGCAAGACATGCGGTCTGGCCTTTTCCTTATCCCTCGCAGCATTCTACTTCCTGGTCTCACTACTGAAGCTCACAACGCCTGACCGATCATGGTTCCGCTCCTCGATTCTCGCCTTTATTCGCTTCACGCAATGGGCCGTTATCGTGGTCCTCCTCTTCTGGTCGCTGAACCGCTTCTCCGACCTGGACGATAACAGCTCCTGGGTGGAGCGCACGTTTAGCGGGAAGCGGGCGCAGGACTCCTCCATCCAGGAATGGATCTTTGGTCGCGATGGCCTGATGGAGACGGTCGCCCTGGGGAACTGGGAGAGACTCCTCAGATGGTCCACGCCCATCTTCCAACTCGCGGAGGGTTTCTGCAGCTTACTGGTCATCCAGGCTGCGGGGCAGATCACTCGCTGGCTGGTGAATCGCGGTGGGCGCAGCGATAGCTGGATGGTATGTCGTGTTTGATACTCCCTCTCGTTGAGTCTATGCTAATCGGATTCAGATCGGTCTACTCGTTTTGTCCGCGACCATCATCTCCAGCTCGGTCTACTTCCTCTGGCGCGTGCTACAATTCCCTGAGATCTCCAACGTCGATGCCGCGCTCATCGGCGTCTCTGTAACATGCGCCGTCATCCTTTGCGCCTGGGGTATCGGCAGCGGCCGCGGAAACCCCGTCGAGAGCTCCCTCCTCTTCGCCTACATCGTGCTCTGCATCTACCAGATCTTCACAGACTACCAGCCTTCCCACCCGGTTGAACAGATCCCCTCGCCCGCACAGGCTGGTGACTTCCCGCCTCTGCCTCCGATCATCATGGCCTCGTACACAACGCTCATGCACGCCCTGTCGCTCCTCCCCTCCATCATCCACGCTGCCTTCAACGTCATCACCGCCGTCTTCAGCGCCGTCACACCCTCCGTTCTTATCTCCCTCGCCTACCGCCTATTGGTTCTCTACGCATCCACGCGCATCATCCCCGCAGTGCGCGAGGCTGGCGCCCGCGCCCTCTCCCAAGAGGCCTCCATCGATGACTCCGACGCAGCAGGCCAAGTGCTGGGTTTCCTGAGTTATTTCGCCCCCACAATTCTTATCGCTGTCTACACAAGTCTCCTGATGCAACACTTTTCATCGGCATCCCAAGCTATGGGCGGCAGCGGCGAGTGGTGGAGCAGCCAAGGGAACGGCGGCGGCAATCTGTGGCGGTGGATTAACCTCGCGTGCACGATCGCACTGTACGCCGTTGAGCTGTGGCTCGGAGAGAACGACGATCTTGACAACGGACTCGCTGGACACTGGAAGACAGACTGAATGCAGACAGTCGCTTCGCTGATTGCTAGCTCTCCCCTTTGCTGCTGTCCCCGCGACCCAGCAACCACCCAGAACGCTCGAGTGGGCCTCAAAAGAACCGCCCGCGGACTTCGGCCACGGCTCTTTTCGCTCAGAGTCCCATCACTATATGTGGGCTGTATGACCTCATCCATGGGAAGTGGCCTGACATGTGCATTCATTCCCGAATCGGGATACGCCCTTTCACGATACCTGACCTTGCTTTTTTTCTCCTCTTTTTATCTGCCCTCGCTATCTGTGTCTTCTGTTCTTCGGCACTTATACCCTGTCTCGCTTGGACATCGGAGCCCCGAGTCCGTTTCATGTACATAGCTTCCCTCGAATGAAATACAGATTTCATTTGGCTTCGAAGCCCCCCCCATAGCGTAGTCTACTCAATACAAGCTAGTGAAGTCCAAAATGGGCCATTATCTTTGCTAGATATGAACAATTTAGGTGGCTTATCACACAATGGAATTCGATAGAAAGCCAATAACCCGAACCAAAACACAATAAAAAAGAAACGATAAACATGAGATCCCAATGCCAAGCTGATGATAAAATTGATAGAAACTCAACACCGACCCAGTCGCGCGACCAGACCAGGCAAGCCATGAGATATCGGTGAACCCCCCCAAGCGCCAGCTTTTGAAAATCAAAAGACATGCATGCAATATCCACCCCTACCTCTGGATAGGAACGCCCTCTCTCGCCGCAGGCGGACTAACACTAAGTTCCGCTTCACGCTTATCGCCCTCGCCCTCTTCGGCGCTCGAGCCGCGGTGCAAGTAGCTTTCCTTAACGGGGCTGCGGCTGGAGAAGCCGACCGAGCCTGGGTGTCCGCTGATGCTACCGGGGATTTGGCCCTGGGCGCTGGCGCCGGAGTTGGGCGAGGTGGCTGTGAGGTGGGGGATGTTTTCTGGGACGGGGTGGCGGGAGCCGACGTTCGTGACGCCTACGTCGGAGGCCTTGCCGGCTTTGCTGAGGGCGTAGTCGCCGGAATCGAAGTACTTGCGTTCCTGGGTTGGGTGAGTTGTGTGTGTGATGTGGGGGTGGGGGTTTGGGAATTTACCTTGAGCTTGTTCTGGAGGACGTCTTTCTTGGTGGGCATCTTGCCGTAGAGGCGCAGCAGGCGCTGCTCCTCTGGGGTGAGGGACTAGATGGCATTGTTAGAGAATGGGGGAGATTATGGGGGAATGGGATCGTGGGAGGTTGGGATGAGAGACTCACGTTGATGTCCACCTTGTTCTGCTGATGGGGATTCATGATGGTTGTAGGAGAGATAAGGTGGAGGGAGAGATGCGAGTATAAAAAGAGGGAAGTCGGAAGGAGGTCGGGGAGTACCAAGAGAAATCGTGACGGTAGTTCAGAAGGTTATAAGAAGGTTAAATGGAGTTTCAAGTGGAGCGTGACATTATGTAGATGACGCTGCAAGGCGAATAATCGACAGCCGAGCAGTTCCCTTCTACTTTGGGCTATCACATTAAAAGGAGGGGATTGTACTTGGTTCTGCCTATCGGTTTCGTCTGTTTCTATTCTTCCATTCTAAGTAATTGGTTTATACTGTTTAGTGTTTGGGAGTTCGTATCATCTTTTCCCTAATATTCACAGAACTATCTATCTCTCTACTAAGTACTAAGTCTCCCCACTAAATAGTCCAGATATTCTCCTTAGTCTCATATCTCATATTATTTCCAATCCCTTTAAATATCTAGTTTCACCAAAAGTAAAGTAAAAAGTAACTGCTCAGTGCCCAAGGCTGGTACGCACAGTGGGCCGAACCTCCAACTTTTCCACATCCCACTTCTCGTAACCAAAGGAACTATAACCTCCCCAAAATGCCCACCTTCGTAGTCGAACATCTCGATCCCGAGCTAGGCCCCTGGTCTACGCTGGAATATGCCTGCATCGCCCGCGAGTCCCACGCGCGCGACGCCCGCTTCCTGCTCAGTTCCGTCCCCGCCGAGCTGAAGATGCCCGCCGATCTGGCCGCCACCCCGGGTCTGGAGGTCGAGCAGCGCAGCGTCGAGGAGATTTTCGCCGATCGCAAAGACAAGGTCTGCTTGCTGGATCCCTCTGCACAGACGGAGTTGAGTCCCCAGGATGGTGAGACCTTTGACGTCTTCCTGTTCGGTGGTATCTTGGGTAAGGATTTTTATGCTGCTATCATGGACCCCCGCTAACTCGGTTCTGGATAGGTGATGACCCCCCAAGAGGTGTGTTTGGGGATAGAAATTCTGAACTATGTTTCTGGAACTAATTGGTGTATAGATCGTACTTCTGAGCTGAGGAAGAAGGGCTACGTTGGTCGCAGATTGGGTCCTAAGCAGATGACTACTGATACTGCGGTGCGCGTAACTCGCATGGTGGTCCACGAGAAGGGTGAGTCGATCGTCAATAGTCAATTGACAATGATGATCAATCAAGGCTGACTGTCGAAGTTCCTCTGGAGGAAATTCCCTACCTCGACTACCCCGAGCTGCTCATCAACGAGCACGAGCGCACTGAGATGCCCTTCCGCTACGTGAAGGACGCCGATGGCAAGCCCATCATGCCCGATGTGAGTGAATTTCCAGATGCTGAGTGCGTTTGAAACCCGCTAACAATGATAGGGAATGGTGGACCTGATCAAGAACGACGCCGACAAGTCCCTGGACGATTTGATGTAAAGACCGGCTAAAATTAGGTGTTGCGTACGTCGTTTCAGTTCCACGCACATACCAAAAAAAAGAAGATATACTTAGATATTCAGTCATGGCCAATACTACTGCACTATTCCAATGTATAGGGTGTAAAAGAAGTATAGAAAGAGACTATCACCAACTAGGCAGTCAATAGGCGCAATCAATAAGCTCAACACGCCATCTGATGTATGACCGTACCATAATTACAGGAATATTCCCCAGCTGTTATATCAATACCACTAGTAATTACAGTATCAGTACAGACCCCCTTCGACTTCGTCATTCTCCTCGCTCTAGCCCTCGAGATCTTTAATGTTCCTTTCAATCCGTCTGCTCTCCCAATTCAATGATCTCTTGATTGAATCGCACGAGTCCCGCTTGGGACACAACCCCCCTCTTCCCCTACCCTTACCACACCGAAAATGCCCTTCCCTTCCTCGGCCATCACATGGCTCTTCTCCATACTCTTGGTGAACGTGGCATCAGCCGCGCTCAACGCCGCAGACTACTATGTGCACTCATTACCGGGAGCTCCGGACGGGCCCTTCCTGAAGATGCACGCAGGGTAAGCAACGCAACGCCCGGGCCCGACCACATCTAACGCCGCGACAGACACATCGAAGTGAACCCCGAGACCAACGGAAACTTGTTCTTCTGGCACTTCCAGAACCGCCACATCGCCAACCGTCAACGGACCGTGATCTGGCTGAATGGCGGCCCTGGGTGCAGCTCGATGGACGGTGCCTTGATGGAAGTCGGTCCTTACCGACTGAAGAACGACCATGAACTGGAATACAACCCTGGCCGCTGGGATGAGTTTGCGAATTTGTTGTTTGTCGATAACCCTGTCGGGACGGGCTTCAGCTATGCGAGCACGAATAGCTATCTGCACGAGCTGGACGAGATGGCTGCTCAGTTCATCGTCTTCATGGAGAAGTTCTTCGAAATGCTCCCCGAGTTCGAGCTCGACGACGTACGTTCCTCCCCTGATAAATGTGGCTCGCGCTAACTGTACTAGCTCTACTTCGCGGGTGAATCATACGCTGGTCAATATATCCCATACATCGCAAAGGCGATCCAGGAGCGCAACAAGGCTGCCGAAGCGGATGGAGGCCGCCAGTGGCCTCTGAAGGGTCTACTCATTGGCAACGGGTTCATCTCTCCCGTAGATCAGTATCCCTCGACAATGACCTTCCTCGAGAGAGAAGGTCTCATCAAGGAAGGAACGACCCTCCACCGCAACCTGAACGCTCTCAACGAAGTCTGCGTCTCTCAGCTGGACACACCCAGCGGGAAGAACAAGGTCAGCCTGTCTTCGTGTGAATTCGTGCTCCAATCATATCTCGACTCGACAGTCGAAGACAACAAATGTCTGAATATGTACGATATCCGGTTGAAGGATGACAGCACCTGCGGCATGAGCTGGCCTCCCGATCTGAAGGATATCGAGCCATATCTCGGACGCGCAGATGTCATCAACGCCTTGAACATCAATCCAGCCAAGAAAACGGCATGGGAGGAATGCAATAATCGGGTTGGACAGGCCTTTGTTGCAGAGCACTCCGTCCCAGCTGTGAACCTCCTCCCCGGTCTCATTGAGTCGGGTATCAACATCCTCCTCTTCAGCGGTGACAAGGATCTTATCTGCAACCACATCGGCACCGAAACTCTCATCCACAACATGAAGTGGAAAGGCGGCACCGGCTTCGAGACAAGTCCGGGTGTCTGGGCCCCGCGCCACGACTGGTCTTTCGAAGGCGAGCCTGCCGGTATCTACCAATACGCTCGAAACTTGACTTACGTCCTCTTCTACAACTCCAGCCATATGGTTCCTTTCGACATGCCGCGCCAGAGTCGCGACATGCTCGATCGTTTCATGAAGGTTGATATCGCCAGCATCGGCGGTATGCCCACGGACTCCCGTATCGACGGCGAAAAGCTTCCCCAGACTTCGGTTGGCGGACAGGCTAATAGCACGGCTGCGGAGAAACATGAGAAGGAGAAGCTCAAGGCGACGGAGATGCACGCGTACACGAAGTCCGGCGAGGCGATCCTCGTCATTGTCATTATCGGTGTTACTATCTGGGGCTTCTTTATTTGGCGCAGTCGGCGCGCGAGTAAAGGGTACCGCGGCGTCAAGGATGATCATGCCGATGGCTCGCTTTTGAACCGTTTTGCCCAGCGCTCTGGGAGAGATGTCGAGGCTAACGACTTTGATGAGTCCGAGCTTGATAATCTCCACTCTCCCGATGGCAATCATTATGCTGTTGGGGATGAGAGCGATGATGAGCACGAGAATGAGCACGGGCATCGCGGGACAAGGTGACGTGCCGTGTAAATGTCATTTGTCGAATATAGCAGCATTTCAGAGCGAATTGAGCTTTTTATATGCGATATGCAATGCAATTTTTATGTACATCAACGAGTCCAGACTATTGCAGCGTCCAGACCTTGACACTTCCATCATCAGCCGTAGACACAAGCACCTCTTCCTCCTGTGCACCTCGATCCGCCCGCTTCGCCCAGGCAATATGGTTGATCTCGTAGATCCCATGCGCCCCATCCTTAACAGAAACAAGCGCCCACTCCTTCCGCGCCTCACCCTCAACCACCCTCTCCTCATAAAGCGCAATGCGCCCATCAGCACCAACAGAAGCAAGCAGCCCACTGCTCTTACTCCACGCAACCGCATAAACAGCCAGCTCATGCGCCTTAGGAAGAACCCCCTCCTCCTCCCAAACCTCATCACTCCCCGTCGGCCTAATAATACTCGGAATCCCCGTCGAAGCAGAAGACAACTCCCCCGCCTCAGCGTGCTCCTGAACCCTCCTCTTCCAAACCCGCACGCTCCTATCATCAGAACACGAAACAAGCCTCGGCCCACTCGCATCCTCAACATCCCTCTCCCAATCCAAAAACCACACCGTCCCCTCATGCCCCTTCAAACAAGCAACCTGTCCCCAATCATCAACATCCTCCCTCCAAATCCGAACAGTGTCATCGTAACTCGCGCTCGCAAGACACTCCTCAGAAGGATGCCACGAAACACACTTCACATCACCCGCATGCTCCTGCATCACAGCAACAGTCTCGAAGTTATTATCCCCGTCATCGAGATCCTCCCAGATCCAAATACTCTTATCGCGCGAACACGTAGCAAGTAGCATCCCCGACGCAGACCACGAAACAGACTTGACTTCGCTATCGTGGCCGTCGAGCAGAACGGCGAAGCGCCACTCTTCGTTCTCGTTGTTGTCTTCGTCGTCTTCGTCTGCGGGCGCGGGCGCGGGCGTAGCTTCGGCACCGTAGTTATCCCATCGTCGCCAGATCCCGACTGTGGCGTCGAAGCTGCCGGTTGCGAGGACGGATTCGCCGGAGATATGTGGTTTCCAGGCTGCTGTGCGGACTGAGCGCTTGTGGCCGCCGGTTATGGTTGAGAGGAGGGTGAAGTTGGTGAGGGAGTAGATGCGGACTGTTTTGTCGCTGCTGCAGGTTGCGAGGAGGGGGAGGGTTGGGTGTGGGGATGTGAGCCAGGTGCGCTCTTGGGAGGGGGGTGTTAGGTCGCTTAGGTGGGTGATTTGCATTTTGGCGGGATGTGCGTGGTGAGGGGAGGTTTGTGAGGTGAGTTCGAGGTGAGTTCGCGGTGGGATGAATTTTGGGTGTGGGGTTTGCTGATAAGATAGATATGTCATACTTTATCAGGGCTATTGATGGGTGTTCATTGTTCTTGTAGCAATTGAATTGATTATGCAACGTATGGATATGGGATATAAAACTGTGGTCTACAGTAATAAGATGAGCTTGGGGGAATGTTTAGGTGTATATGATGATCTGGGTAGCTTGTTGGTATAGCTCTAATTATTGCGGCCAACCTTGAAGCTCCGGTGTTGCCAAGACTATACAACAAGGTCCGCCCAATTGACCGATATCTGCAGGTATTGTCCAGGGCTGCTAGGGCTGCTAGAAACACGATCAAAAGAAACAAATACCAATAGCATTCCAAGGTTCCAAACTTATAGTCCAGCCAACCCAACTCCGGCATTATATCTAGCTACCTGGTAGCAATCCAACAACATTATATAAAGGGCTATAGACCCTCATAAACAACCCCATGACAAAGCCAATCCACCTCCCTAACCTTCTCCAGCTCCTCCACCAGCTTACCAACCTCATTAACAAACTCCGGCATACCAGCCGCCGCCAAATTCTGACTAGCCGTCGTCGTAGCACGCACGCGCTCATTGGTACTAGACGCACTCAGACGCGAGAGGACATGGCTCCGCAGACGAGAGAGTATCAACCGCGCAACCGGGTCCGCGAATGCCGGCACAGTCTCAGAGTGCGAAGGCATCTCCGAAGCAGACGTCTCGCCCGTAACGACCAGCTGAGGCGACGCGGCGAGACAGGCTGTCGCAACGGGAGCGAGGACGCGCTTGATAGTAGCTGCTAGCTGGGCACTTGCGGATGGGGGCATGGGGTGCGTGGATTGCAGGATTGATTGGACGCGGTCAGCGCTGATTTCGTTAAAGTCCAAGGACAGGATGCGATCGGCTTCCGGTTTCCATTGCGAGCGGGCGTCGCGTTTGAGGAGGTTCTTTGCGGTCAGGAGGATGGAGGCCGTTGCGACGATTTGGAAGGCGCGCGCGTGGAGACGGTCTAGTCTTCGTCGGTCTAGGCTGAGGGTTTCGGGGACGAGGTCTTCGGATACGAGGGCGTTGCTGAAGACCGTGTCTGTGAGGCCTTGGGCGTAGACGCGGGCTGGGGCGGGTCGTGGCTCGCCTTGGATGGCTTCTGGGTCTCGCTTTTTCATCTCGTCTACGATGATCTTGCGATGGATGCGCCAGAAGCGGTGCGTTTTGTGAAGGCTGATTGAGCCGTCTGTGACGCCGCGGTCGAAGGTGCGCTGCTCGTACCCTGGTGCTTCTTCGATGAGTTGGGGCGCGGCGAGCTGGATCATGAAGTTTGTTTGGTCGAGGGAGAGAAGATCGATGATGCTCATTAGTCGTGCGAGTCTGTCGATGGCGTCACCGGAGGTGTCTTCTATGTACGCCTTAACGACAGGGTCTCGGTAGGGAGCGCATAGACGGGGCAGGATGTTGTTCATGAATTCGAAGAAATTGTCGTATGAGAACGTGCCTGCTTCGCACTGCCCCTGGACCAGCTTCGGGTCCAGAACTTCGCTGATTATCACGTAGAGGGAGTTACCCCGTTGGAGGGACCGCAATAGGCGGTCTTGAATCACCGTGGCCATCGCCACGGTCCAATTAGTGCCATGTCCGGCTTCGACGCCTGTTCGCATAGTGTCGCACATCTGCTTCATTATTTGCCTGCGTGGCTCGGTGTAAGGTGCTTCTTCAATCTTGAACTCCTTGTTGACCAGAAGTTCGTGAACCAGCTCCCGGTTCTCGGGGAGCGGAGTGAGGATCTTCGTGAATCGCTCATGGGGGGATGTGCGCTGCTTGTCCAGCTCTTGGAAGACAGCCGCATCGATATTGTTGAATGATTCACTCAGAGGCGAGGTCATGCTCTCCGTCAGGACTTCTGTCGTGGGAGGAACAGCGTCAGCAGATCGCGGGATGGCTTGCTTGGAGCCGGCACGCTTCTTCTCGCGTTTGGCCTTCTTCAATGAATCCCGGATCATTTCCATATGGCGATCGGGTCCTGCGAGTCGCTTCAAACGGGCCAGTAGCAGAACTTGATTCTGGCGGATACCCTGTCTGTAGTCCTCAGCAGCACCTCCAGCCTTGTCGTTTTTGACGGTCTGCCAGATCAATTCCAATTCCACGAACTGTGCAACCATAATCTCGATCAAGACGGTCGAGTCGTGGGACTTCCAAGCGTGGAACGCGGAGAAAAATACATTGTGTGATTCACACAAGGTCTGGAGATCCGCAGTAATGACCGAAGGTGAACAGCAACCGGACGAAAGCAGCGCCGTAACCTGATCAAAGACGACCAGCAGCTCCCGAGCCTTGGAAATCAAATCCTGCTCTTGATCGCCGCTGCTGCTGAGGACCTCTTTGGGGTGTGTGACGATCAAATAGCTACTGAGGAATGTGCGCACAGCGCCTCTCTCCCCAAGTGTGCCACCTTCCATGTCTTGTAGTCCGCAGAGCTTGAGGACTCTCGTCATAGTATCCAGCAACTCGGTACTGGAAAGAAGAGCTCCGACCTCCTCAAAGCTCATCTCGCGCACGCGATCCACAGATAGCTCCAAAGACCGGAACTCCCCCATCACCATCTTCGCATGATGTGTTTTCCACACGCGCTGGATCTGCCGCGCAGCCGCATCTTCCGCAATCGACTTCATGACCTCCCGCGACATCTTCTTCTCCTCCGCCGCAGGCAGACTACTCGTTCGACGACGTCGATTCGTCTGATACGCCGCACGTCGTTTCTCCGCTTCGGCGAATTTCTCCGCCATCTCCAGCCGCAGCCGAACCTCCTCCGCGGCTTTCTTATCGCGCTGATCTTCCGCCTTCTTCTTGGCTCTCTTGACCTGGTCTTCGCACTTGGCCGTGATATCAGCCAACAGACGCTCCCGCGCCTGCTGAGCAGCTAGTGCTCGTTCTTCGATCTGTAAGTTGCGCGTAGCTGCTTTGGCCAGCGCGGCTCGCAGCCTTACTTTCTCCGCATGCAATGCGCGGTCCGCGAGTCTCGCCTTTCGGCTTTCCAGGATCGAGGTGCGGCGGAGGTGTTGGGCGATATTTTCTGTGCTCGCGGAGCCGGTGGAGGTGTGTGAGTGTAGAGAGGAGATTGAGCTTCGTCGGGACGAAGAGGAGCGTCGGGCCTTGCTGCTTTGGCGGTAGAATCGGGCTGCGATGTGTGGTGGGAGGTTTAGGAATGTTTCATCTAAAGTCATTTCCACATCTGTGAGAGAGTCTGTGTCTGAGAGAGGTGTCGGGCCGGCATCTGGAAGCTGGATCTCGATGTCGGAGTTGCGACGGACCATGATAGACGGTGAGGACGCGCTTCTGGCGGGGCAGAACTGATAAGGGTTCAGGGTTGTGAGTTGGGTATGGCGGGTTTGTGTTCTGTTCTCCTTGCTAACTATAAGGATAGGATATGGATATGAAAAGGAAAAGAGGATTCTAAAGGACTCTCTGGACTGGAAAGTCAAGACTCAAGCAACGGATGCGAAGGGATCCGTGCTTCGTTTCAGAGGTCAAAGGAGATTAATGTAGGAATAGGAGACATGGGAATCAACACCCCTGAATTAGGTCATAGAGAACAGAGAATAGAGCACTAGGAACAGAGCAGTGACGATTACTGATCTCGGAAGATGGAATCCAATGGCCGCAAGCAGAAGTCAACACCGCTGATGTAATCACGCGATAATGATTTCGTGTAGATGTTGACGTGATTGGAGTCTTCAGTGTTCACCATCGGCTCTTCTTGTCTCGACTACAGAAAGTCTTCCTTTCACGTGGATCCGAGACTGGCGCAGAACCTTAGAATCCGGAAAGTTGCAGACTGACGCAGCTGCCTTGTTGATGTTTCAGGCGATCTACGCAGATGATCGGCCATGTGATGTGTATGAGCCTTGATTATACACGTGGGGATAGGCTGAAACATACGGGGTGATATGTCTGGACCTAACCTTGGAAGGCCAACTGCATATGGTCAACATTGCAACCGCCACGAGCTTCCTAACTGGTGATTGCACAAAGTTGTGGTTATCTAGTATGTCCTCCGTGCATAGCTCAGTTGGGGATTGGTAATGATAGAAGCTGGAGATAGCGTTGCATTTGGCAGGGGCGTCAGAGCGGTCTATCATGGAAGGGTTGCAGCTCTGGATGGCATAGAAATTGTGATCAATCGAATACTTCCACCTATTTTAAGGAGGTTCAACTCCCCTCGTCTAGGAGAACAAGGGTGTCACATCCCCCAGGTCATCACAGGATCTCATCCAGTACTGTAGCCCTGGAGGGGACATGAACACACAGGACTGGAGATCAGCACCAGGAAAGATATTGTAGCTTACCCCAGATATTCGCCTGTTGTTCTGTAGAGCAACTAATAGGAAGTGAGTCCAAAGATCGATGTCAATATAGGACCATGCAAACAGGGCAAACCAGACAAACAGATTAGGTTTTGGCAGTGGCCGCAAGCATCACCATGTCGTCAACCATCGAGAAGCGTATTACCGGTAACAGAGCAATCGAAATTGAAAAAAAAAATTGTATGGTATTGGATATGGGAATATAACAAAATGCGAAGATTCGCACAAAATAAAAGCAAAATAACAAAAGCTTTGCATCATGGCACATGAGATGTAGGAAGGAATCCAGTCTAAGGAGTAAGTCAAAAGTTCGAAACCACCCGACCAATCACATAGTAAACGGTCTTCTCAGGTCGATCGTCATCGAGACCGACGTGACAAAGGATATCAGAAGTCCTCAAGCCTAGGACCCCGGAATTTCAACCCCGGAACCAAAAAAAGGTCAAGCCAAAATTGAGGGGTACATGCAGAGAGATGGTGGAGGAAAGAAGCGAAGTCTATGAAAGTGACAGGCCAAACGCCGTCAAATAAAAAAGAACCTTCTCAGGCCAAGATGTGTTTTTGAGTTTCGTGAGAGCGTGAAAAGATCGGCCAAAAAATGATCTTTCGGGGACTTTACTCAATGGCGGAGGCACCGTCGCCGTGGAGGACGGGGTTGACCTTGGGGTTCCACTTGAGCTTGAAGTCCTCGCCGAGCTCCTTGGCGAGAGCGGCCTTGACGGCCTCGAGGACGTGGGGGAAGACACCGAAGTTGGCGGGGCTGTTGAGGTCGTTCTCACCACCCTGGAAGACACCGGTGCGGACGAGACAGGTGTTCCAGCCGTACATGTTACCACCGATGATGTCGGAGGCGGGGTTGTCACCGACCATGTAGATGTTGTCGGGGAGACGGGCAACTCCGTGGAGCTCCTCCATCCAGGACTTCATGACCTCGTCGGCGTAGGTGTAGGTAGCGCGCTCGGGCTTACCGTAGACAACACGCTCGAGATCAACACCGGTGAGGGTCTTGTACTGGGCCTCAATGGCGATGCGGAAGGCACCCTGGGTGAGACGGGGGAGACCCTTGTGCTCAGTGGGCATGAGGAGATCACCCTGGGAGAAGTAGATGGGGATACGGGTGGCGACGGGGTCCTCGGCCTTGGTGAAGATCTTGCCGTCCTCGGCAAGGAGCAGATCCATGATGACCTGCATATCGGTCTGGTAGTCACGGGAGTCGGCGAAGACCATGATGGCGTCGAACTTGGTCTTGGTGAAGTCGCGGGGCTTGGCCTGAGCCTTCTCCTCCTCGGTCAGAGTGGCCCAGGGAGAGATGGAGGGGTCCCAGGCGAGGAGGTCCTTGGGGTGGACAACGTCCTTGAAGCCGTAGTTCTCGGCAACCTCGCGGATCTTGAAGTCGTCACCACCGAGAACCAGAACGGTGTCGTAGTACTCGGACAAGGCCTGCATGGGAGTGTGGGACTGGATGAACTGGTCGGTGGAGATGGGCTGCTCGAGGATCTCGGAGAGCTGAGCACAGCGAGCCTCCTCGGTCTTACCACCACCGTTGGTGAGGAGAATGTGGGGGATGCGGATGCCCAACTCGTTGTCACCGTTGAGGATCTTGAGGGCGACCTTGGCCTCCTCAATAGCGTGGTTACCGTGTGCCAGCACACCGTCAATGTCGAAAGCGAAGGCCATGTTCTTGGCCTTGGCGGTCTTCTCCTTGTTGAGGTCCTGGACCTGAGAGGCCATGATATCACGGGAGACGGAGGGAACTCCGCTGCCCCGCTGCACCGATGAGAGACGGGACATGCGAGGGGAGCGGGGGATGGGGAGAGAAGTTCCGAAGGAGTTGCGAGAGTTGCGGCGGTCCTTCATGGAAGGAGCCAAGCTCAGGTTGTGCATGAAGGAAGCGGCATCACTGATGGCGCTGCGGGTAGCGGGGATCTCAATGGTGTTACCATCCTGTCCAGAGGGAATGGTAATGTTGGATCCACGAGGTTGGGTCTCTTGGGCCTTGGGGTCAACGCCCAGCTCAGCTTCGTCAAAACGAGCCATTGTGAAGGTGGTATAGAGGAGTAGAAGGGATAAGGTGGTCTTCTACTTAAGAGTCACTGATGGGGATCAGGACTCAAAGATAATTAAAGGAAGTGAGGAGGGAGAAGGGAGAAAAAAATGACACTGATAACGAACAAGTGGGATGAGGGAGGGAGTTGAGCATATATATACAAAGCCCTATCTCATACCGGATTCAAGACAAACGGAAAAAGGGTGTATTTTGCCATTGATGGTTACGGGGATCCACTCACCGGGTATCATCATTCCTATGAATTATCGTCATCATTTGGCAACAAGATATCAATTTGCGGGTGGAGGATGAAACCGACGGGCGTGTACAGAGTACCTGCGTCATTGTGGCTGACACACTGTTTTTCCGTGTACCCAGTACGCGGGACACATTGCTTCCCGGTGGCCGACTGAATCAAAAAGGTCGTGATTGGACGAGGCGGGGCTGGCTAGGCCGAGTTTGAAGCAACGCAGCACGCCGAGTGGGTAGGAAGAGGCCTGAGACGGAGGGACGATTGGCTTGGAGTGCAGTTCGCCCGTGGACCGGCTTGAGATCGATGGAGCCGATGACGATCGGCTCAAACGCTCACTGCGCCGTTTCGGTCGGTGATGTCATCACGGGCCTTTGAAAATTACTAGCGGTACTTTTGCGTCTTTTTCTTTTCATTTCCGTAACTTTCAATTGCATCGAATTTCCCGTTTGGAGATGTTGACCTGCCTGAATGCCCAAGAATATCAATTGGGTACCTAGAGATTGTCTTCAATAGCAAATCACTAGTATCTGTTCGTATACCGTGGAAATAGCATGCACAACAAGGTTCGCGATCGCCGTAAACCAAAAGGAGGGGGTTACGGCAAGTCCAATTTCTGATTAGATAATGGACTGGCTTGCCCCTCCACCCCACTTTCCATCGTCATTGCCTTCTAGCTCCACCCACTCTTCTATTTGTCTATCTTCTACAGCTGGAGCTCCTTCTTCCTTCCTACACACTACTATACACAATTATATTCACAATGTCATCTGGACAAACTCTTACTCTAAGCAATGGCGTGAAGATGCCCGCCGTCGGCTTCGGCACCTTCGCCAGCGAGGGCTCCAAGGGCGAGACCTACGCCGCCGTCACCGCTGCTCTTAACACTGGCTACCGTCACCTTGACTGTGCCTGGTTCTACCTCAACGAGGACGAGGTTGGTGAGGGTATCCGTGACTTCCTCAAGTCCAACCCCTCCGTTAAGCGTTCCGACATCTTCGTCACCACAAAGGTGTGGAACCACCTGCACCGCCGCGAGGATGTCCTCTGGTCCGTCAACAACTCTCTTGAGCGTATGGGGCTCGACTACATTGATCTCTTCCTCGTTCACTGGCCCATTGCCTCCGAGAAGGAGACCCAAGAGAAGCCCAAGATCGGCGCCGACGGAAAGGTACGTGCAATGCCATTGCCAAACAAGTTACACGAGCTATAGCTAACCTATTACACCGCAGTACGTCATCCTTAAGGACCTCACCGAAAACCACGAAGAGACATGGCGCGCCATGGAGGAGCTTTACGAACAAGGCAAGGCTCGCGCCATCGGTGTCTCCAACTGGACCATCCCCCAGCTCGAGGCCATGAAGAAGTACGCCAAGGTCTTCCCTCAGGTCAACCAGATTGAGATTCACCCCTTCCTGCCCAACGACGAGCTGGTCAACTACTGCTTCGCCAACAAGGTCCTGCCCCAGGCCTATTCTCCTCTGGGCTCCCAGAACCAGGTCCCCACCACCGGTGAGCGCGTGGCTGAGAACAAGACCCTCAACGCCATCGCCGAGAAGGGCGGCAACACCCTCGCCCAGGTCCTCATTGCCTGGGGTCTGCGTCGCGGCTACTCCGTGCTCCCCAAGAGCTCCAACCCCAAGCGCATCGAGTCCAACTTCAAGTCTATTGAGCTGAGCGATGAGGACTTCGAGGCTGTCAACCAGGTTGCCAAGGGCCGCCACTGCCGCTTCGTCAACATGCACGACACCTTCGGTTACAACGTCTGGCCCGAGGAGACTGCCCAGGGCCTGTCTCTGTAAAGACAGGATCTATAATGGATTTTAAAATAATCACCCTCAAATGAGGGCATTTGAGAGGAAATGTGTTTACGAACGGACTACGAACTCTGTTAGATGAATTGGACATACCATTGATCTCAAACCATACCCACGTACTCCGTACACGTAGCTCTTTCTCAGCCTCTGTTGCCTTGTTTCATCCGTACCGTAGACTGGAGCTCGGGATTGAGCCGACTCTCTCATTCGGTGCCAACTTCAAACTTCACCGGCACAGCCCTTCAATCCCAAACCCCGCCAGGATCCACGACCCCTCCAAGGCGATGGAGGGGTCCAATAATTGAGGTCAGGGCGACTACAGCATTCCCAACTAAGAATACCGAGAAACCACGGAAACCGCAAATTGCAAATTTCGCAACAGACGCTACGCTAATACTGTAATTTCTGAAATTTGGTCTGAGTCCCCTGCCAATCAGGAAACAGCTCTCTCAGACATCCCGCCGATGATTGGGGAGTAGCCTATAGTTAGCGGACAGTATAATCAAGTATTAAATATTAAATATTATAAAATTAAATAAATAAACAGTACGGAGTACACAGGGTTACACTGTCCCTGAACAAAGTGTTGCAGTCTTCCTAACCACTCCCTCCAACTCTAATTTACTAAGAAAAAAGCGGCTCCCATTTCCACCTCGGATCCGGAACTGTACCTTTTCTCACGCCCTACCCGTGGACAGCAAAGAAAACAGAAATAAGAAATAAGAAATAAGAAATAATCCAAGGAGCAGTGTGCTCCGACCCAATGCAGCCGATGTCATCCCGCGTTGACCTGTGGCTCGACCGGGAAGCCCCTGCGCCACTAAGGGGCTTAGCGTTCTAGACGCGTTACCGCATTGGGCCCTAGCGCGCTGGCCTTTGCAGAATCCGGAAAATGTCGGAGTGGTGGGCTGTGATTGTACGTTTCTCTGCGCACCGAGACGCCGAATCGAGTCTGTTCTCGTTTCGAGGGGTTACAGGCAAGTACTTGGATTGGATGTTGGACTGAGTTGGATGTTGGACTGAGTTGGATGTGGGTGTGTTGGGTCCAGAGCTGCGATTACGTGGAGGTTGTTGTACGGTGTTCGCCAAGTACGGAGTACTGTAGAGTCTTCGATTCTAACTATAGCCCTGCATGTCTTCGACAAATGCGGCACCGAAGTAAACAAAGCGAAGTGGGATGAAGATCCCATTACCTAAAATTCATTGGAGGGGAACTGTAAACTGTAAACTGTATGCATGCAATACAAGTGCTCATACAAGTGCTTGTACACGGTACTAGCGCTGGTCTCCTTCCAATATTGGATGATCGATGACGGAGATTACTTGCTAAAGGCCTCAGAAATCCCTTAGTGGGATATTTAATGCCTCATCTACGTAGTAGGGTCCAGTCTCTAGTATGTATGCCTTGAACCTTTTGCCGGCCCGGGTTCCAAGGTTTCATTCGCATCCCGAGACCGATCGTGATCGGGATTGTCGGGGGAGGAACTTCGGCGGAATAGAGGTGGTCCGGTTTTCCTTGAATATAGAGGAATAACCCTGGAGTACGAGTTGTGTATAATTGTAGCAGTTACTAACAATAGGCCATTTCTAAGGCTCACAGTCCAGCTTCTAAGGCTGCAGTGCATGCGACATTGGGCTGATCTACCTTACATCGGGGCATGTGCATCGACGCGAAAACTGGAGTACATACACTACCCTGCAGGATACCAGTTCGACGCGAGCTCGACTACCACTGGGCATGTGAAGACATACGGCAATATAGAAATTAGGTATGAGCGGCTGCCCTCTGCACTGGCCTGTCGATATAGACTGCTCTAGCCCGCCCGGTTTGCAAAAAAACCTCACGGAGATCAGCGCGGTAACGGCTATCCGTACAAGTATCAAGCCACCAGAATATCTGATTGGGAGAGGCTGAATGTAGCAGCTGGGCAAGTGCTCGCATCTGGCTCGGATCATCTTCAACTTGGGCCTGAACGCGCTGTCCGGGTGCCCGCTCCAACCTTGGATGTGTATATCCTTTGTCTAACTTTGTCAAAGCGGCTAGGTGCATGCGCTAGCCCTACGACCTTGGAAGAAGGGATTGAGTGCCAGGGTCGGAATGTGGCCCGAACCTTGAGCCTGTGGAGGTCGAGAGGTGTCCAGGTGAGGACGTCGTCCCTACGGGACGTTGTGGAAAGCGTGGCGTAACGGCACAGACGTCATTCTGCATGAGAGTGAACCGTGCAGCTACATCTTATCTTGATCAGAGATGAAAAGCTGCATTCATTAAGAATAAGATAGAACGAAAAGAAAAACATAACGGTTGGTATCTCAAAAGACAAGCGAACTCCCTGGATATATATACGTGTAAAAAGAGCGACGGTACGAAAATCAGGGTATCAGTAGCTTGCAATAAGCCGAAAACAACAAAGAATCAGATCTCTGCACACTATCCGCCGTGAAGATCAAGATCTCGAGCGCACCCGCTTGGCGGCCGGGGTGCACCCAGCGCTCATCTGGAGGTGACTCCCAGATGTATCGTCTGTGCCCTTTGAGCTGCGGGTGGGAATGCCACTGACGAAAGATTGGTCTGTGTGCTGTTTGGCCTTGGAGGCAGGCGCAGGGAGCTTGGACGAGCTCGGGGATTTGGGAGAAATCTTACGGCGGCCCTTGACGGGGGTGGAGGGGGCGGGCGCCGCCACGGGCGCCTCGGCTGCGGAAGGCTTGCTTGTGCTGCGACTGGGCTTGACAGGGGTGCCGGAGCCCATCTTGCCTAAATCGCCTAAGCGCCTCACCCGGCGTGACCGCGGGGTTGCAGAGTCGGGTGCAGTAGGGGCGGTTAGACCGCTGTCTGTGGCCCCACTTTCACCCTGGTCTGACTTCTCCGTCTGGCGACGGCTGCTGCGCTGGGCGGGTGCGGCTTTCTTGGTCGATCGCTTGCTCTCCGCTCGTGGGCGAGGTGTTGCGCCGACGTCATCTTTGCATTGATCACCTTCATCTTCGAATTCGTCGATGAATTCTTTGTATTCTTCATACTCGGCCATGCGCTCTTCGTTCCACGAGACTTGCTTCCGCTTCGTGGAGCTGGCATCGCGAGGCGAGCTCTCGGGCTCATCGCTGCCAGCCGGAGAACTCTCATCACTGGACTGTTGAGCAAGAGCTTCCAGAGCGACATTGGGAGTAACAGATTTGCCCTTGTTGAACCGGGTGTTGCGCTTCGTAGCCAAAGCCACCTGCTGGGCGTCGGTTCGCTGCAGGAAAATGAACTCGTTGCCCTTCGCCCGGCGGAGTGCGATAGTGTTGCGCACCGAAGGGCCACTTGGACCTTTGGCGCGAGCGCTTCGGCGACAAGTAGGACTCGCGGGCACTGGCTCTTCCATGATTTCTTTATGAATAACCTCCTCCTGGTCTGCGGGGACGACAACAGGAACAAACTTGACGTCATGTTTACTCGGTGAGATTTGCACCTTGACTGGCGAGGGGGAGTTGGTGTTGAGATCTTCCAACGCTCGTCGCGATCGCGGCGTCGATTGTTCGACTTCAGGCGACTCTTCCATGCTGGAGGATACTTCTGAAGGTTCCGCGTCCTCGGGATGCGACACCTTGGCGGCGCGCTTCGCCTTGGCCCGCGACAGGAAGTCATTCAGCAGGTCTGCATCCTCTCCGTCCAAGGAGCTTCGCAGAGCAGATCGCACCAATTTCACTTCTTGCTCCTGAGTGAGATCTTGCTCAGGCTCCTCGCCGGCCAAAGACTCGCCCTTGGCCTCTCCTGCTTGGTCGATCACGGGCGGCACCACTTGTTCGAGGGATCTAGACTGCAGATCTTCAGCAGTCTTTGCGTCGGATGTCGCGATGTCTGTGTTTTCGGCCAGGGCATCATTGTAGACCGGTGTCTTGGCGGACTGCCACATGTCGCTGAGCGGCTGAGGGGAGCCGTTCAGAGCGGCATCATTACTAACGGGCTGGTTGGCCGTAAATCCAAAAACGCCTTGGGCGTTATCGTTGTGAATGTTAAAGTTGAATTCGGGCATTTTGCCTATCATATGTTAGCTATAGGTTCCGAGTAAGGTAGTGGGTTCGGGATGCCACAATATCCCATCGGGGGCTACTCACGTTTCTTGCGAGACGCCTGCATCTCCCATTTGGTCTCTAGGAACGAGCGGCCGCGTTGCTCTAGTTCGGTCTCCTGGTCTGCATCGCTGGGGTCGACGCATCGGCGCTTAACGCCACGCTGGTAATCCGAAGTCGAGTTCTTAGCGGCACCAATACCAGTGCTCTGGGTTTCTGTTTCAGTCTTCATGCCGCCGAATGGGAAGCGAATGCGCTTCCACAGCTTTCGTGATTTGTCGCCGGCGCGGACAGGGGTCGAAGGTTTGCGATCCCACAGGCGTGGCAAGGCACTCAGGGCCTTGATTGGCGTAAAGCTAAATGAGCTCTCTGTGGGTGGGTTTGCGGTGGCGCTGTGGTAGGAAACACGCGATGTTAGTGTCAACAATACAACAGCGGTGTGGACCACAACAAAGCACGGGGGTAAACAACGTGCGCAAGAACCAAACTAGGAACGAAATTCGAAGCCGAGCAGAAGCCAGATGGAAAAGGGGCTGTAGGGAGAAATGCGACATACCTTTGCGCAGGCGAGGGAGGGTGGTTCTCCATGTTGACGCGCGTGGAATGTGTCAAAAATGTGCTGGGATCCGGGTATTCAAGTATATACAATTCAACCGGTCGGAAGGGTTAAGTCGATGCAATAGGAATCATGTAAACTGAAGATACAGCCCGCTATATAGCGTTTGTCGAAAACTCGTGATAGATGCGAAAGTGAGGCGAGGCGGGATGGGGTTTTGCTTTGTTCGTTCGTTGCCCGGCCAACCTGTCACCGTATTCTGATAGCCCTACAATCTTTATTTTATAGACTGGCATCTTACTCCAACTGTAACATCCAGATTATAATCTCGAATGCGGAATACTTCTTGTATCATTTAAGCAGCTGACGGACTCGTGCTTATGTTTGTAGTTCTATATCCCAGAAAAATGGAGATATATTATTCCATGGGGCCGCTAAGCGCCCTATACCTAGCTGCCCTTCCTGCAGGGCTTCGTGTCCATTTCTCTCGATGTATTCGCCCTTCAACATCAGCCCTGTATGTCTTCGCCCGTCGTGACCTTTCACGGCCCAAATCCTGGTGTCCAAGTCGGCGTGAATCACGGATCGATATCTACAATATCCGCTGGTAGGCAATTCGAGCCTCCAGGGCTCTACCCCGCTTGGGCATCGCTGACAGGCGCTTAGATATTCTCAACGAGTTACCCATCGTAAGCGGTGCCTTGTTTGATTCCTTCGAGAATCAAAATGAAGACGTTTGTCTATCTGGGACCAGAACCCAAATTCTGCAGCAAATCACCACATGGGCAACCTCTCCAGGCCCCCCAATATTCTGGTTGAAAGGCATGGCGGGAACAGGGAAATCAACAATCTCGAGAACTTTGTCGAAATCATTCGCAGGGTCTAATATACTGGGCGCCAGCTTTTTCTTCAAGACAGGAGAAAGAAACCGTGGCAACGCGATATCACTCTTTCCTACCCTTGTGAGGCAGCTGGTCGTGGCTTTTCCTATAATAGCGCCAGCTGTGCAGCAAGCACTTCACACTCATCCCCGAGTTTGGGAAAAGGCTTTATCGGTGCAGTTTAAAGAATTACTCTTACATCCACTGCAAAGCCTGAAATCGCCGAATCGACCAACCGCTGTTATCGTGATCGATGCGCTGGATGAATGTGATGATGACACGAACATAGAGACCATCATTCGGCTACTGCCTCAGCTCAGATCGGTAGAGGCAATACGTGTGCGAATCTTTCTGACCAGTCGTCCAGAGCTACCTATACGGCTTGGCTTTTCAAGGATACTAGATCAGCACCAAGATTTTGCCCTCCATGAGGTACGGGAAATTGAGATAGCACATGATATATCGTTGTTTTTGGAGCACCGGGTTGCTAAGATTCGGGAACACAATGATCTACCGGATGATTGGCCAGGCAGAGAGAACATCCATCAGCTTGTGAATATTTCCGTTCCGTTATTCATTTTCGCGGCTACTGCCTGTCGTTTACTTGAAGAGGACCCCTGGGAACTGGCAGAAGTTCTCACAGATATGCTGATCTGTGGATATGACGGCTCTAAGTTGAATTGGAAGCACCAGCTTCATGGAACATATATTCCTGTGCTGAATCGCTTCCTACGGAAACAAGGCAGTCGCGATGAGAGCCAGGTGGTTCGTGAGTTCCAGCGTATCATTGGATCGATCATTTTACTTGAGAGTCCTCTCTCGGTGAAAGCTCTTTCAGAACTCTTGGATATGCGTGTCGAAAAGGTCAAATGGGGATTGAGGTATTTCCACTCGGTTCTCAACATCCACAACCATGATGATTCGGTACCTATACGATTGTTTCACCTCTCGTTTAGAGAATTTCTCCTGGATCCAGAAACATCAAATCTGACTCAGTTGTCGGTCGACGAAGAATCTACCCATCGCCAACTATCAAAATTATGCATGTCTGTTTGTCGTCGAGACTTGAAAGAGAACATATGCCATCTAGATCCTGGAACGGGAAGGGAAGATATTGACGCCCAGGGGCTCCATGAGCTTCTATCGCCGGCATTACAGTATTCCTGCCGCTATTGGGTACATCACCTAGTTCGCGGCTATTACACCGAAGCCGATGACATCCATATGTTTCTCAAAGAATTCTTTTTATATTGGGTGGAAGCGATGGCAATACTTGGGAGTGCCTCTCATGTGATTCGAGATCTCAATCTGCTGCAGTCAATGTCCTCCGTAAGCATTTACTGGGCAATCTTTTTCGCCAACTCGTTCGACTAATACTACCCGCAACAGGGATTCCGACATGGAGAGCTGAATAGTTTCATACACGATGCAAAAAGGTTTGCACTTCGGAATGTTCAGATTGTCCATGAAGCGCCATTGCAGCTTTATTGTTCCGGCCTTCTCTTTGCCCCAAAGATGTCAATAGTTCGGAAGTGTTTTGAAAGAAGGCTTCCGAACTGGGTGCACCTAAAGTCGGAGCATCAGAAAGATTGGGTTCCAGAATTGCAGACCATTGAAGGCCATAGTGAATCTGTGACCTTGGTGACCTTGTCTGAAAACCATCAGATGTTGATATCCCTCTCCTCACTGGAAGGTACCATCCGAGTCTGGGACGCAATGACGGGTGCTTTGCAGAGGACATACAACGTCGATGATTCAGAAGACATTACCTCCATTGTTTTATCCCCGAGCGGTCGATATCTGGCTACAATTGGCCCGAAAATTGGCTTCTGGGATCTTTCTACAGATGTTCGCCCGAAAATACTGAATGGCCAATGTGCAGCCTTTTATCGAGGAAATGAATTTCTGGTGGCTGTGGATCAGCTGACCGTTCGATTCTTGAACATAGAGTCCGGTATTATGACAGAGATTCAGCTTGAGCAAGAAGATCATTTCAATAAGATCACATCATCTGGTCCACTGTCATTCGAACACAGGGAAGATGAAACGGGGCTTGTGGTTTATCCAGCGATCTCAGCTGATGGCCAGCTTATAGTAGCAATCTGTGACTGGACTCCAATGATTAAGGTCTGGGAGACTAGTACAGGCAGACAAAGAAGGGGCATTTGGAACAAGCATGGCATCTGGAAGCCCCCTAAGGGGATGGAGTCAAGGATGCATACCTTTTCTGGCCAAAGTCAAATCCTGGCAACTGTGCCGCCAAACGGGGACTTTATCTACTTATGGAACATCGATACCACTGATCTCAAGCGTGCCATCCAGGTGGAGCACCACTCGATCCCTGATTGGATCACGATATCTTCCGATAGCCAGCTTCTCGCCTTCGTCTCAGAGTCCGAGTCCGCAACAATCTCAAAAATCCAAGTTTGGGCAATTGACTCTGGAACTCTGAGGCATGTTTTTTTGAACTCCAGTGGCAGCTGGTTCAACTCACCAGCCTTTTCTCGTGACTGCACATTCCTAGCATCGGGCACAGGTGACCACTTTATCAAGCTTTGGGACATCTCCGGCTACCTTAAAATAAGCGAGGACAACAAAGCTCCCTCGAGGCAGCTCAAAAGAGTTGTATTCTCTCCCGATGGCTCTCTGATAGCGACAACCACAGAATCTCAGCATGAGATCGCAGTCTGGCATGCGAAAGGCGGAACTATTCTGGGCACATTTCCCTTGCCTGCTCGTTCTAACCAATTTCGCATCGAGCTAGCCATCTCGCCCAACAATCAAATGCTTGCGGCTGTAGCTCTCGTATCTAATAATAGTCACCGGGGTCAACCAGGAAAACCCCAGGACCTAGTTGCTCCCTTGATGCTCTGGGAACTCGCGACGAATCACTTATGGAAAATAGATGACAACTATTGTTGGTCCACTAATGGATATGCATCTTTCCCCCCGGTATTTTCGCCTGATTCAAATTCACTGGCACTGGCCTGTGGCCATGGCGGTGTCCGGGTATATGATACCATCGCCAAAACCATCGCCGTTGCTCTGGAGCCTACTACTATTTTAGATACTCCAATGCCTGACCTTGCACCAGAATTCTTCTTCTCGCGCGGTGGCGATGTGCTGGCTTACAGAGATCGGGCAGGGATTATCCAAACTTGGAACAAGATGACAGGTATCCTGGGCAAATCCCCCCGATCCCGTACACCCAATCGTGTTGGTCGCTTGCGGCGCAAAAATGAGCAAAATCCGAGAATGGCGATAGATACCATGCACCAATCCTCTCGATACACCGATTACCCACCCAGTGACTCTGTGTGTTTTGGAACCTTCTCGCCGGATGGCGGATACCTGGTCTTTGTTCTTGATTCCAAAGTGATTGAGATCTGGGATGTCAACTCTGGCAACCTCCTTCATATGGCTGAGTACCAGACTGGGTCCGAAGACATTGCCGATATTGTTTTTAATAGAGGAGGGTTGACGCTCCTGACTCTTCTGGGCCCCAGAGAAATCGCAATCAAGTCTGAGCAGTGGGAACCTGAGTGGGAACCACAGGACCCACAAGTACTGGTGAACCACAGAGTTACTGCAGTAAATGCTGATGGTTGGGTATACATGCGAGGGCGAAGAGTATTATGGCTGCCTCACAGGATTCGGCCTCACCCTTTCCAATACCAGTGGGATGACGCTAAGTCCAACACTATATCGTTCCATGGAAATTCAGTTGCGTTGGGTAGCATGTCGGGTGATGTTACCTTTCTTGAATTTGACAGTGATCGCGCAGAGGCCAGTATTTAGTACTTTATCTTCAAATATTGGAAATCGAAGGTTCAGAAAAACCCCCATCTTTCTCTGCTTCCCACCTGGGCACGAGCGTATACCTCTACCTATACTCGCAAACCCCAGGTGCCCTGACTTTTGACCAACTGCTGACTTTATTGGTAACCGAGTGATTGAGGGTGCCTGTATTAGACCGGCAGCTTCTTCAATTGAAGAACTTCTTCCAAGGTTGGCCAGCTTGAGGTGTCGATGCCAAGATAAGCATCGCCAAAAGAAGTGGCAGCGTCAAACTACGGCGCAGTGAAGCATACACAGTTGTGATTGTATGAGCATGAGGAATATCGCAGAGCATCTCAGTAGGTAGACTACATGGCAGGTAGGATCCATGGATAAAGTATCAAGGTATTCCCATTACTAGACACGGATACAGCATATACTAGGGATTAAAGGCAGGCACATAGGTGCCTGAACACCAGAGCTAGACCGGAGTTAGCTTCCCAGCTCACCCGTGAACCTCGTGATTGGAGACATCTACGGCCTACAATACAGTACGGAGTAGCCCAAAGGTTAATGACATCCCCTAGCCTTTACAGACCTTGAAAGGTTCCATCTGGGTAGCAATGTATCTCGGGCCTAAGCCCACAAACTTGATCATATCTCATTAATCATATCGTGCGACTCTAGCGCTGTGCGGCAGGATCCCGTGCCTTCCCCGGAACAGGAAACAAGCCATCGGCATTCAACTCTCTTTCATCATACGGATCTCCAAATTCAGCTATACGAGAGGTTGCCGGTCAGTATGGGGAGATCCATAGAATGAATACCCGGATACAAAAACGTACCTAGACTAAAGCCCTTGTCAATGACAAACTCCATAGCGCGCTGGTAGTCTTCCTGTGCACGTTTGGTCCTCCAGGCCCCCACGAGGGGGTTTGCGCTCGTATCATGTTGTCCTGTCAGGTCCTCGAGTGGTGTGCGGTGGACCTTAGTAGATCCACCAATCCCTTGTGTCTGGGAGCCAGGTGGAGAGATCTCTGATGGGTTGGTTGTAGAAGCCTGGGCATTGCCGGTGGGAGTGCGAGCGCCGGCCCTGTCATCGCGGATAGAGTCAATGGACGATGTCATTGCGGAATCGCCGTCGGGGTCTTTGTGGTCTGTGTCGTGGTTAGTGAGATTGTGACGGCGCAGAAGAAGAATATGAGATCGATATTCAAATGGGGTGAGGTAGATGCCACTTACCGACGGCCATGGCTTGAATGGAGTGAAGTTGGAGAAGTGCGGGATCAACAGCTCGGACAGGCGGTGGCCCCGGGGTTTCGCACCCCGAATTTTTCTTCTTTTTCACCCTGTCAGCGATATACTGCACATACTAGAATTACGTTTTTGCCTCTGCGATCTATTCGAGTTTTGATTCTTTATTTCCTCCTTTTTGGAATTCCCTCTGTGTGCAATGAGTGCAAACTTCGGTGCGGCTCCCGACGCCTGGGAAGATTCGTGGGAGACTCAAGCAGATGTATGAAAGAACAGATCCCAAGGCCCATTGGACTACAACTCTAGTCCCTTGAAAGAGTCCTTAAAGGCCTGGCAGCCGGCAAAGCATGTACTGATAGCCCTTGACAGAACCTCGACTCTCACTCTACCCCGCCGTCCGAGAAGAAAGTCTCCTCCAAGGTGACCAAAGCACAACGCCGGGCACAGCAAGCAGAGTTTAACCGAAAACTATGGGCTGAAGCGTAAGTCTGAAATCTGGCAATTCCACAGTCCCGAAACTGAGTGGCCCCAGCGACTCCCCAGAGACATTTCATTTCGCCGAAGCGCGCGCCGATGTGCCCCTCAAGCAGGACATCAAGCCAGCAGTCAAGCTGTTGAGTCGAAAACCCCAACTCGTGACCAGACACTCCTCCTCGTCGGGTACAATCGATGCCGCAACCGCTGGACTCGGCCAGCTTGGAATAGACGATGACGATTCAGACGAGGAAAAGGCGCCCGAGCCCACGCCCGAAGAGCGCCATGCAATTGCGCTCAAGAACAGAGAGGAAAAGCAGCGGAAGTACGAAGAGGTGCGCGAACGCTTATTCGGTAGCCCATCCGCCACGGCTTCCGGGACGTCGTCGCCAGGCAGCACGACCCCGCCTCGACAGAATTCCGGTGAAGGTCGAGGCCGAGGAAAGGGGCGAGGTGGTGGAAGAGATCATCGAGAAAAGAGGGAACCATCGGCCGCTCCAAGCAAGTCTAAGCATCTTTACGATCCGTCTAGCCCGGCAAAATCAAATGCACCCTTTGGGCGGGGTGGCCGTGCCCAGCTTGAGCGTGTTGGCTCCGACCCTCAAGCTCCACAGCAACCACTACGCAACCCGCGAGGACCTGATGCAAGTGGAAGAGGTGGCTTCAATTTCAACCGCGGTGCGCGAACAGGCTAATATACATGATGCCAATATTTCTTTCCTATGACGCGACGCCGCTATCCAGGACTCAAGGAAGACCCCGTCCTGCATTGATGGCGTTCGCAACCTGCGACGTGTTTGGGCGGTTTTCTGTGTTCGGAGAAATGTCAGTGCGCCGCCAGACGTTCAAAAGAAAAACATGGGAGACTCACGGGCATAGCGCTCATAGCTGTCGAGGTACAGCTCATCTGTGCTGGTTGTCGCTTGGATATGCGGGTCACTCTCAATGGCATCTACCCAAGCCGCCAACCTGCTTCCCCGCTCGGCATCTGGCCAGCCGCGGTACGGCTTCAGGACCCGTCTCAGACGAAGAATCCAAGGGGCAGCTTGGACGTCTACAAGAGACATCTGCGGGCCCATGAAGAAAGGTCCTTTGGGGTGTGCTACCTCGAGCAGCTGCTCCATGGAAGCCCGTAGGCCCTGCGCCTTCTCAATCTGCCCCTGCTGGTCCTGCTCCTGCAGGACCTGGTAGAAACCAGGCACAAGATGCCGATTGATCTACCGCATATTAGCAATGGTCCCCGGACCAGGCAATTCTCGGTTACATACATGGTCCGCCCATAAGCGGCAATGGGCGCGCAATTTTGCATCTGCTGGAAGCATCGCTGCCCCTACACCCAGATCTTCGAGCTGCGGTTGATTGGTTAGCGAGAGATCGAAGCATCGATTGGTTGGCTTTACGTATTCCAGCAATACGTTACTTTCATAACATCCCCAGTTGTCGTGCCGCAATGCAGGGACAAGTCCCCTTGGGTTCACCTCCAACAGCGAAGCCGGCTTTGCGTACGGGTCCACTTCGATGTACTGGTACGGAATACCCTTCAGCTCCAACGCGATCCATACGCGCTGCACAAATGGACTTTGGAACGGGTTAAATGGGCATTTCATATGAATTTGGATCAGGGACGCTCACCAGAAGCAGCTTCCATATAATTTGAGGTTGACTTCGCCGGCGTGCTTGATGACGGTTTCAGCAGCCAGACCCGTCGCTTTGGTGTGGTATGATTTTGGGCCTGGTCCAGACATGACTCGGTTCTGTTGATAGTTTATTAGATCGTGTGTATGAAGTGACACGAAGAAAAATACGCATTAGATCTTGTTCGATCCAAAACCTGAGAGATGACGTAGCCACGCCCATGCGGGGATTCCATCTTGTTAAACCTCAAGGATGAACGTACCACTTTTGTTCTTTTTTCTTTCTTATCCTTCATGACGGATCGCTGAACACTGCTCTTCTTAACGCGATCGCTTTCTTCAAGCGTGTGCTGATGCCCGCCACTGACCCCGTCATCCTTGCCATTGGCCCCGTTTCCATTCACCCGCTGGATGGTGTAGTATCGTCCACCATTAGCCCCTGGGTGGCTAGGGGCCAGGCCGGGATTTGAGGGGAGCATCCCAAAAGTCTGAACGTTTCGGACGGAGGGATCACCGCCCAGAGCAAAAGTATACATGCCAGGTACGTTAGACGACCCGGCCTCAACGGGGTCGTCCAAGTCCGAAACCTCAGACCGGGGAAAGTATTCAATGACCTTGATTTTGACATGGCAAAGATCTCTTTCTCGTGCTGTGCGCTTGCGCTTCCTCTTTTCGGGGTTGTCGGATTTGGGCGTACCCGGAGGCCGGCCCTTCAACCGACAGTCCCAGTAATGGGAGACAAAGGGCTTACGCTTGTACCGCTGCGTAGAGCGATGAGAGTATACATTGTCAACATGCGGAAAGTAAGTATTGAACCTGGGCAGTGAGTCGAGCAGTCAGTTCCAGCCGCGAGGTAGATATTAGATACTAGGGAGAAGACATCTACATACTCATCCTCACTCAGGGTGATCATCTCATCAACGTTGAACAACCTATCTCTCCAGTACTCCAGATTGGGAGGGTCGGGTATCGCTTTGAAACCCCGTAGCTCGCCGTGCGCAACCAACGCCGTCGGATCAGCAGCCTCGGCGCTCATCTCGCCGAAGTCCTGCTGAAACGATTGAGTAGGCGACGGCAGCATCGCAAAGCCATCGTTGTGCGCCGGATGCGCCGGGTTCACCATCGCAAGACCATTCTGCGACAGGGATGCCGGAGGTAACATCTGTGCGGCACTGGGGGCATTGAAAGCCCCCGACTGAGGATTGATGAGCTGCTCATTTTGAAAGTCGTCGCCATAATCCCGGCGTTGCTGTAAACCGTCCCGATTGGATGGCTGCGTCTGTTGGAATTGAGTAGTCGGTCCATTCCCAGTCTGGTGTGATTGATGCTGATTCGGCTGAGCTGGGATCATGAAGTCGGGCACTGTCTCGCCAGGGCGAACGAATGTCGTGTTTTGCGCATGGCGCGTGATTCGGCGCGGTTCGACAGAAGGGCGATAAGGTACGAAGTTATGTGTTTCTTCGTCAAAGGGAACTAAATGCGACAGGTTCTCCGACATGTCGAAGTAGACAATTAGAGTTGTGGAGAAAGGGGTGCTGCTTTTGAAAGGGTTGAAGCGGCGTTGTGGGGTTGCAGTCCTGGGAAGCTCGGATCTTTTTGGCTTTCCTTTTGGCCTTCTACAAACAACACTACGGAATGCGCACCTCACTTCTGCTCAATCGTATATTGCAGTTTTGAAATACTCTATCCGAAGTCTAGAAACGCGTGATGCAATCGCATTCATGATCTGAGCTCTGAGCTCACAATCCCTTGCCTGCATGCTTCTTCGCTGCTTCCGAGTTCTTGAAGGGGAATCCAGTCGTCCGTTTGTCTGCGCCGGTCCGACGACTGATCTTCCCGTTGCTGCTGGCAAAGAGCATGCACCAGAGTCCAATAGCGGCCAGACCTGAATATCCGGCGACTCCGAGGGCGAAAAGACCTTGCCCGCCAGACACATACCAGGTGTAGGCGTAGAACGCGCAGGCGCTGTGGAAGACAGATGTGACCATCAGAGTGGGAACGGCATATGGCGCTTTGGGGTCATTGTCGTCTGTCGAAACGGATTCCTTGATGTCGGCAGTCAGAGGAATTGAACCCGTCAGCATCACGGTTAAAACGGCGATGGTCAGAAGACTGAAACCGAGGCACCGTGCAAAGTAAAGCTCCATTGCTGTGGGAATATGGTTAGAATGATCTGTGCCTAGGCACTGTTGTCTAGATGCTGGCACCACTCACGGGAAGCAGGTCGAGTTTCGTCTAACAGCATGGTCACAATGATGCTTGGACCAGCAATCAGGGGTATGCTCTGGAGAACTAGCCATCCGGCAGTTGAATACGTGTAGGCGTGGAAGACCTTTTGACTGTTTGTTAGCTCGATCCAGTACGGAGTACAGTAGAAGGCAATGTATGAAGCCATGCTGCAAGAGCTGAGTGTTGACTCACATCCATGATGTTCTCGTTATCAAAGTGTAGAGAATTGCAATTAGAGACTTGGGAGATTGGGAGATTGAGGGTAGAGAGTCAGCTCGTAGGAAAAGAGCTCCCGGTCATTTAAGGCTGAAGCATTGTAATGGGTGACGTCACAGCAACATTACTTGTTTGACTTGTTTGCACTGATTTAGCCTACTGCAGAACCACCACAATACGAGTACGAGTATGATTGCTATAAGATTGATAAAGATGACCATGTATGTGTATTCGTTAAATGCAGTAAATCAAATGCGCCCCAATCCCAAAAAAACCTTAGGCCCAACAGCCCCGTTGAACCCCAGAAATGCAATTTAAACAGTGGTGTAAGTTTTGTGAAACTTTACTGCTGCATGTTGCTTGCACGAAGGTATCTCGTGAAGCTGTTGTCCTGGTCTGAGGGAGCACTCTGGGAGCCAGAGAGGGCTTCCTTATAGCGTTGGGTGAGACTCTCATCATTACCCGCATCGGGGCCCTGGTAACCCTGGTAGTCCTCGTAGTCGCTATCGTCCTCTCCGTCTGCCAGACCGCGCTTGATGATATCGTCTTCCTCATCTTCAGCCTCACTGACAGTTTCAGGTTCACCAGCAGCAGGCTTAGGAGCTGCTGGTCTGCTTGAGCCAGACACACTCATATCTTTCATGAGCTTGCCGAGTTCAAGCTCGCGCTGGGACTCCTTCTGCTCTTCGCGCTCCTTCTTCTTGCGCTCTAATTCGGGCTTGTAATCACGCTCGAACTCCTGTCGCTTGAGCTCCACAGCTTCAAAGAATTCGTCAACACCATCACCAGTCATCGAACTGACGCCGACAATGCTCAAGTGACGGTAGAACTCCTCAAGCATCAGACTCATGCTGTTAAGAAGGGAACCCATATATCCACTTCCAGCGCCAAAGCCACCGGCACCGCCTTCGGTTCCGAAAGCGCCTGATTCTTCTTCCTTGCGCAAAGCCTGCTGGAATGCGTCGAAGTCGGTCATCCACTCCTTGGCGAACTCGGCATCCTTAACATCGGTCTTGTTGAAGACAAGGATCATGGGAAGCTTAGTCTTGTACAAGATACTGCAGGCGTAGAGCATGTTACTCATAAAAGTGCTGGTAGAGCTCGCGCGAGGTGTATCGATAACGTAGGCAATAACCGTGGGGAAGGACGATGCCAGAGTCTCGAGAAGAATGCTACCAGACGCACTCCAGACGAAAACTTCGATCTGGCCGGGTGTGTCTACCAGAATGTGTTCGATGGGCTTTGCAGAGGGGTTTTCGGGGTTCGGAGCAGTGCGCTTCTCCAGAAGAGAGATGATCTGGTCGACCTTGGTGGCGAAGAGATTCAACGAGGTCAAGATACCGCCATTGGGTCCGAGGTTGTATTGCTTCATCACTTCCTTGTAGTTGATCGAATCACGAATGTCGATGTTGCTGTCGAAGGGCACCGAATGGACCGCGGGGTCCAGGTTAAGGACATATGGAACGGTTTTCTTTTCGTGGAGATGAGAGTTGATTCTTTGCATGAAAGTAGTCTTTCCAGAGCCTTTAAAAGTACGATGTCTATGATTAGACGAAGGCCAGTAACGTGGGGGGGGGATTATTTCATACCGGCCATGCCCACGCAGACCACAGACACTGGAGTCGCCATTCTGAAGACTTTTCGCGAGAATGATCAGATGGATTGTGTATAGAGGTAAGAAGTTATAAAAAGATGTGATCAAGTGGAAAGGTCGAAGATGCGCAGGAGAAGAAAGCCAAGCTCTTTTTTTTGCCCGAAATCTTTTTGTCGCGGGGAAGCCGAGATCTGCGACTGGACCGCCCGGCACTTTAAAACGTCATCCGACTTTTGCCTCGAGCTTCTCCCTGCATACTCACCAAACACAATGACTTTGGAAGATTTCGAAAAGTCGCTCGCGGAGGGACAGGAGGAGCGACACGGAAAATCAGATCGCGAAAGACACCATCGAGACCGGAACCGCGATCGCGATCGTAGCAAAGACCGCTCGAGAGAGCACCGCCATCACCGCTCCAGTCACCACCGGCGGCATTCCTCCAGATCCCGCGAACGCGATAGCCACCGAAGCCGGGAATCCAGACACCATGACGATGACGGCCACCGACACAAACGCTCGCGTCGTTCCACCGACCAGGGAGACGAGCACGGTCATAAACGTCGTCACCGTGACACACGAGACGAGGAGGCGCCCGCGTCGGTTCCAGCCGAGCCAAGCAACCTGAAACGCGATTCGTGGATGGAAGCACCATCGGCTCTGGAGATTGATTATGTTCAGCGACCAACCAAGCCGCGAGACGAGGAGGAGGCCAAACCCAAGATGCTTCACGCGGGCTACGAGCTTAAGATCCACGATAAGGAGCTCAACAGCCACCTTCGCGATCTCAATGAGGGAAAAACACTCGACGAGATTGATACTGAGCCTGCTCAGCATGAATTAGACTACACTTTTGGAGACTCGGGATCACAGTGGAGAATGACGAAGCTTAAAGGTGTCTACAGAGAGGCGGAAGAAAGCGGCAGGTCCGTGGAAGAGGTCGCTGAACAGAGATTCGGAGACATCCGGTCCTTCGACGATGCTCGGGAGGAAGAGACCGAAATGGATCGACGCAATACCTATGGCAAGTCTTACGTGGGCAAGGAGAAGCCCAGCGGAGAGCTCTTCCAGGAACGCAAGCTCCAGAATAACGCCCAGCGAGCCCCACTCGAACATGTCCGAGATCCAGAACAAGAGCTTCATGCCGAAGGTCAAGGCAAGAAGATCGACACCGTGCCGCCTCCCAAGACCACCCAGCATCTTGATATGACGGCATTGAATCGTCTCAAGGCACAGATGATGAAAGCAAAACTCAAGAAATCACCAGACGCTGCCCAGCTCGAAGAGCAATACAATATGGCAGCGGCATCTATGTCGAATCGCAAGGAATCCGATATTGTGGTTCTTGATGTTATGCACAACCCTATGTTGGCAGGCGCAAGGAATGAGGTCAAGGCTATCGATACCAAGCGAGGTCGGGAGAGAGGCCAGGTGGAGGCGAACGAGGACATGACTATCGAAGACATGGTACGGGAGGAGCGCAAGACTCGCGGTCAACTCGGCGGAGAGGGCCGGCGGTTGGCTGACCAAATTGGCCGGGACTCCAAGTTTGAAGTAAGTCTGAGCATGCTACGTGAATACGCTACAGATACTAATCAGAGCCTAGAACGATCTGGAGTATATGGATGACAACGCATCCAAGCTGGCCAAACGAGTGCATAGATCTGAAATTGATCTCAAGAACACCTCGATCAACGACTTCCACAAGATGAACCGGATCTTGGACAATTGCCCTCTGTGCCACAACGAAGACAAAGGCACGCCTCCTCTCGCCCCCGTGGTGTCTCTTGCAACCCGCGTCTTCCTCACCCTCCCCACCGAGCCTGAAATCAGCGAAGGGGGCGCGACCATTGTACCCATTCAACACCGCACAAACCTAATTGAATGCGACGATGACGAGTGGGAAGAAATCCGCAACTTCATGAAAAGTCTAACGCGCATGTACCACGACCAAGGCCGGGACGTGATTTTCTACGAGAACGCAGCCCAGCCGCAACGGAAGAAGCACGCGTCCATGGAAGTCGTGCCTCTACCCTACAGTCTTGGCGAGACCGCCCCTGCCTTCTTCAGGGAATCCATTCTCAGTGCTGAATCCGAATGGTCCCAACACAAGAAACTAATCGACACTCTTGCCAAATCAAAGCAAGGGCTTGGCCGCTCCGCTTTCCGTCGCAGCTTGGTCAAGGAGATGCCGTACTTCCACGTCTGGTTCGAGCTCGACGGTGGACTTGGTCACATCGTGGAGGATGATAGTCGTTGGCCTCGTGGCGATCTCTTTGCTCGAGAAATCATTGGAGGCATGCTGGATGTTGCGCCGGATGTGATCAAGCGACAAGGACGCTGGAACCGGGGAGATCGTAGGGTTGATGGATTCAGGAAGCGATGGAAGAAGTTCGACTGGACTCGTATTTTGGTTGAAGGGTAGGGTTTTCACCCCATCAATCACCGCTCACAGCCATGAGGACTGGAGCACGCGCCTCATCTCGAGTACTTTAATCTTACACCTTTTGGACGTGTTTATAAAGGGATCAACCGTCTACTTGGTACAATTTACCATATTCTTCTAACCTCCCGAGGTCGGGAGGCACTGTATCTTAGAGAAAAGCGAATAGAAATCTAGTGTCACCCTTAGGCTACTAATAAGTGGTTGCATACCTCTTCGGTCGCTGCCACCGATATCGAGGAAACACTTTCCACTTCAAGATAACAACCTCAAGGGCAGTTCGATGCGGGGACCTCGGGAAGTTTGCCGAAGGGCGTGGGGCACCTTCTCGGCCGATGCTTCGTATAATCGATGACTCTTCGTCTTGCAGGGTTTATAGGTCATGTTCAATTTCCTCTTATCTGAATCACTCGTGTCTGTATATCACCGCTTCGTGCCCGTTAATAATTGGCGCTCTTATCAGTAAGTCAAGTCTATGCCGCTGGCATGTCAAGAGAAGGCGCTTCGGCCTGTTCCGACCCGCTTGTTAAACGCCTGAATTTCAACTCCGCTGTCAATTGAGCTCGATCATTTTGCAAAACTCTTCTACATTCTGACCACTCTCATAAAGTATTATTAAAGATGACTTTGACTGAAGTCAAGCCGAAGGTGCTCCTTATTGGAGATATCGAGCAGTGAGTCTCTTTCATAACCTTGAAATAATTCCAATTGAGATTGCTCCTTCGTAACATTGACTAACTCCAAATTCAGTGCGCAAAAGGCCTGGGCTCAACTGGGGGAATCGGCTGAGTTGATCGAATCAACAGCCACCCAGCGAGCCGAGTTCTTCCAAGAGTGCAAGGACGGCAAGTTTGATGGTGTAATTGCGCTTTACCGATCCATCCCCTCTGTGCCTCTGACAGGAGTATTTGACGAGGAGCTTCTGAGCGTGCTACCCAAGTCACTTCGATTCATTGCACACTGTGGTATGTGAATTCCATAGTCCGCTGTGCGGATATTCAAAGACCGGTCCGTATTGACCTGTTTCTACAGGAGCTGGCTATGACCAAATAGACGTCCATGCCTGCAGTGCACGCAGCCCTCCAATTCGAGTATCCAATGTTCCAACCGCAGTGGACGATGCCACTGCCGACGTGAACATGTTCTTGATTCTCGGGGCGTTGCGCAACTTCAACACCGGCATGAATGCCCTCCGGCAGGGTAAGTGGCGCGGCAATCCTGCTGCACCTCTTGGCCATGATCCCCAGGGCAAGACTCTTGGAATCTTGGGAATGGGTGGTATCGGGCGCAATCTGAAGAAGAAAGCCGAAGCTTTCGGTATGAAGGTTATCTACCATAACCGCCGCGAACTCAGCAATGAGATGGCTGGAGGGGCTCAGTATGTCACTTTTGATGAGCTGCTGTCCACCAGTGACGTTATCAGCTTGAACCTACCTTTGAATGTGAGTCAATTTCATTTTTCGCATGAATGAGATGCTAACGGCAGAAGAAAAACACCCGTCACATCATTAGCAAGGCGGAGTTCGCTAAGATGAAAGACGGCGTGGTTGTCGTCAACACTGCCCGTGGTGCCGTCATGGACGAAGCTGCTCTGGTAGAAGCTCTGGACAGCGGTAAAGTATTCTCAGCTGGTCTGGATGTATACGAGGAGGAGCCTAAGATTCATCCGGGGCTACTCAACAACCAGAACGTGATGTTGGTGCCTCACATGGGTACTTGGACCAGTGAGGTGAGTTTTGAACTATCTGCAATCTACGAAGCATTTCAACTAATTGGGAATTTAGACCCTACGTGCTATGGAAGAATGGACGGTTGACAACATTCGGGCGGCCCTTGAGACCGGAGCACTGAAAAGCCCAGTCCCGGAACAGGCAGATCTGTAGGAGCAACCTTAGAATATCATCAGCATGTGCAATCTAGTGGACTAAATCAATATATGGGATCTTCGAATTATAGAAACAGAACTATTCACACCAGTATTCACATTGGCGGGCGACGCACAGAGCACCGCTTTAGCCAGACATATTGATATCGCGATAAGTTACTCTTCCCTTCGTCTGGCGGAAAGAACTATTAGACATGATCTTGCTATCTTTACCCACGGTGTCCGAAAGCGCCCTCGACTGGCCCGCTGTTGTGAAAAGAACCCGCAGCGGCCACTCGGAGTTCCTAGCACAGCAAAGGACCATGTCCACAAACTCCCTGCACATCTCCCGGGCACCACCCTCAATAATATTGACCCCAGAGATGATCAAATAGCGCAAAGAGGGCGTCTGCTCTAGTAGAAGCTTAAAAAGTGCCAAAGCAGAGCTCCAGCGCTCGCCCGGCTGCTCGAGTCGATCAAGCATATCCCGCCGAAGCAGGAGATCATCCTCCGGGGTCTGAAACTGTAGTAGTTGCCGAATGAAACTGTGGACCATGGCCAGGACTGCAGCTTTGTCCTCAAGACCCTGAAACCCGGGCACTCTCCCAGGACGTGGTCTCTGACAGATGTAAGAGATGAATTGAGCTTTTGTCTGGATGGCAGACCAGATGACTCCGTATGCCGCAAGGTTCGCGCTGCTTGCAGTGCCAGACTCGTAGGGGCTCATAATCCATAGTATAAGCTCGTTGCCAGATGTGGCTGTCGTCCATTTCCCAAGCATGCGGATGATGAGCGGTTCGGCAACAAGTCGTCCTGTCTGAAGCGCTGGCTGGACTCCATCGCTGCCACCTACTTGGTTAACCAGTACTTGGAGATGGTCGCATAGGTGTTCGGCCTCGGCCCTTGTGACCCCTTCGGGGGCAGCAGTTGGCTCCAGAACTTGCGTTGTTTCTATCATCAGGGCCTCGGTAGTGACCGCTTCGACAGTTCCGTGAGGCTGATGCTGTGAATATTCGATTCTATCCACTGGAGATGAAGCAAATGTCAGCATGATAGAAGGAGTGTTTGGGGAAGTAGCTGCGTACGGCGCTCAGACATCAGCATCAGAAGCTTGTACATGTTTCTTCCAGCGTCATTGCTCTCCTTTCCACTCCGCCGTAGCTCTGCCATGATTAACCCCGCGGATCCGGTGACTGCTGGTAGCAATCCTTTGATCTCCCGTGCATTCTCAATCAAGGCTTGGTCTTCAAGAAGTTGAATAGAACGTTCGATTTTCGTTGCCGTTCCCTGATAGCTTGTCGTAAAGTTTGAATTAAAAGAATCGAGTATCTTGGAACTTTTTGGCTTCAGGTACCAACAGGCCACTTTGATGAAGAAGCCAAAGAATTGCTCATAAATCGCCGACAGCCGCTCTTTCATAGCCGGGGTCGAGTATAAATCAAGCCAGTTCGTACAAATCGCGATATTCTCAGACAGGTCTGCCACGTATGTTGAAAGTTTCTCTGCAATATCTGAGTAGTTGATCGAAGCCTTTGTATTGTCAGTCGAGTTAGGGCTTTCGGGTGAGGGGCTTTGACCTGGATGATCATTGTGACGGCACCGCACAGAGCAGATGTGTAGTCGGATTGACTGGGAAAACATTGGAATATTTGCTTGTGCGCATCAAGCTTTTGACATATTTTCATGAAGTTGGTTGCCGCCTGTTTGGCTCGTCAGTTGGCAATCTCCTGCTTTTCCACTCCACATCCCACCATGGCAGGTTGTGATGGATACGTACTTTGCTATTCGACTCTTTCCATTTATCTTCTAGACCGCTGGTAATCGAACTGACTTGGCTCACTGTCACTTGCTCGCCATTGCCAATCTCCTGGGCCAGCCGCCGCTCGGCGCCATTACGATGAAAAATGCGCCAGACCCCGGATCTCTTTTTCCCGGCCTCTTCTTTCTGCTCCACCGATTTGAAAAATTCGTCGCATTGAGCTTGAAGGGTTTTACGTGCAATCTCGACTCCCGCGAATGAGCTGGATGAAGGCTGTCAGTCTTTTCAGTCTAACTTTCTCTCGATCTGTCCGCAGTACCTCTCTACAGGCTGATTGTAGACAGAAGAAAAGCGTGCTCTGTCGCTGATCTCAACCTCTTTGTCCAATTCTTCTTGATATGATTTTGTTTGGATCGCGAGATCCGAATCGGGTTCAAGATCATCCGTGAAACGACGAACGATTTCGGGCTGCGAGAACTCCTGTATGGCGCTCATATTCTTCAATTGACTGGCTGCTGTGAGTCTCAATGCAGTGGTTTCAAGACTCCAGGAATGATGGAGATGATATCAAATAGACTTTCTGACACAACTGACCCTCTAAGTCTCTTCCAGCCGCTGCACTACGAAACAGAGGGGCCATTTGGGGTTCGCCCTAGGCTGTGAGTCGACCCACTTTGGCTGTTATTCTCTACTTCTACAGGTGCACTAAGACGCAAAGACCATAGCCCCGCTCAGTCGTCGGCCCCCGCGTGTCAGCTGAAAATAAAACAAGTCAAAAAGCCGGCCAACATTCAAGTCTGCGAGTCGTGTTATATGCGCCTGGGAACTAGCGATACTAGCAGGTCGAAGAAAATGGAAACTCAGCTCTTTGCAACTTAGAATTTGATGTCGCATGAGACCCCAGTCAATATGCCAGAAACCTGAAGATTCAAAACATGGGGGCCGATTGGGCCGACACGGGATATGAAAGCCCCGGCTGTCAGGGCTGCAAGCTAACCTCGAATCAGCACCACGCGCTTTGCTCCGCTCGTAGAATCTCACTGCTTGGTATATGCAGCTAAAATCCTCATCGAGCGCCAAAGGGCGCTATTCGTGAGAAGAATCCCACTCAGTCCACCCCCTGATGATTGCCAAAACGCCATCTGACTTTTACGCCCCTGGTCTTTTGCTATAAGTACTTGGGAATAAGCTCTTCAGGCATTTTGCCAATTTACATGTTGAAATTCTACCTCACCGGCGAATAAAATACGAGACGACTTTGGCGAGCTCGCGACCCGGTCCTTTTTCCTCGTTGGGAAGTTCAATCATGGTGGAAAATCCTATATTAGTCGATACGCCCGGGACGATTGGGTCGCATAAAGCCCTGGAAATCCAAATCCAAAACGCAACAAGCAAAATATTGTCAAGTAAGCATATAACATGGCATTCTGGTGCCGCCGAGTTGCTAAATCTTGAATTCCGATAGCTGAGGGTGTGGAGTTGGTTTCTACCAACACAGTTAACGCAGATGACGCATCCAGTGGTGGCAAGGCCTCCGTCACAGAGACGCTGGATGCTGAGAAAGATATAGAGGCAGGCAAAACGCTCGTACACAGAGTCACCAACGAGGCTGCATTCCAGGCCAACCAAGACATCAATGCAGCTGTACCAGACCGCACCAAAGATCAACCACACATTGTCTTCATTGACCCAATTGGGACTCGTTGGACCTTTCCATATAAGGATGCTAGAACTTGGGATGTCAGTCGTTCGCATTCCCCATATCTACATCAATAATTGACTTTTGACAGGGGGCCAAAAAACTGATCAAATCGGTTTTTGTCGAGATATACATCCCAGATTGGCTTGCAGCAGACATCGACGAGGACACAAAGGGCCCTACCTCAAACTTTTCTATTATCCAGACCAAGCCTGGAAGCTCTCTGGTCTTGACAAGTCACTGGGAGAGCCTGGTTTCGCCGGGCTGGGAATTCAAGATCGAGTTCAACAAGGAGAGTGACGTTCTTCCCTCTATTCGAAAGGAAAAAGAAGAAAGGGAGGCCAAAGATAAAACTGTCAACGAGACTGACGATGGCACTGCCAAAGAGCCTACTCCAGTCAAAGAACTCAGCAAGATAGTCTACGTGGCTAATTACCTCATTCCAGATGAGGATGGAGACTACAGAATGCGTACCACCGAGCGAAAAGAGGAAAAGATACAACTTTCGGGCACTGCCGAAGGACGAGTTCGTGAATCTGTTCTCGAAGAGCATAGAGAGGTGTATTACAGCGACAGACTGGCTCGTCTCAATGACGAGGGAGTGGTTGACACAATCGGCAACCCAGTGCTTTATGTTCGCTCGCCAATCCTCCTCGATGCACTTCGAGCCAACGTTGACCTGCAAGTCATTCCAGATGATTTCTATCCAATGGAGTATTCAGGTAGGTCATTCAGCAGTGATCTTAGCCAGGGCCGTTTTGTGCTCCCCTTCACCGATCTTTACCACAATCGAGAAAAACTACTCCAATACCGCGAAATCGTGGGGGAAACACATGATCAGAGCTACAGTGATATATGTGTGGAGCATATCAACATCTTGAATGATTATCTCGAGGGGCTGATAGAGGTCAACCTGAAAGAGTCTGAACGCCTGGCAAGCGGTCAGGTTCCAAAGACAACATTCAACGCCCTCTGGCTTCTCCTCAAGCCTGGCTCAGATGTATACGTCCGAGAGGAAGGAAAGCTGAATGTATACGTCATTGAGTCTTATACTGGTGGACCTCATTGGTACTCGACCTTGAAGCGTCCAACTCCATATGACATCTACGTCTGGAATCTCAACTTCGATGGGAACCATTTAAGTCGATCTGTGAAAAAAATCAGCATTCCTGTTTTTGATCGCGATCGTGATATCACATCGTTACCACTGTTTCCAGTCCGGTTCCACGTCGATGAAAATCCCCAAACCCCTCTTCGTCAAGCACTGGTGGAGAGAGGAAAACGATTCGTGGAAACAGTGAGAAAACCTTCATTTCAGGAGTATACTGGCCCGAGTAGGCTTCAAGGAATTCGCACTGTGAGTCAAGGGGAAGAAAAACCATTAATGAAAAAAAAAAACATTAACAAAAACATAGTTCAATGAAGCAAGGGTCGTCATCGACCATGCGAGTCAACCGTGGGATTTTGACGATCTCGGGGACGATAAATATGCCAAAAATCCCATTCAGCCCATGCTCGCCCATGAGCTGGGTGAGTACTCTCGGATTTTACGGTGTTCATGCCAATCATGCGAGGTGAAGTATGCAGGCCTCAGTCACGTCGAGCGGCGCCCATTCGACGACTATGACAACATTGATCTTAGATCTAAGAAGACACTTACAGAGCACCAATATCTCCTCTGTTGGTCACATGTCTTTGGGTTTGTGCTTAAAGATCGAGCCTGGGGTGAGTGGATTTCTTCTTCTAAGATATGACATGAGGTGACTAAATTTGATGGCCTAGATATTCTCGAGGTCTCGGGTCTGAAAGACCCAAAGATAGACAAGGATATCATTGATTCATTGGTACTGAAGCCAGAAAGCAACAAAATGATGATCAAGGCTGTCTGTGAAATATTTGGGGGAACGAACCCACATGCGTTCTCGCCAGACTTCGTTCGAGGCAAAGGAGAAGGACAGATCTTGTTGCTTCATGGCCCTCCTGGGACAGGAAAGACTTTGACTGCCGGTATGTGTTGAATTAGTTGGAGTTTATTTGGATAGAGCGTAAGCTAATATTTGCTCAGAATCGGTCGCAGAGTACACAGGTCGCCCTCTGCTCAGTATCACTGCTGCTGATCTGGGACATGAGCCAGAGCCACTGGAGCGCAACTTGCTTCGTTTCTTTAGAAATGCAAGAAAATGGAACGCCATTGTGCTCCTTGACGAGGCTGACGTGTACCTTGAAACACGCTCTTCTCAGGATCTCCGACGAAACAGCATTGTGTCCAGTAAGTTGAACCCAAAGTTGTTAATTGGCCGAGACAAGATGGGTTCTCACATATACAGTCTTCCTTCGAGCCCTCGACTACTTCCAAGGCATTCTTTTCCTCACAACCAACCGCGTTGGAAGCTTCGATGAAGCGTTCATGTCACGAATCCACGTGCAGATCGGATACGACCCTCTGGACGACGAATCCAGAAAGAAGATCTGGGAAGGCTACTTCAAGAAGCTCAGCAAAAATCATGAGACCGATGGTCAGCTGATTCACTGTAGCTATGATGCTAAGGAGTATGTTCGTCGCGAGGAGGATCTTCGAGTCCTCAAATGGAACGGTCGTGAGATTCGGAATGGTCAGTTATCACCAACCCACCAATCCATCAAATCATTACTAACAAAAAACTCAAGCTTTCCAAACTGCGGTCGCCCTCGCGTGTTTCCAGGCAAAACATGAAGGGGATCGGGTTCCTGAGCTGACGGACGAACATCTCCGTCAAGTTGTCGAAATGTCACACAACTTCAAGAGTTATCTCAAGGCAGTTCGTGGACCTGACGAAGAAATGGCTTGGGCTGCACGGATCAGAAATGATGAGACGAAGACTTCCCAGGGGAAAATCTCGAGCCAGAAAGTTAGCATATAAAGGTCAACCTGACAGACCCCTTTCAGCATTCACACTAAATTGAAGAGCCAGCAACTTTGGGCGAAATGCAAGGAAGTCCAAATTCAGATAGAAGCTTTTAGAATATGCGATTGTGCCATTTCAAATGGAATTTTTATGAGTTGGCTGATTTGATAACATCCTTGACTTGAATACGAGCTTTCTGCAGTTTGTCCCGAGGTCTGCGGCGGTACTTCTGTTATTTCCGTGAAAAACGTTCGGAGTTTAGGTTATCGGTGGCAAGAATGAGGCACATGTTGTGGAAAAGGCTTTATCTCCGGGTTTAGAGACATTGTTGACGTCCCTTGGACGACCTGGACCGTTGTTCAAGATAAGCGTGAAGTTGGGAAGGTTGTCGTTTGCCGGAAGGTTCCCGAGGCACTGGGTAACATTCTGCTTACTCCATATCTTTTTCATGTGTGTTTAGTAATGAGAAACATATCAGGCACGACATCGGTGGAAAGAAGTGAAAACACCTCACACATGCATCTTTTTATAGAAAACTTTCTCGCGTTTCCCACCCCCGTGACTGGCCATACCGGTCAGGAGGGGCAGAATGGCCGGATCGGGGAACATTACCATTACGCGCTAAGACGCTGACCTACAGCTGCCAAGCCACCTGGCCCATGGGGCCAATCTCGTTGACTTATGCGGGCCGGGCCTGGGATGATCCACTAGGTGCTTATCGCCCCCAAAGGCGATCCCTGTCCTTTGTCAAGGGTTTTGGAAACTTTTCTCAACTGTCCTTACTCTATACGCCGAGATGTTGACATTCAGTCATCTGGACGCAGACGCCTTCGAGAACCCCAAGAAAAACAACGGTCGAAAACGACCCCGCTGTCGAGAACCCGTGGCATGCACGCATTGTCGAAAATCCAAAGTGCGCTGCGATCGCAAGTCACCATGCAAGCCGTGCCAAGATCGCGGAATGGGCGCACAGTGCACTTATACTCGTTCCAAGAGTCCAGCGGTCACGGATACTATCAAGCCAGCGATATCTCCTCGAAACACAGAGACCGACCTCCTCGCATTGCAACAGCCAACACCCCGCTCCTCCGATAATGAGATCCTCGATTCCCGCCCCATTCCGCCCCACAACCAGACTTCCGTCAGTCATGCCAACAACGCGTTTAGGGGGTCGGACTTCAAAACAAGGCTGATTGGTGGAACCCATTGGATGGCTGTGTGCAATGATTTGCCTGTGATAGGGGCCATGTTAGAGAAGACCGTTGACTTTCAACCGACATGGCGAACCTTCGCAGAAGTAAAGTCTCTTCTTCGACTCGCAAACTCAATACCAGATGTGGTGATTGGAACCCGCCAGAAGCCGCTAAATCTTCTGCCCGATCGCTCCACCTGCGAAAATTGGATCAGGAAATTCTGCGAAACTTATGGTAGGATCTACCATGTCATCGACCAGAGCTGCCTCATTACCGAATTGGAAGAAATATTGGTTGCATCCGACCCAAATGAGGTACATGTCCTCAAGATTGTGCTGGTCATGGCGATTGCCATGCAAGGCGACAAATCAGAGCGACTGCGTGGGCGCCTGCTCCTCCAAGAGGCCGAGAGCCGCATACATACATCCTCGAAATTCCAAAAGCCTTGCATCGGTGTGATGCAGGTGCTGTTATTGACTATTATCATGAAGACCATCACTGCCTCGGATACTGACAAAATATATAGCCTCATGGGCACCATGGGACTTACCACACAAATGGCACTGGGCATGGGTTTACATCGAGATCCCGCATTGTTCCCTGGCGTCACTCCTTACTATGCAGAAGTAAGAAAGCGACTATGGGCGTGTTTCTTTCGATTGAACCTCGACTATTGCATTCGAAGTGGATCGCACTTTGGAATACGACTGGAAGATGTGGACTGTCCTCTTCCGACTCCAATAGACCTTCTTACGCTCGATCCGGCAGCCACAAGGGTATCCGATACATCATTGACACAGGCCCAGGAAGCAACAGACCAGGCTTTCAACATTGCTGCGATGAAGCTGGCTATAGTGCGAGCCCCGTTACATCAACGACTTTGCTCAACAACGCCTCAATTATCAAATGAAGTACGAAGTCGAATGCGCGCATCCTTCCACAAAATCCTCCGTGAGCTGCCTCCAGCTTTACAAGAAGGGAACTCGTCATGCAGTCCTATCGAAAAGCTCCAGCAGGTTTTGCTCTCAGTGCGCGTGCACAGCTTCATGATTATCATCACCTTGAACTTTGTCCTTGGCGTTCCGCCCCATGATTCACAACAGACCGATCTTTTCGAATCTTGGGATAACTCTGTTTCTATTCTCTATCAATTACAGGAGGTGTTACAGAGTGGCTCCGAGCTGTCCAGTGTGGCCTATCATCTGCTGTGGACGGACCTAGCCCGCGCAGCATTGACCGCATGTTCGGTGGTGGGGCGTCTGCGGAGCATAAATCTGGGGACGACTGTATCCAATAGCCCCCCGCCCACGCTGGTCATGTTTCAGCAGCTCTTATTGAAATCTCTAGATTCATTGTCCCAGATCCTGGCGCAGAGATATCACCTCGGACCCGTCGCAGCGAAGACAAGACTGGTTCTTGCAGTGGCAACAACAGTCACTGCGGGTCTTATCAGTGACTTTGGCGGCTCGCAGCAGGAATCCAAGTTCGTGCAGATTGGCGTCACCGCAGCTGAAGAAGTGGCCGCTGTGATGGAGCGTGCTCTGAAACTAAAAGACCAAGACTCAACGTTCGCCTTGCTAGGATTTGATGCTCCAAATTCTTCAGCTTCATCAACTGTCCCAAGTCCTCTTTCGGCAAACTGGATGGAAAATGCACAGCTACCCGATCCGTTGATTCAGACCTTGTTTCCAGGCGATTGTGACTTCTACCCCGATTCGGAATCTCCAGACTTGGGTTTAAATTTGCAACCTGACCTATGCTTTCCATATCCCATGGCGCCATTCGATTCCACGCCATCGGTGAACTCAGTGCCCAACCTTTTGTGGGATGAATTATGAACACAAGCTCGCCGGCGCATCATGACTTACGTTTGCATACATATAGAATGAAGGAAGGCAACTTTGAAAATAGAGTAGAATTTGGGCGCTATCCTTTCATGTTTTCTATCTGTCTCTTGTTGTTTTTCTCGCTCGTTCCTGTGAGCCGTTAGGCCGCACTGGTCAGTTTCTTTCCAGGGTGGATCAATCAACCTTTTTCAGCCAGCTCGCACGATCTCCGCCATGATTCAAGGCGAAAAAGCGGATTGGTCGATGCTTATGCTCATTGGTGATTGAATTTGTTGACTGTCGCGGCTCAAAGAGGACTCAACGGGATGAATGAAGCCTAACACCACAATTTGTACTCAAAAAACCTTGGTATTAAGTATATATCTCAATCAAGCATTTCGCACTGAACATTTTTGGCTTTCTCGTCACCCTTAACACAATCCCTTGCCTTCTCAGGTCCCGAGGTCAGGTATATTAATAAATCCACCGCATGTTTTCTTCCACACCATAACACAATCTCAAGCCTTCTGCAAAGTGAATCCAACCTTGACCACACGAGCAATGGTCAAGCACACACCTCCAGCCAAGATGAAGATACCAGAAAAGGTCAAAGTGCCCCACCAAACATCACCTCCAGAGGTTCGCTGGTGGTCCAAAATCGCACCAGCCACAGGGCTACCAATTAACAAACCCAGACCCGAGGTAAAGAGAGTCATACCAATGTTGGTACCCAGCTTGGACAGATCAGGGCAAAGGAAGGCGACTGTAGCGGGAAGCACAGCCTGGATCGAGCCACTGGCCAGGCCGACAAAGACCGAAATAGCGATCAGGCCTGATTGGGAGTTCACACTAATCCAAGCGAGCATGAATATACCAGTGAGGAAGACGGACGGAATCATCACGGATAGATTACCGATTCTATCGGCGATGATGGATGGCAAGACACGTCCAGGGACGGAGCCCGCGTTCATGATGATCAGCATGTAGAAAGATAGGTCCCGGGACATGCCGAGGCTAATGCCGTACTGCTCGACGTAGAAGAATGGGATGTAGAGGCCTATGAAAATGAAGAAGGCAGCGAAGATCCAAAGGAGGAAGACGGGGTCCCGGAGTGCTTCGACATTGATCAGTGAGCCTGATTTGCGGGGAGGAAGACGGGGCTTCATCACAGCGACGGAGATGAGAAGTGTTCCCAGCATGATGAAAGCCATGACTCGGATGGCCCAGGGGAGTCCAATTTGGACGATGAGACGTCTCAACACAACGGGGTAGATGATACCTCCGATGCTGGAGCCGGTGGCTGCGAGTCCCAGTGCGGTAGATCGTCGAGTCGAGAAGTAAGTACCCACAATTGCAACACTGGGGATAAACGACATGCCAGCGCCAACGCCGACACAGAGACCCTGAGCCAGGATGACCTGCCAATACTCCTTGCAAATAGAAGTCACTGCGAAGTCAGTATGTATCTCAGTGCGAAAGGGTGGGAAAACTCACTCATCATGCCGAAAACTTCGAGAAAGACGCCCAGGGTAATATCCACATAGAAATACCCAGCGTCGAGAGCACGCCCACACAGAACTCCAACCACCAGCATCAGAAACGCCTGCAGCGATCCAATCCAGGCAATGGAAGACTGCGACGAGCTACTGAGTAAGCCGGTGCTATACTCAGATTGGAAAGTGCCGAATGTGTTCAGCAGGCCCCAGGTGTTGAAGTTCAAGAAAAAGGCGCCAAGAACCTGAAGCCATGCCTTGGTACCGCCATTAGGTGGAGGAGGGGGGCCTGCGGGCTTCGGTGGCTCTTCCATTGGCTCATTCTTGACATGGCCGTCAAAGGCTGTCGCCTCGGACTCGATGTCTTTGCCAAATAGCGAAGACGACTGTGAGGATGCCATTGCGGGAATTTGTGGTCGGAATTTAGATTAAATATTAAACTTTGGAAGAGGCTGAAGTCGTAGGTTGCGGTTGTAGTTGCGCAAAGAGCAGCCTAGAAGTCACGCCACTTGGTTCTCAACAAGGCGGTATATGGTCGAATCAAGACCAAAGCAAGAGCAACGAGTAGATTGAAAATGATCTTTCAAGTCGTAGCTTAGTAGTGTCTTGGAAGAAAGACTGGCTCAACCGACGATGCGCTCAATTATATCACCTAGGAGAGGTTGTTCGTCCAAAAAAGCAATCACCCATACCAAACTGGCCAAACCGACCAAATTCCCCCGATCATGCTAGATTCTTGACGAACAAAGAAAATTTGCCTTGCAACGCCCAATCACCAGAGGGAACAAACATTGTTTTCACAGATCTGGAATCCGTCCGCCAGATTTCCCCATTGGGACGTGTATGGCCGGACTTAAATTGCCCAAAGCGGAAATGATTAGGGCTGATCGCAGATGACCTTCGTTTGCTCTTTGGGTCTGACTAATTCGTCTCTTTTCGACGCCGACGGACTTATATGATCGAATTAGGCATAATTTGTCGCTGACAAACTTCGACTTGCCCGGTGGTTATAGAGGCCCGATACCTCCGTCCGGCGATGCCGTGAAGGGACTTTTGCAGTGGACCGGGATTCCGCCGTTGATCGGGATCGTTGCCAAGCCTTCTTTTTTCTCCGGCTGGGCGTTTTCCAACTAAATGGGATTCTTAGGCTGTGGTAAATCTGATGGGGTTTGGCGAAGTCTTTCCCATTTGTATTCTCCATGGGGTCTACGGTTGATCGCGGGGGTGTGGCAATCAGCGGCTTGCGCCCGGCAGGTCCGCGGCCCGCGTGTGAACCACCGAAGCTTCGGCATCAGGAATATATTGGAGTAGAGCTTGGAGTCGTGTGTCTTTATCTTTATGAATATTGCGAAAATACATACTAATTGTGATTCAATATTAAAGGAATACAGTTTGATTTTGAAACTACGTGTACGATCAAGCGTGCCGGTACGTAATTCCATGGTTGTATGATCTATATTCGCCCTCATGATGTGCATCGAGACCACTCTACCAAATCCTCACCCTTCAACATCACAGGGGAGAGTCTCTCTGTTTCAGCCGGATAAAGAAGTCGCTCTGGACCACCAACCACGAGTTCGCGATCTCCCATTCTCGCTTCGGGTCCCACAGTTCAATCTAAATCGAGTTAGATCTAGCGAGTCCAAGGTGCCGCAGCAAATCCACGACAGAGCCCAGACTCACCTCGTATCGCGCAAAAATCGTGGGAATGAGCTTGTAAATCTCCAGATACGAGATATTTTTTCCGATACACGTCCGACTCCCGGATCCGAACTGAGGCACTTGTTAGTGGCATGTCTGCATGGAGAAGGAAGCATTCATACCGTCAAAAGACTGTTGTCCATCCGCGTCACCTTTTCCATATCGGGGTCTAACCAGCGATCCGGGTTCCATTCAGCGGCATCGGCACCAAAGACCTCCTTGTCTCGGTGGATTACCCAGGGGTTCATGCCAATGTTGGTTCCTTGCTCGAAGAATTGCCCGCAGATCGTGGCGCCGCCACGCGGTACCACCCGCTCCAATGTCAGCCCGATGGCGGGATGCAGTCGTCCTGCTTCTTTCACGCAGGCATCCAGGTACTTTAGGTTACGGGACTCCTTCCAAGTGACGATTTCGGATAGTTGGCCTTGGCTGTGCGCTTGGCGCAGCTCGTGTTCAAGGTTTCGGAGACTGGCCGGATTGGTGAGCAGGAAGTAGATGATGGCCCGGAGCATGATGGCAGTGGTATCGCTGCCGGCTAACACATTGGATGTCGTCCATGCGGTCACGAACCATTCCGGAATGCTCGGGTCTTTGGCTCGAGCGTCCAGGAAGCGCGACATGAAATCTTTCGAATTGTAGCCTGAAGCATCCTGGCTACCGGAACCATGCAATTTTTCGGCTATTCTTTCCTGTGCTCGTGCCAGAGCGAACATCACGACTGGCGAATTCTTTTCGGGTAGCAGGCGACTCACGAATGGATTCTTGACCCAGATTCTATCCAGCCATGGCATTTGACCCACCTGTCACACATGCGTTAATTATACGGGGGACTCTCGAAACCCCAGCCTGGCGGTTGCAGTGGACCCACTTACCCAGCAAGAATATTGAAACATTTTCCAGATTGAGCCCATGATACCATCCACATCCTTGGCTTCGTCAAGAAAGCCTAGCCGTTTGCTGAATGTGATCTCGCCCATCACGTCAAACGCAAACCACTGCAACCAGGTACCCAGATCAATTTTACCATTACCTTTTTCTTTCGCCTCTTCAAGACGTCCCAAGAAAAAGCTAATGGTTGAGTCCACATAGGGCTCAAAGCTCACAAGGTTGCTCATGGAGTATATTCCCGCAATGGGTTTCTTCATGGAACGATGCAGCTGATCATCCTGTGTGTTGAAAAGACCCTGGATAATTTTACCCTTCGACATTGGTTGAAGGACCTTGTAGTAATCAGACTAGTACAAGTTAGCCTTGTATCGCTTCAAAGGTCAACAATAAAGGACAGCGAATGAACAAAACGAACCTTTCCGAAACTCGACCGAATACCGTACATCTTGGAGATTTCTCGGGGATCTCCAACGCTAACGGAATTCGGGCCGAGCCTAACAAGGGACCCATACTTCTCGTGAAGATGAATGTGAGTATTGTGCGCGGTGCCCGAACGTGCCCAAAGCAAACGGGGGATATTCGAAACCGAGGCCAAAAATGGGCCGGGTACATGTGCCTGCTTCCTCCAGGCATGGTAGAACCAGAAGATTAACACGCCAGAAAGTAACAGAGCAACACCATAAAGGCTGCGCTCGCTTGGAAGCAAGCTGAGCATGAAGGAAATAGACATTGCGAATTTCTCAACTCGCGTTTATATGCCCAAAACGTAAAATCAGGACTCCAATATGCAAGAAGTACGTGGACGTAGGTCGCAACGTGCGATATATACAGCGCGCGAACTGACACCTGGGCAGTAAAATCGAACCATCGTGGTTTCCATTTCAAGCAGAGTCCGACACGGACCCAGAATGGGATTGTTGATCAATGTCGTCCGGGTCTACAAACTCCATGGGGCTGAAGTTGGGGCCCTGGAGGCTCAACGTGCTGACGTGAGACATGCAGATGCAAAGCTAGGCTTGTCAAAACCGCCATTAGGCATGCAACCTTGGTATACTTGGTCTAGATCCATGGATTGCTCGGACATGCTTATTTCTCCGTTATCTCTTGGCCAATGCGTGCTTTTTGGTAGCCGCTGCCCAGGTGGGCAGCAGGATTGCGGGAGTGCCGCGATGGCTTGTTCTTCGGTCTGCCGTGGCCCCCGGGGCCCCCGGGCCCCTTTTCGGTAATTTAAGGCCGATTTCTCGTGTTCTTTTTACACTTTCATGCAATTACAAACAACGGGAAGAGTAAATCGAGTCAATGGGGCCTACACGTGGCTGATTCTTCCGATGGTCGCATGGCACCTTGGACGCCGCATCGCAAAATGTGCCATTTCCGGCTAAATTTAGTGTTCATACACCATTTGTGCAGGAACGTGGAGATTCTAGGTGCATATCGGACATATTTCTTGATGTCTTTGTTTGATTGGCTCGATTTGAATGTGGTCTTCCGACGCCGAGACGACACAAGGTAACCTGGAAATTTCCATTAGATATTATTTGACAATTGATATTTTAATCGATATACATGAATCACCAAAGTCCTTCGTATAGCATGCAAAGTAAACTAGATCGAGTGAGACAGTTTTAAAATCAGTATCCACAGTGTTCAAGGTTTGGGGTACCTGATACTAGAGGGCTGTGTATGGTGAGATGTAGTTTCGCATCCTATATGGAGTTAAGGATTCACATATTCCGTGACATGGGGCTAATGCAAGGCTGTTTATCAGCAGAAATGGGGGCGGAAGTATAGATTGTCAACATGCGGACACAAGTATAAGAGCCCATCATGTACACTGTTGAATCAACAATCCAGAGAATATCAGACACGACAGACACTTCACCATGATTGAGACAACATCCTCCGTCCTATATCTGTTCGCGGATCAAATCGCCGATGTTCTTCCTTATATTCAGGACCTCGGTCAACGCGCAAACAATTCCGATGGACTGCGCACTTTCTTACGCTCCGCAACAAAGAGCTTGCGCAAGGCCATGGATCAAGCATCTTTCCGTGAGAGACAAAAGTTTCCTTTGTGGGACACTCTAACGGAGCTTGCTACCGCCGTTGAAAGTGATACTACTCATTGCCCGGCACTCAAGGCTGCACTTTGCTGCATCTCTCAACTTGGTCATGTCGTTCTGTTAGTGGTCCCCCATGCTGAGACTTGTGCCCGATGGGTGAAGACATTGCCTTGCTAACAAATATTTCTCTCCTAGTTACCTTGAAAAGTTCCCAAGAGCCTTGGAAGCAGGTTCTTCTTTGAGATCCGGCCAGGACGTTGTTTTGGGACTATGCACCGGCTCAATTGCAGCATCCGTTCTTTCATGCTCACGAAACATTACCGATCTGCACCGCATCGCGCATCATGCAGTGGCCCTGTCCTTCCAAATTGGACTGGAAGCATCTCGACGGTCAGAATACATTCAACCTTCCAAAGACTCGAAGGTCAGGGGTAGCTGGGCTACCCTCGTGAGCAATATCGGAGTGGAAGAGGTTCGTGATGCTGTAGCAGCATTCAATGCTCGATTACCTGCAAACAGCAGTCGTAGAGTGTATATCAGTGCACACGCCGGATCTTCAGTGACTATCAGCGGTCCACCATCATACACAGCAGAACTGTTGCAGCAAGCGACTGTCTTCCAAGGACGAAAGACGATTCCGCTGCCTATCGCTGCCGCCTTCCACGCAGATCATCTCGATCCAGTCTCTTGGGAGAAAGTGGCTCAGATCTGCCAGGATGCGTCCTTCGAAACATTCATCCCCAATATGCCATTGATCTCCCCGAGTTCTGGCTTGCCTTACGTTGCCAACAATCTCGCTGAACTACTGAATCAGGTTGTTGACGACATTCTGCAACAGCCTATCATCCTCGAGAAGGCCGTCAAAGGGGTTGCAAATCTGTCAAGCAAGTCAACTTCATTGCTTTCTTTCGGACCAAGCAGCTCAAAGAAGGCGATAATCAATTCATTGAATGCTCTGGCCAACATCGAAGTGGACGACAAAAGCAACACAGCTTTCGAGTCGGCCGCAAATGAGTCTTCTGACGAGAATGCCATTGCTATTGTTGGAATGTCAGTACGTCTTCCGGGTAGCGAGAGTCTCGAGGAGTTCTGGAAGGTTTTGGAGCAAGGACAAGATCTGCATGAAAAGATTCGCCCAGATCGATTTGACGTGAACACGCACTGTGATCCCACCGGAAACATCAAAAATACGACATTGACTCCGTATGGAGTGTTCATCGATCGCCCTGGCTACTTCGATACGCGTCTGTTCAACATGTCTCCTCGGGAAGCAGCCCAAACAGACCCCCAGCAGCGAATGCTGCTGCTGACAACATATGAAGCACTAGAAATGTCTGGATATACGCCTAACGGCAGCCCATCTACCAACACGCGTCGAATTGGTTCGTGGATGGGTCAGACAAGTGATGATTGGCGGGAGGTCAATGCTAGCCAGAATGTCGACACCTACTTCATCACAGGCGGAATCCGTGCTTTCGGACCTGGTCGACTAAACTACCACTTTGGCTGGGAGGGCCCCAGCTATTCCCTTGACACGGCGTGCTCGTCCAGTGCTGCGTCGATTCAGTTGGCCTGTTCAGCGTTGCTTGCTCGCGAATGCGACACGGCCGTGGGCGGAGGCGCCAATTTCCTCACTGCCTCTGATTTATTTGCTGGCCTGAGCAGGGGAAGCTTTTTGTCGAAGACGGGTGGTTGCAAAACATTCGATCATGATGCCGATGGTTATGTTCGAGCAGACGCTGTGGGGGTTGTTGTGATGAAGCGCTTGGCGGACGCGGTAGCCGAGCGCGACAACATCCTGGCTGTTCTCCGGGGAACCGCCACTAATCACTCCGCCGAGGCTGTCTCCATCACCCATCCCCACGCAGAGACCCAGGAGCGTCTGTTCACTGCTGTCTTGGATAAGGCCGGTGTCCAGCCCAACAATGTCGATTATGCGGAATTGCACGGAACTGGAACTCAGGCAGGAGACGCGACAGAGTCGAGATCCGTGACGAATGTCCTGGCGCGCGGTCGCACCGCGGCCAATCCTCTGTACATTGGAACTGTCAAGCCAAACCTGGGCCATGGAGAAGCTGCCAGTGGTGTCACCTCATTGATCAAAGCGATCATGATGCTGAGGAAAAACATGATTCCCCCACACGTTGGCATCAAGGGGCGCATCAACCAGAAGCTGCCCCCACTCGCCCAACTAAACACCCACATTTCATTTGGAAAAACTCCCTTCTTGCCTAGAGCAGATGGAGATGGAAAGCGTCGCATCTTAATCAACAACTTTGATGCGGCTGGTGGAAACACGAGCATGCTTATTGAAGACCCTCCCGCTCGTTCCGCGTCCGCCGCTTTCACCGAACCTAGAAGCCACCATGTCGTCGCGATATCCGCGAAGACCCCGACATCCGCCCTCAACAATGTCCGGCAATTATTGGCTCATTTGAAGGAGAATGGCAATCTTGGGCTCCGTCTACAGGATGTCGCCTACACATCCACTGCCCGCCGAATGCACCACAACATCCGTCGAGCACTCGTTGCCTCATCGGTTGATGACCTCGTTACCAAGCTGGAAAGTCTGTCTGCAGACAGTTCTCAATGGGCCAAACCTATTACTAGTCGACCAGTTGTCTTTGCCTTTACTGGGCAAGGTTCACTTCGTGCCGGCATGGCGAAGGAGTTGTTTGACACCCACTCTGGCTTCCGCGAAACGATCCTGGACTGTGACAGGATGTCAACTGCTCATGGATTCCCGTCATTCCTGCCGATTATCACCGATGCTACCATGAGCGCTAAGTCTGCGACACCTGTTCAGGCCCAATTGTCTATTGTGGCTGTCGAGCTTGCTCTCGCGGAAATGTGGCGGTCAATTGGTGTTGTTCCCACCGCTGTGATTGGTCACAGTCTAGGAGAATATGCTGCTCTGTGTGTTGCGGGAGTCCTCTCTGTCAGTGACTGCATTTATCTCGTCGGAGCTAGAGCTTGCCTGATGCTGGACATGTGTCAAGCCGGTTCGCACTCGATGTTAGCAGTGCAAGAGTCCGAATGCAACCTCGACAAGCTTCTGGCCAGCAATGATAGCATTTCTGATTGCGAGATTGCTTGCGTTAATGGACCAACTTCCACCGTTGTCAGTGGCCCACTTGATCAAATCGCCTCTCTGCGCGACCTTCTACAGACGGAAAAGAAAAAGTGCACTCAACTCGAGGTCCAATACGCATTCCACTCGGCTCAGATGGAACCCCTTCTTGATAACCTAGCAAAAATCTCTGAAACTATCCATTTTGCTACGCCGTCTATTCCATTTGCATCTACTCAGCTGGGTGCGGTGGTTACAACAGGCGGTGTTGTCAACCCTGAGTATCTGAAGCGCCAGACCCGCCAAAAGGTTCAATTCGTGCAGGCCGTGCAGGGACTTGAATCCCTTCATTCAGGCAACCGAGCCTCACCAGTTTGGATTGAAATTGGCCCAAGTCCTCTTTGTCTGGGAATGATTCGAAGCATCGCCGGCAAAGACCAGGTTCTCCTGCCATCTTTGAAGGCAGATGAGAATGATTGGAAGACCATGACTCAATCAATCTCCTTGGCCTACACTGCCGGCGTGGAGGTCAACTGGAGGGAATTCCATCGTCCTTACGAGCAAGATCTGAATCTCCTCGAACTGCCAAGCTACGCGTTTGATCTCAAAAACTACTGGCTTCAATACGAGGGTGACTGGGCTATTCGCAAAGGATCCTCGACCGAAATTGCTCAGACACCGACGAAGAGCCTGCTTCCTACCTTCTCTACAAGTGGTCTTCATCGCATTGAAAAGCTTGTCCGCGATGGCGAGACTGGAATTTCGGTGACATTTGCATCCGACGCAGCAGAGCCCAAGTTGAACAAGGCGTTGCGGGGCCATCTCGTGAACGGTGCCGGTCTTTGTCCTAGCTCTGTTTATGCCGACATGGCATTTACAGCGGCTAAATACATCCAAAGCATTTTGGATCCGTCAGCGCCGGTCTCTCCCATGGACGTTCGAGACATGGAAGTACACAAACCTCTTTTGATTCAACCAGGCGCAACGAAGCAGGTCATAATCGTCACTGCAACATTGGAGCCTTCCAACCACACCATCGAGGTCAAGTTCTCTTCTGAGGATGGTGGTGCTCGCCAGGATCATGCTCACTGCATTGTCGATCGCGGAGACGGAGACGTGTGGAAGTCCGAATGGGCGCGCACAAGCTACCTTGTCAAATCCCGAATGAGCCAGCTGATCAAGGACTCAAGCAGTGGTGATGTTCACAAGCTTTTGCGACCTATGGTGTACAAACTCTTTGCGGCTCTTGTCGACTATGACGACAAGTACCAAGGCATGCAGGAGGTCTACATGGACAGTGACCTGTTGGAGGCAACTGCCAAAGTGCGCTTCCGCACCACGCCGGAAGATGGTACTTTCACATACAGCCCGTACTGGATCGACAGTCTCGCACATCTTTCTGGCTTCGTGTTGAACGGTGCCGACACGACTCCCGCTGATAGTGTGTACATTTCGCACGGTTGGAAGAGCATGAAGATTGTCGGTGAGCTCTCCGAGAAAAAGACCTACCAGAGCTACGTGCGTATGCAGCAAACCATGACGAAGGGTGTTCTTTCCGGTGATGTTTTCTTTTTGGAGGATGGCGAAGTGGTTGCCGTTTGCCAGGAGCTCAAGTTCCAGCGTATCAAACGCGCCATTCTTGATCACCTGCTCCCTCCCACATCAGGTGTTTCCCGCGCTGTGGTCGAGAAAAAGCCTGTTCAGGCTGTGAAGCAGCGTGCGGCACCGCTTGTCAAGACAAAGAAAGTCGCCGCCGCACCCGACCACAGCAATGTCCTCCAAATAATTGCCTCGGAGGTCGGTGTTGAGGTATCCGAACTGACAGACGATGTCATGTTTGCAGACCTTGGTGTTGACAGTCTTCTCACTATCAGCATCGTTGCTCGACTGAACAGCGTGCTCGATCAGGAGGTCCCAAGCTCACTGTTTGTGAACTTCCCATCTGTCAGGGAGCTGTGTGGATATCTCTCTGTCGAGGCTGAAGCCGTGCCCATGTCTTCCAGTGACAGTAGCGACCGTGAAGAAGATCCTTCCAGCAGTGATGAAGGCACTCGAGTGGACACTCCCATCACCGAAGCTTCATCGCCCGCTAACGGAGGCAACAACCCCGCGGATGAAATCAAAAAGATCATCGCTAGCGAGCTGGAAATTGACGCGGCAGACCTCGACGAGCATGTTCCTCTTTCTGAGCTCGGCGTGGACAGCCTGCTTTCGATCTCGATCATCGGAACTATCAAGGCTCAAACTGGCAGGGTGCTGTCATCCAGCTTTCTGATGGACCACCCCACCCTGGCAGATATCGACGTAGCCCTCAACGGCCGTCGCTCTGCACCCGAGGTGTCACCCCCACAGCTCGCAAGGGCCCTTGAGAAAATTCAGGATCGACCCAGCTCTTCATCAGCTGAGTTCAAGGCCGAGGCCGTCTTGCTGCAGGGATCTCCTTCAGCCTCCCAGCGCGCATCATTGTTTCTGCTGCCCGATGGCTCGGGCAGTGCCAGCAGCTATGTTGGACTCCCCTCTCTCAAATCCGCCGGTCCAGTGTATGGGTTGAACAGTCCATTCCTCCGATCCCCTGCTTCCTTCGGCGGCTCTATCCCAGAGGTGGCTGCCATGTATATCCGCGAGATTCAACGTATCCAACCACATGGCCCCTATCGCTTGGGTGGATGGTCCATCGGCGGATCGTTTGCATTCGAGGCTGCATCGCAGCTGATCCAAAAGCACGGCGAAACGATCGAGTCATTGATTCTTATCGATGCCCCGTGTCCAAGTGTGTATCCGCCTCTGCCTATCGAGACCGTTGATCTCCTTGAGTCAATCGGGGTTTTCGACAACCTTAAAGACAAGCGCAACTCAACATCATCTGGACAGAGTTCCATTCCCCAGCAAGTCCGGGATCACTTCGTCGGTTCAATCAAGGCACTCAAAGCCTACGAGCCGAAGCCGATTCCCTCCTCGGCCCAGGGTCCGAAATCAGTGACCGCTCTGTGGGCGCAGAACGGTGTCTGGGAGACAGTAGGCGAAACGAAGAAGTCTCAATTCCAAGATCTATCCAGCGGTACAAGCAACCAGGCCGAAGATTGGATCCTTGACCCACGCAAAAACGCTGGACCTAACGGATGGGACTCTCTGGTATCAGGGGTCTCTGTCACATGCGCAGTGATTCCTGGCGACCACTTCACGATGATGAGGAACCCGGGCATCAAAGAGTTGGGTGCTAGATTGATGGAAACATTGCAGTGATGGCGTTGTTTGATTTTTTGTTTATATTGTGACTTCAGCTATATAGAAAGAAAACTTTGCATACCAACCTCTTGCTGTGACCTCGTTGTAGTCTAGTGTCATGTCCGGACCAAAAGCGACAGCCCTGGAGCATCTTCCAACCGATAACCTTGGAAGGTTATCGATTGGCTGTGCTTCGAAAAAAAAATCAAAAATGATCATCATAGATTCCAAGTCTACATTTTGAAAATGAATAATTATATACATGAAAGGCAAACTATGGAGGTCATCTTCACCTCACATGTCCAATGTCAATCCAGTGTTCAAACTGTACCGACTGTAAAAATCAAAGATAATCTCCGTGGCGTTGAACACATAGTGTCCCATAGGACACTTCTTCCTCCCCATAGATCGATAATCATCATTCGAGTGCGTGCAAGGCCAGCAGTGACCATTATCACCTTCGCGATAGAACTCGACGATATTCGTCTTCCCATCGCAGTCCCAGCCCGCACGCTTGACAAGCGGATCCTCGTGAATCGTCATGTTCCTCGCCCATTTCTGATCCTTGTCACAGCCATTGCGCTCCGCCCAGTTATGCAGGACATCGATAATGGGCACGATCTCGTCTTCCACGTCTCCGTTAATCGGTGCCGTTTGGTCAACTGTGCCGTGGAAGATGAGGAAGGGGTATCCTTCGTCGCGCTTGGCAGGCTCGCATTTTCCGACGCCGGGGACATCGCCGGTCTCGTGCCATGCGCCGCTGACTACTGAGAAAGCTGCGAAGCGACTGCCGACCGTGGCGTTGCATGCGATCACGGCAGCCAGTTCTCCTCCGTTGGACTTGCCGTTGGCATAGATGCGGCTTTTGTCTATGCACAGGGCTTCTTCGAGGTGTGTTAGGAGGTCGTCGGTGAAGTCGAGGTCGTTAGGGTGTTTGGTGTGTGCATAAGTATTGGAGAGCCATACTCCGTTGTCGGTTTCTGGGTATACGGCGATACCGTCGGGGTTGAATGTCGGGTTGGAGAATTGGGAGAGGCCTTCCTGCTCATGTCCATCTTTGCCGGCGCCGCAGAAGGACATGTACAGTGGTGCTTGGGTATTTTCATCATAGTTGTCCGGGATATGAATTCGATAGGAGCGATTGCTGTGGGGGAGAGACAATGTCTTGCTTGACCCGGGCTTCGGGAACGCATCGGGAACAGCCTTGCCGCAGCCCGATTTCGCCGAGCCGACGCTAGCTAGTGCTGCTAGAGAGAAGAAGGCTGAAACGCGCATTTTTGGTTCTTTTTTACCAGAGTTGGACGTTGAGAGAGACCGTTGGCCTGAAAAGGAGCCATGTTATATACAACTTGTCTATGACGACACAACTGATTGTCAGGGGAAGTATGAATGTTCTCTCATAATTGTGACCGGGAGTGTCCAACGTACTTCCGAGTTGCATATGTAAATTGTTCTCCGTAGACTTGGAACGGTCGAGCCAAGTCGCTTGGCAGTGCGCGATCCCCGATGCGTTAACGATGCGCGGCTGATCTTCGCGGATCAGCGGAGCCGCGCCCCCACTGAGATTTCTTCTCATCCCTTTCCATTCGCCACTATAGCTCCGGCTATCTTCAGGTACGACCGGTACGCGTCAAATGACGACAGGAGTCTGCAAGTAAATGGACTTGGTCGTGACGTGGGTGACCAGGTTCCATAAAGCCAAGCTCCCTGGAACTGGGAAGCTGGGGAGCTTTTGATGTGCCTGAAAATTGAGCTTCCACTATTTCCAAGGTTTGCAAATCTACTGCAGCTGCAGGCATCGTTGGTTTGAGATAGATTCGAGGTGCATGTTTTACGTGTCGTAGCGGTTGATATCAGGATCCCTTCCGGCTGCTTCAGAATATCACGTAGAGAAGCACTAAGCCGCCGGTTGCTCAAGAACACACCATTCCTCTATTTTTAGTTGAGATGACTAAGGTCGGTTACCTTGGAACCTTTTGTAAGGCTAGAGTGGATCGCTTTTTTTCGTGGATCACACTGTTCAGTTATGCCGTCACACTAGACGATCTCAACCCAGCATTTGATCAGCCAAGCCAGTGATCTTCTAGGTAGAAACATTTTCACTTCTTGAGCCTCCATGTGGACTGATTTTTCCAATAGGATCCCCAAAGGGTAATTGAGGACGATGACAAGTGATTTGAAAACTAAGTTGCATTGTTCTGTTGATGTTTACTGATAGAGTGCTTACGGTGACATGGGGGAAACTCTCTCCTCCCCGCGTCCCAAACAATGGCACCACGAGCTTTCAATATTCATATATCCATAACTACCTCATCAGGGAAAGATCACCGTGACGAAACTCAATCAAACTCCTGATTATCAGCAATACTCCACACGGACCAGGTATCATTGCTTGTGCCTTCGCCAGCGAATAGGGGGATGGCTCCTTTCTGTAGGGCTCGCCAGAATTTTCGCAATTGATCTACATAGTGGTCAACATACCGGATGAACTTGCCGTGCACAAACTCTGTTTGATGTTAGGTTCAAACGTTATGGACCTTAGAAGCCCGGAGCGTAGCTTATACGCAATGACTATGCAATGAAAACTAATAGGGTTACAATAACGTGTAGGGAATTTCTCTTATTCCCACTTCGAAACGTACCACTTCCCCCGTAGCCACATAAGGCAGAATCTTTCCAAAACATAGGTCGCATAGTGCCGCTAGGTTCAATGATTGTATGACAGGAACTCGTCTAAGGCTAAGTCATATACAGTGGTGTTTCATAAGTATCTGACCTCTGGTACTTTGGAATCCACCTTTGAACCTGACCAACTTGTACACTTATCAATCCTTCACTGGGTGATCATAAAATCAGAAGAAACAGGTGGGTAATTCGAGTTGAGGCATTGGCAGCTAGTTGACATTCAACATAGTCAAAATTGTTCACTGGGTTTAAATAGAGATAAAGAGATATCCATATGATTAGGGCAAAAAAATTTAAAACATACAACAGTGAGGATTCGCTGGTGGTCACCCACCCAACTACTAACTCACCGGCGTGTGGCTTAAGTACGGCTGAGCGGACGGGAAGCCCTGTTCTCCACACCCTGTGGTCGTATGTGCGTGGATTGTCATGATAACACAATATGTAGGGTTTCAATTCACAGTCGGGCTGGTAGTGAAAGTAGATATTCGGAGTTTCGCTGAGGGCGGATTAACTATTGACTGTATAAACTTTCCGGCTTCAATGCGGCCAGTAGTTGGGTGGCTGTCGCTAGGGTGAGAAATTGGTGAGGGCCGCTTTAGCGTCGCGCGACCAGGGGTGAGTAGGGTGAGTGCGCAATAGGTAAGGTGAGTAGTAGGGCGAGAGGGGGTGAGAAATCGCCCCTCTTGGTGCACTCGGGAAGATTAAACCATCATATACACGAAGAATGCTACCATAGCCATAGTAGACCAGCCTTTCACAGTTAGCGAAGTACCCGCGCTGTAGGCAGTCGACGACGAAGTTGCCTTCACCGACGAAGCAGACAGGGATGCCGTCGGGGTATAAGGTGCCGGAGTTTCGTCATCAATAGTACCATTCCAGCAATAACGCTGGAAGCATTTCGTACAAATCTCCGGGACATCGGTACAGGTGCGATCCAACGAGCGGCTAAGAACTGCGCAACCAACACAAGTTGACCAGTCTGTATCGAGAGTACCATTCGCCTGGGAAGCAACGTTATAACCGTTGGTGATGACCTCATCGCGCTGAGCATCGGTGAAGCTGGCCTGCTGGAGTGTGTAGTTGGAGCTGTAGGTGATGGGGTGATTGGGCAAGTAGACGACTAAGGGTGTTGACGTCGAATTGCAGCCGAAAAAGGTTGGACGAGCATTGAGACCAAGATCGAGGAAAGTGTCGAGGTCTGGAATTGGAGGGAAGGAAGTGTCATTGGCGACATTGATGAGGGTGCGTTTGTAGGTGGCTATCAATGCTGCGCCGGTGGGCCAGTTATTTTCGAAGCTGTTGGATCCAAGAGAATCAATGGCGAAGATCACGTCCACTTTGCGTTTCTTTTGAATGAGAGGGTAAAGAGGAATGTTCTGGCTTGTCTCTCCTCCATCCTGAACGACCAATCCTGTATCTTCCGCAACTGGCGATGTGGCGGTGTTGTACTGGTAGAAAGGGTTGGGGTCATAGGCTGCAGGCCCATTGATGGTTGAGTTGGATGAACTGGTGGCGCTGAGGAATTCTTTGATGATGAATTCGTACTCTTCCGCCCCTGTAGAGCTTGTTGCGTTCGCTACCCCTTGTCTGAGATACCAAACTAGATCCTTCCCGTCCTCGTTCCAGATGTCACTCGATGTACCAGTAATGAAGCCCGCGTTGTCAAAGCCACGGACACAAGTATCGTTTTCTGGCACGACGCCACCGACGAATCGAGTACCAAGGTATTCTAATGGGACGAAGCCATAGATGTTGTCGTCGTAGGTACCCCACTCCCAAGGTGTAGTCTCGTAGATTGGGTACGTTTCAGGAGAGGTCGACAAGGTTGATGTATTGCGATAATTTCCAGTCATGACAACCAGCGGCATTGGCATATCGCCATTTTCAAAGGACTGGGTACTCGCAATAGAGGACCAAGTGTATTCAACGCCACCGTGGCTAGCATTGAAAAAGTTGTAGCCTTGAATACGACCCCTTAAAAGAATGTCAGCGTCCAAAATCTTCGAGTTTCTTTCAAGTGGAGTAGCACGCTTACCAGAAGTCTGCATCACCAGTCGAAAACCCAGCCGCACGCTTGCTCTTAACTTGAGCCGTCATGTTCTCCCACATTTCAAGAGGGTCAATCGTCCCAGGACCGAGCTCAAGGCCCTCTGTAAAATCCCAAAGATTTTCTTGTAAGTTTGTAACTGTCGTGAAGTTATTCACATAAATAGAACCAAGAGCCCATGAGCCGCCACTGAGTGCAGCAAAATAAGTGGAAGATTGTAGCAGCCCACCGAGCTGACCTTGAGCCGTTGATCCTTCTGTGCGTTCATCGAAAGCCTTGATGGCACCTGCTCCATTGAGGGCCGCCACGAGACCTCCGCCCGATATTCCAATAGCGATATTGGGTAGTTCATCGCCAGAATGATTTTCGATGTAGCTCACAGCATCAAAATTATCGACATCCACATGCCCAAAGAAGTCTTTGAGGGCAGATGCGGTCTTTTCGCGTCTTGTTTTGAGCCATGCAGTCTCATCGGTAGATAGCGTCGAGGCAGATCGGATGGTAGGCCGGCTTGCTGGACATTGGACATCAACTGGGGCATAACCATTCGGTGCATTCGGGAGAGCGCGAGGCTTGACATCAACAACTCGTGCATCGAGTTGGGTTTTGACCGAGACAGAGCCAGCATTCGCAGCTGAATCGAAAGAAGCATCAGTCTTTGTATTCGATGGGTGTAAAGATGACGATGTCTGAGATGCAGATTATCGTCTCCAATGACTTACCGGTTACGATGCTCAAGGCAACGGAGCCCAGGAGAAGATTGGCTTTCATGGCTGAGCTTGGTTTGATGAGATCAGCAAAGTGATTTTGAGAAGATCCTCCACCGTCAAGGCCAGAAGGCTGTTTTAGGAGTGTGTGCTTCTGAGCATTTCTTCTGCTTAGGGGGAAAAGTCGAAATACTTATACTTCCAGACAGACCACCTTGAGGCCTGTGTTCAACCAACATTGAGCATCCGGTCTGCCATGTTCAATGTTTAACGAAGTGTGGAGAAGGGCTCCTTCGCTCCTAATTGGTTCCAAGGCAAGTCTCCAAGGTTGGGTTCTCCAATTGACATGTGTACGCCGAAATATACACTAATCTTCATTCAGTATACTCATCGGAACTAGTTCGACACTACTGCGTATTGGCCCACGATCTTCCCTGTTTCCACCACAAAATCTGCATGAGGCTAAACAAACTGCACTAAGCCTTATTTGGACAGCAAATCGGAGCGGCTGAGACTTTGTTGGGCCGTGACCTGCCATTGGGGGGTTTCTCCTCTGTTTCCCCTGTCATTCTTGTCTTCAGGCAACCGTGAGAGTGAGAGCATCAAACTGCGGGTTGTCGTAATACATCCACCATGGTCAAACTTTAGAAGTTTTATGCACCTCTTTCCGCCCCCTCAAAATGAGGTATTCTGACCTTTCTTTGGCGCTCGGTCAACGGGAAGGCGTACTGGCCTACTCCGTAGGAGCTGACCCACACCGGCAAATGCTGGGGCAAAGCGACGTGACGAGTACCAGGCTGAGCGGCCTAATTGCAGCTTGTCCGCCTTTTACTTCCAATATCGCTGTCCAACCAAGAGTATTGACTTATGTGGCAGTGAAGCCCCACAAAGCTTGAGTCATGCTGATTCAGCCCTGAATTTCGCCCCAAATTCTTAGTGCAGAGAGAGGGGTAATTTCGACAAAATCCCAAAATTATGGTCGGCCATTCCACTCGGCGTCATGGTTTACAGAGGAAAGCCCGGACTTGGCTGCGCCTTGTGCCGACAACGGCGGCTTGCAGTATGTTTTTCCCCAGTGTTGTTTGACATGTTTACACGCATGAGGAAGTTTGCAATTTGATTGACAGGATACATAGTGTGATCGTCGCCGGCCATCATGCTTGCAGTGCGTTAGGATTCGGAAGGAATGCACTGGATACCGAGATCCTGAAACCCTACGAATCGTGGATCAGACTGCAGAAGTCTCGCTGAAAGTTCAACATCGAAAACAATCATCCTCAAGAGTCTCTTCCCCACCGATCTCACTGGATGACCATGTTTTGTCCCACATTTTTAACTACTGGGTCGGAAATCAAGCTCAAGGCGCACAAGGCATGATCTGGTATTTGCCTGATTTGTTGCGGAAAGACCCATCTCCGGCACTCCGGGCTTCAATCACCGCTTTGGGACTGGCTAGTATTTCCGGGCAGCAAGCTATACCAAAATCAAACCGATCGATTGTAGCGGCATACGGGAAAGCACTGTGTGCCATTAATGACGCGTTAAGAAACCCTACCACGGCAATTTCCGACTCCACCTTGACGGCTGTTTCGGTCCTCAGCCTCTTTGAGGTGGGTTTTTCTTTTTTTTTTCTTTTTTTTCGATACATAAAATCTCTAATTTTCAGCGCTAAATCATTTCCTAGATGATAACGAGCAAGATGGGCAAAAACCAGATGCATGGGTGGATGAATCATACCTTGGGTGCAACAAGAATACTTGAACTACGAGGTGAAGAGCAATTGAATTCCGATTTGGGCCGATTTCTCTTTCAAAATTTGATCGTGGTGAATGTATGTCTTATGTTCTTTGTTCTTTGTGGTCTTTCATCGTTAACTCGTTCGTTCAGGCGGTCGGTGCGCTGATCTTCAGATACTCGAAACATCAATCCCAGAAAATCGAGATGTTATCAGAGATAGCAGCTTCAAACCAAGACGAGAACTCCCGGGCTCGTCACGAATTCTATATGATAGCTCTCCGAGTGAATGATCTAGTTATCAAGATTGATCATGCTGAAAAGACTACGGAAAATCTCCAGTCTCTCCTCGGGGAGGGTCTCGTCTTAGAAGCCGATCTCGGGTCATGGGCCATGTCCTTGGGCCAGAATTGGCACTATACTGTCATCGAGGGGATATCAAGTCCAAATCATAAAGACTCCATGTCCCCCAAAGGTCGCAACGGGTATTACAAGTACCACAGTCTTGATATAGCCGGCATGTGGAATCTATACCGCCAGACAAGAATAATGGTAAATGAGACTACTCGATCGGTATCTCATTGCCTTCTTGAATTTGAATGGAAGTACGAATGGGAATATATAATGTTTCAGGCGATTGATACTATCGATCAACTAGCAGATGATATCTTGGATACAGTTGGCTTCTACTTGAGATTTGGCCCACCGGGGATTGGAGCTGTGCTGCGATTACAGCTGCCTCTGTTCATTGCCGCCATCTGCATCGATAAGTCGTCAGAGAGATATACCCAGATCTTGGAAGTACTTGAGACGCTTGCAACTGTGACTGGTTTTGAGCAGACCTCTAGTTTGGCCCGACGACTTAGAGAGGGGAACATACAGGGTATTCTTCCCCAGTTATCGATGATCGATCTCTAGACGACTTCACCTATGCTAGCGACTTGAATATACCCAGAAAACATGCAGCTCAGTCTCGTTTCTGCTATTAGCCTTCTGGCTGCCATCGGCCCAGCTCTGGCTGACACCGAACTTATCCCCCAATTCCAGACGCTCACCGATGTAAACTACACCTTTAGGACTCAGCCCATATATAACGTGTGCAGTTCCAAGGTGCCGGACTTGGAATTCTGGTCTTTTGCCCTGGCGCAGTGGAATAAGGCCTGAAATGCACCCTGGGTCCGCTCCATGACACCACATAGCCCACCGGCCAACTGAGCTTGCCACTTTGTGTCGTTGGAGGTTGTGTTATCATTCTTCTCCATGGCGACGACGTTCCTGTTGCAGCAACACAACGGACACGGAGCAGATCAGGTTGGCACACGGCACAGAAAATAGGCGGATGTAGTGACACGACGTGGAGGATTCAAGGACGATGTGACGAGCTTAAGCCTTTATATAGCGAGTGTAGTTCCAAATGCCGATTTGGGATTCTAGTCTTTTGCCCTGGCGCAGTGGAATAAGGCTTTGAATGCACCCTGGGTCCGCTATGACAGACGACGTGGAGGATTCATGGACGACGCGGAGGATTCACGGACGACGCAGACGCAGTGACGAGAACGGTAAGAGGTACAAACTCGGCACACAGATAGCCCGGACACGGGGCTCAGGCCAGTCTAACGATGTAGAGAGAAAAGCTGGAATGTTGCGAAAGAGAAAAGACTACGCGCAAGAACAGGAGGCGGGACTATATGTGCACGGGAAGGAGCGTGACTTCCTGATCAGGAAGCAACAAGTCTCCCCAGATCACTCAGATCAATCATGAATCATGTATGTCACACGTCAAGTACATATTGCAATATGATCCTGGCCACGCTAGTCTATACTGATCATTATTATATGTTCGAATAGCCGACTCTTCATTGTCTATTGAATTAACCACTCTACTCGCCGCTAAAGCTTGATGTACCCAGAAGATCAAGGATCAAAGAGCCGAACGTTTTGTTTTGATTTGACGTCCGTATTGTTTGAACCGTGGATGAATGAGTTTCGCTTAAAAAACCCCAGACCAATTGGCATCACGATCATGCATAGTAATATCACCAATGGTAAAACATGAAAAAGAAAGGACTAAGGCAGCAATGATAGCTTGCGCGCATCAGATGTAGAAGTCACAAGACGCCGGTGCAAACCCATCCAATTCAACCTGTGTGTTCCCACCTTCGCTTTCTTCCCTTTTCCTCCTTTCCTCTCTCTCTTTCTTTTCCTCCTTCCCTCTCACCTCTCACCTCTCCCCTCAGCAACGCAGCGAAGATGACACAACCGTAAGACTATCAATCCGACTTAATATGACAAGAGCCAGACTGACAATGAAATATCTCTACAGCAGAATTCCCGCGGCTCTTCCCTACCTCACTTCCACAAATACCGCCCCCGAGGCCGGCGAGTGGTCAACCCATGTCCATCGACTTCCCTGGGTCGCGGCCAAGGAAGGAGGTCTTATCAAGTCTTCATTTTTGAAGTTTCTCCTGACGCAGCCAGCTAAGCGGGAGCCGGTGGTTCTTACAGTGGTGTTGCATTAGTATTTGACCTTGAGTACTTCGACCTCAGAAATCCTCTTTTAACACTGCTTGACAGAAAGCTCCGAACTTTGATCCGGTATAATACCTGGAAAAAAGAGGAGAAAAGACAGAAAAAAAGACAGCAAAAAAGACAACAAAAAAGACAACAAAAAAGACAACAAAAAAGACAACAAAAAAGACAACAAAAAAGACAACAAAAAAGACAACAAAAAAGACAACAAAAAAGACAACAAAAAAGACAACAAAAAAGACAACAAAAAAGACAGCAAAAAAGATAGGCAAGTTCATTGCATACACGTTGGTCAGGCTATGAAATGGGGTCCAAAGTACTGGAATTCAAATACTTATGAGACACCACTGTACTACCACGGCCCTTGGGCCCGAGAGATGGAACGAGGAGATCGGTTCCAATATCAAAAACGCAGAAGCAGTGCTGATCCAGATTGTTGGACGTATCGCTGATGTCCGATGTGACCATTGCCTCGCGGGGCGGGGTATTTTCCCACTCTGCGTGGTGATTGATGAGCATGGCTTCCCCAAATGCTGTGGCAACTGCCTCTATGGAGGAAAGGGTGAAAAGTGTACGATCCTTCGACACGGACAGCCACAGTCAGAGTACCATGGCGCAATCCCCACTGGTGCTCCCCACGCCAACTCCGCCGCGCGCCTTTGGGCTGAAGTCGCTGCAAGCTTCGACCGTATCCTCGCTCAACACGAGCAGCTCTCCGTCCTCCAGAGCTATCAGAGCACTGCTGTCGCTGAACACCAGTGGGAAGCACAGAGTGCGTCTGCGGCTCTGGAGGACGTACTCTCCTGGGTCAACCAGAGTCTCCCGGTTTGCCGCAGCGACATAGTTCGCTACCGAAACTCCCTCCAGGCCACCATTCACACCGCTGCCGGAGTTCAGTCAACCAGCGAAGCCGTCGCTTTTCATCAAGATACGATGAAGGACCACGCCGAGAGCCTTCGTGCTCGTTTCCCCTGAGAGCGAGTCAGCATGGTCAGTTCCTTGTCGCCTAACTTAACCAACTTATTACACTCTTTTTTACGGTCTTTTTTACGGTCCTTTTTGCAGTCTTTCTAAATATCTTCCAAAGTTTTACCTAGACATTATACCAGATTAAACTCCAGAGCTTTCCAAGGTTCTGTCAGGTAGTATGAAAAGAGTATGAGAAATCATTATTCTAGTGACCCTAAGTATCTGTCTCAGTTTGAGCTTCGATCTATTATTTCCACATTATTTAAACATACCATGAATGTAATCAGGACGTCAGATGGTAACCTTGGAAAGGCTGAGTGGTTCGACCGAAGTTGAAAGTCTTGGCTAACCTTGGAAGTGCACAATCATAGAGAATAGAGAATAGAGAAAACGGACTACGCTAAAAAGGTCATAGCCAAACTAGAAGATATTCCTAGTTTGCCTGTAGCGATATATAAGCTAGGCCCCTAAATTCATAGGGGATTACCATAGCCACCTTCAGTCATAGACATACGGGTGAGGTACTCAAATGGTTGCAAAAATTGAATCCCGTTCAGTTGCCATAGCGTCAACGACGTATTATTTTGTGTCGCTGCACTCCATTTGATTTTCAGAAGCGATCCTTCTTTGTATACCGGATTCATCGAAAAGTCTTCGGTCGCTTCGAAGGCAAGTGGATTTGTAAATTTGATAGCCAGGCATAGATTGGATAGCAATGAGAACCAAAGTAATCGTAACTCGCGCATTTTGCTTGAATTTTCTAGCGAACGTGGATGATACAGAAGAAAGAATAAAGGCAATTTATCATTGAGAGCTCAGGTAATCGGTATCTACAACAGCAGAGCCTCCTTAAAGTCCATGTTCATGCAATGTGCACGAGGGATCAAAGTCAGGCGGGTATACAACACTCGCTATAGGCCCCACCAAGCGCTAGCGACGCCTCGATTCACTTTCGATCTAGCGGCGCCAATAAGGCCAAGGCTCGGAACCCTTCCAGTGGAATGCCAGGTTGTGTCTCGCTTATTTGGGATCACTTGGCAAGTTTGCCCTCAAAAATGATCCAATCCGGCGTTTAGTGTCAGCAATTTGTGATGGCTGCGCCGGCGTTAATTGAGCCCCTGATCTTTGTGCTAGCGTTTCCTCGAGATAATATTCCCTCACATCCCCCGATTTTGGTCAAAAGATATCCACGATGAAATCACAACTGCCGCCATCTTTTGCAAAATTTGCAATTGCTGCCATCACTACTCTGACGTGTCTCCTTTTTATTCTTTACTTCCATCCCGCCCGAACGGCCATTCCGCAATACCGGGTGACACCAGCCGAAACTTCCGATAATAACCCAGCGGAGTTTGTAACGACAATTAAATCAATACCCAACAAAATATGGTATAAAGTTGGCCCCAAAGGCCTGAGCAGCCAGTCACGAGAATGGATGGATGATTGTCTCCACAAAAACCCTGAATATCGCTCGGAGATCATGACCGACCTCTCCGGCGATCTTTATGTGAAAGAGAACTTTTCCCATCGACCAGACATTGTCGAAGCGTATCTTGCACTCTCGGTTCCCATTCTCAAAGCAGATCTACTGCGGTATCTCTTACTATTTGCGGAAGGAGGCATCTGGTACGACTTGGATGTGTCGTGCGGTGATGTACCAATCCGTCAATGGATCCCAGAAGAGTTCAAAGCAAACACGAACCTTGTTGTGGGACTGGAATTCGACGAGGGCTGGGGCGAGCACATCTTGCGCCAGTTTACTAGCTGGACGATCATGGCAGCACCTCACTCACCACATATGATGATGGTCATTGAAGATATTATGGGTGCAATTCGCCAGAAGTCAGACGAGAAAGGAATTTCAGTCGCCGAGTTATCCCTTGATATGGTCGGTGATGTTGTGGACTTCACAGGTCCAAGGCGTTTGACTCGTGGAATCCTCAAGAGCTTGACGCTGACACTCAGTGAGAGTGTCGAAATGAACAACGTCTCCCACCTTTTGGATCCAATTTTGATCAGTGATGTTTTGGTCCTGCCTGGGTATTCGTTTGCCGCGTCAGCCAATAGATATGTGAATCAAACAGGCCCTGCATTGGTAACGCACCATTACGCCGGCAGTTGGAAGAATGATAACGGCGGTGAAACTCGTTGAATAGACTTTGATCCATACTGCAAACCTTCCAAGGTTGGGGTAATAGACAGATGAATGCTAGATAGCTCAACAAAATAGTGATTTTCAATCAAATTTATTAACCCTGTCCCGAGGTCCTGGAAGTGAACCTGGAATGATGCAAATCTCGGAAATCCATGCAACAGATCCAGAGGACTACATCCATGGATATATTTCGCTGATCATGTTAGGAGTATACATGTTCCAAGGTTGGGAAACCTTGGAACACTTACCTAATGAAGTATTTAAATAATACGTTCAAGGTAAAGATCAGGTATCCTTGGTCTATTAACAGTCCTTGTCCATGGACCAGCAAGTCCCGATGTCTACCGATGATCGCAAATTTAAGCATAAAGGAATAATTCAATATCGTGAAAAATGAAGACTGATCATACTTACTTCATAGAGACACCTATCCAAGCACATACGACCATAGGGTGTGGAGAACAGGGCTTCCCGTCCGCTCAGCCGTACTTAAGCCACACGCCGGTGAGTTAGTAGTTGGGTGGGTGACCACCAGCGAATCCTCACTGTTGTATGTTTTTGCCTTTTTTGTTTAATCCTGATTTGCTTTATTTACACTTGTGATGAAAAACAACAGCTCAAAATAACGATTGTAAGGTCATAGATAAAGGTGGTCTATCTATTATCCCCTTGTGGCTCTGTCGTTATCCAATTCATGGACATCGGAAGATGATAGAAGTTGTTGCATGGTATCAGAAGAACAGAGCAAGATATGGCATCATATGGCATGAATTGCGAGAGAGGAGAGAGAAGCTCTCCCCGCGACTACTTCTACCTACGACAGGCGGGCCTGGCAAAACGGGCATCCACAACTCCCGACACATGGTCCCTTCAGGGAGCTGGAAGACAACTCCACTCCACGTGTATGCCCAGGTGTGTTCAAGCAAGGATTTCAAATCCACATTTGATATCTTTTTGACGGAATCGGAGAAGCAGAAGCGTACGGTAAAGTAGATCACATTAGTAGAGACCGGGAGAAAAAAGAGAGAGAAGCTCTCGACCTTTCTACGCCGCGGGGGCCTGACCAAACAGGCAGCCCACCCAGGGCTTCCGACACTTTTCACTCGACTTTGAATCCCGCCTGTAACACATCCATCAGCCTGGGGTATTCACCGTTTTCAACTGCGTCGACCCATTGGAGAATTCTCTGCAGGGCGAAACCATCATCACAACGCAATACTGCTTTGAAAAAGTCTTCTTTGAGTATGTTTTCTTTGACCTCGGTGGCCCAACCCGGTAGTAGCTGACACATCCATCTCGTGTAAACTTCCCTCAACTGAGTGGTTTCGTATTCCATCAGGTGCACCCAGTACAAGTCAGTTTTTCCCTCATTGTCAAGATCGGCATCTAGAACAGGCCCCACTGATTGAGCCTCTTCGGGGGTTTCATCTGCATATTCTTCACGCTTTGGTTCTTCTTCCCGAGTTGATCCAGTCAAAAATTCTGGCATTCCGGTAGCCATCCAAGACGGCATGGTCGAGACACATTCCCAGTCAACGACAGCGGTGACTTTTCCTTTCTCATCCACCAGAATATTGTTGAGATTGAGGTCTTGATGCCAAAGTATAGATCGTTCAGGGGGGCTCTGAAGGGCGGGGAATATTTTAGGTAATAATCCAACCAATCTTTTGGTAACCGACAGAGCAAACGCAGCATCGTCTTCGTCGTCCTCATCCTCGGCCTCCTCTTTCGCCAAAGTGTGGTTTTTGGTAACAAGATCGAGGTAAGAAGTGAGCCAATCATGAGTCGAGCGGAACGGCCCACGCGCTATGTCGAAGTTGAAACGGTTGCCCGAGAAGAATCCGATCGAAACAATCTCGCCTGGCTTTTCATTCTGGGTAGCAGCTTCTTCGCCAGGGGTGAGGGTTCCAATCCCGGAGAACGTATGTTGGAACATTTGAGCTTGAAATCCAGCTATTTGTTGGACAAGTGCTGCCTTTTGGAAGGTGGTCAAAGTCCGCCATTTCTTATATGCGGGAACACCAGGCAGAAGTTCCATCAGAATCCATTCATACCCTATTTCATCGTTTGCCGATTCATCATATGCAAAAATCTCTGGCACTGGGATATTCGTCGAGCGGCGAAGAAATTGCAGTGTTGTAACTTCGCCCAGCGTTTTTTGGTGGGGATGGACGGGCAGAGACTCGCATGAGAAACTGGCGGTTGCTGGTACGAGCTAGGTAGAGCTTGTTGAAGCAGCCTTGGGCATAGAAAGTCACATCACAGGTCTCTATATCTTCTCATGAGAGTCTGTTGCGACACACATTTTCGATAGCTTCCAGCCTCGGTTTTCGGGTCCAAACCGGCGTGGTATCAAGTCTACTTTCATCCCACGCGAGTCCGTCGCGGGCATCCATATACATTTTGCCAGGCGGAAACTGAATGTGGGTAGTTTCTTGAATCAGGCTTCAGGGCGCACAGGTATCACCAAAATAACGCGCGTAGAAGTGTGAGACAAAGCACAAAATGAATAGGGAAGGGAGTTCATACAAAGAGAAATGCGATCGGTGCTTCATCATGTGATACGGTGCATACTCTTTGCTGACAGACACCAATCTCATTTGCACCAGTAATCATTCACAAGTAGCTGTCACGGTCACGGTCATTGTCTGCGAGGCGCATGCCGAGAGCTGACTGCTGCGCCAGGTATAAAAAGAGGGGGCTACTATATGGAGCCCCCCTTCGCTATTGGGACCCCCCTCTAGCCCGTTTAGGAAGTCAGACACCCAAGGTTTCAGGCATCAATGAAATTACCCTTTTTGGTCCTTGCTGCCAGTGCTTGCCCCCATATTGCCACTTTTCTGGACTTACGATAAGTGGAGACAAGTGATAAAAAAAGCAGAAACAAAATGACATAGTCCAGGCCAATCAATCAATGTGAATAACAAAATGAAAAAAGCAAAAACATACAACAGTGAGGATTCGCTGGTGGTCACCCACCCAACTACTAACTCACCGGCGTGTGGCTTATGTGCGGTCAGTAGTTCGGTGGGTGTCGCCCGGGTGAGAAATGGCTGAGCGCCGCTTTACGGTCGCGCGACCGGGGGTGACAAGGGTGAGTGCGCTATAGACAGGGTGACAATCGGGGTGAGAATCACCCAAGTCGCGCGACTGCCGCACTGATCCTCCCAGCTGAGCTACAATTGTATGATTGGACGAACTGCTGCCTCCTGAAACAACCATTCTCTTCGCATCTGCACACAGCCACCCTAGGCAAGTTGCACATGCTTTCCACACCGTTTTAGGAATGTATATTCTCCCACAATCAAGGGTTACACCGCATGGAACCAAAGGCGTAGAGGAAATTGTGCAATTTCAATGGCCGAAGATATATCCACTCAGGAAAGGACTTTCACATCACCAGTTTTTAGTCAAGTTGCTTGATAGCTTGGCAATTGCACTGAGAGACATCCATTCAATGGATCCACATACTATGAAAAGTGCCCGGGCGCCGCCACTAAACAACTAACTAGGACGTAGCTTTCAAGATCCCTGTTACTGTATACCAATGATGATTCAGCATTCTTGGGTCCCAAAACACCATTTACACTGGGCGCAATGCCGCGGGGCTGTGCATGTAAAATTATCATCTCACGCTAAAAATACAGCTGGTCTTAAGAATCGCGAGGTTAAAACCTAAACAACTTTTTGTGGACGGTGCAGTTCGGATCACCGCACAATTCACCAGCCATGACTTCGGCCAAGGTAAATCCACACCGTGAGGCCGCCAAGCGGAAAGAAGACGTACTCGAGAGCTTAAAGGAGATGCATTCCGACCGTAAAAAGAAGATTCCACGGCTGGAAGAAGGCTTTGGTCAGCGCACTGGATCTACTTTGGCACCTTTTCAAACACATGTCTTCCAATTCGTGGAGAATTCAAAGATCGATTTGTCCAGCAGGGATACCCTCAGGTCCTATGAACTCTGCCTGGGAATGGTGAGCATATACCTTGACCCATTGTAAGACAACAGCTAGCTTATTTGCAAAGGTTGTTTTACCAGCTTCTGGCCTTCCCCTTTCTGACCAGGCCCGGAATTATGTTAATACCGATATGAGAGTATCGGGGAGTATTTTCAAGCTCTATGATATCCATTGCAAAAAGTATATGGGACTTTTTCATTCATTCACCTTGAGTCAGCTTGTGGAAGACTTCAGTATAACTCTTTCCTCAAGGATTTCAGCTGCAACGGATCCCGAAAGAAAAACAGATGAGAAGAAGCAACAGGAAAGTAGTTATTTGAAGCCGCACAACCAAAGGCTTCTAGCACATGTTATCATATATGGGCATCATCGTGACATGAACAAAGTGGGCCAAATCCTATCACTTGATGGCCTATATCTTCAACATCCTGTTCAATGTGATCTTGCGGTCCCCTACAAAAACCCTCAATACTTCCTGCCTCCAGGAATGGATATGCCGCAGCTACAGGATTTGGCAATTGCTGGCCATTTGAATATTTCAGAAGATGAAGAGCAACTTGAGTTCGCACAAGAAAAAGAGGTGCTCCAGGCTTTTGATGGTGCCGATGGCCCGGACACGTATATCAATGTTCAACAGAGCCCTCGCTTACGTACCCAGCTTCGAGAGTCAGTAAATATTGATCAAGATCCATTTTTTTCCATTAACTGTGACATAGGCATCAGCTCAAGGCACTAGCTATGATGGTAGAGAAAGAGTGCGGCAGTCCTGAGGGAAAGGACTTCCCAGGTTTATGGGATATCCTGAGAGATGAGGTTGGTAGAGCAAGGTATGTCTACTCGAAGTTTTGAAATCGCCTACTTAGAAAACCTAACTGAATTGGGCAGGTACCGACACATTGTGACCGGCGTCAAGAGAGACACTCCGCCCAAGCCTCTGCGTGGCGGGCTACTAGCTGATGTTTGTCGCCTCCATGACTTGGCTCCATTCAGGCATCACTGATATAAACTAGGAAATGGGCCTTGGGAAATCACTGAGCATGTTATCTCTCATTGCCTGGCATCTAGACACTACGAATTCACCAACCATGGATTCTCGAACCACGCTTATTGTCACAACAACCTCAAGTAAATGTCTGTCCAATTGACTCATGGGATTATCATGCTAATAGGTTGAAGCAATTGCCGGATGGCAACAGCAAATCGAGAAGTATTATCTCTTTCCGTTCCTTTTTCGACCTTGTGCTAACATTTGAGGTAATTCGCAGACATTTCTACCCCGGTCAGATCCGCATTGCTCTTTATCACGGCTCTCATAGACGAAAATTATCTTCACAGATCTTTTTGAACGACATCGTCTTTACCACCTTTGAGACTGTTCGTAGTGAATGGTCTGAACAAGGGAGCGGTAGCGTCTTGTTCTCCAACTCACAGGAGTGGGGTCGTGTTGTTCTCGACGAAGGTCAGTTATCATTTCTCGATAGACTTTGTTTGCGTCTAACGGATTCCTATGGCTGACTTTTTATAGCTCACCACATACGAAATTGGTCAAGTAAAACTTTCGAGGCCGTTTGTGAGCTTCGTTCACTGTACCGGTGGTGTTTGACAGGGACGCCCATCCACAATCGAGTAGATGACTTTGGAGCATTGCTATCCTTCATCAGGGTGCCACCATTCGAAGGTGACTCGGGTAAGTCAGCTTTCGCTTTCTGGGTTCGTATTCCAGTTCATGAAAGGCATGGTTTTTCTATGGGCCTTCAACGACTGAAGAAACTTATTGCCGCGACATGTTTACGGAGAACCAAAGATCATCTCCACGGACAAATAACCCTTTCTGGGCGTACTGATAAAGAGCGACGTATTGATCTGGAGCCGTTTGAGCGAGAGCTTTATGATTTCTTCAAATCTAAAGCATCCGCTTTGGTCATGAACTCCAGAACCGATGAGAGCATCAATAGTTCATCTTGGAATAACATGCTCTCTGTTGTCAACACTTTAAGGCTGATATGTGACCATGGCTACAGACTGTTAGGACCATCTTCGTTACAGCTATGGCACAGGCAAGCTTTTCTAAGAGATGGACTGGATCTCGATGAGGATATCACAGCACCTCAGGCCACCGCAGAAGATGGATATATACCCGACAGGTTGATGCCTCCTATAAATGCCGTTGAACAAAAAGGTTACTTTCAGCCGTCTTCGAAAGTCAAAGCAGTCATAGAAAATGTTCTACAAGAGCAACACGGGAATCACTCAAGAGGCGAAGAAGCACCAATCAAAAGGTAAGCTTATGATGAATGATCCACTGATTATTTCTAAATTAAGGCGCCTCACTTTCTCTAGTGTCATCTTCAGCTGTTGGACGAGAATGCTTGACCTCATAGAGGTTGCTCTGGGAGCCAAAAGGTTAAAGTTTGAACGTATCGATGGTCAAACCTCGCTTGGAAAGCGAGCTTTAGCGTTCAAAAATTTCCAAGAGGAGTTAGGCTGTACAGTCATGCTTGCTAGTATTGGCAGTATTGCTGAGGGGTATGTTGACCAAATTCCTACATATGCGCTGGTACTCTAAAAGCTAATCTCGCATGATGTTCATAGCGTTGATCTTACAGCAGCGAATTGCATACATATTGTTGAGCCACAATGGAACCCTATGGTTGAGGCGCAAGCACTCAGCCGAATTCATCGCATGGGACAGACTCGCCATGTATTCACAACTCGATATATAGTGAACAACTCCATCGAAAAGGTAATATCTGTTCACTTTCCAAAAAGACAGATAATTTCTTTTCGACTCGTTCAGGCTAACAGTGGAATTGTACAACAAGTATGTTCAAGAGGTTCAACAATCGAAACTAAGGCTGGTCAAACAATCGTTGGGCCAGGAGAATCCAACTCAGTTGGAAATTCAAGAGGAAAAAATCCAGGTAACACAAATTAAAGGTCCCTGAAGTCGTGAAAAAAAATACTAAAATCTCATACAGGCGTTGAAAAGAAGTTTAGGCTAGCGGTGACAATTTTGGCATTTTATCGGAACTTCATGTACTGCGTAAAGTTTGAAACTTCAGAAGATCTTGAGAATCCCTGAAAAGGCTATTGCACAGCGTAGTAACTTCACCAGTTTAAGTCCAAGTTGATGAGAAATCAAATACATGAACGCTGAGACCTCTGCTCAGCGGCCCATCTCACCAATTCTTCCCAATCCATATCTAGCCATTTTGAAATACGCTTCGCTCCATTCTGCATTCCAGGCGTTCTCACCGTAGAAAGAGTTGTCTTTTTCTCATTCCTCAAATTTTTGATGTTGCAATCAAGATCTGGGCTTGCTCCCTCCAAGAGCAGAAATTTCGTAAAATTTGCGGCTTGTTGGGACGTCTTCAATGTTGCTTCATGCAAAGGGGATTTTGCTAGTCTGGGGGCCGCTACCTGGTTTGTGAGCTCGAGTGGTGGAATGTCTTGGTAGTTCACATTGGCCCCCTCCTCAATAAGCGTCTTTGCGAGCAGAATTGAGCATGTTGTTCTAGATACTGCCAGTAAGGCCCTTCCAAGTTGGGATGAGTCGAAATACCCTTTGGCGGCCTGTTCTCTCCAAAGATCTGCGAGGCGTTCCTGTTTCATTGAATCCTCCACAGCTTTTATCACCTCTTCCATAATGCTGTAATGTTGCCGCCAAGGTACATTGGTAACGACGTCATGGGGCCCACTGCCAGTGAAGTAATTGGGCTTATAACCGTTTGGACAATAGGAACCCAAGGTTCCTGAAAAGTGGGTTCTCCACGTTTCAAACACGTCTGGGGAGCTTGCATTGGTAGCGGTTATCGAAATTTCCATCAACAACGTTTCCTTGCCATGTTTGACGACGACAGGAGCAATCCATTCGAAAACGGCCGAATTTTCGTTTTTGATGGAATTTCTGGCCACGATGCGGCAGTACTCATCCACTGTGAGCTCACAAGCTCTGTTCACATTCTGGGCCATTAAGAGTGATCCACATCCGGAGGCCTCCGCGAGCAGACTGTATCGAATATGGCTGTCCAACCGGCTAATTCGTGGGGATAAGCGCTCTATCTCCCGTACCATTCCCAGTGAAATCAAATCGAACAGCAAGGGTACAATCTCGTCCTGATTTGGATCTTCCATAAAAGATATTTGTTTCGGAGGTGCCGTTACATGACACATTTCTTCATGTCTGCGCAGTTCCGAATGAGAGATAAAACCTAGGGTATTGAATTCGCAGCTCGGATGGGAACAAGTGAACGGTCGAGTATGACTTTTGCAGTGGCTTTCCCTGTTAGCTGCTGTTGCGAAGGAAATTCTCCGTGATTGGCAGAGTGAATAGTTGCATCTAAACAACCGCGTCCCATATAATCTTGCCAGTTTGCCACATGCGCAGTTATTCGCATGGTCGGATTTTTGGCACAGCAGTCGCTCAAATATCTGATGAATGGCGCTTGAAGCGGATGAAAGCGTTGTAGGGTCTCCTTTTGTCCATGGATGTGCCCACGAGCCTCGCCCCAAATGCTCTAATATGGAGAAAATCCAGTCAGTATTCTCTTTTTCATCTCGTTAAGAAAATGAATGGATTATACCGTCATACCTGGAAGTAATTCAAGTTTCCAGGTGCCTATGTCGAGTTGATGGAATACAACGACACGTTGAAGCAATTCGTGGATTTCAGGGAACTTTTTTAGAGGTTCGAACAGGCTACCATTAGTTACCAGTGACCTCGAATCTCCGTCAAAATTTGGGTTCTCGCGCTTCTGGGCGAAAAGCTCCAACAGATCAATGAAATCTGCTGGAGGGACCTGGCCATGGAGAAGCCTGGTATAACTTCTCAACACCTTTAGCAATTGAAATGTAGCGAACCAATGTAAGCAATATGCACCCGAGATGATGTTCATTGCAATTTGCGACTCGTCTAGATCAGGATCAAAGATATCAAGGCAAAGATAAGTAAGACTTATTATGGCCATGTCAAGAGTTGCATCCAGGGTCTGAATGAAGCTTTCAGTGGGAAAACTAAAAAGATACCTTTCGATATATTAGCAATTGGCATTTTGAGAATGTATCTAGGCAACCAACTCTTTTACTGTGAAATGTACAAAGTAGACATAGTCACCAGATATCTCGACAATGGGGCCACACAATCGGAGAATATTAATCGGTGTGCTAGACCGAGGAAGTTTTGCTTCGGGGCCAGGGACTATACTGAGGGCAAAAGAAAGCTCCTGCACTTGTAATGGGATTGGAGAGCATCCTATCCAGCCCAAAGCTCGTCGACATAGCTCTTTTGATGTTGGATGCAGGTCATTGAGACGTTGGAGAACACGGGCATATCTAATTTGGAATCAATCAGTCATCGAAGGATAGTGAAAAAAAGTCTTCTTACGCCTCATTTAAACTTTCTGGGAGAACATTCATCTCCTGTTGGATCATTTCCAGAGTATGACACATTTTTAAATGGTCCATGACAACCCTCGCGTAGAGAAACATGCCTGCAAAACGAGTTATTCCCTGCTCAAAGTCTCATGAAAAGATGCATACCTCTCGCCTTGGACGATAAACGAGCAACCAATTGACTAATTTCTGCGCATTCCAGCTCATTGAAAGATGTCTTTTTGAGCCATTCCTGAGTGCTTATAGACACATAGGCTTGAATGCATCCACTGTTGTTTTCAGCTGCCCGAATGACTTCGTATTTGCTGTCTTTCAGGGCCATGAGAATATCGTCCTCTGATCGGCTACTGATTAAAATCTTTGACTCAGGACACTCCTGGAGTACTGCAAGAAGTTCCCGCGCTAAACTTCCCCTTTCGAATTCCACAATCTCATCCAGCCCATCAATGATAATACGACTGTGTCCGACGCATTTGAGCAATTGAGATAGAGTTTGGCAAGCAAACTTCGTGTTGCTTTTCAGGTTTCGCTGACTGGACGAGAAGGTCTCGTGTAATGTTGCTCTCAAATTTCGTCTAAGAGTCTTGTCAATGTCGTCACTCGTGACCAGTTGGAATATGAGCGAATGAAGAACTGAAATAGCTCTAACGCTCCCTTGACGATAGCTTAGAAATGCAAATAGGGTAGCACTTGATGAACGTGTGGATTTATCCACAATCATAGAAGAAACGTGAGTTTTTCCTTTGAAATGTTCTATTTTCAGCGTTCTTCGTTCATTGTGAAAGAGCACTAATACATACCGATGCCGGGCCCCCCCTTGAGCCAGATCAACCTTGACGCTGTATCGTTTTGATCTAGCCACTCATTTAAGGCTTGTTCTTTTGTAAGCCATTTACCTGTTCTGTCGCAAGTTGATCTCTGGAGTCGATCAAGCTCCTCATCGTAAAACGGTGGCGAAATATCGGTTTCGATTCCTCTGAATCTCTGTTCCTCTTGAAACTGGAAGGTTCTTTCCCACTTATCAAGTTCCTCAATTCGAGTTACGTGAGCTTCGCGAATGTGCTCGAGATTCACTTCGGCCGTCAATAACAGAGAGTGGCGTTCAATATTGCCAATCACAACATTAATTTTCTCTCTGTGTATTGGCCAGGCAAACTTGAACACAGTCATCCAGCCTGTTATCTTTTAGCTATCGATTCAAGTCCAATGATCACGATGACTCACGTTTCGCGTTGAAAAATTTCAAAGCTACAGCGTAAAAGTCAAGGATGTCCCTATAGAACAACGTCAAGACATCTACCACCCTGTCATTCTCTTTGAACAGCTTGAAGTATTCTGTAAAGAAAGGTAGCCTCTCCCCGATAAGACCCATTGTGTCTATGACAGCATTGTACGAGTTCAAGGTGCTATCTGCCACCTCCAGCAGAAGCTTGATCGGTCCCCATATCAATGCTCCAATTTCTGGCTTCATTGACACAAATTGCTCAATAACTCCAGAGAGCTGTCGTAGTCGGTCTAGGAATGGTTTGATTCTCTGTAGATCGCGAAGTCCGTGTGTTTTAGACTGTGTTTCTTCGAACTGCAGAAGGAATCCATGGATGTCATCAATAGAGGTCGTGGTAGATATGCGTTTTGACAACGAAGGATCTTCGACTGTAGATAGGAAATCCTGCTTGGCAGCCAGAAAGGCACCAGTGAGACGAGTGTTAGAAGAAGCCATGGTTTGTAAAGTATCACTGCAAAGACTTACGGAGTCATATTAATTTAATGGCCTCCCTAGACTTAGCTCGGCTGCACGTGAGACAAAGCATTGCCTCATTTGGGGCCAAAAGCAGAATGCAGGCCAGTGGGGCCACTAGAGGGAGGAATTCGAGAGCGAGACTAGTTATGAGTACGAATACCTAATTCAACCTAAATTGTATTCCAACTTATCAATCAGGGCAAGAACTCTTGAAAGGCCGTTCTGATTTTCCAACATATCCCTTTAGAAATACGACCAGCTGTTCAATTTTCAGAACGAGAGGCCTTTGGATCTCTTTTAGAATAGGATTTATGAATTCTCTGATTTGTAGCATTATGCCTATGCCAAGATGCCGGGCGTTTCAAAAGATTCAGTAGTGCATTCAATTCGGTCTGACCAATCACAAATGTAACACACTCTGGTTTTCTATTATTGCAGAAATCGAGTTTTCTCCGTGAGATCTGCTTAATAGGAATTTACTAATACATTGCGGATCCACAGAAACTTGCTGCGACATTCAGGACAAGCCCATCTTATCACATCATCACGTGATACCATCCTCGGGATTCTGTGATCCCCTGCGGCTCGCAGGGCTTACGTTATGTTGGATAGCGAATGGTACCGGCCAATTAGAAGTGTCAAAATCTCTGTGTTTCTGTGTCCCTTGCTCAGGCAATTCAGGTAGGGATCTCTGACTAATACCACACAAACAAAACATGCAAACATATAATAAAATGACCCACTTCCAGTATTGATAAGTGCGATACACTATGGATAGAAGCAGTATTCTGAAGCAGTAGTATTACACTAAAGAAAACAGAAGCGGACGGGGAAAATAGGAAGGAGAGAGAGAGAGCGAGCGAGAGCGAGAGATCTACCCTGTCCACCACATGTCACGTGACCGTCACCCCAACAAGTATTCGTACCAACACATTATTGGTGCCTCAGGCAGAGAGGCACTTGCCAAGTCACCCGGGCAAGTGAGGGCTCTCGCTTGCCGGTGTATTATGTAATTTTAGTCTACTTTACCGCCTATAGGTATAGCGAATAACCATGCGATCCTATTAGTATCTCAATACGCTCCCGGAGTGTTTCCTGGAGTGTTTCCTGGAGATTCTTTTCGGAGAACATATTTTTGAATGACAAAGAAAATCATAGCGGAGCAAGAGAAGGGCCTCAGGGCTTGTATTTATGTCTTTTTATTGGGACGGGCATAGGTTCAGAGTGAGTTGGCCCCTATCACCCCAAGGGTGAGAATTGTCACCCCGTTCTCACCTCTCTCACCCCAGTATCGAGACTTCTCACCTATATCACCCGCACTCACCCTAGAGTGCCGCTTAGGTGCTGAGGGTGCATTGACTATTAAAATGCAGAATATGTTGCTTATGTGCAGTCAGTAGTTCGGTGGGTGTCGCCTGGGTGAGAAATGGGTGAGTGCCGCTTTATAGTCGCGCGACCAGGGGTGACAAGGGTGAGTACGCTATAGATAGGGTAAAAAGCTGGGTGAAAATCACCCAAGTCGCGCGACCCGCACCGACCGTCTTCTTGGTAGAGATATAATGTGAATTATTGGACTATCCAAATGCTTTTGAAACGCTAGGTGTCTTAGCATCTATACATAGCCACCACAAACTAGGAAGTTAGATTAATTTCCTTCTACGAAGAGTACTTTAGTTCTTTAGTGGGATCCGCGCCGCCTTAGATAGTATTGTTTAGGCTGGCTATAATATCGTATATATCTATTCCTAGATACCTCTCTTAGTATATATTATTCTAAGAAGAGCTAGCTTTAGCTACTATCTTTTCCCCCCACATTTCTAGCCTGTATTAGTAAGTACCCTTAGTATAAGACGTACATTTACACTAAACAGTTATCCCCTACTTAGTCCTTAAGCCTAGGCCTCCTCAGAACCGTATCATATAGGTAGGGCCCATGTAAATAATAGATAGTCTATAGTCCTCTACTTTCTTTTTTTTAGACTATTCTCTCATACCTAAACTTTTTGCTAAGATGATTATAAACAACCTTAAGCTACTTAATACTAAATTCAATAGAATCCTTACTTAACTTAATCGCGTTTTTAATAAAATCGAGACAGAACTTTCTATTAGAGACTGTATGGTATACTTTAAACATTTGTGTCTACCTGCGATATCTACAATTTACAGATTATTTAGTATCAGACGTTAAATAGAATAAGAAAAAACAGCCAACAGTACGTCTCAAGATAACGTATATTCTACTCAGAGCAGCATCGAGAACTACTTACTATTTATTTCAGCCTATACCTTACTATCTGACCCTATTAGCAAAAGCTAGTAATACAAAGGTTGTGGTGGCCTATCTATCAAAAGCAAGGAATCTAGTAAGAACAACAAAGAATCCAATAAAAATGACGACTAATCTAGTGATAGCGATGACCATTCCAGCAATCATGACTACTAATCCAGTAATAACAATGACCTCTTTAGCAATAACAACAACCAATCCAGCAATAACAATAACTAATCTAGTAATAACAATAACAAATCTAGCAATAGTGAAAAGTCTAAAAAAACTTAAAGAAACTCCTAATATCGTGATCTAGATAACACAAATTTTATAAATCGCTAAATATCAATATCGCCTAGACTTCAAAAAGTTTTAACTCAATACATAAGAGATCCACAAGATATTAGCAGTAAAATCCGCTAGAATCCTACTCAAACAGCTAGTAATTTACTATTAGTATTTCTCAAGATATATAACAAAGAAAGAAATACTGAGCTACTTACGTTATACTGATGATTCAAATTATATAACTTTTATCTCCTAGCAGTTAACTTAGACTACTATACAGGAGAAAGATAGTGCAGGAACGCGTCTTCCGATCTCACTAAATAGATAAAAAGCTAGTAACCGTTACTAGAAATAGAGTAAAATAAACTTAAGAAGTGCCTAAATAAGTTCGTTAGGCTTAGCAAAAAGTATGGTAGATAGATAATAGAATTAGGTAGTCTAGATTATTTACTTACGATATCTTTAGGTATTATAGAGAGAGAGTAAGCTAGACTTAGATCCAAACGTTTAGATTAAGAATTACTAATATAGATCTAGATATATAGATAGGTATTTTATAAAATATATCCTCTCTACGATCAGCAAATTTTGTGAAGATAGTATTGATGAGATTATGATAGAAAACAGATTTAACCAATTAGATAATTTCATCTCTAAAGATCTGTAGACTCAGTTTCAGCCGCTATAAAATTCTCTTAAGTAATATCTAACCAAATTTACGAAAAGAAATAAAAAAAAGAGAGAAAGAAGCTAGATCTAAATTAAAGACGGTAAGTAGATAAATGGTTTCTAGAGATAGTATGGAAAATGTTAACCCCATTTTACAAAGTAGATAAGAGTAAAGCCAATAGACAGAATTTGAGTAAGGCTTATAGACTCAAATATCAGAGGTCTTTTAAGAATTTATAGTATTTAATTTTAGAAATTATACTACAAGCTATTGAAGAGAGTAACTTTCTGTCTTTTAGTATTTTAGTTAATATTTTAAAAGATCAATCAGCATTAATATCATTTTTAAGTTATTCCAATATGTTAGATCTGATGGTATCGATTAACCCCAAGGCATAGGTAGACTTCTTGAATACGCTTAATCTAATGGTATTGATTGATCCTAAGGCACAAACAGACTTTCTGAATATGCTGGATCTGATAGTATCAATTAACCCCAAAGCACAGATAGACTTCCCAGATACGCTAGATCTAATGGCATTAATTAATCCCAAGGTACAGGTAGACTTCCTAAATGCGCTTGATCTGATGGTATCAATTGATTCTGAGGTACGTGTAGACTTCCTAGACGTACTTAATATAATACCACCGATAAGTTATACATCAAGCATAGACTTAGCACTTACAGATATATCTAATACTTTAAGATTTATAGTGTAAGATGAGGGTAACTATCACAGAACTAATAGATATTTTACTAGCGAGCTTATATATATATAATAGTTTACATTCATTCTAACCTATATAAAGAATACTTTCAATACCCAATAATCAGGTAATATCTAGTTTTTACTTAAGTCCAGTAATAGAACAATAAGAAAGTCTAACTTTATATTAAAGATAAAAGGACTAGTATAATAGATGAAATTATCTAGGGCAAGTGATTTACTTACCACTTATAGCTCATTTGATGGTGCGTTTTTTTCTAAACTGATAGTGAGGAGAAAGAAGAACAACTAGTGTTTAGGAGTAATATTAATTATAGCTTTTCTAGTTATACGATATATTATATAACTATGGTCCTATTAAGTTAGCTACTGAATAGTATAATCTAGTAGATCTTCTTACCTTAATATAATATTCTAGTTTATCTAGTAGTAGAAGCAGTTTTATATAGCGATCACTATCCACGTATCTGAAAGTGTTTTTCTCCTTCTCTTTCATTTCAGCCATTTAAAGCCAAAAAGCTAATTCCTTTAACTTAGAGAGCGTTAAAGGGCTTATTGAGGACCGCGCTATAACATTTAGGAATGTCAAGGACTGGATAGGTAAGATATATGAGCAAAACTGATTATAAAATTAACTGCTTTTACTAAAAGTTAAATAAGATGATAGCCTAAAAAGAGAATACTAATTTCTTAACACAGTATATTAAAAAGTTCCAATCTGGTGTGGGGCTAGTGGGTTAATTAAATCAACATAGCGAGGTAGAGAACCTTTTATAAAAGTAGATACAGTTAATGTCTGATTTAAACTAGACGTTAGATAATTAAAAGACTGAAGTCACATAACCATCCCCAACTCAATTAATAAGAGGAAGAGAGAAATTTCGTAATAATTATTAAAGAAATATAGTTTTTATTTATTCATATTTATAACCTCTAGTTCTATTAAATACTTTCTTCAATTTACTAGACACAGTATCGGGTATTGCTATTAGTAAACATAGTTTAAAGACTCGTTGTGTACTCCCATCCTATCTTTCCCAAACCTCTTTCTTAAAACAGATCCGATTAAACAGCTGGTAGTAGTATACCATAGCGGTCCGCCTAGAATATAACGTTTAAAAGTGATTGTCTATTGATTCTAGTTATCTGATAATCTAAGTAACTGATTTAACGTTCCTTTAATTCTATACAGAAGACTAGATATGCTAATTTAGCATATTTTTATAATTACTTTACTACTACTCCTTTCTCCAAAAGACTTTACCTTCCGAATCCACTGTCATATTAAAAATAATAAAAAGTCTAGTGTATAAAAGAGCTTTTTTATAGCCAAACTATATATAATAGTATTTGGTGAGAAAGACGAATTCCACAGATCCTACCTTACCAACAGCTGTGTCTGCCATTAATTTCTGCAAAGTCTGCCAAAAAAGAATTCCTGGAATTTTACCATGCTAGCTTAGTAGATTTTGAAAACCTCGTCGTTATTAGTAATACCTAGGATCTATATATTATAAATGTCATATATTATCACCGTAATATTATTCTCAGTATCTTGACCTTTTACCATATCCTAGGAATAAAACAAATTTAAAAAACTTATAGAAAATTAGCTATAGTAACAGTGATATTCTTTTAGTAAAGCCTGAATCTCAATTCATCATAAATTTACTAACAGCCTTGATTATATTTATTATTATATGATCTACTATACACCACCTTATTATTTATCCTGGTATTCTAGAACTGACGTTGTCAATACTTTCCTATCTTAGCATTCTTTACAACCTCTTCAACTAGCTTAATAACTTCGAAAACTCTATCTATATTTATAATAAAACTTTAGTTAATATTTCGCTGTTTTATATCTGATTTTACATAGCCAGATAACATCTGATTAATCTCTAACAACTGAATGCTATTAACTTCTTAGCTAACGCACCTATAACTGCTACAATTTTAGGAATTTCTCCATAAATATCTTAAACGATTTTCTCAGTCATATTATAACTAGATTAAAGTCTCTTACAATAATCAGATCGCTCAACTTCCATTCAGATTAATTTTAAAATAGTCTAATAATACTCAGATTAAGGAAGTTTTATTTATATAGGTTACACGAAGTGCAAATCTGCTAGTTTTAAGAGTGATTTACTATAGCGAGCACCCTGATACACCCTATGCACCGGTCTCGATTTTTATAACTCGCATGCCCGGTGAAGAATTAGGCTGAGTCTACAAAGTACTTAGCAACAAAGATTAAAATTTAGTTCTAGAAAAGCTTAAAGGCTATTTGAAGATTATATAAGAGTAGCCAAGTCTATAAGGCAGGTAAAAGATTTGTTCTCTTCAAGATATCTTAATAAGGAGTGTCCACCTTCCTAGTCATTTTACTGGTCCGTTTGAGTTAGAAGAAGACTTTAATAAGTATTTTATATAGCCTGCTTGGTTAGATAGCTTCTTATTAGATATAGAATATAAAAATGTACTTAATTATATTAAAATAATAAGAAACTTACATCATCGTATTGTCTTTATTTATGGAGATTTAAAGTACTATAATATTCTAGTATAAAGGGGTAAGATTACTGGCTTTTTAGATTAGGAATTAGTAGATTGATATTTTAAATATTAGGATTTTACTACTATATTAAGATTTATATAGGAAGACTTTTAGTAGTACAGCTTTGTGATTAAATTCAGTAGTGAATTATATCTAGTAGAGCTAGATTATAAGAATATATTAACTTCTTTAACAAGTATTTCCTATTATTAGTGAATATTATTATCTTACAAGTCTTTTTTTATATAGTTATTTCTCTTTATTTATTTTAATCAATACCTACCAATTAAATTTTAACTACATTACACAAGACTAAAAGTATATTTTAGAGGTAGTAGATATATATTATTACAACTAAGAGTTGTTGGATAGCTTCTACTGTAGAATTTGTTGTATTTCTTGTAATCCTATTTCACTTGGCTTATTAAAGGATATACTCACCCTATTTACTAGCTACACTAGTACTTATTAAATCGCAATTCCAATAGATTCTAGGTGACCTAATTTATCTTAATCTTTAAAAAGGGTTTTACAATCCATATAAAGATAAAGTTACTAATAGCTACAACTAGATGTTGTTTGTAATAGTTATAGCGTTTACATTCCTTTAAGTCTTAACCTTAGTCTCCAGCGATCCCAAGTTATTATATTTCAAAATTACCTATCTATTAATACTCTTTTGTAAAAGAGCGAGAACCTAAAGTAGCTAAACACAGTAAGTAATACCTAGAACATTCAACTAATTATCATATGTCCTTATAGTCTGATCTAAGTGACTTTTATATCTTATAGGGACATTAGCAATTCTGATTAACCCGATAAGAAGAAATGATTTAAAAACACTAGCAGTAGGTCTATAACTAGGTATTCAGTCACTACCTTACTACATGATATAGTATTTTATGCCGCTAGTATTAGGATAAAGATAGAAGTAGAGACCCTAGTGGAAATCATTCTAAACTAGTAGATGATTCTGAATAAAAAGGATGATATAGAGTCTATTGATTTTAAGTTTTTCTAATGATATGATCAATTACAATTTAAAAACACAATATAGGGAAGTATTTATATATTTATAGTGATTGATATTATACGTTTCTACTAGTGATATCATCTAATATATAGTTTCATTCTACACCTTAACTACTATCATTTAATATTCAGATACGTACTAGTACAGTTAATATTATATATTTTTTGAGTGTGTAGTTTTCTCAGCTAAAGCTTCTATAGAAGATACCATATACTAGCTATACTGTAGTTAGTATTACTTGGCGTACGTTTGTAATATAGATAAAGCTTTTATGCGTAGGTTGCCATAGCGAGACGCGCTGATCTAAGCGTTTAATTATTAGATGACAGACTTATTAGTAGATAGTTTAGGTTTTATATAATTAGAGATTGATAGCTAATCATATAGCGCTTAATATAACTACCTAAGATATCTAGACCCTAGAAGATAGATCTATGGATATCTAACGTATTTAAGAAACAAGTAAATTGTGTATATAGTTATTACTTTATATTATAGGTAAAATAAAATTAGTAATTGTTACTAATTTAATTAATTTAGGAAAGTATTTTGTCAAGGAGAGATGTGTCTATAATTTTAGTTCTATTAGTCATATGTGAGAGGTTTAGTCTAGCTAATCTACACTAGTTAGCTATCTATATATAAAATTAGTTTTATTCTTTAGTATTTTAATAAAAAGCTTCCTAAATAGAAAAAAGTATTATAACTTCCTACTAGTGCTTGCTAGAGGTAAGATTATTAAAATACACTAGTATGGTAATTATTCTGAATCTTCCATTATCTAGCTAATGTATCTAGCTTATATCTAGTTTTAAGTTACTTCTGATTTTTATAACGCTTTTACTACTATTAAAGGTCTATTTATATACTCCAATATATATTTCTTATTATATATATATGAGAGCTGTATAAAGTGTGTTTTTTTGGCTCCTTCGCATGATTAATAACAACAACCCCTATTAAAGAGAGGCGTTAAATGTGCTATTTTGGCCCCTTCGCATGCTTAACAACCCCTGCCTATCTATATATAGCGGTATTTGTAAAAAAAGCTAGAGAGATATATTAATTGCGTGGTTTTAGTAGTATATCATTATATAATAAATAAATCATATCCTTTTTGATCCCTCTATTATTTTCTCTACTTTAAGCGATATTACTACGAAATTAAAGAAAAAAAGAGTTTTTAATATATTTATTGTAATTATAATAGCTGTAAAAATAGTTAAGAAATCTTAAAAACTAGATCTTCTATCTTATAATAAAAATACAATAGAATTATTATAAAACGGGATTTTATATTTAGTAAGATATTTAGTTACAATAAGGCTTACTCTTATTCTTCCTACTAGTATATCTAATAATCAGTAATAATATCTCCAAGATACTAGTCTTAGGAATTATTCTAAGATATTCATACTCTATAGCATAAATAATATAATTCAGTTACAAGAACTATTAACACTATTCTAAACCCTCTTATATAAAAAAGCGATAATAATATAAGGGTATAATTCCCTTTATATTATTTCATATCTCTTAATTACTATAACATCAAGTAATAGATATTAGTAATCTATTCTGTCTTTTATCTATATTAGATCTTATCTAACTATTAAAATCTTCTATATCTTCTTAACAACCCTTAGAGTAACTAAATAGTCCTAAGATCTCTCTAATTCTATATAGCCCCTAAAGTTCTACAAAGCTAGAGCTAGATAGTAGTCTCTTCTAGGACTTACAAGATAAGCTATCTTTCAATGTCAATCTTTTGAGATATATATATATATATTCTTAAATCTTAATTTCTCATGGACTATTTATCATGGTACTAGCATATAAGATTTAGTTAGTCTACTTGATAGGATTAGTCTATAGCTAACTGTTTAGTGCTGATTTTGTTCGTTGTAAAACTAGGCGTAAGATATGTTACTTACACTAAAGAACTTTTAAAAAAGTGTCAATAATTTTTTTTTGATTGGGGTATTATATTTTTTATCGCTTAGATTTATACTAGTATAATAAAGACCTCTTTCTAGTTAACTCTTAATAGGCCAGTAGGAATGGCTATTTTAAAAATTCTAGATTAGGATATTGGCTACTCGGTTCACGACCTAGACACATTCTCAGAAAAAATAGTAAGATAACTTTATACCCTAGTCTATATTTAGGTAGATTAAAGGCAGATAGAATATATATAAAGATATAATCTACCTTTAAGACTAGGTATATTATTGACTCTAAGGGAGGAGTATAGTTTCTAGTAGATTAAGGTTATATAGGATGATTTTATTGTTCCTGGGTTTAGAGATGGAGATATTATAGATTTATTAGTATTTTTTAAGTAATAAATATATATTTCTACTTAACTTAATCCAAAAGAGTTATTTTATTTTTATTACTTCTTCTTCTCTCTATTTTAGCTAGTAATACAAATATGATTATACTTATAATGAATCATTATAATTATTATATACTAACTAAATCTTAATAGGTAAGGATATTATTAATTAGATAAATAGAAAGAGTTTATTTCTATATTTTTGTAGTATTAAAAGGGATGACTAATATTTAATAATAAAGAAAAAATCAAAAAGTATATTTAAAGTAAGTAGCACTTATATATCTCGTAATAAAATTTTTAAATTTTTTTATATGTAAGAAAATAGAGAGCTAGGTGCTTGTTATACCTTGCGATCGAGTGCTATATCTACTATTATCTAGTCGATTTTTTATGAGTAATAATACAATAATTCTCTTGGGATGTTTTTCTATATAGGAATATTATGATCTTCTCTAAGAGTATTGATTTATTATAGGAAGATGAAGGATATAAACCTGTTAATCTTATATTATTAGATATAGACTTATTTAACTATACTATATCTTTAGAGCTACTTAGAAGCTTACAAACAAGTAAATATATATTTTCTTCTCTATCCTATTTAGTATTAAAACTTTAACTTCTTTAAAATTTATAGATCCTATATGGTATATTTAAGTTAATCTTTTATCTAATTCTACTCTATTAGGATTATTTTTATTACCTAGCTAATCCTTTTTAACAAGTTTATACTAATTTAAAAGAGATTATTAGTAATATAAACATCTTATAAAGTACGTAATAATTTACTTATAATATCAAACAATAAACTGTAAGTCTAGACTAGATTACTAAATCTATTATATCTAAAATTATTTATTAATTTGAAAAACTATTTTAGATTTTATATAATATATTAGATTATATATTATGTCTACCTATCTTATAGGGAGTAAAGAGAATATGGAGATGAGCTTCCTTATTTTAAGATATTTTGTAAGAGGAAGGAGTCACGATATTAGGAGATTTACCTACCTTATAATAAATATAATCGCTGTAATAATTAATAAGTAAGATATTTAGTTATAAAAGATAATTTAAGTATCTATATATTGTAATTGGGCTTGATATTTGAATCTAGAGTATATTTATATTATTATTAATAAGTATATTGAAGGTTAGAACTATATAAATAAAATAAGAAATCATATAAAGGGTTATGATATTAATAAAAAGAAGTCTTAGAAGTATAGACTATAGTGATATATAACTTATTTAATAGAAAAGTTATAATAAAATATAGGCTTAGACTGATAATAATAAAAGTATAAAGTCTAATATACTAATAAGAAGATGTAAACGCTAAAAAGAGAAAAATCGAAAAAAGACTTTTAAATACTGACTAATAGATATAAGGATTTAAACTTATTCGAAAATATTTAAGTTATTTTTAGATTATAAGTAAAAAGATAGAAAGGATATTTAGCCTTCTAAAATATTATTTTCTTCTAGAGACTAGAGCGCTTAATCTTTTACTTTCTATCCTATGAAGGTGGGAAAGATATTATTAAATGGCTCTATTTACTTATTTAGACTTAGTATTAAGCTATTTAATATTTAATATGTCTTTATTTAGTTACAAATGTTATAGCTCATAATATAAAGAGACTATCCTTTTCTAGGTAATAAACGTTAGCTATCTAGATTCTGATAAAGTTGTTTATTCTTTTTGAAATATGTCTTAAGTAGTTTTTTCTATGTTTCTTATATAACCTACAGCCTAGAATCTCTGTTAATATACTCGTAAAGTCTTCCAGTAATTTAAATATTATAACTTGTGCTATAAAGAGGTCTTTCTTATCTCTAGAAAAGTTCTAGGAATTAAAAGTCACTCTTTAGTCTAAGATATTTATATCCTGTCTGTTATTCGCTTTTTCTTGTAGCCACTACGCTATGATATATATTGATTATAAGGGCTATCTCTAAATCCAAGAATTTAAATCTATTTAGGATTATAGGTCTAGTGTATTCACTCTAGAGGTCTGTTAGAATTTTTTTGAGATTCTAGATGACGTAATCTATTATAATTAACTTACTAGTATATAAACCTATATTAGAATATCTAAGTACTTGCTAATTATTTTATAGAGCCGATATACCGTCTATTGAAATACTCTAAAAGTAATTATTTCTTTGAGTTCCTTTCTAATAATTCCAATATTGAAGATTCTAATAATTTAGCTAGTATAATCTTTATTAGAATTAGAGATACTAAAAAGGTATTGGTTTACTATGAATGTATTTATAGCGAGTTCTAATAGTTGAATTATTATATGATTATTAAGGAGTTTATCTATACTATTAAACTATGTAAGTAAGTTAAATATCTATATAATAGGAAGGTACTAGTAGGATCTATATCTGGTACTAAAATAAATCTAGAGACAACTAAGCCTAACTAGTAACTCTTAGATATTATATATAAAAAGCCTGATTATTTAAAGAAAAAGTATATATTGGTCTAAAGATTATTTCTTATATGTACTAATATTTTATTTAAATAAGCTGTCTTTAACTGTTGATTTATATTACTTGTAAGCTTAGTAAAAATGATATTATAGTTAATAAGTTGAAAAAAGTTATTAGAGATACTGAGTAAAAGTTACTAGACTGAAAGTACACTGAGATAATCTATAAGATCTTTTACGTTTATAAGCTAAAAGAAAAATTTAAATAAGGTAAAGCTAGTAAATACAGTATACTTATAATAAGCGTTTTATAATTAACTAAAGTTTCTTAGATAAAAACGTGGTTATTAAAGTTATAAAGTCTACCCTTTCAAAAGAAAAAGAAGATAAGTCTATCAATATAATTTTCCTCTTTATTAGAGAACTTAAGAATCTTGGATGAGAAGTAACTTTATTAAGGGCTATTAAGTGAAAATTTTCTTCTATGAATATACTAATTATAGATCTATCTTTAGCGTTAATATATAATCTCTTATGCAGTCCCAACAGCTACCCTATATAGCTCTCTTAATATATTAACTTATTATTGTAGCCTATACTCAATATAAATACAGAATTGATTAGTATATACTGTATTCTAGTCTTTGAATACTAAATTAGCAGTCTTTTTACGGCGTCTGTTAATTTTAATCATCATACTGGATCTCTATATCCCTATAGACCTAGGATTGAGATAAACCTTCACAGAGATATCGCTAGTCTAATAATCTATGGCGTATTAGCATCTAGTTAATATGGTACCTCTTTCTAAATGAATTTCTAAGTATCTATGGTCTTAGCGAACTGGTAAAATATGGCGTATTATCTTTATTAGATCTACATAGACCCTATAGATTAAAGGTGTTACCTTTTTTAAGATAAATAACTAGACTATCTTAATAAGTTGCTATCTAATAAGTGATGAGTTATTATATTGGAATTGATAGATAGAAAATGAAATAAAGTGTGCGGGTATTAATAAGTATATGTGACTAGAGATTTAGCTTTACTAGAGAATTAATTGTTTTTTACTTATCTTTTGTATATATATGTATAAATAAATACCTATACTTTTCTAAGTAAGAGGAGTTTGAAATTATACCTTTTTTTTAATAAGACTTATTAATATAGTTTTAATAGAAAGGCTCTATGTTAATTGGCTTTATTAGCGACTGTTAGCTATATTTACTATATTTTTGTCTGATCGCTAAGATAACTTTTAATTTTTAATTTTGTTTTTAGACTCTAGGTAATTTATCAAACTTTAAGGTCCTTTATTTTATTAATATATATGTGCTAAATATATAAAAGTTGTGGCTTTGCTGTCTTATCTTTCTATCTTTGAGTCTTAATGGTGACTATTTTTGATTAAGCTAGATTGTTTGGGAATTTGGTATAGGAATATAAAGATGATAATAGTATAGTTTAAATCACTTTGTTATAATGATTAATATTGATTGGGAATAGAGATTATTGGTTTTGTTGTGTTTTTAGTTTTTTTTGATGGAGTGGATGTGAATCTTGAGGTGTTGTGGTCTTTATATTTGAGATAATTAATAGAAAAAGGTCTATTTATTTATAGGAGAAGGAATATAGATATATAAAGATGGATTTTGTAATGCGAGGTTAAGGAAAGTGATGTGGTAGGTTTGCTAAAATAGTATATTAAATAAAGACTAATATATTAAAGTTCTTTAGTAAAATTAATAAAGTTATAGGTAAAGTTGGTTTTCTTCTTTATTAAGGTCTTATTATCTTTCTTTTCTTTAAAAATTATTTAATATAGGGTATTAGGCTTATGTATCTATCTTGTAATACAATGTCTATCTTTTGAGATCTTTTAAATATTGATAAAACTAAAGTGATATTTAAATTCTATTTTCTAGATTTACTAAAAGAGATAATATAGAAGATCTGATCTGTTATACGGAAGCTATGGGTAAAGGAAAATCTTTTTTATGAAAGGATTAGGTAGAATAAGGATATAAGTTCTTTCTATAGGTTTTTTTGTTTTATAAAGGAACAGTAGCGAACTGATAAAGAGTGATATATTTAGACTAGAGGTATTTGATTTTATAGTAGTTTAAGTAACTCGTATTCTAAGATATTAGAGGTATTAGATATAGAATCTAGATAAAGAATTATGTTAGTAGTTATAATAAGGCCTACTCTTATTTTTCTCACTAGTATATCTAATAGTTAGTAATAATATCTCTAAGATATTAGTTTTGAGAATTGTTCTAAGATATTCGTGCTCTATAGTATAAATAATATAGTTTAGTTATAAAAATTATTAACACTATTTTAAATTCTCTTATATAAGATACTAATGAAAATACAAGGGTATAATTCTTACTATATTGCTTTATATCTCTTTTAATTACTATAGTATTAAGTAATAGATATTAGTAATCTACTTTATTCTCTATTTATATTAGATTTTATCTAACTATTAAAATCCTCTATATCTTCTTAACAATTTTTAGAGTAATAAGATAGTCTTATAAGCTCTTTAATTTTATGTATGTTAGATCTTAAAGTAGGCTTATCTATTAAGATAAAGAGCTAGGAAAAGAGTAGTAATATATTAAAACGTTACTGTAACTATAATTAGAAGAATTAATAACTCTAGAATAAGAATAAGTCTTTTTAATAGTGATATAACAAATTGAAATATGAACGGGATTAACTAAATTAAGAACTTGATTAATTTAAATCTATATCTTTATTTTAAAAACCTGAAAGACTAGAAAATAGTTATAAGCTTGGCGGGGGTTAAAAGTTAGTGGAAAAGAAATATTTAGATAATCCTACTAAGCCTAAGATGTGCCTTGTATGTGGAGGTTTTCTTTCTTCGCAATAGAAGAAGTATGATAAGAGGTTTTTAAGAATCTATAAAGATTTATTAGATTAAATTTAAGTGTTAGTTTTAAGCTTTTTTTAAATGAGCTTTATAGACCTAAGTTAAACTAAGTATGATATGTTAATTTCTAACTTTTTTTTAAAACTTATTATCAGCTACACTCTATAGAGCGTTTTGGTTTTATATGGTCATAGTATCTGACATATTAAAATATAAAAGACTAGCAATTTCTCTATTTCTTATTCTATCAAAAAGACTTATCATAATGAATCTCATAAAGTTGAACTATTAAGAAATATATTGTAAAAGTATTCTTCTTTATTACATTTCCTTTATCTAAATAGATCAATTAAGAATGACGCTAATTGCGGAAATTAAGTATATCTAGTTACCTCGCCCTAGACTAACTATAATATCTGATATTTAAGATTGTACGTATAAGATAAGACTTAGTAAATATTGTAACTAATATAATCTAGTTATTATTAAACGTTATAAGAATAATCCTTATATAATCATACTATTATCTCTATTTAATTTCTTAGGAGATATATATAAACAGTAACTTATCTTCATATTAAAATTCAAGATCTAATACACAGTTAGAGTAATTAACAAGATAAATTTAAAAAACAACTTAATATTAGATAAGATATCTAGGCAGTTACATAATTATATCTAAATTAGGCATTTTTTTCAGAGTGATATAGGAAGATTTATATAAGTTGCTATACTGGTTAGTTATGAAATAAATCCTTTAAAATTCTTCAAAGGATTAGAAGCTTTATAGGACTAGGAAATCCTAGTTAAGGTACTAAAGGTTATTTTCAATAGAGAGAAAGATTATTAAGATTATAATTTAGTAGAAGTATAGGTTTTATATGGGAAAATAGCTTTGACTATAATTAAAAACGTTGTTAAGGTTTTTTGTCTATTTTATTGAGATGTATATTATATATTAAGCTAAATATATATTTTATATAGTATATAGTATATTAAAGGAATATAACTTGTTGTCTTTAATTAGAATAAAGTGAGCTTTTTTATTTATTTAGCTATAGTCTCTACCTATTTGTATATCTATATTTTATTTAGGTTTAGCTTTTTTATCTACTTTGGAGGTATATATAATGTATAAGATGATATCTTTTAAATTTTAGTAATAAATGATACTAGTAGTATTAAGTTTTTACTTTTAAGCTATATAATTTGTGGTGCGCTTCTAAATATACTTAAATATTAAGATATAGTAATGACTTGATTTTTAGATATAGATATAAAGAGAGCTATAGCTTTATTAAACTTATTAGTTTTTCTAGCAATATAAACAGATTAGTATAAACGATTATGAAAAAACTATACTTAGTGGTATTTCTATTTTAGAAAAGATTAAAGACTTACTACTAGAGTTTATAGATTTAATTATTAAATTCAGTATCTTTTCTAAACTAAAAAGATTATACTAAGTATTATATATAATTATAAAGTTATATTAAGTAGAATTAGAAACTGTTTTTAATTTAAAAGTTAAAAATATCTTTAAAAATTATTCGTTTTAAAAGTAGATTATAGCTAATTAGCAAATGTTTTCTAATTTCTCTTAGGACGAAACGAGTTAATATATAGTAGATAAAAATGTAATATATAACTTAATCTTATAGTCTCTTAATGATTATTTAGAATACTTTTAATTTCTACTTTAGCAATATATAATTATAGCCTTATATTTTTATTAGATAGATAAAAGTCTTTATTAGATTACTTAGAAGAACTATAACCTTAAGTAAAAAGCTTATTTATTAGTATTATTAAACTATAAATATCTCTTCTAACTATTTTTAATAGATTAGCTAGGTATATATAGAAAAACTATTTTTTAATCTTCTATTTAGAGCGAGTTATGATTTAAAATTTACTAAAACTATATAAAATCATAGCCATATAGTACTTTATTATCACTTAGACCCTATAAGATTGGCTAAATTTATTATTTTGTAGATCTCAGATTTACCTAAAAGCTACTAGATTAAAGATTAGAGATAAGAAAAGTCTACATTAAGTACTTATTTCTCTAGTTTTAAGTACTAGCTTAAAAGAAGCTAGAATTAATATTTAACTAGCTATAGAAAAATAGCTATTAACCTCTTAAGAATTTTTTGGAATATATTTCTAGATACTTTTATACTAAAGCTATAGAATAGATTATTTTCTATACTAATAACTAAGATTAGTACTATATTTTTTTTATTATAGCTAGGTATATAGAAGAAAGAAGTAATAAATTTTTTAAAGTACTTATTAAGTAGAAAAGATTTATATTATAAAGAAGAGAACTATTTGTTTGTAATATTTTTATTAGAATTATAGATAAAGTATATACAATATCTAATTAATATTATTAGTTTAATAAGAAGGGAAGATATCTAGAATAGAAGAATTATTCTAGTGATTTTGATTAAGCAATTTTAAATTTATAATAAATTATGATATAGAAGATTTAAGCTCTTAACTATTTAGCTAATAGAGTTAGAGTTATTAGTATAAAAGTGAAAATTAGATATACTGGATTATACTAGTTAATAGAGGCTTTAGAAAATCTTGATATATAAATTAATTTAAGTGATTCTAGATTTAGCTAAGAATTCTTTTAATTTAGATATATAGTATAAGGATAGTAATAAATCTATTACCTATTATATATGATAGATTGTGGTATATTATTTCTTTTAATTTATAAATTACTCAGTAGTACTCTAATAAGTATCTTAGTAGATATTTCTTTTCTAATTTAATATTATTAAAGATAAAGAATACCCTTTTTTTATAACTTAGAAAATAGTTTTTAGAATAGATACAATATAACTTTAAGATTCTAATTCATATCTTATTATACTGGTATCTAGATGATAATATTAGTACGTAATCTACTTCTAAAAGATATAAAGTATCTTTTCTTTTTACTAATATTTATAGAAAGAAATAGAAAGAAGGAGTAGTGATTTTCATAATAGGTTACGCTAATCTAGTTCAACTGTCAGTAATGATTATATCATCCTTCTAAGTATATATTCTATTTATGAATTTTAATCTATTTTAATAATATAATCCTGGCCTATAGATAAAGACATCTTTATATAATAAGTATTTACTGAGCTATATTCTTGTAATTGTACTGCGCTATTTAAAATTCCTAGACCTATTTATGGTTCTCTAAGAAGTAAATATTATAGAAATCTTGATATCTAAAAGGATTTAAAATTTTAATTCTATTCTAAACTTATAATAGTTAGAGTTTATAATTATAGTAAAGACTATTAAAAATAGGTAAAATAATAAAGTAGGATTAAGATTATAATGATATTATTGCTAGATTATAGTGGAGGATCTAGAATATTATTTCTTTTATATATTTATTAGGATATAGATAGTTTAATTTTAAATTTGAATCTTATTATAATATTATACAAATAAACCTTTTAAAGCTAGGAGTTAGTAAATTAGATCTCTTTTAGAAAGATTTTTTAGTAAACTAAAATTATATTCAAAAGCCAGCTCTCTTTGGGACTTGAGTTATACTATTTAAAGGCTAATCTATTTTAGCTACTATAGATACTTCTCTTAGTACTCTATTATCTTAGGTACCCTTAGTGATCTATAGATAATTATTATTTTTATAGCTACTTCTTATTCTTTACTATATATATCTTTATTTATATCTTCTTTTAATAGTTAAAGATCACCAACAGCTCTATAATATACTCTAGCGTTAATATAGAGATTAGGTTCCTTTGATTAGTGGTGAAGATCTTTTTAAAATAAAGTAAACCTAATAGTACGCGACTAACTAAGCTATATAAGACGCTTAGAAGTAGATTTATAGATTAAATTATTTATAAAATGTATTCCTTTTTAGTATATCAGTTATAGAGCTTCGCAGCTATCTATACTCCCTTCTTTATTAGATTAAGTAAATCTCTATTTAAGATTTTAATATACTCTATACATAATATGATCTATATATGGTACTAAAAACATATCTTAATAGTAGAGAAGGCTTAATACTCTTCTATATAAATGTTTTAGTATATTTAGTTCTTTATAATATCGCTACCTTTAGCTATATAGATAATCTAGGTACTATAAGATTAATACTTAAATATCTTTAACAGTTATCTTTTTTTTTAGATATTTTATATCCTGATCAGCTTAAGTTAGTCCTTAACTCGCTTAAGTTACTATTTTGCAGTGGGGATGATCTGACTAACTCCCTACTACAGGCTAATATATCTAGTTCCTATCAATTAATGAGGAGTATATATAAGGTATAAAAATATTAGTATAGATAGGACTCTCAAGCCTAGGAAATATATACTAATGTTAGTTATAAAATTATAGAGTATTATAAAGATTAATCTGGGAGTCTAGTTCTTAATAAATACCGTAAGTTAGCTGTCTTAAGTGATACAAATATTAAGACTAGAAAAAACGTACAATTCTACTAAAAATAAAAAGCTAAATCTTACTCTTTATCTAGGATGTAAAGCTATAACATATTTATATTAATCCTGAAAGTTAATTTAGAGAATATCATTACTAATTTAAAAAATGTTATTTTTTAATTAGTAACTTATCTATTTAATTCTCTACTTTTTGATAGCCTTAAAATAAAAATATTAGAGTTTAATTAAATACTAGTTAACTTAAAGAAGTAAAAGGTCTACTTATAAAATCTATAAATATGGATACTGTAAGCCTAGAATAGTAGTTTAATAGGTCTAATATTAGGTTTATAAAATTGTTAGTTTATAAGCATCTAATTACTCTAGGAATTTAATCTAGCGAAGTATTAGATTTACAGCATTTAATTAATAAATAAGACACTTAGATATAAAAAGGTTATAATAAAGCACGTGAACTGTAGTAAGTAGTGTACTTTTTTTAAAATAGTGAATAGAAGATCTTCGAATATGTAGATATGTTTAGATATACTGAGGGAAATATAGATTGGTGGTAACTAAATACTCTAAAAATAAAAAAGTCTTATATGTGCTTCTTTTTTTTGTGTTTGGATATATCCAAACTCCAGAAAATCTATTTAAATAATATTATAGTGAATAAGACTTACCTAAGTAAGAATATCTATAGCTTTATCATAGTTAAGACTGTCTATATATTCTTATTACATTAATCTTACTAGAGTATATCATATTTTTTATAAATATATATAGAGAATAGTAGTTATTTCCTAATTTAGAATCTACTCACGTAGATTCTATACTAGGTTTAAAATAAGAATTAACCTATAAGTCTTATATCCTATTTCTTTAATAGTATATCTTAATAAATATATAATTTCTATAGCGATAATTAAGTGTATATTGCCTTTCTTAAGTGCTAGCTAACAAGTGTTTAATAGACTGGTTTTATAGATTTTCTGGCTGTTTTAAGAGAGTAGACTATATAGGGAGCACTCTCTATAAATAGTATCTAGTTTATATAATATATTTTTAAGAGTTTTTATATTTATTTTATAAAGTCTAAGTATAGTAATCTACTATGGAAAAGATAGTTTGACAGTTTTATTTCTACTCTTCTTACTAAGAAAACCTAGGGTAAAGTAAGGAAAAAGACTAGAATTAATACCCTAGTTAAAAATCAATTAGTTATATAACTAATACTAGACTATACAAACTATACTATATTCTACTTGGTCTGGAAAACCTTAATGATCTTAGATATAATTATACTATAGGATTATGATCTTGTGTGGAGAGGCTATTAATATGTATAATTTATTAATTAATATATGGGTGACTTTAGCTTTAAGAAATCTGTGGTTTCTTTTTAGTATTTGATATTTATTAGTTATTGTGTGATATTAATATAAGTTGAAGTACTAAAAGAGATAACAAATAAAATGATAAGGTGGTATATTAACTAGAATAACAATGACGGTATTTTTAAGGGCTATTATTATGATGTGGTATGGATTAATTGATGTATAGTAGTTTTTCTTGTAAATGGCTAGGGATATAAAAGTTAGGAGATTTTCTTATTAGGTAAGTCAAATGGTCTAGGAGTAACTAACACTAACTAGATATATTTTAGAGAAACGGTTATTAGTATAGTTCGTCTAGTTCGTAGTATATGATGTGTGAAGTTATAAGTAGTTAGTATAATAGTTTTAAAAAGCTAATATTCTATTATAGGAAGATAGTTAGATACTATACTATATTTCCTATATTATATAGTGTCTAGTGGGTAATAATATTGAGTATGTAGTCTTAGTATTAAGGAGAATATTCGTTAATATAGAGGGTATACTAGATTATAGCGTATATGTTATATTCTTAGCTATAGGTCGCTCTAGGAGTCTTTTGTCCTATCTCTAGTCTTTAGATTTATAGATTTCTTTAAATAGTTAGCTAGTGAGTTAGTTGAGTAATTAGTTAGTGTTTAGCTACCTCTAGTAAGAGTTCCGTTAGTATGAAATCTATTTATCTACTTCTCTATCTTTTTCTCTATAACTAAAAAGTCTATCTTAAAGTTAATTATAATATCTATATAAAGTATGTAATAATAATTAAAAAGAAAAAACTTTACACTATCCTAGAGATTAATGATTTTAGAAACTCCAGAAAGAATATAGATAGGAATTAAGAAGGATATATAGGAAGTAGAGACTAATTTATTAATGGATATTTAAAATATCTTATATTAGCGTCTCTATTCTGATTAATATAATTTTTATATTATGTCTATTAGACCTGACTAATCTATAATCCTATTATCTTAAGAAGATAGATAATTAATAGAGGTAACTTAAAGATCTTATAAACTCAGTTTCTATATTTATTAAGAGTATAGTTTTCCTCTTAACTCTAATATATAGAAACCTATTTAGCTAGTAATTATTAGAAAGCTTTAATTTCTTATATAAGTAGAAAAAGATTTACTATTTATCTTAGATAGAGTTTATCTCTAGGAATGGCTAGTTTATTCTTAATTAAATTATCTCTAGTTTATACTATATCTAAAGTATTCTTTTAGAGTAACTAGTTTCTAGATTAGATATAAATATTATAAGCTAGTTAAGCTATAACGCAAAAGCGGGTAGAATAGGATTATATGAGAGGGTATATCTTATTTATAAGGTCTTTAGGCTATAAATTACTTTTTAAGTATATACTTGTTTAGCTATACTATAAAATAAAACCTTGATTAAAATATGTGGATAAAATTAAAAATCTTTTATTAAAGTTTTTATATATACTATATTAAGAGCTCTAATTTTGGCTTATATATCTTTTAGTTTATATTAAAGAATATCTATCTTTTATAATATTTACTTATTCTATAGATTAAGCTTATCACTAAGTTATATTAACTAATCCTTTAGAAAATTACCTTCTCTTAAATCATATAGGTAATCTATTATAGGAAATAGTTTAGGAGTTTATTGATATGACTTACTTTAAAGTTAAACTATTTAATAAGTTATAGATTATTTAATATATAGATAGCGCTAGTAGTAAAATCATACTAGCCTCTTATATACGCTAGCTTTATAGATATAGTCTCTATGTTTAAATAACTGAATTTGGCTGTAAAAAGAGGATTGGAGTTTAGTAGATAAAGATAGGTTAAATTAGTATAGTGCTCTTGGATTATATCAATAATTAATTTTTATTATATAGCTAATTTAAACTAGTTTTTTCTTAAAAGAATAATTTACAGTATTATATTAAGTAGATCAGGCTTTACTAATTAAATATCTAAGTAGAAATGATTAATAGAATAGTAGAAATCGAAGTAGAAGTAATAAAGGCTATACTTTATGTTAGTTTTAACTTATAAGGTCTATAATTCTAAGATTAAATACTTACTAGTAAAAGGAAGTATATATATATTCACTTTTATTAACTCTATTAGGAATTTTATATTAATAATAGTATTTTATTTTATTTAGTAGTCCTATCTTTACAAGGGAATTAATTAGTACTTATAAAAGAATGACTTTGTTTTAGTAAGATATTGTTATTCCTATTTCTATATACGCAGGGTCTAGAATATAGCTATTAGCTTATATATACACTTTTTAATCTTTTTTTTTAATCTTTTTTTATCTTATTTAATTTAAGATAAGTATTAAATCGTATAGTATATATATATCTTTATAATATCTATTTACCAGATCTTACTATAATTAGTCTTTATTATAAAAGATTGGCTAAAAAGTATATTAGATAGTAAGCAGCTAGTATATACGTATATATTATATTTAACTATGTACTTATAAGATTATTAGTAAATTGATTAGCTTTTTTATCTATACATAAGTTTATATATTTAAGAAGAAGGATAGTAAAGAAATATGGTTATTAAAAAACTAGCTTAAATCTAGTAATTTATAAACTAGATTAAATATACTATAAGAAAGATTAAATAAAAATAATATAAATTTAGTTTATTAAAAATAAAATTACTAAAAAAGCAAATTATTAGGCTATTTAAGACCAACTTACAACAAGACCAAAAAGAAAATAATAATTATACTATACGTCTCTAGTTATCTCTATCTTAAGATCTCTATTAGCTTTCTCATCCTTCTTAAAAGGATATTGAACTATATATCTTTAATTATTAAATCTCCTGTTTAAGCTATTTTATCTTAGCCTTAAAATCTTTTATTTTTTTAGAGACTAGTTTTTATCTTTATATAAATAATATCTAGTTACAAGCTAACTTATTACAGTATCTTTTATAGTAACTATAAATTAGCTAATTAGAGATATTACTATTATCACTAGATTTAATAATCTTAAAGCAGCTTCTTATTTTTAGCTTATATAGATTTAAGTAATAAGTAAACTCGCTCTAATACCTTCTATTACAATTACTATTTTACTAAATTAAACTATCGCTTTCGCTATTACTATTTTTATTACTATAATCATTATTTTCAATATTATCTAACCTATACTTTTTATAATAAGTAGTTTTAAGCTTTTTAGCTTTTTAATAAATCACTCTATCACTATCTAATACTAAGCTAATTATAATATAGCAGATAAAAGATTGTCCTTCTAAAATAAAAATACTATCTTTCTATTTAATAAGAATCTAAGTTTATAGATAAACTATATCTTTTATAAACTAAAGCAAATTAAGAAGATCTAAACCTTACTCATTATCCTCGTTAATCTTTTATCTAATACTAATAAAATTCTCTACATCTTTTTATTTATATTTCTAAAACTCTTTAGAAAGCCTATCTTTAATCTTAATCATTTTAACAGTACCGCGAATCTTAGTTATTAAAACACGCTCTACTCAACTTAGGTTATAGCTCTTATATAACCTAGCCTAAATACAATAGATTAAGATAAAGCGGCTTCTATAACATACGAAAATTTAGAATCTAATATCTTTAGGCCATTAATATAATATTTTAGCCAAACTTAATTAGTATTACTATTTTATAATTCTCACCTCTAAAGTATCTAGTCCTATAGGCTCACCACTATCAACATTAATATCTAATTCTACACTAGACTCTTCATTAACCAAGAGCTAATAAGTAGATTTAGGTTAGCTGTTATCACTTTTAAAAAAGAAATCTATTTCTTCCTCAATCCTAAGATTTAGTATCCTAACCTATTATTCAGCTTATACTTGATTGATATTCTAGGATTTAGGAAAATAGTATCTTTTATTAAAGTGTTTTAGAAGATTACAAATATTATTAAAAGCCATCCAAAACTTATCTAGTAAGCAATCTACTATTACTCTTTCTTCTACTTATTACTAAGTTTAGTATATGCTATTATAACTAGTCTTAGGAATAGTACTAATATTAATATTATTAATATTATATATCTTATTCGCTTCTTAAATTTTTTAATTTAGTCTTTAAAAGAACTAATAGTATTTTTTATATTAAGAATTGTTAGATATGAAAAACTCCTTAATTATTATTTCTAACTTTTTTAATATTTTACGTTAAATAATATCTTTAACCTAGTTACTTAGTAAGTCTAACTTATATTTAGTAGGAGTATTTTAATTAGAATAATCACTTAATTTAGAATTAGTTTAGTTATTTGATTTATGTTTACTTATATTTAGAGCAAAGTCACCTACACAAGTTAAGCTTCTAGCGAATCTCGTCTTTCGCTTAGAAGTTTTACCTTTCTTATATTAACTAGCCTTTTATCTTAACTCTTATGTTCTTAAGGATTTAGTTTGTTAAGATTTGGAGTTAGAGCTCACTTCTATAGGTACAGGTATTTAAATATCACAAGTGTTTCTCTAGGCCTTCTAGACCTTCTGGGTCTTTTTCTTCTCTCTTAATTTTTGAGATATATTAATAAAAGAATTATTTTAAAATTTAGTTTTATTTCTTATATTTTTAGAGGAAGAAGACTCATTTTATACAATTTTAGATAGGAGACGGTGGGTATACGAAGAGGTATACGTGAGTCGAGGTTACGAATCCTACATAATACAGGTCAAAACCAGTGTTGCAGGTCAAAACCAGTGTTGCAGGTCAACAACAATGCTGCCAATCCAAAACAATACTGCAGGCCAGGAACGATGATAAAGGAGCAAGCCAACAATCAGTTTCCTGGGTGACTTTGTCTCCAAATTTCTAGTTGGGTTACAGACGCGCTCGAAATCAGTTTCACCTTTCTACTGAGTCCTGAAACACGCTAGTCTGTGGTTAGTTTAGTGTGCCTGGAGATAGTGAACTGTATTGTCAGGTGAAATTACATGATGTCTCAGTCTGTAATTAACCGGAAATACTAATACGATCGAAACCCCCTCACTCCTTGGGCCCATCATTTTACAATTGGCAGTAGTCCCACCCACGAAGGGTAGGTAAATAGATCATGGCGAAATTACGCAACTATCACTCAAATTTAGCAAGATAAGAAAAGAATGGAAGTTGTCTCTTCGAGTGTAACAAAAAGCCTGAAATCCGAATGAGTGGTTCTTTGCTAGCGTAGCTTGATAGGTCACATGGTCGCGGGGTACTTCGACGGCTGAGCAATATGTGACCGACTCAACTTACATAACTACGATCATGGCATCGAGGATATCATACGACAGACCAAACTCTGGGTTCTAGGGAGGAATAATTCATGGGAATGTCACTGCTCAGTTCTGTAGGTGGGGACACATAACTCGGTTGGAATGGGACTAATGGTGTTACTGCCTTAGTACAATCAGAAACATCATTGAATCAAGCGTGTCTGCGGGATCTGCGGACGACCGATCCTCACTATGATAAAGATCGTATTCAAAACACCAACGAAGGGCTACTTAAAGACTCGTACTACTGGATTCTCGATAATAAGGAGTTTTAATAATGGCAAGATAACGCTAGTAACTCTCTCCTCTAGATTAGAGGCGATCTAGATAAAAGCAAGACAATACTTCTTTATAGTATTATTAATAAATTAATACAGTCGTTTAGAGATACTATAAATATCTTATTCTTTTTTTACCAAGCTACCAACGCGCGAATTAATAATACCATAGCTATACTTTAAGGCTTAATATATTCACTTATCAAACAGCACCTATCCCTTCTCTCTTATATAAAAAGTTAGTATAACTACATAGAAAAAATATTATTTAGGGATATAAATGTATAGAATACTCTCTTTTAGATCTTCATAAATATATTGAAAGACACGACCTTACAGACTATTTATATAATTATCAATACACTAGATAAATATACAATAAGCCTATCTTCCCTTCTCAACTTAATTACTTAAATATCATCTACCTATCTATAAAGAAAATAGATTATCTCAAGCCACAACTAGCCCAATATTAAAAAGCGTCTTAACTCTACAAATATTACTCCAATCTCATTAGAGCTAAATAAAACGTCTATATCTAAAACTATAAGCAAATTTATCTAATATAAGGTTCACTATTTAGTGAAAATAAAGAAGTATAATAATAAAACTTGTAATATAATCTACTATCACTTATTATCTAACTTATAAAAAACTTTCTTTTAGGTAGTCTTAGTTTATTAAGATCTTAATAGAATACTGTAGTAATATGCTATTAAGAAGATAGAAGTATTTCTTCCTAGACTAAATATCTTGTATAAGCGGATAATTGATTAAATCTATAACTCTATAGATACTAAGTCTTACAAGTAAATACTAGTTGTTATATCTATAGTGTATTAGCCTATCACGTTTAATAAGTTAGTCTCTTTTATTAAGTTATCTAATAATCTCTTTAATAACTTTAAAGCTCTATTAGATATTATTGCGATTTATAGCTTATTTTTGATTGTATGTAAAGATACTATCGTTTTTGTCTACTAGTCTATAAAGGAATTTCTATTTAGAGAGATGTAAACTAAGGTTTTTCCTAAAGGTATAGAAGTTAGACATTATACAATTTTTTTCTATTCTCTTAAAGCTATATCTAAGATACTTTAGTAAGATATATTTTAAATTAAACTTCTTAGATTCCCGATTAAGAAGGTTATACCATCTAATCCAAATCTATTAGTAGCTATATAATATATATGTGTCTATTAAGTTAACTATCTTCACTATAGCAGATAGTATAAAAAAAAATATCTTAATATTGATAAAAGAGGATATGTTAGTGATTTTCTATAAAAGAAATATCTTCACTAGGTTAAAGCTTTAAATATTTTAGAAAGTATATTATAAGGTATAGTAGCTATACTAAAGCTTGAGGGCTTAGTTTAGATAAGTAATTATTTATATACTAGAACTAACCTTTATTTCTAATACTAGAGCTATTATAATAGGGAAATAGAGAACTATCTATCTTTTTATAACGAGTTTAAAACGTATCCTGATTTATTCGATACTATAGGCTAGCAATTAAAAATTACCCTCTTTAAATATATAGTTTACCTCTAATGTTCAGCCTTATATTGAGCTTTATAAAAAGATGTTATTAAAGGGAGAGATTAGATTGGGTTTTAAATGAGCCGTTAATAAAAAAAGATTAGAGTTTATATTTTTATATCCTTAAAGGGTATAGCGGTTTAATTAATTTGATTACTTAGTTATAAGATGGTAGCTAACTCATATCAGTATTATTTGATGACACTGTTAAGATCTAAGATCTGGTTTCCGGCTAGTACACGTTAATATTTAAGGGACATAGTCGCTTAATTAGTTTAATTATCTAGTTATATGATAGAAGCTAACTTATATCAGCGTTAAATAATAAAACTATTAGGATCTAGGATCTAGTAACTAGCTAGTATATATTAACTTTTAAGAGGTATAGTAGTTTGGTTAACTCGATTATCTAGTTATAAGATAGAAGCCAACTTATATTAGTATTTTCTAATAATATTATTAAGATTTAGAATCTAATTACTAGATAGTATATACTAACTTTTAAGAGATATAGTAATTCAATTAACTTGATTATCTAGTTATATAATAGAAGCTAACTTATATCAACATTTTTTAATAATACTATTAAAATCTAGAATCTAGCTATTAGATAGTATATATTAACTTTTAAAAGATATAGTAATTTAGTTAACTTAATTATCTAGTTATATAATAGAAGCCAACTTATATTAGTATTAGATAATAATACCACTAAGATCTAGGATCTAGCTACTAGCTAGTATATGTTAATCTTAAAGGAATATAGCGGTTAGGTTAATATGATTTCCTAATCATAAGATAGAAACTAACTTATATTAGCGTTCTTTAATAATACCATTAGGATCTAGAATCCAGTTACTAACTAATATGCGTTAACACTTAAGGGATATAGCTATTTAGTTAACTTGATTATCTAGTTATATAATAGAAGCCAACTTATATTAGTATTAGATAATAACATTATTAAGGTTTAGGATCTAGCTATTAACTAGTACATATTAACTCTTAAGGGATATAATAGTTAGGTTAACTCAATTATCTAGTTACAAGATAGAAGTTAACTCGTATTAATATCCTCTAATAATATTATTAAGATCTAGGATTTAATTACTAGCTAGTACGCTTTAACTCTTAAGAGGCATAGTAGTTTAGTTAACTTGATTATCTAGTCGTAAGATAGAAGCTAACTTATATTAATGTTTTTTAATAAAACCATTAGAATCTAGGATCTAGTAACTAGCTAGTATATATCAACTCTTAAGAGATATAACAGTTAGGTTAACTCAATTACCTAGTTATAAGATAACAGCTAACTCACATCAATATCATTTAATAAAACTGTTAAGATCTAGAATCTAGCTACCGGCTAATATATGTTAACCCTCAAAAAGAATAGCAGTTTAGTAAACTTAATTATCTAGTTATAAGATGAAAGCTAACTTATATTAGTATCATTTGATAAAACTATTAGGATCTGGGATCTAGCTACTGACTAATACGCGTTAACCCTTAAGGGGTATAGCAGTTTAGTAAACTCGATTGTCTGGTTGCAAAATAGCAGCCGACTCGTATCAGCATTATTTGATAAAACTGTTAGGATCTGGGATCCTGCTACCGGTCAGTACGCGTTAACCCTCGAGGGGTATAGTGTCTTGGTAATCGTAATTACCTGGTCTCAAGATAGAAGCAGACTCGCGTCAACGTCCTTTGATCACACCATCAGGATCTGGGATCCGGTCACCGGTCATTGCACATCAATCCTCCATATCCGCTCTCCCGGCTTCATTCAATTTAATCAAGTTAATCTTAATTATCTACATACCTTAGATGGTACATTTGATATAGCACTCACCGATAACCTCACGTCTACTCCTCACTGTTCAAGCCAGCCAGAACAATACGGGTATGGTTTGAATGATGACCATTCCTGGATAACCTATAATAGAGTCAATATCCTTTGGTTGCCTGCCGAATATCGACCAACTCACTCTTCTCATTTTGCTATGTCTTCAACAAATTTGGCGATCGCTGGTTCGTCACATCGTATCATTTCCCTCGCGCTTAAAGATCAGTGCTATCTCTGGCCTTTGACCAATGAGGTAAGTGAGCAAGGGTTTGTCTGTGAAGCATAAATGTCGATTATTGTTGTTATTAGGAGTTGTGATATGTGTCCCCCTCGACCAGTACATGAAGGGAACAACAGCTTTGCCCCACTCCTCCCACCATCCTCCGGCATGTCAAGAGTCATATTTTCCAACAATCTTGCTTCAGATCCATGTGCCTTTCCTATAAACGTCTCATCTTGGGCAGCCTATATGATTATGCTCAGAATCACCAATAATAGAAAGAAGTCGTGAGACTGTATACATATGTACTCCCAAATCGGGACTACCTGTGTGATCCATTTGGGCAGATCAACACATTAAATCGATGAGGCAACAGGTACAATACATAGTAAATTCCCTAGGTGAAAGTAAGCGCACCATCTAGCATCCATTACTCCTCAGGAGGTATTGTCGCTTTGCCCCTAGCGGGCAACAATTGAGGGTCCGCGGTTTTCAAATTCAAATCGTTCTTCTAGAAACAACCAAGCGCCTGGGAACTTCGAGACCTATCATCACGTGCAGTTTCTTCTAGAAACAACCAAGCGCCTGGGAACTTCGAGACCTATCATCACGTGCAGTTCCCAATACCCCAGCATCCCCCCGAACGTCAATCAAAAATCATTCCATCCGCTCTCTGAGCAGGATACAGCCGTCCGGGAGACCAGACACGCGGTCTTCCATCCGTGACATTGTGCTTGCCGTTCTAACTAACGTGGTTGGCACTGAAGAGTTGCCGCAGTTTTCAGATCTGTCGCCATGACAACCACATTTCCAAGCCCTACGATGGTGTTAGGTCACGTGCATTTCCCATTACTCCGTCGATCCCAGCCCTTCAGTCAAAACTATTTCGTCCGCTCACTGAGCAAGAGGGGGAGCAGGGGTGAGCATGGAGGAATGAACTTACCCGTGTTGGATCAACGGTGATTCATATGAAGATGATCTTCAGCCGCAACTCTTTACCGCTGGCATGAAACTTCCCCCAAACGAGTATTTGTTTCACCACAGCGGACCAGTCAATATTGAGGCCATTAAACCGCTTTTTCAGGTCTCGTTGCTTACGATCGTTGATCGAGACAACAATAGATGTGTCGTCCGACCTGACCCTTCGTTTACGAGCAACTTTCTCCTCTATTACCTTGTACAGCTTGTCCCTGAAGACCAAGAGCCAGTAAGCACTCAGAGTCAGCGCTACGTCCTGCTCCGTGTCCACTAACACAAACCGGTTATTCACTTTAACTTTCCACTCAATAGTATACCGAATAAAACTGGCGGGAAGCTCATCGTCTAGCCTATTTACTTCCCACTAGGAGAGCTAAAGTAGCTTTCTGGTTTCTGCTAGGGTTAGGAGTAAAAGCTCGGCACCGTCATGGGCGTAACAGTTCGGTGAAGGGCTGAATCCATATTCTAAGAGTGGTATATGTACGTAATATCCTAGAGTTAGAGCGTATTGCAAATCCTAGTCTAAGGGATCGAGGTCTTAGGCTTAGGATTCATCACTGTTAGAAAAGAAGTGGTCAATCATCGTCCTCAATTTCCTAGTAAACCGACCTTCAGCACATTTTGGTCATCCAAGATTCAACAGAGGGGGACCAAAGGTATACAGTATTTGGTAGGGCGGACAAAGCGTCTGTAAAGAAACTATTCATCCCACTGGGATTGCTTCTGCGTATCTCCTCACTCGTTCACTGTGTAAGTAGAGTAGTATATAGTGTAAACGCGGTTGATTGAAGGGGGAGAAGGTGAGAGGTGTAGTGACCAGGCAACCAACCGAATCTCCTACCAGCTAGTCTGTTTAGCTTGTTTGCAACCGCGTGGTTCTAGACACGCATAGCTCATACAACTATAATACGAGAGCTATTTTTATGCCATTATTTATTACTGTATTATGATACTGCCAAGAGTGTGGGTCAGGGGTAAGCTAACCACAAAAGGTATGGCGTCAGGCAAAATAAAGTTTGAGAAAGAATTGAAGAGAGTAAAGACGTGAAACTGATTTCGAGCGTGTCTGTACAGGTTGACTAATCAACAAGCAATTGTTATATGGGTCTATTATGGCCCATTCTGCCCGGTCTTGACATGCGGGCTGGATTATCTTAGGGAGTTTGTGTGAACCTGGAGCGCGTTATTGGAAAATCTGTTCTGTTTTTCTTTTTGTTTTCTTAATTACTGTACTCCCGCAGAATATCTATAAAGCTTGAAATTTAATAAAGACATGTACATAATAGAAAAGAAGCACGAAGGCTTAAGAAAATAAGCGACACCTCTTTTCACCTATCCTTAGATATAGTGTCTTGTAAGAATACTATCATTTATCCTAATATATTTAAGTATTGAAAACATTTCATCTAATACCACTCAGCAACAACTATCTAATTTAAAATATCCTATTAATAAATATGAATCGTCATTTGCGCTTCTTAGATAATTAAATTTTAGTTCTTAATCTCAGCTTCCATTTCTGTCACAGCCTCTTCGTAACGAAATACTTTATCTTCAGCCGCTCTTAGTTTATCCGCGAAACTAAGATTTTCGGCTTATATGTAGACAATAATGTTAAGCTCTATTTATTTCTCTTTGCACTATGAACTTCTATAAGTATAATAATTCATCTTTAAAGGGCTACTTAATTTACTATTATAGAGATTACGCAAAATTTCTAGCCTACTTTATGGTAAAGTAATATATAAGTACCTATTAAGTATTTACTTATATACTTCTAAAAAATATATTTAAAAGATAGATCTTCTATCTACTATATATAGAGATATCTATCCTCTATCTTTAATTTTAACTTTTTTAATTAATTAGAAATATTAAAAAGTATAATTTCAAGAAGCTATTAATCTTATATATATACTGAGCAAGTTATACTTAGTAAGTTAATCACTAAGATACCTACTTCTTATTACCTAATAGCTAAATTTATTCCTCTATCTTGTTAGAAATCAGATATTAATTATATAAAGGCTTAGTTACTTTATATATTACTATATTAGGTACGACCCATTTTAGATACCATAGTCTTTATATTAATTAAAAACTTTCTTCTATACTTTTTTTTAGATTTTTAATAATGAGATTTATTTTAAAAGATGGTTAAATCTAGATTATATATTATATATTATCTCTTATAATTAAAAGATATTCTTATAGGTTAATATTCTTAGAGTAGATAAAGGATTCTAATAATAATTAGAGATCTAGATTCCTATCTAAATTCTATATTTTATGATATGACTAATTCCTATTTTTAAAATATGAATATAATACTCTCCTATCTTAAGAGCTTAAAAAAGCTTTTATATCTAGGCTTATAAGCTAATATTTTACTAGTTTAAGTTACTATAAAAAAGGAAAAAGGATAGAAGAGAGAAACTTAAGAGACTTAAAGCTATTTATTAATATTAAGCTGTCTACTTTTACTAAAATAATTTTTATAACTTCTAGAATATTACTATTTTTAGAGATTAGCTTAGAATATATCCTATCAATCTTAAGATATTTTAAGGTTAATCTAGTATCCTAGATTATAGCTACCTCTCTAAATACCACTTTAAGATAAACAAGAAGTAAGTTCTCATTTCTAAAAAATAAATAATTAGAGAACTAAAAAAACTAATCTTCTTTAATTTTATAAAAGGAGAGCTTGATAGTATTTAGATTAGAGAGATTCTAAAGTAAGTCTATAAATATATAGATATCTATCTACTTCTTTAAAACTATACTCTAAGTTCTAGTAAGTTTTCTAAAATAGGAAAATATTATTCTATAAAAAAATTACTTTTCTCAAAGTTCCTAACAGAAATCTTTCTAATCTCTTATATACTCTTATAATATATAGATATAGATAGAAAAGTAGTCTTAATACTAGATTACTAAAAAGATAAGTAAAAAGCTAGATTAAGAGCTATAGAATTATATATATAGATTGACTAACTCTAATACTTTATAATAAAGGATTCTTATATACTATATCAAAAAAGAATCCGCTAGCTATTTAAGCTTCTTTATCCTTTATTCTAAAAACTCGAATTTAAATAAGTAGAAAATATCTAGAGTGCTAACCAATCGGTAACTTTTGTTTATGAGAGAAAACGATTTTAAAAAGATAGAATCAAGTTTAATAATAATCAATCTTAATAACTTGAAAAATAGATTTACTATAACTCCTATTTTACTTTAAATCTAGTAAAGCCTTAAGTAAACTAATTAAAGAATATAAAGAAAGATTTTCAGTGTTTTAAAATAAAATAAGTATTCGTTTATATACTTCTAATTAAACTTTTTCATCTTATCATACTTTCTATATAGCTATAATTTTGTAATAAAAATCGCTATTCTAATAACTACAAATTTTATAATACTATTTTAGATACCACTTACTAACGCCTATACTACTTTAGATATAATGCTGAGCAAAAAAATACCTTATATATTATAGCTTCACTTATAGGAAGAATTCATACTATTCACAATCCTAAGGGTTAGTCTAGCTAACTAAGTCATTGTCTACCTAAGCTTGATCATCATTTAAAATAAAAAGCTCTATTTCCTAGTTATGGATATTTATTTCATACCTGAAATAAAATTGTAAATTAAACTAACCCTTTATATATTTATAATTAAGATTTCTTTCACTATTAATTAGGAGTTTCTTTATAATGATAAAAGGAATAGGGAACATCTTTATAATTATTAAAAAAAGAGAAAAAAGCTAAAGAAATCCTGAAAATAATAGCGATTTGGCTATTAGATCTCTTTATTTAAATATCTAAAGCTTAAAAGATCTAATATCTACAGTTAGCTTTCTCGGCCTAAATATTATGTATTGAAAAGCAGGAATCTTGAATGGCTAATTTCTTATATATAAAGCTGGAATTGATAAGATCCTTAGCTAAAATAAAAAAAAGAGAATAGTAATATACTCCAGCCAATATATATTAGTACTAAAGCTAACGTAATAGATCCTGCTACTATTAAGGCTAGGACGCTATATAATATCTAAAAATGTTTAGCTAGAGTAGCTAAATTTATAGCTTTTAGTATATTAGTAGTTACAGTAACTTATACTATTAGCCAAACTAGCTTTGCCGTAATACTGCTGTTAATTATAATTGGGATAAAATATTCGGGTAGAATATTTATTTCTTTCTTATTAATTGGATCTTTGGTCTGGGTGATATCTTTCAGCTCTAAGTTAGATTTTATAAAAATAGACTTATATCTATAAAAGTAGCTAAGTAGTTCTAGAAGGTGTGTATCAAGTGTAGCAGTACTAATATTTTATTAGTACTATAGAATCCATGTTAGAGCTATAGAATTAACTTTTATTAAAAGTTAGCTAGTATAGGCTTAGTAGGGATAAGAACAACAGTGGCTATCACTATATTTATAGAGACACTGCTATCTAGAGTCTTATTAGCTACCAAAAAAGTAGTATAGAATATCGCTATCTCTTCATCCTAGTTTAAATTTATTAGAACTATCAGTTAAGAGTTCATGATTTTATATATATCTGTGCCCAGATACTAGATATATATCTATAGTCTTAAAGCTTTGATAGGAATAAACTAGAACCCTGACCTCCAGTTATTAAGATAGTATCATAAAGTAAATTATAAAGATACATAGAAAAGTATTTCTTGTGGAAGTTATCTATTTAAATGGATATAGATAAACTAATAACTATATAGGCCAACAGAAGTGGTACAGTGATATATAAAACCTGAAATAAATAGTAACATATTATTGCTGCGTAATAATATAAGGCAGCCAACCCAGAAACTTAGCGTATAGATAATCTATATAGTACTTCTACCTTATTATTACAATCCTATATTAGCTACCCCAACTGTAGCACTATCTTATAGTCGTGGTAGAATTAATAACTAACTTACCTTATAGATTTAAGTTTGTGCTTATACTAATCCTCAGTTTCATTCATATTAACGGTTAAGACTGATTTTAAAAATTTAAGGGAATATAAAAGAGAATAAATTTAACTTAAAATAAGTAAGTGATAATTTAATAATATAGCTTTAGTCCTAATCTAAATCAGTCTTCTATCATACTAATTTTTAATATAATTAAGTATTAGATAAGAAAGAAAAAGTTACTATATAAGCTTTCCTTTCTCTTAATATTAAATAAATCTATTATAGTATTATTTATTATAAAAGCTAGGATATAGTAGATAAAATAGATATTCTAACTTATACCTAAAGGAATACTGCTAATAGAATTACTTCAATTCTGGTCTATAGTTAAGTCGTTTAATTCTCTAGATAAATAAGCTAGATAATTATAACTTAATATTAACTCCTTAAAATATATTAAACTTTATCTAATACTGTTAGTTAAGAAGACTAAAAGACACAAAGAAGACAAACTTAGTAATAAAAGATCAGATCCTTCTTAAAACTATCCTACTAGAATACCAAATTATTAATACTAAACTTAGATATACCTTTCCATTCAATCCATTATTCACGATCTTTAATTTAAAAAACTGTAAAGTAACTTATATTATCTCAAGCTAAGTATAATCTTTAGAATGACTGGATATAGATATAATAATTATACTTTTCTAGTAATCCTATGGGCTTCCTATTATAGCTAAACTCCTAGAGCCTTATTCTAGGCTATGTATTTAGAGGTATAGCTAAGCTCATATTAAATAAGAATATTAACTAGTGATACTTCTCTACAGGGATATAATACATCACTAAATAAGATAATAATACGTGTAACTAAGTATCAGAGTCTAGTATCTTTAGTATAAAGATTTTTAATACTTTAAATATATCTTAGATATTACTCTATATGGCTTAAAAATTATAGGTTTTGGGAATTGTGATAGATCGCTTGATATGAGATTTTAAGTAATGTTTTATAGATACTGTCTAATATTTAAGTTTTTATTATAGGCTGAAGAATAAGGAATACTCTTTAAAAGATAGTATACAAGATAATTATTAATCTTCTTAACTTAACATTATCTATATGAATAATCTCTTAATCCTAGTCAAGTAATTAAGAAATATCTTGAAATAAAGAGAAAGAAATATTTCTTAAAATTATTCTTAATTTATAAGTTAATCATTGAGGTCTAGATACACCTCTACTGAGAATTTATAATCTAAATTATGCCTTATAATAAAATAAATTCATTTTTATAAAAAGTTATAAGCTGATTAGATAGCTAGTAAAGTCGATCAGCTAGTCTTAATTAAGATATAAAAAACCTAAAATATTTCTTACAACCTCCTAGTAATAAGAGTGTATAGAGACTTAGCTACTATAGGGATACTTCTGAATTGGAATAAGGTTACTGCTAGTACTTTCTAGATCTAGTAGTTAATGTTAACTTTCCTAACTATATTTTTGTAGGCGTGATATCTTAATAGCTTAGTAGTAGATAGAGTATATAATTAGTTGTAATAAAGATATTAATATTAAAGCTAATAGATATAAAATCATTTCTTTTGTAAGGTGATATATTCCTTAGGCAGGAGTATATATTAAAGTATAACCTTTAGAGCTTATAATTATTTAAGAATTTAGGATTCTAAGCTTATTTATAATTTAAAAGATAATTTGCTCTCTACATATAAAATTGAGAAGAATAGAAAATATAAAAACTTTGAATTAAGATTTAGGGACTTTAATGAAATAGTGATAAAAAATAACTAATATGATATAACTAGGATATTTTTTTAATAGTAATTTTATTATTACTAAATACTGAAATAGCTTATTACTTAATTTAACAAGCTAGGTCTTTACTGAGGCTACTATATAAAGTATATGGTCTGTTACTGTTGAGATATTCTAAAATCTTATTTAGTGGATAAGTTAAAACTTACTATGTAGGTATTAGAATAAAGTTTTACTAATTTAGTTATGGTCGCTAGGGGTAGATAGATAGAAAAGTGAAAATCATAATGAGAAGATTATTTTTTACTTCTATAATATTTATTTAATATTTTAAAAAATGCCTTATCTTGCTTTAATAATATTATATAGAAAATAAGCTTAAGCTGTGAAGTTAATCTCTACAAGTAATAGATTAGAGAGTTTAATAATTATAGGGTATCTTAGTTAGCCTAAGAATTAAAGTTGTAGAAGAAATTATATTAATCGCTAAGTAAATTATTATAAAGTGTGTATCTTATCTTGTTTATTGTAGCTGTCTAATAGAATATAAGCTATTTACTAGGAAATAGACAATCTATATATTTTAGGATAAAAGAGATATGAATAATTCTAGGATAGGAAATAGATTTAATCTTAAATAAATGTAATCTTTAATAGGAATGGGATTTTACGTATTATTAGTAATTGGGATTTTGAGCGTAATAGAGCTTTAATTAGAAGTAGGCTGATATTCTTCTTCTAAGATTGCTAGAAGTATGAATTTTAATGGAGCTTGCTTATTTAAAGTGGTTGATTTTTACTAGTAATATAGATATAGCTTATATTGAATATTCTAAGGGATAGTGAAAATAAGGAAGAATAATAAAGAGTAATTCTTTTACTTTATTATTTTCTATACTATTAAATATGATAGGGATAGAAGAAATAAGTTAAAAGTAGGTAAGTTATTATTATAGTGAAAGGTTTAGAATAAGCTAGTACTTCTAGATTTTTATTTAGATAGTAATCTTTATAAACTTAATATGACTTAGATTTAAGTTTTAGGGAATAAGGAATAGGAACACTATTTCTTTATCTACTATTACTTAATTCAAGATTTAACGTATTAATAGTATCCTAACTCCACACGAATTCTGAAAATTAAAGACTTGTTTAGGTTAAAATACCTATCTATCCTTTTTTTTAACTATTCTATATAAGCTACTAGAATAGTAAGAAAAATTCTTATGTAAATTTAGAAAAATTGAATTGATAAACCTTATGTAATATATAAGATTACCTAACTAAGATTTTAACTCCTGGTTAAAGGTATATCTATAATAATTTTAACTTCCAATTCTTCTAATAAATAAATAGAGGATCTAAATAACCTATTTTAGTTTATATTTTCTTTAGGGAGTCTATAAGATAACTAGTTTAGAGTAGACTAAAGATCTTATATAGTCTATTCTTACACTTAAAGGATAGACTAAAAATAATAGATTAACTCTCACTAATATTAATTTTCTAGTAAAAGACGTTCTATTATTTCTTTATTATAAGTATATCCAGATATATGCTTTTCTTAATTTAATCTCTATAACTATAAATCAAATTCTAGGTATAACTCATTAAGATAAGTATCAAGCTTCTATATTTTATCTCTTTCTAAATAAAGACTTTAGGATAATGTTTAACAAGTTTCCATTATATAATATAGTGAAAACTTAAGCTATGATTTTTAATACTGTATCCTAGAAATCGATCTTTTATAATAGAGATATAATTTTTAATATGTTATAGAGTTACTATTAATTCTAAGCTTTAAGTATCTTTAGTAGAGCTTAGATTATTATTCTTAGTATAAAAGTTTCTTTACTAAGAGAAAGATATTATAGGTATATATTATGGTGTTTACGTGATCTTGATTGTTGAGATAATATTAGTATATATATTAAGTATTATAGATTAAATGTAAAATTTACTTAAAGAATAGTAGTAGATAGTAGTACTACTTCTAAATTTTTATATTAGGCTTTAGAAGATATATCTTAAATAATTAGTTTAGCTTTTGAAGATCTAAAAACTTGTTTTCTTTATCAGTTGTTGAATTTTGTAGGAGGTGAAAATACATAACTAACTGTAAGCTGCTAAAATATACTTATTTAAGACTAGATTTAGTATTGTAAGACTTAATCGATTTTGTAAGCTATTCTCAGTGTTATAAGCTATTTTTAGTGTCGTAGAGATATTTGTAGAGATATTTTTAGCTGTGGTGTGCTATAGGCTAAATTGATATGAGGATAAGTATCTATATAACAGTAAATGATATTTTAGTTGTAAATAAGATCTGGGAGAGAAAGTAGCTTAGAATTACAGCTTTCTATTATTATAGAAAACGTTAGGTAGTCCTTTTTTTCTAATATCTATAAATAGAGATATTATTTTTTTATATTACTATGAGTATCTTATCTATAGATCCTAAATCTAAGACTCCTATCTTATTAGATAAAGTAAGTCAGCAAAAATAATATATTTAGTAAACTATAGCTATAGTGACAGCTATAAGGTAGGTGATATGTTTAAGTATTAATATTAATATCCTGGAAAATAGTTAAATAAATATCTTTTATATTATAAGTAACGTTATATTATCTTGTCTAGTGTTATTTCTACTTATGTAGTAAGGTGATAGAGTGTATTATTAATAATATTTACATACTTTTAGGAAGGTGATTACATCTTATTATAAGTCTTCTTTTATCTCTTTAAGTTTTTTTTCTATATTAATATTAAAATTAAAGCTTCTTATCTTTATTTCTGCTTATATATCTTATAAATTATAATAAGTCGATATATTAGCTAATATCTCAATCCTATATCTAAAAAAATTACTCTTATAGATTATTAAGTTTTATACCTTAGAAGTATATTATTTAATCTTAACTAACTATAGTCTTAGCTGTAGTATTTAAAATAATAATCTCTAGATTTGAGGATTTAGCTAGAAGAAACTGTATATAAGATAAGCTATTTTAGAGCAGAACTTTAGTAATATAAAAAGATTAAACAGATACTCTTATAGTTCTAAAAAAGTGTGTTTAGTATCTTTATCTCCTTAGAAGATACTTTTATTTAAGTAACTGTATATCTACATAAGTTAGAGTAGTAGTATCCAAGACTTTAAGAATCTAATTCTAGAAGTGGAGCTAAGAGTTATATTTAAATTTTAAAATATACTAAGATATTAACTAGATATAAAAGAATTTTAAGCTGTTAAATTTAATAGATGTAGTCTTAGTATAGTTAAGCTTCTTTTATCTCTTTAGAAAATATTAATGTATATTATAGAATTTAGAATATGCTAGAAATTAAAAACTAGCTATATATCTTATTTATAGTAATAACTTACCAAGTTACTAAGCTTTTATATTACTATCTATTCCCATCTTATAACCTTAAGTAGATACTTATTAACAGTTTTAAATTTAGTCTTTAAACTTTCTATTTCTTAGTATAAACTATCTATACGGTACTCTATACTTTCTATGTAGTACTTAATACTACTAAGATAGCAATCTATATTTTCTAAACCATATTATATATTATTAAAATAGCTATTTAAACCTTTAATCTTAGTACCTAGTGTTTATAATAGAATACTAAACTAGTTTATTATACTTATAAATCACTTTAAAGTAATAGATAGCTCTTTATCTATACGTAAAGTAGCTTTAGTTTTCTTAGAGTTATATATACTACTTAAAGATGATGAAGGTAATTTGATTTAGCTGCTAACTTTTTAGCTTTAGCTAGGAATATATCTATAGGGGAAGAATACCTATTCTAATTTAACTAATAATTATACTTACTACTTTATAATTCTATCCTTATAGGGACCTTAGAGGGTTCTAGGTATATTTCAAACTCAAAACACCTATTTTCTATAACTATATCTTGCTGCTGAATAAAAGTATTAATATTTATCTATATAAAGAATATAGTTTTATTGATTCTAAGGTAATAAAAGATATCAGAGATCTCCTATAGATTATTAGGGATATTAAATACTAGAGATATATTATAGATATAATTAGGTTTATAATAAGATATATTTAAGATAAGATAAAAGTATAAGGATTAATTTTAGATACTAGAGAAGGATTTTATAATTCCTATTTTACTCTTAAGCGTTATTGGATAATAAGAGTCTTTTACTAGTTATAGTAATCTAGTACTTTTATCTTAGTTTGACTTTTACTCTTAGACTATATAAAGGTAAAAGCAGTTTTTAATAATAGTATAGTATAGTCTAATACCTATACTAGAAAAGTAGGCTAAGGTGAGAATGAGATGAGAACTTATTTATTAGATTACTTATTAATAATTTAGATGATATTATTACTCTAGTTTTAAAACATGTTTATTAAATGAAAATATAATAATAACATTTAAATACTTTATATTATGAGGTATAACAAAAATATTTTTCTTGGTTTTACTTCACTATATAAAATTTAATAGATATTAGCTAGCTAGATATTGACACTTATGAAGATTCTACATTAGTAATCTAGGACTACAGCTAGCTATAACATATACTCTTTAAGTTATACAACTAAGATAACTAAAATCTATTATTATGTGTATTTCTTAGTAGGAAAACTAAAAATTACGCTCTTTAGTAGCTTTATCTTTAGAATAATATAAAACAGTATAAATCTAAGGCTCTAATAAAACTATGATACAATATCACTTTTTTATAAAGCTACTAGCTAGTATTATTAACTAATAATAAAATTCTGAGTACTGACAAATTTTATACTACAAAAAGGTTTAATATTGGCGTTAGCTATCTGGTTTTGTAGAATAACTATTTAGTAGCTAAAATACTATTAGTGCTATAGTTACAATTAATATTTATCTTTATAGATATAGTTTATATCTTTATTAATAACATTACCTATATTAAAAAGATCTTATATTTTCTAGTTAGCTATTTGCAGCTTTACTTTATATCCTCTTTTTCTTCATGATATTTACTAAAGGTGATTTTTATTTATAGCCTATTATTAAGAAATAAGTAGAGAGATATATCTAGTATAGGATTACTTAACTAGAGAATCTAAAAGAGTAGATATAACGATCTATTTAGATTATTTTCTAGCTCTATATCTTTATACCTATAAAACAATAATTTCTTTAATATCATAAAATTTTAATAAATCAAGATGTTAATTATAGAATAAGTTAACGCTATCTCTTTTATTTAAAAAGAAAATCAAGCCTATCTGAATAGGATATATTTGAAGATATTATTTCAGTTAGTGATCTAATATACCTTAAAAGATATTTCTTATTTATTCAATTTTATAAAAGCTACAAGAGAGGATCAACCTATAAGTTTGTATATAAAGTTATATTTAGTGTATTATCTTAAGATTAGCTATAGCGCTAATCTTTCTCTTTTGAGATTAGCTCTAACAATTTTATTAGCGCTTTTTATAGACTATTATATACCTAGGATACTTAGTTAGTCTTATCTTAAAGTTTTAATGGCTGAAGTTAATATTAGATAGTTATAAATCTTTATATAGTATTTAAAACTTTATATTAGTTTGTTATTATTTCAGTGTATTGTATTTCTAAAATATTCTAGTCTAATCTATGTTCTGTAAAAGAAACTAATCTGGTTAAACTTAATTTTATATACTTATATAAGTGATTCTTAGATAACGTAATCTTCTTAGCAAATTTATATAGAGAAGAACTTAAATGTTTTAGTAGTTAGTTATCTTATATATAAAGTAGTTATATTTATCTATTCTGTTTTCTATGTTCTATATAATATATTCTAGTATGTAGATATACAGTATATAACCATTATATTTAGATTTTTAGTAGTCCTATCTCTAGACTAGAATATTAATTCACTATTAAAGATTATTTATATTATTTCTACTACAGACTATTAGTAGTAGATATTCTTCTGCCCACTATAAGCCCTATAATTCTTACTATCGATAGTAGTAGAGTTAGAGAGGTAATTCTATTAGAGTTTCTACTTCTAGTATAAGAATATCTGCGTCTGTATGTAATATAAGATATAGTAGATCTTACTTTTAGTATAAGTTCTAGTTAGTTAGCCCTCTTATAACGTATTTATAGCTTTTTTTATTTAAGAAATTTAATAAAAGATATTTTAAATAACCTTATTATTCTAGGATTATTCATAATAATATAGGATGTTACAGATTACTCTAAGCGATTTAATATCTTGATACGTTGTATTTTTTATAAAAAATATCTTTCTCTCTTACCTCTGCTACTTTAATAAGTCTTTAGCTTTATGTCTATCTTTAGGGATATAGCTAAATGGGTCTAATAGCTCCTATATAACAGCTGTTACAATTCGTAAGTCTTTAATATTACTCTAAAAAGTGCTTTTAGTGAGTATTATCATATTTTTAGTGCTGCTTGTGACGATTCTTCTAGACCACAATATTCCAGTCTAAAGGTTAGAGTGGTAACTATAAGTATTTCTAGAGATATAAGTACTTTTATAATAGAGAACTTTAATATATTTTATAACTTAAGAGATGAAAATAGTAAGTTTAATGATATTCTTTACTATATTCTTATTAATGTATCTAGACTTCTGAATAATACGTTTAGATAATATAAGAAATAAACTAACTATTTGGAGAATGTAGGCTTAATCCCAGCATATACCCTAGCTTCTATAGTCAGCGCTAATTGAAATCTAGAGTAAGAGTTATTACTGCTACTTTGTTATAAATAGATCCTATATATTCTTCTTTCTAAATAGAGCTAATTATTAAATTATAAGTTTTTTTACACTAACAGATTTATAGGGAATTAGTTCTTTTTAAGATAGAAGACTAAAGTATAACTTTATAGAAGAAATTGTATATTAAGTCTTATACTAAATCTAGCCTATAGCTATAGGGTCTATAAAAATACTGTTCCTGGGTACTAGAAAAGCGTAATCTAATGATTAGACTTTATATTTCTGCCACATATTTCATGATAGTTTTATACGTTAGAAGTTTGATATATAGATATCTACTATAAAGTTAGATAGCGATTGGAGAAAGTGATAAGGTTATCTAAGTGATTTAGTTAAAAGTGATAGTTATTGTCTAGACATATCTCTAGGAAATATATCTTATACTATTAACACTGTTAAGACTATAAAAGACTATCATAATCTTATTATCCTTTAAGTCAATAGTATATAAATAGCCTAAGATATGGTAACTGTATTACTTATCTCTAGATTATTCTTTATTATTAGCTTATTACTAGAAAATACTGTAACTATATTCTAGTGTTATAGATTAGTACGGTATAAAGGGTTAGCTTAGAAAGTGATTTTAGCTTTGGAAAATCTTTATCTAGATAGGTTTAGTTATATCTTAGATTTAGACTTCCACAAAGCCCAACTTTGGACCCAAGCTCTAGGCTCGAAACCCGACCCTCAACGGGCCGGGGGTCGAACTTTTTGGGCTTGACCCAGACCCCGGCTCACAGAGGGGGGGCTCAACGAGCCCCCCCTCTAGGCTCGAAATTACATAAAATAGGGTCTTAGCGTTCATAAAGTTACTAAATTACCTAAATAAATTACTATCTTTTACCTATATTTTAGTTTATATATAAACTTCTACTATATTATTATAGCAAGGAATAGGAAATATTTACAAATTCCAGTAAAAGAGTATTTTTCTTTTATATATTAGTATAATAACTAAGTTTCATAACTATTAAGATTAACTTATTAAGAATATTCAGTATTTATAAGTTAATACCAACTAAGATATATATTCTACACTAGAAACTTTATATATCTTTATAATTAGATATTAATAAGAGCTTAAAACTAATTCCAAGTAGTTAAAATTATTCAAATTTTATATAGAAATAAAGTTAATCCTTCTTTAATTTACAATATCTTTCTTAATTATTAATTTTAACAATTCTAGATAAGATATCTATATTTAATATTATCTTATAGCTAATCAATTAAAATATTTTAAAGAAAATCAAAGTTAAATAAACTAGGAGTGAGTTAAGAATAAACTTTTAACAAATTTTAAGTAGAGAATTCAGATTTTTTCTTAAACTTTATAGATCTTTTCTCAAATTCTACAAGCTTTTTTTCAAGCTTTACAAACTTTTTTCAAGCTAACTCCACTTATTATACATAATTTAACTAATTATCTACTACTATTATCATCTTTTATTTTAATCTATTAATTATTAATTTAACTAATTAGATAATATTTCTCACTTCTTATAATATATTAATTATCCTTTATAAATTCTCAAAAACCCTTACTATTATAATTTTTATTAACTTAATAATATCCCAAAATCAGCAATCTAAATTTACATCATCCCAATTCAGAAATAACTACAACACCTTATCATACCTCACACCCTTAAATTACCCAACTACACCATCAACAAGCTAATAAACTTTTAATATATCTATATCAACTCTTCATCATCTAAATAACACCCCCTTACCCCCCTAGCTTAAAAGATTTAAACATATCAGACCTAATTAGAAAAAGTTATACTTCTTATATAACAGAATAAAATATTAAAAATAGATAAAGTAGTAATTATAAACTAACTATAGATTAAAAAGCAAAGTTATATAGCACTTAAATCATCTTTTATATATCTAGAAACACTTTATCCAGATAGCCTATAACAATAATAATAGCCTAAAAATTATATATAAATATTACTCTATAATCCTTAAACATCTTTATACCACAAAAAAAGATTCTAATAAGAAAGATATGTATTATAGTATAATTATTATAACTAGATATCTTATAATATCTACTTATAAAAAAACTATAAATAGAAATTAATAATAAAGATAACTTAATAAGTTTATTTAGTTAATAGTATAAATATCCTTTTTATATAATATATATTACTAATATAATTAAATTAAGATAATCCTATTTAAGAGTTATTCTTTAAGATAACTTAAGAAGATAATCTATTACAGTTTATCATAATTAATTAACTTTTCTTTTATTTTATTAAATATCTAACCTTTTAATAGATAATATTATAAATATACTTAGCCCTAAATTTCTTATCTATCTCCTCTACTAATATAATTTAATATTAACTATCTTCTTATATAAAAAAATACTAATAATCTATACTTAAACTACTTCTAGTAAATATAAAAATATCTATTATATTAGATTACTAGATATCACTATTTAGATAAGTATTTATAGCTATTACTAACTATTTTATTAATATTAATTAGTACTATTAAGAAATATTTTTTAAATTTAAACTCTTTAAAAATATTTACTCTAGTACTAATCTAAATAATATCTTTTTAGAGATACTTACTAATCACAATATCTAGAATTATATATTTAGATTAATCATAGATAATATATTAAATAATAAGACCCTTATTAACTTATTATAATAAATTCTATTAAGTAATATTTATATTATCTAAATCCCTTATCTTATATATATTATTTAATTAAGTCTAAACTAACTCTTTAATTATTTAAAAACAGTCTCTTAAAATAATATAACTAAGATTAAATAGTCTAATTATTAATTAAGACTTATAAAAGTAAATATCTAAAACGAAAATTATAGTATATCTTATACTTTAAATAAAATCTAGTATCTTATAGTTTATATCTAGACTAATCCTTAATACTATAAAATATTTATTAATCTTTAATCTTTAGAGTAAATACTTATATTACTTTAGAATATAAAGACTAGATAGAACTTAATATTTTTTATACTTTATTAAACTAAAAGACTCTATGATTTTTTTAATATATTCTATATAAACTATAACTATAAGAAGATAGTATTTAATAATAATAAATAGTACTAGATTAATTATCTTCTTTCTTTTATAAAGCTATTCTATAAATATATCTTTACACTTTTAAAAACTTAAGATATAACTATATATCTAGTATTCTAAATTTATAATATATTATTTAAATATTTTAAAAAATCTATTAAGTAGCTTTAATAAAAGTATATCTTATAAAAATAATAGATATTTTCTTCTCTTAAAGCTAGCTAATTAAAGCTTAATAAGTATTATTTATAAATAGATTATAATTATAATTATCTTTATATAATTAATATTATACTAGTACTAAATAATAGATTCTAATTCTTTCTTACTAATAATTAGATTAAGAAATAGTATAATAAATATTAAGCCTTATTTTAAAATATTCTTTTATCTTATTAAAAACGTTATATTATAAGTTAAGATCTATTAGTCTTTTTATCTAGATTAAAACTAAATATAATTTTTTATAATCTACTTTACCTAAAAAAACCTAAAGTAAAGCTAGTTAATAATAAAATAATCTAATATCTTAACAATAGTAAGTTTTACTTTTTTTCTAGATTTATATAATATTTATTACTAACTCTATTAAATATTATTAATTCTAAGCTATTATCTTTTTAATAAGATAATTATAGTTATTTTCCTACTATTACTTTATTTATATAAGATATTCTTATAATTCTAGTAACTAGTATAAATATAAAATAATTATTTAACACTATTTATAATATTTACTATTATCGCTATAGTCATATAAAGATTAAGACTATTAAAAAGTTAATACTATTTCTTTATATCTTAAGATTTAATCTTAAATTATATAAGATAAAAGAATTTAAATAATTCTTCTCTTTAAATAAAATTAAAATATTAAAAGAAAAAAAAGGTAAGAAGTTTAATAATATTAAATTTAAATAAATTAGTAATATAAAAGAATAATCTAAAAGCTTAGAAGATTCAATTAATAATAGTAGTAATAATAGTAGTAATAATAATAGTAGTAATAATAATAATAGTAATAATAATAGTAGTAATAATAGTAATAATAATATTAACAATCCTCTATTACCAAGTTATAGTACTTAGCTATATATATTAGAGAAGAAAAGAAAGTATAAAAAAGATGATATATATCAGACTTATTAATTTATATTAGATTTAAATCATAATATATTAATATATACTTAAACTAATTAATCAATAATTTGTTAAATTTGAAATAAACAGTGTAATCGAAATACTTAAAATTACTAGAAATTTCTACATTATTTATACAGTCACGAGAAAATAGCATATTTGTAGTATTTAGTTGTAGGGAGAGGCCCGATAAGCCCCCCCTTTTGAGCTATAGGCCTAAAGCAAAAGCCCGAAACCCGTTACGAGCTTTAGGACCAGGCTCGAAACCCGACCCTTTTGAGGGTTGAGTTGGGTCGAGTTTCGGGTTTTTCGAGTTTTATAGAAGTCTACTTAGATTATAGACTAATTGATAGGTTTAGGGGTCTAGATAATCTCTACCTTTTATATAGATGCTATAATAGCTCCATCTTTTTTCTAATACGCTATTTTAACTACACAGTAAATATATATATACAGATTAGCTTTAAAAAGCGCTAGAGAATTACTAGTTTCCTAGAGAATATGATATCTTTCATTTTAGAACAAGGCCTACTGTTTTTATTTAGTCATAACAATTATAGGTTTCCTTACTAAGATCTTTACTAGAGCTATAATATAATCTAAAATTCTAATAGGGGTAGAAGATATAAGTGCGAATTAAGAAGCTTTAAAGATGTTAATCCTAGGAAACATGTATTTATGTAAATTGTAATTAGATCTAGATTGTGTTTATAATGTATGGGAAGAAATTAGAAAGAAATTTAGATTATAAATATAAGATTATTCTTATCTATATAAAAACTTTAAAACATTACTAATTTATAAGATTTTGTTACTGTTTTCTTTTATTCTAAATCTCTTATTTAATAGTATTTAAAGCTATAGGTAGATCTGATTTTAAGAGGAACTCTTAAGTTAAATTTATAAGGTAATCTTATATATTAAAAGTTAAAGTTTATAAATTTACTAAGTTATGTGGAGTGAATATATATCTAGTTATTAATTATTAGTAAGAATTATTTATTTATAATTCAGTTAATAATAGATTTTAGCTCTTTAATAACGAGAAACTAGTAAGTAAAACAATATTTAAAATAAGTTTTATTAAGTTAAAAGACTGGTAGGAGTAGTAGTATCTTAATATAGAACAATCGGACTTTAGTTAAATAAAAAGCCTACAAGAAAGCTCTAAGAATAACTTATATCAGTTTACTTAGTATTATACTACTAGATTAGAACAATTTTAATTATTAGAAGATTTTTATAGGGATAAGGATCCAGCTAATATTATTACTGATAAAAAGGCTTTTAAGGCTATATCTTATGAGTATAATTAAGATGTTCGTTTTAATAAGAATATATCGGTTATTTCTGATTAGATATTTATAGTTTTCTAATTATAAAGGATGTATATAATCTTTATAAGTTGGGATAATAGTATATAGATATGTAAAGCTAGAAGCTAGATATGAATATTTCTTTGTGGCTGAACTAATATCTCTAAAGAATTACTTACTATTCTATTTAGAAATCTCTTAATCTTTATATATTATATAGATATTAATTAATCTTTTAGCAGTATCTCCTATTCTTATTAATATAGATTAGCTAAGCTTTACCTTTAATAAATCTATCTTATAAGATTTAATAGTAAAAGTACCTTTAATAATTAGCTTATTAAGATTGCTGTGATCTTTAATTTTAAAAAATATTGAGAATCCTAGTATTGTTTTATTCTTTAAAGGCTATCTTAGAATTTACTCTAAATTTTAAATCTTGAAATTTAATAGTGATAAGGCTTGGTAAAAATAAAGAGGTTAGAAAGTATTCTTATTAGTATGATAATATAGAGGATCTTTAGATATGTCTTTTTTACTAGTAGTTAAGAGATTTAGATCTTAATTAATACTATAATACTGTTTTTAATTTATAAGCCTAAAGGATAGGCCTTTTCTTATGATTAGAGCTGATAGTAATAGTTTTAGCTAATTAACTATTGTTCATAGGCTTTATCTTAGTATCTATGATGAATAAGGAATTAGGGTATAACTAGCTAATTAAAAGGGTCTTATCCTTTTATTTATTTATTTATTTTATTTAAATTATAGATAACTTTTCTCATAGTTATATATATAATAAGAAAATTTTATAAAGCAACTATCTATATACTATCTCTTTTTGAATTATATCTAAAGGTATTTAATATAGAATTTATAGAATAGAGCTAAATAGTAAGTGAGAAACTATTTTATTAAATTAATTATAACTAAAAAGAGGAGATCTTAATACTAAAAAAGCTGAGTTTAATATAAAAAATAACAATTTAAATGAGGAAAATAGGAGAAAAGTAAACTCGCTAAAAAAGCTGTTTGAGAAAAAATATCTATACTGAATGGATATTCTTATAAAACTAAGCGAAAAGATTATATCTTATGCTTTTTCTAAAAAAAGTTCACTTAATAAGTATTATAAATTATATAATATTAACTAGGCTAGAATAGGAGTAATAGCTTTAAAAGATATTAAAAATCTCCTTATTTGTTTAATCAAGTACTATAACGTTGGAAAAATACGATCTATTTAAAGATTATAATTTACTAGTTATAGAAATATTCTATTCTTAATTGATTACTTCTAATCTAGAGATAAATTTTATTTAGTCTATAAGTATAAGCACTTAATAATTAGTCTTGATTATATTGTAGAGATTGTTCAGTTTAGTAATATAGATATAGCGATAGTATATAATAAAATCTTGGAGAGGCTTAAATTTATTTATTTAGTTTTAAGGACTCTATATAGTTTACTAAATTTCAGTAATATCCTTTTTACTTGGCAAAGTGAAGTTAAGCTAGATATATTTTATCTACTTAATTTAAACTTTACTAATCTATGAGAAGTAAATATTGGGGAATACTTATTAAAAAAGAATTACTCTAATACAATTAATAAGGATATCTAAGACGTTGGATTAATTATAGTATTACTGAGTAACTAGACTGCTGTACTCTTTAAGTTAAGCTATAACCTTAATACGTCACCTCTTTTATAGTTGGCCTATTTATTTATATAGAGAATTAAGAAGGATATAACCGCTGAAAAACTGATATAAGTAAGTGTCTCTAGTGTTCTAAATTCTCCATAGCATCGCTGATTTAACCAAAAGGACGAATTTCTGCATCTTGCTAACCCTGGGGGGGCGTGGAGTTTGAAGCGACACTATTTTAAAACCTTACCGTTAGGCATCCGCATTGGAAGTCAGGCTGATGAGGGCAATAATTGAAGCTGTAGAATTTTCGCGGACAAGAAATACAAAGTATAATAAACGAATTCTAAGAAGTTATCGTACAAATGATCTGGCTAAAATAAATATGGTATAGTATAGATCAAAATCAGTTTCACTACTTACACACGGAGATTCTATCTCAGACCCTGTCCCGAAACACGTTATACCTTTTACGGTTACTTTACCCCTAAACCCTTTTCTTGGTAGTATTATAGTACAGTGGTAAGTTATATCTGAAAATAGCCCCTGTAATACACTTATAAGATTTGCAGGCCTTTTAAAACATTAACTATACAAACAAGTCAAACAGATAGCTCCTGTTTGTAGTTAGATTACTTACAACCATAAATCTAGGATAGTATACAATAATCTAATAAATCTTAACTATAGAAGCGAGATAGAGAGTACTTTACTTAAATAGGTATATAAGCTAGCTTTATATATAGCTATAGATAAAACGCGAAATCACTTGATAGTGAATCTAAGAAGTTTCCTACTTTCAGCTGAAAAATAAGTATCCCTTTCTAATATTTATATTTTTTTAAGATAACACTAAATAGTCTAAAAATAGTATCCACTTCTTTTAATAATAAAAACCACGGCTTTTAGATAAGCTCTAATACGAGATATATAATAGCAGATCTTTATTCTTTACTATATAAGTACTATTCAGTTACCCATTTAGTTATATAGATAAATTTACTAATAACTTAATTATAATCTTAAAGAAACTAACTAAATAGTAACCTTTAAAAGTAGTCATAAATTTAAAAAATCTATTAACACAGGCGGAAACTTACACATACACATAACAAGTAAAAAAAGAGCAAACAAAGTTAACTCCAGTTACTAATTAATTAAAAATAAAAGATTATAATCATATATCCCTTATAACTAACGCTTTAGCTAGATATAAACAAATAAAAGAAAATAGTTCTAAAAAGACTTTTAGCTACTCAGATAAGCTTAGAAATAAAAGGGCTTACCTAGATGATAATAATAATTCTAATTCTTCCTATAGTTCCTATAGAATTAATTAGAATAATATTTAAAAATAGAAAAGTCCCTTAATTACTTTAGAGCTATCATAACTAACTTAGAATTTTAAAGTTTATATAAGCCTATGAGATAGTTTTACAAATAGGGTAACTTAAGACGATAGTAGTATATCCTTTTTAGAGAATAGTCTAAAGAACAACTTGGATAACAGCTTAGATAATAAAGGGGTTAAATTATAGGATAATAACTCTAATAATTTAGAAGAGGAGTAACTTTTATATTTTTCTAATAGCTCTAAGGAAGATTCTGAATAAAATATATAGTTGTTGTCCTCTATGAGCTTTTAGGGTTTTAGCTAGCGTATTATAAGAAATTCAAAAAACCCTCTGTCATGTATTGATACATTGATATATTTCAATACAATTCAATGCTTGAATCCGCTTTAATCTATAATAGGGCTAGCGTGTTTTATGATAGGTTTCAAGAGAGATTCTACGACAGCAAAGTGGTGAAACTGATTTCAATCCATCCTGTAGTGAGATTACGTGCTTTCTGTTGAATGGGAAGGAGCGGCTGGTGGGTGTCATCTGCATTAGATTATGCTTTCGTTTTTACAATTCTGATTGATTTCTTCTGTTCTCTTGTGCGAGCTGTTTTATGTGCCGCAGAGTGGCTCAAGTATAAAAGCCAGCTATCTCTGTGACAGTTTATCCTATTCATAAATAGAAATATGGCGACTCAATCTTCTATTTATCCTGATAATTAAGCTGGTGGTTTGATTTACGAGCTTTTTAAATCTAGCTATGTATGGATAATATTAGAAGCGGATGGAATAGCCTAGCAAGATAACTTTCTTACGAGCATAGCCTATTGGATACTTCTTGCTGGGTATCTAGTGATTCCTAGAATATTCATTTCTCTCTAAAAGTCTGACACTATCTATAATAGCCTTGCTGAAAATAAAATAGGGGAGTGGATTTTAAATACTATCCAAAATCCCTCACTTCTAGCAATAGTATATATACTGTTTATCTTGGGCTTAGCGATTATGGGCTGGCTGTTCTGGGAATATTGTGGGAACTATATTTGGCTTATTAATTATATTTTTATATGAGTGATGTATTAATGATATGAATCTTTCTCTAATTCTACTAGTCTTATACTTCTAAATGTATTAGCTAATTTTCTTACTACGATTATCAGTTTATATACTGCTTATGATAGCGATTGGTTTATTATGGCACTTTTAATTATGATTATATCTAGCTTGTCTGTCGCCTGCTTTCTTATTTTGCTATATATCTATAAATTTAGAAAACTATGGAAATTGAAGCGAGAATATAATCAGATGTTTTGTAACTACGAATAATCTTTTTATGTCTAAGAATTATCTACTATGAATTTATACTGGGGAAATAGTTAGAAATGCGTGAAGAATAATATATAATATAGAATTCGTTATAAATATTGTATTCAAAAAGTAGTAATAATCTTAAGAATATTTAGAATTCTATATTCTTCTATTTTAACTGGAAATAAGAAATCTAAATATAAAAAAGAATCTCATCTAATTTATTTCTCTATTTCTTATAATAAAAGACCCTAGTATATAACTGTATCTAGATAGTAAGATATTAGATACTAGGTTTAACTCTCTAACTCTATCTATTGCAAGAATATATACTGTGAATTGTAAATGTGAGACTAAGGAATATTATATAGGAGCCTAATCTTAAATAAGTAAGAATATAAAACTAAGCTAATATACTCTATAAAGTGAATTATATATTTCGACAGCTTATATCTAGTTTATTGGGCTCTAGCTTAGTTTTTAGGTTTATTTAGAGATCTCTATAGGTTATTAAGTTAAAGTAATAGTAATCTAACTTTTTTATGATCTAGATCTATAGACGTAAGACCATTATCAATCATACTATTTCTAATATTAGCTAACTAAATTAGTTTTTATTTATAGATAAAAATAATATATAATATTTACTTAACTTAATAGCTCTATCAGAACATAAAATAATGTTAGTATAGTTAACATATTTATAGACTATCTGAAACTGTTTATAAATATATTTAAAACTTTTAAGAACGCTTTTGTAGATACTTATAAGATTAGTCTTACTTAATTATATAGTAGGAGTTAATCTAACTTATAAGAGATTAATAGTAAATCTATAATAGTTATAAATTAAATAAGTAGCTTTATTATTATAAAAAGCTTTTATAAGGCCTACTAAATTTTCATAAAAAGTAATTTACAGTTTAAAAAGACTAGTAAGCTTTTTATTAACGGTTTTTATTTTAATCAAGACAGTTAAATATCCAAAATAGTTACTAAGACTAAGCTATATATAACCTATTTAATTAACTTCCTAATTTATAGAATACTTCTATCTAGAGTGTCTAAAGTAGGATAAGCTATATCTAAATAGGGTTTTAATATTAAAGTCTTAATAGTAAGTCTAATTAAAAAACTTATCTTTTAGGATTAGATATATTAGAATTATTCTTAGTAATTGCTATTACTAAAGGATTATTTAAATCTTTAAGTTAAGTTATCTTTACTATAGTAGTATTAACTAATATTAGCGAGTTAATAATATTAACAAAAGTATATCTTATAATAATCTCTATCTAGTAAAGCTTTATTCATTTTCTCAAGATATAAATAGATAAAAAAATTATAGTTTATTACTATTCTAGTATCATAAATAATATTAGAAGCTATAGTAGGAATATTTATTATTAAGCTATAATAGAGCTGTAGTAAAAGTAAGGGTATTATCTTTTTAATATTAAGTTAATCTTTAAACACTAGACTAAAACTCTAGATACTTGTTTAATATAGTTACAACGATAAAAGTAGAGTTGTAGATATAAAAGTAAAGTCACAGACATAAAAGCTTTTTTTTACTATCGAGTGTTCAATCCCCTCTATTTTTGCTCCATAAAGACCTAAAATAGATACTAGCTCTTACTGCTAGGGTTATAGAGGTCTTATTATATACTTAGCTATACCTAATAATACTAATAGATAATAGCTATTTCTTTTTTAATCATCACTAACTGCTAGAAGAGAAATCAAGTAGAGAAAGATAACAAAGATATTTAAATATATCCTTAATACCCACTAAAGTAAATAAGGAAGTTTCTACTTTTTCGCTTAATGACTACTTTTGCTATTAATTATTTTCTAACTACACTAGAGACAATTTATAGTATAGTCCTTGGCTTTATGACTTTCTTATTCCTACTATATCATCTTACTTTATATATATGCTTATTCTTATTAATCTTATCTTTCTTATCTTCTCGTGTTAGACTATTTCTATTACACTATGTGATTTATATATGGTCTTATTAGCATTTTTTTGGATTTAGATATATATCATAGATATATTTAATCTTTATAGTTATTTATTTCACTAGTACTAGTATCTATAATATTATATAAGTCTATTCTATTTAAGATATTAATAAGAGAGTAATAAAACTCTTACTTATTAACTTATACTCAATGTTTTTAGGTGGTGGTTATAAGTTTATTACTTATCTTCTTAAAGTATCTCTCTATTCTTATAGCTTTCTATATTAATTATTTATATTAGTAATTCTCTTTAAAGTCCTAGCTCATATTATAATTATTATTTAATTGAGGTTAATCTTTTAAGGAAATGAGATATAATTTTACAGTCTGCTAGTAAGCTTTCTCGCTTTTCTTAAATTACGTTTGAATACTAAAATCCAGTAAAGATTACCTATTTATTCTTAGCTTAGATAATCTTATCCCTAATTAAGAGAAGGATCTATAAGATATTTATCCTTATCTATATTATATATATAATAACGATAATATATATAATATAATAGTATACTTAGTTAATTAAAAGGAGCTTATAGGTATTCCTACTAGTCTATATATATACTTTAGTTATTATAGGAGTATTATAGCTAATTCGTATTATATATTATAATATAGTGGTAGGAAGAAGTTATATATAAATGAAGTTATAACTATATGTAAATAATATCGCTTAAATTATACTATTATTACTTAAACTATAAACTATGTATACTAGTTAACACATTAACCTAGATATTCTTTCTATAAGACTTTTTTATCTTTTTTAATTATATCTATTTACTATTAGCTAGTGGGAGAGTGATATTAATAGCTAGATAGTTTTAATCTCAATCCTACTTTATCCTTATTCTAGTTTCATAAAGAGACTGTTTGATTGTATTAAGCTAAATAGAGACTATAGAGTTTAGATTAATAGTCTTTTTAGTCTATCATCTATTAATTAGAGGTTAAATAGTAAAGTCAGTGATTATAGATATACTTTTTTAGTTACTACTAGTATTAATATCATAGCTCAGTTACTATATATTAAAAAGCTTCTTAATAGCTATGAAAAGACCTAAATATACATATAGCGGATCTTACTTATCTAGTAATTAGATAGGGTTAGTGACTATAAGAGTATATAAGATTTACTATAAATTCTTGTTAGGTAAGATAATAGATATGTTAGTACCTGTTTTTATATTAATAATACTATACTTACGCTAGTTAGATACTTTATATTTTAATTTATAATCTACTATATACTTAATCAGAAAATAATATTTAATATATCAGTGAGAATGAGCTTATCAATATACATAGTGGATATGTCAATTAAGAATAGTAATTTGATATAGAGATAAAAGATTAAATAAGAAAAATACTTATTATAGATAAGTCTTATTTTTCTAATCTACTATAAAATATCTTACTTATTTTAAAATCAGTATATACGTAAACCTAAACTTGGTATAATATTAGGAACTTAGTTAGATTATATATAGATAAAAATGTTGAGTTATTTAAACCTAAATTTCAACTTTAGGATTAGACTGGAAACTTACATACCTTTTTTAAGCTATAAGATAGAATAAAGCTGGTTTTAGATATTAAAGACTAGTCTAGTAGAAAATATCAAATATTACAAAATCATAAAGAATAATTAATAGGATTATATTATATATTAAGGGGATATAGATTTAAGCTTAATAAAATTAAAATGAATTAAATTATATCTATAAAAAGTATTTATCTTAGCTAGTGGTTAACTATTAGGGGTAGGCTAGCAGTAATATAATAAATGCGCTATTGTGTTTCTTATTTTAGTCTAGCCTATCTTGTATATCTTTAAACTCTATATTTTATGTTCCCTATAGTAGCGTAAAATGTGTTATTTGAATATAAGGGATTACTAGATTATAAGATTTGGGGGCTGGAAAACCTATTAGGCCTTCTAGTTACTAATAATTTCTAGCTAGATATCTCTTGATTGTTTAGTATATACTGGATTTCCTGCTGAGATGTTTATGTTATGTGATAATGGTCTTATTGTATCTTTTTGAAAAGATAATATATGACTATTAAGAGCCCCACCTTTCAATCTATAAAAATTGAAAGACCATATTAATAGTAGAGATTTAAGATGATAACTCTACCTGTCCAAGTGGGATGGAGCTTCCACGAAAGTTCCCAATCGGTTTTTTCTGTCTTCAGAGGCGTTTTAGCTGCTGCTACAAGTGATAATGTTTAAGTCCTCGCAATCATGACTTGCGAAAATTTCGGCAATACGATTGCTATGAGCAGTCAGATAAGAGCCAAGGTCTTGTCCGCTATCGTTCCATCACCAGAACCGGCTTCTATCAGTTTCTTGAAGAGTCATGTTATTTTGTTAATTCAAAGACTACACAGTACTCTGATGGTCGGCGTGGCGCAGATTACCGATTGCATTAATCAGAAAATTGACCTTGTGAATTTGGAAGGTGTGGCGGAGGCGGGATTTGACTCATTTTCCAATCGAGACGAAGTCCAATGTCTCCAAGGCACTAGGACAAAGCTTCTCCAGCAAATAATGGAATGGGCTATGTTGCCGTCCTCAGAGGCCATTTTTTGGTTAAACGGCATAGCTGAGACGGGTAAATCCACAATATCTCGGACTGTGATAAGATTACTCAAAAAGAGTGACCGTCTAGGTGCTAACTTCTTCTTTAAGAGAAGTGAAAGAGAACGAGAGAGCGCGAAGAAGTTCTTCCCGGCATTGGTGAGGTAACTGATGCTTAGGATCTCTAAACTAAAGCCTGGTGTGCAAAAGGCACTCTACGAAGACCCTGATATAACGTCTAAATCACTTAGTAAGCAGTTTGAGAAACTTTTATTTCAACTGCTGCTCAATCTTGACTAACTATACTAGCAACCTTAAATTGCTATGATAGTGATCGATACTTTAGACGAATATGAACATAATCAAGATGTACGAAATATAATCCGATTACTATCCCGTCTACAGGAGGCCAAAGCAGTTTACATCCGGGTCTTCCTGACTAGCAGACCTAAGCTACTAATCAATCTCGGCTTTTTAAATATCGCAGATTATGATTATCGGGATCTAGCTCTTTATGAAATACCCGAAGAAATGATATAACACGATATGGAGCTATTTCTCCATAACCGATTTACGAAAATCCAATATGGTAGGAATATTTCTCGAGACTAGCCTGGCGATGATATCGTCTAAGAAATTGTCATAATGTCTGTTTCTTTGTTTATTTCTGCTGCTACCATTTGCCGATTTATCGAGTATTCAAAATTGGAACTAATAACTCGTCTGACAGAGCTTCTTAAGGATTCTCGTTAATATGTAAGGAAAATAGATAAGACCTATATACTAGTTCTAAACTAACTTCTCGATAATGAAGAGAGTAATGACTCAGAGCAGCAGTAGCTCCTACACCAGTTCCAAAAAATAGTCAGTACTATCATTCTTCTTGCTGTTCTACTTTTAATAAATGCGCTGTCGCTATTTCTTGAGATAGAAGTAAACCAGATTAGCAATTTATTGGATTTTCTTTAATCTGTACTAAGCGTTTTTAGTTATCAAGATCTACCAGTTCGAATTCTATATCTGTTGTTCTAAGATTTTTTAGTCTAGTTTAAAAGCGAATTTCTTATAGATGAGTAATAAAAGCATAAAGATATTACTCAATTGTGTCTCAAAACTATGCGGCGTCGTCTACAGAAAAACATATGCAAACTCGTAGATCTTAGAACGCGTAGGATGGATATCGATACTCAATCCTTACGTCAGCACTTATCATCAGAACTACAATACTCATGTCGCTACTGGATATATCACCTCAAATAAAAGTCTATCTTGTCTTTAGAGGCGGAATTTGTGTTACTGTTTCTCTACGAACATTTTCTACACTGGGCTGAAGCAATAAGCCTACTTAGTCTTATATCAGAAGTAGTAGGGATGTTGAGTCTCCTCTAGAAGATTGAACTAGTATATCCTACTAGCAGTTATGTGAATCTATACTAACAGAATCAGGGCGATCACTATTCCGTAATTTCCGAGTTTCTGCATGACGCAAAGCGCTTTATTATGAGGAACTACTAGATAGCCGATAAGGCACCCTTTTAACTTTATTGCTCTAGATTTATCTTTGCACCAGAAAAAGCGATAGTCCATGAAAAGTTTGAAACAGAAATTCCTCATTGGATAAGTCAGTTACCACAGGTTAATGAAATCTGAGGTTCAGAATTGTAGATCCTCGAGAGCTATTTAGACTTAATTAGTTCGATTGTCTTCTCCCTCGACGGCGCGCTGCTGGTGTCCGGATTCTATGACCAAACCATGCGCCTCTGGGACCCGGCGACAGACGTGTTGCAGCAGACCCTTAAAGGTCATTTAGACGAAATTAAGTTAGTGGCTTTTTCCTCTGACGGCGTGCTGCTAGCGTCCGGATCCTGTGGCTAAACCGTACATCTCTGGGACCCGGCGACAGGCGTATTGCAGTAAACCCTTAAGGGTCATTTAGACGGGGTTGAGTCAGTGGCCTTCTCCTCTAACGACGCGCTTCTAGCATCCGGATCCTGTGACCGAACTATACGTCTCTGGAACATAGTGACAGGCGCGTTATACCAGACTCTCGAGGGCCATTCAGACCAGGTTTAGTTAATGGCCTTCTCATTTAATAGTACGCGGCTGGCGTCAAGCTCTGCTGACCAAACCGTGCGCCTCTGGAACACAGCTACAGGTGGGCTACATCATATTCTCAATAGCGCTTTAAAACGCAATCCAGTAGCCTTCTCCCCCCACGGCGCGCTTCTAGCGTCCGGCTCCCGCAACTAAACCCAATCCGTGTGTATCTGGGACACAGTGACTAGTGCGCTAAAGCAGACACTTGAGGGTCATACAAACTTGATTACTTCGGTGACCTTCTCACTCGACGGCGCATTTCTGGCATCTGGCTCCAGTGACCGAATCTTACGCCTCTAAGACACGGTAACAGGCGTACTACAGAAGACCCTTAAAGGCTATTCAGACTGGGTTTGGTCGGTAGCTTTCTTCCCTGACGGTAGTCTTCTAGCGTCCAGCTCTAATAACCTAACTATACGCTTCTGGAACCCGGTAACGGGCGTTCTGCAGAAGACTCTCGAGGGTCATTTAGAACGGGTCTAATCGGTAGTCTTTTCATCCGACGGCGCGCAGCTGGCATCTGCCTCTAAGGACAAAACCTTTCGTCTCTGGGACACAGCGATAGGCATACTACAGCACACACTTGTGGGTTATTTAGGCTCGATTACTTCAGTTATCTTTACCACCGATAGTACGCTGTTAGCCTCCGCCTCTAAGGATAAAACCGTTCGTCTCTGGAACACAGTGATAGGCGCACTACAGCAGAATCTAGAAAGCCATTTAGCAGCTGTTCTATCGGTAGCATTCTCATCCGACGACAGGCGGCTAGCATCTAGCTCTTTTGATAAAACCGTTCGTCTCTGGGACACAGTGACAAGCGCTCTGCAGCAGACTCTCGAGAGCCATTCAAAACCGGTCTGGTCAGTAGCCTTCTCATCCGACGGCGCGCGGCTGGCGTCCGCCTCCGATGACAAAACCGTTCGCTTCTGGGACGCGGTGACAGGCGCGCTGCAGCAGACTCTTATAGTCAATAGACGAGTCACTGGCCTTAAATTTGATCACGATAGATCATATTTAACCACTAATCAGGGCTCCTATGATCTTCACTCTGGGTCTGAACACCGTGCCTCTAATTCAAACAACGTGAATCCGGGGATCTTCATCGAGAACCAGTGGATAAAGCTAAACAGCAAAAACGTTCTCTAGCTTCCTCCTGGATTTCGGCCTAACTCCTCCACGATCAATGGCAATTTAATTGCCCTAGGACACAAATCAGGGCTCATTTCATTCATAGGATTTCAAGTCTAGCAGGCGTCCATCATTTTGATTACTATTCCTAACGCTATTTTCTAATCTCTTCGTAAAAGAAGGTCATAGAAGGAGAAGTCAATTGAATTTCCCTGCGCTGCTGATGAAATGTTCCATTGTGTTTTGTGCCCCAGGAGGTTCTAATTCCGTTGTGGTTCGTCATAGTTGACTAGATCTAATCTAGAAGCCCCTTAGTATAGTTATTATAAGTCAAGGTGGAGCAAAACAAAAACGCACGTTCTGGACATCATCGTGGAGGCCACCGGCAAGCCTTTATGCTCGTATAGCTTACTGCTGTGCACCAAATTGACCCTTAGCTTGTCACTTGAGAACGGGAGTAGGACAGGGAAGTGACACCTTTCCATACCCTCGAGGCCCTGGCCAGTTCCTTATGTTTGACCTGTTTGCATCGTCGTAGAACGTCCTGACCATAATGACTTTTACTTACGATGAAGATACATGGAGTCATGTATACTTAGAAGTAAAATACCGTACAGGTAATATTGTTGGAATATTGATACTCCGAGTCTATTCTAAATAAGGTGTAGTATATCTTGGCATTAGGGTGCGGGAAACAATCGAAGAGTGTAGGTGGTGACACCAGTTTCGGGAAGTACTGTAACATCAATCAGCTTCCCATATTTTTTGACGTGCCTGTAATGCCTTTTGACACAGGACACCAGAGCCCATACTTTCTTTACTCTTTACGCAGTCCGCTGTCGTTGCGTCATTCAAGTTAATCTTTGTGGTTTTCATATGTGTTCTCATTCCTATTACCAAATAGCCTCACAGTCAGAGATACGCGACAGCAGGGACAAAAAGAAGATTCTAGGTCTCTTTCTCAATAGATCATCGCTTCTTTTTAAAGTTGCAAATACAACGTGCGCAAATTCAATTGGAATATGCCTCCCCCCTCCTAGACCGGTCTTTTGGGCCCGGAACAGTGTCGCAAAGCCCAAAAAAGGCCTGAGCATTGGGTATGGAAGATGTGGGGCCACCCTGTAAGCACAAAACGAAATGTTCAGCTGTCGCCACTGTTCGGTAGCTCTTTGTACTACCCCTCCCTCGAAGGCGAAGACGGTTCAGGCCGTATTGGACTTCGCTAAGGCGTCAAAGCGTTTTCGCAGTTATGCGTCACAAGGATAGCCTATCAACGAAAGCGGCAATGAGCCAGAGCAGGCCGTGAAAAGACTCTGAGTTCATGTCAGAAAGTGAATCAATCTATATTTACATACAGACGCGCTCGAAATCAGTTTCACCTCTTTACTCTCTTTAATTCTTTCCCAAACTCTATTTTGCCAGAAGCCATTCCTTCTGTGATTAGTCTACCCCTGACCCACACGCTTGGCTGTATCGAAATACGGTAATAAATAATGGCTTAAAAACAGCGCCCGTATTACGAGTGCGTGATATCCTTAAATTGTAAGTTCTTCACAGCAAGAGGTTTCAATTCTTCGCAGCCTCTTGCTATGCCTTCGCGTGAGCTTTCTTTTCCCTTTTTATCTTCTTCGCGGCCTTCTTCTGTGTCTTTGTGTAAGCTTTCTTGTCATTTTTCATCTTCTTTATAGCCTTCTTCTATGCCTTTGCGTAACTTTTCCTTTTATCCTTAAGTTTCTTCTCAGCCTCTTGCTGTGTTTTATAGGAGGTGTTCTTTTTGTTCTTAAGCTTCTTTATAGCCTCTTGCTATACTTTTATGTGAGCTTTTTTTTCCTTTTTTATCTTCTTTACGATTTTCTTCTAACTCTTTACACAGGCTTTTATTTCACAACTCGCTCTCTATCTTAAAGTTTCGGTAGGTTGTTTAGCTTTGGTAGTTTTAGCTAAAATTATAATTAAAGTAGCCGCTAATGTTTTAAATATCATTTTGTCTTCCTTTATTATATTGTTCTTATTCCACGATTTTTCAAAAAGTAAGTATAATAAACTAAACAATATCACTACTAGTATCTTAAATAAAGTAAACAAGAATACTAATAGTAGTAAAATATTGTAGATAGGTTAAATATAGGTAACCTAGATAAAAGATAATATTATAAGTGATAATTTACTAAAAATAATAAAAGATCTAAAATGGTATACCTTATATTATTCAAAGTTTTTAAACTCCTTAGTAGAAGATAGATATTGTTTCAGAAAAGCTATCAAGCTTTACAATTTTATTTTATCCTTATTATATTTTACTTATCTCTATTTCATCTTATAAACCCTTAATCTAAATTATTCTACCTATTTATTACTTCTATCATTCAGCTATAGCTCATAAAAAAATTCATTACTTTCCTTAATCAAAAGATAAATAATATTAATTTTATAGACTATGTTCTGACTAAATAAATCTCAAATTATAGGCTCTTTAATAACTTAGTAGTAAGACAGACTTAATAGATAAAATCATTCTAGTGGTAGAGATAAAAATAGCGTAACCTCTTTACCCTTGGCTATACGCTAAGCAAATATTGCGGAAGTACTATGGATATATTTACTCTATTACTTAGAATTCTTTCTCAATTTCAAGTAATTTAGATATTTTATATCTATAAGTGGCCCTATTGTTATAGTTAAAGTCTAAAGTTAATATCTATTAGCTTATTATTAAGCCTATTCACGAAGTATTCTACTTTAAAGTATTTAATTATTTAAAAGTTAATTATTAGATTAAAACTACTTAAGAATCTAAACTACTTTTTAGATAGATAGGTATTGTTTTAATATTTTAATAAGAAGTGCTTAAACTAGTGTTTGGTTAGCAAGCGATTGAATTAACTTTTCTTTATCCATCTGTATAATATAACCTTAAAAGATAATAGAGGAAAAAAGGAAGGAAAACCTTAGAAGTCTTTTTTTATCTTTAAGATTTATAAAAGTTATAGTGAGTACTGGAGGTGATAGAAAGTAGGTAGTATATATAACTGTAATACTTATACGTATGTGTGCATGCCTTGCAACCTGGGTAAGAATTTAGCTACGTCATGACTTTATCTATCTTTAGTCTAGACCCATAGCATTTTTACCTTCTGTGGTAACTAAAGTTATGATTCATAGGTTATTGAGGACCTCGTATAGAATCATATAAGGTATGGTATATTAAAGTGATTTATCTTGACGTAGAAGTTGTTTTATTGATTTCGTATCACGAAAGTCATCCCACCGCCCGTGTAATTTTGTGTTACATGGTATTTCACATTTCTGTAACACACTAATCTAAAGAAGGACTAGGGTGTTTCAGAATAGAGTTCAGGAAGGAAGAGAAGGGAGTAAAAAGGTGAAACTGATTTTGAGCACGCCTGTACTCTGATATAGTCGTTGTATACTGTACTGCATATCGCTTTACGAGGGGCCAGTGTCAATGAGTTCTATGTACTACTGTTACTACTACTGCTTCTTGCCCTATCCTAGTTTGACTCTTAGTTGATTGAAATACCACTGTACTGCATTAACCTGCTGACTCTAAATAATGAGTCTGATTTTTATGAATACTCCTTCTCACGCTTTTTTAGTTCATATTTATAAAGGAAATCTTATCTGATAAAGAAAGTTATTATCCTATGATATTTAAATAATTTCTAAGATTAATCTAACTACTTGGAGTAATATGGGATTATTGGGCATTATCTTTTGTATGTTAATTATTATGTTAATGATTATATGTATCACTATATAATTAGGCTCTAGCTTGAAAAGGTGTGAAGAAAAAATAGGACTTGCTGGAGAGTAGGGAATTATTTGAGAGTAGAGATTTACTAGAGAGTAGGGATTTATTAAAGAGTAAGGATTTACTAGAGAGTAGGGATTTACTAGAGAGTAGAGAATTACTAGAGAGTAGGGATTTACTAGAGAGTAGGGATTTACTAGAAAGTAGGGATTTACTAGAGAGTAGAGAATTACTAAAGAGTAGGGACTTACTAGAGAGTAAGGATTTACTAGAGAGTAGGGATTTATTAGAGAGTAAGGATTTACTAGAGAGTAGGGATTTACTAAAAAGTAGGGATTTACTAGAGAGTAAGGATTTACTAGAGAGTAGGGATCTACTAGAGGATTTACTGGAGTAGAGAGTAGGATATTATGTGATATAGGTTTTAGTATTATAGATATATTTAAAGTTATGATAGTCTTCTTTCTTATCTTTTTTAATCTATTTTTATGTTATCTTTCTTATTCCTAGATAATATTTTCTTTTCTAAACAAAATAAAAATAGATCTTAATAAAAATCTTTGTGGTTATTGAATAAATAGTCTTATCCTTTAAAGATTATAATCTTATTAGGGATATGTAATTATTAAATTATAATATCTTAAATTTAAAGTAAATAATCTTATAGAAACCTAAGAGATCGTTGAGAAGAATATAGAGAAACTTTTAAAAATGTTTGAAATTAAAGGCTATAGTAATCTAGAATTTAAGTATAGAATTTCTATGACTATTAAAAAGGAAGTTTTAAGAAGAGTATTTGTAAAATTAAATCTTACCTAAAAAGTATTTCTTAATCTTATAAATTATTTATATCTTATATTAAAAAAAGAGGATCTTATAACTTATATATATAGGAAATATTATTTAAAAGCTAATAAGAGATTTAGAGAGTTTATATAGCTAGTTAATCTTTATTTAGATAGTAAGATATATCTATAAATATCTATTCTTTTTAAAAACTAATTATACTATTAGATATCTTAACTGATATATTTATTTAATTATGTAAGGAATTAATAAAAAGTATGAGCTTTATTATTAATGAAATATATTAAATCTTTAGATTATACTAAATTTTATATAATACTATCCTAAAATAAAAATGGTAGGCTAGACTTAGATCTAAAGACTATTAGAAATAAGTATAACATTTATAATATAATAATAATTAGCGTGATATACTAGATAAGTTATTACTATATATTAGACTATAGAAATCTTTGAGATCTTCCTAAATTATAAGGATACTGGGATTTAAATATCTAGATATATATTTATTAACTATATGCTTTATTTCTAGCTAACTTTTTAGATCTTATATTATTATCTATATGTAATATAGGAATTATAGATAAAGATTTTTAGCTCTAAGTATAGATTACTTATTAACTTAAATTCTATATACTATATTAAAGGGTTGATATCTTATATCTCTTTGGTAGATTGAAAATATATTAATAATCTTATAGATTTAAAAGAATTATTTCTTTTTGTTAGAGTTACTGAAGATAGGGAAACTCTTAAAAGTTAACTTCTCTAAATGTCTAAAAGAATAATATCTTTTAATATACTTATCTAAGATATATTATTTATTAAATAGCTGGTAAAAATACTTTACTATCTCTATCTTCTAAAATTTAAAGAAAGTTTTAAAAGAGTTATATTTAATTAATAGAATCTTATTAGAACTAGAAGATTACTTGAAATTTAGATTATAAAGAATAAATTTATAACTACTAAATAAACTAAATCTTTATTTTCTATATTTATAATATAGCTTTAGCTTTTTACTTATAGATATTTTATTTACTAAGGAAGTTATATAAGATATATTAGATAAAGTTTTAAATGGTTTACTAAGGATATAAGCTTAAATAAGCTTATTATATTAATTTCTTGATTAAATTTTAAGTTTAATTAAATTAGCTTATTTTAAAATAAAAATTTAGGGTAATATATAGTATAAGGCTTTTTTAAATCTCTTTATAAGAAAGAGTTTTATAACTATAAAGAGTATAAAATATAGTTAATGTCTAATAGATTTTAGAGCTTTCTATAAAATCTTTTTAGATATGTAGAAAAGGATAATACTACTATTAAATTCACAATAAATAATCTAGAACTTAAAGTGAGCTACTAATTTAATAGCTTTATATGAGATAAGTATAATTAGTAGTATAGGAAAATCTTTTTTTACTAAATATTTAGTTCTGACTAGTTATAATTAGAATATATAACGTTACTTAATATAATAAAAAATATTATTAACTATTTTTTTAAAAAAACTTTATTTTACTAACTTTAGAATAAATAATAAGATATTTCTTTCTAAAATCTTCTAAAATTTACTAAAACCGCTCTTAAGTTTATTAAAATAGATATAAATTTTAAAAAGAAGTATCTAATAGTTTAATCTAAAAATTTAGTGCTTTTAGTAGAAGTCTTTTAGCTATCTATAAATCTTAAACTAGATATAATAGAAAAAGATATTATTAATAAACTAGTAGAAATAGATTATTATCTAAATAAAACTCTTAATTATAATATTTTACTATTAGTAACTAGCTTTAAGGAAATATCCTAGTTAATAGAAATAAAAAACTATATAACTATTTATTAAAAGATTTCTAAGATCTTTATAATATAGTATAAATCATATTAAGAAGTGATTATTATCTATCTATTTAAATCATATATTTACTATAAATTCTCTTTAGATAGTAGATTCAATATATAAACAATTTTATAAGATCTTATAAAAGATTATATCTTTCTAGTAGCTAATTAGTATGAGCTTAAAACTCTAGATATAAACAGGGTGTATAAAATAGTTTTAGAAAAATAATTAATATTAGTTGCTAAAATAGATAATCTAAGTTATAAAAAAGGGTTAGAAGGGATGATCTTATTAGATAAACTTTGAGATTATATTTTAAATTATAATGTTTATATAGGGAAGAGAAAAGTAGATTTTGTAGTTAATAAACCTAGGAAGCGCTAGAAAGAAAAGATATATAAGGAGTAATTGAAAATAATAATTTATATATAATAAATTATTTATTAATATAAGTTTATTAGAGGGTTTTTATATAAAATTCTCTTATTCTAGTTTAGATTCTATAAACTCTATTATAAGATGATTTAAGTTAAATAAGCTTTAAACTAATCTATATATATAGGTATTGTAAATTAGAGATAGGTATCTACTTAAAGAGTAATATAAAGACTAATTAAAGTTTTTAAATTGACTAATTAAATTTTATTAAACAATAGATATTAGAAGAGATCTATCTATAGTTATAAGAATTAAGAATTTAAAGTATTATAACTCTAAGATATACTAACTCTACTAATAAGATGAATATATAACCCCTTATTCTATTATAAAGAGTTATTAATATATCCACATTCATGATAAGTTATCTAAAAGTCCTACTTCTATTTCACCTAAGAAATGTTTCTTTTAAATATAATTTAGTCTTTCTTCTTAGAGATAAATATCTGTTATTTTTTTAATAATAGAAGGTTAGTTTCTTTTAGGTAACTTATATATAATATATTGATATTGATATGCTGCTTGGTAGGGAGTAAGTATAACTAAAAGTAAATAAGATAGGATCTAGGCTTATGTGTTATAAATTTGATTTTTATGCGATGGGAATTGTTATTATGGTAAGAAATATAGAACTAGGAAACTTTTCTGTTTATTCTAGAAACTGTTAGTTTATATATTATTTCTTGGATAATATAAAGCTTATGTTCAAGCCTGCTGAAATTTTAGATAGGTGATTTAAGACTAAAAAAGGTAATAATTAATACCTAATAATAATTTCTGTTTGTAAGTTTGAATCTGATTGATGTTAGGCTGAAGATTCTAGTAAACGCTACCAGTTATACCTGGGGTTATGTTGTTACTTATGCCACGACTATGTTGTCTTCTTTTAAATCCTGGAATTATAAGGCTGCCCTATAAGATGGTTTAGTGTGGTTTATGCCATGACTCTATAAACTTGTAATAAGTAAACTACTTATTAGGTAGCTAGTGAGGTAAGTTGTTATAGAAATAAAATGAGGCTGATCAGTTGGTGGTGCCTTGAATCAAAAACAGTGTTGTATAGGGTGTTATAAAGGGTGTTGTAAGGGATGTTGTAAACTGTGTTGTGATGGTTGAAAGGGTATTGCTATGGATCTGTGGGTAGTCTATCCTAACTTTTGTGGATATTTAAATTAGTAGATGTGGTATATAAAGTCGTGGCTTTTTATAAAATTTTGTTTGTAGAGATACTATACCCTTTGTATTATTCTTTAATCTCTTTTGAAGATAATATAAATGGCTCTTTCTATTTTCTTACTTCTTGTTAGCTTTTATATAAGCGCTGTCTTGAGTGGTACTCTTAAAGTTATTGATTACGATGGTTAATGTGTGATATGGTTGAATGATAACAATGGCTGTATGGGATACTTAGTATTTTTTAGCCTTCTTGATGGAAATAGCTGTTTAGGTGAATAAAAATCTTACTTATTTATTATTAGTATTAATAAAGTTCTAGATATAAGCAAGGTTATATATAGTGTATGAAAAGATTACTTAATGTTAAATGTAGATGCTTGTAGTATGGAAAGTGACTGACCTATAGTATGGATAGAGGTAAATGATAATGGGGTTATTGAATTTTTTAACTAAAATGGAGACTAGATAGGATGTATATTGGAGAATGGATTAAAGGTTGGTAGCTTGTGTATTGTTTCTAAATTACCTTCTGTATCGTCTCTATTGATATCTTCTGTATTAGAGTCTTCATTGTTGGTGTTGTCTTCATTGGCCTCTTCCTCATTGGCATTGTCTTTATTAGAAGCTTCTCTATCTACTGTAATAGCATTATTGGGTTTGATCTCTAGCTGTACTGGGTTTGAATAAGAGAATTGCTGAAAGTTATATGAGTGAGCTTGTCTCTTTGAATTTTAAAGATCATATAGCTTTTTCTCCTGCTTTTAATAAGTATATTGGTCTCTTTGGATGTGGTTTTTCTCTAACGGGTTTTCTATATCACTAGTGTGAATGCGAAGGAGGTCTTTTATGTTTTGTTGTTCTGAATTTGTACTTATTTTATTGATGTACTTTATTGATGTATATTATTAACTTACTAGTTTCTAGATTGATTAATATCTTAAGAAAATCAATTATGTTACTTTAGATATACTAGATGGGGTCAGACTGAGATATGGTACTGGTTCTACTTCCTCCTATCTAAAATATACTAAAAACCTTTGTAAATGTAGTTATTAAATTTAATATATATCTAAATCACCCTGTTTAGGGTTATTTATTTACGGCCTTGATTTTGGGTGCTGTGATTTGTAAAGAAGTTCTGGTTGTAAGATTATGAAGTAACTTTTAGTAAGTTTTTTTTCGTATTATTATTAAATTGGGAATCTTCTATTATGAAATAATCTAGTCTGTTGAAAGAAGATGAGTTCTTGATTTGATAAAGTAAGCTAGGAAGTCATAATCTAGTTTCTAGTTACTATTATATTACTTCTCTATAACGGTTATAGGCTTTGCTAAGCTAATGATAAGGTTAGAAGAAGAAATAGGATAATATATCTATCTATTCTATAGTTAAAGAATGTACTGTTAATCTTATATTGTTTAAATATATTTGATTTAATAAGTGGCTAGTGAGGAAGAATCTGAATTCTTGTTTTTTTGATAGTTAGTATTGAAGTTGTTATATTAGTTAGTGTTTTTATTAAAGTGTATGAACTCTATAAAGAGATTATCTATAGAGCTTATATGCGAATCTTTAGAAGTAGTTAGAAGAGTGGCGATAAGAAAATAATTATTTAGGCTTAGTAATGTTTTATTACCTAAGTTCTTGAAAATAGTTTTTATAGGTTCTATCTGAAGTTACTATTTTCTTTTTTGATTAATATAATTTGATTGAGACTCTTTGATTGAATATATATTAAAGAAATACCGCTATAGATTAGATTTCCACAAAACTCAAAAAACCTGAAACTCAACTTAACTTAACCCTTAAAAAAGTCGGGTTTCGAGCCTGATCTTAAAGCTTGTAGCGGGTTTCGGGTTTTTATTTTAGGCCTATAGCTTGAAAGAGAGGGCTTGTTAGGCCCCTCCCTATAACTAAATAATATAAATATACTATTTTCTTATGACTGTATAAATAATATAAAAATTTCTAGTAATTTTAAGTATTTTGATTATATTATTTACTTTAAATTTAATAAATTATTAATTGATTAGTTCAAATATATATTAATATATTATGATTTAAATCTAGTATAAACTAATAAGTTTAATATATATTATTCTTTTTATACTTCCTTTTCTTCCCTAATATATATAGCTAAGTACTATAACTTAGTAATAAAAGATTACTAGTATTATTATCACTATTATTACTACTATTATCATCACCACTATTATTATCACTATTATTATTATCACTACTATTATTACTACTATTATTAATTAAATTCTCTAAACTCTTAAACTATTCTTCTATATCACTAATCTATTTAAATTTAATATTATTAAACTTCTCACTCTTTTTCTCTCTTAATACTTTAATCTTATTCAAAGAGAAGAATTATTTAAACTCTTTTATCTTATATAGTTTAAGATTAAATCTTAAAATATAAAAAAATAATATTAACTTTTTAATAATCTTAGCTTTTATATAACTATAATAATAATAGTAAATATTATAAGTAATATTAAATAATTATTCTATACCTATACTAGTTACTAGAATTATAAAAATATCCTATATAAGTAAAGTAATAATAAAAAAATAACTGTGATTATCTTACTAAAAAGATAGCAGTTTAGAATTAATAATATCTAATAAAGTTAGTAATAAATATTATATAAATCTAGAAAAAAAATAAAACTTACCATTATTAAGATACTAGATTATCTTATTACTAACTAGCTTTACTTTAGATTTCTTTAGATAAAGTAGATTATAAAAAGCTATACTTAATCTTAATCTAGATAAAGAGATTAATAAACTCTAACTTATAGTATAATATTCTTAGTAAAGTAAAAGAATATCTTAAAATAAAACTCGATATTTATTATATTATTTTTTAGTCTAATTATTAGTAAAAAAGAATTAGAATCTATTATCTAGTACTAGTATAGTACTAATTATATAAAGATAATTATAATTATAATCTATCTATAAATAATACTTATTAAGCTTTAATTAACTAGCTTTAAAAAAGGAAAGTATCTATTATTTCTATAGGATATACTTTTATTAAAGCTACTTAATAAACTTCTTAAGATACTTAAATAATATATTATAAATCTAGAATACTAGATATATAGTTATATCTTAAGTCTTTAAAAATATAAAAGTATATTTATAGAATAGTTTTATAAAAGAAAAAAGATAATTAATCTAGTACTATTTATTGTTATTAAATACTATCTTCTCGTAATTATAGTCTATACAAAATATACTAAAAAAATCACAAAGTCTCTTAATCTAACGAAATATAAAAAATATTAAATTCTATCTAGTCTTTATATTCTAAAGTAATATAAATATCTACTTTAAAAACTAAAAACTAATAAATACTTTATAGCGTTAGAGACTAGTCTAGATATAAACTATAAGATACTAGACTTTATTTAAAGTATAAGATATACTATAATTTTCGCTTTAAATATTTACTTTTATAAGTCTTAATTAATAATTAGACTATTTAGTTTTAATTATATCATTTTAAAAAACTGTTTTTAAATAATTAAAAAGTTAGTTTAGACTTAATTAAATAATATATATAAGATAAAAGATTTAGATAATATAAATATCACTTAATAGAGCCTATTATAATAAGTTAATAAAGATCTTATTATTTAATATATTATCTATAGTTAATCTAAATATATAATCCTAGATATTATAATTAGTAAATATCTCTAAAAAGATATTACTTAGATTAGTATTAAAATAGATACTTTTAAAAGATTTAAATCTAAAAAGTGTTTCTTAGTAGCACTAATTAATATTAATAAAATAGCTAGTAATAGCTATAAATACTTATTTAAATAGTAATATCTAGTAATCTAACATAATAAATATTTTTATATCTACTAGAAGTAGTTTAAATATAAATTATTAATATTCTTTTATATAAGAAAATAGTTAATATTAAACTATATTAGTAAAAAGAATAAATAGGAGATTTAGAGTTAAGTATGTTTATAATATTATCTATTAAAAGGTTAGATATTTAATAAAGTAAAAAAGAAATTAATTAATTATAATAAACTATAATAGATTATTTTCTTAAACTATTTTAGAGAATAGTTTTTAAATAAGATTATCTTAATTTAATTATATTAATAATATATATTATATAAAAGAGATATCCATACTATTAATTAAATAAACTTATTAAGTTATCCTTATTATTAATTTCTACTTATAGCTTTTTTATAAGTAGATATTATAAAATACTTAGTTATAGTAGTTATACTATAATATATATCTTTTCTATTAAAATCTTTTTTTACAGTATAAAGATACTTAAAGATCGTAGAATAATATTTATATATAACTTTTAAACTACTATCACTATTATAAACCACCTAGATAAAGTACTTCTAGATATATAAAAGATAATTTAAATATTATATAACCTTACCTTTTAATCTATAGTTAGTTTATAACTACTACTCTACCTATTCTTAATATTTTATTCTATTATATAAAAAGTATAACTTTTTTTAATTAGATCTAATATATTTAAATCTTTTAAGTTAAAGAGATAAAAAGATATTATCTAAATAATAAAGAGCTAATATAAATATATTAAAAGTTTATTAACTTATTAATAATATAACTAAATAATTTAAGAATATAAAGTATAATAAAATATTATAGTCACCTCTAAATTAGAATAATATAAATTTAGACTACTAACTTTAAAATATTATTAAATTAATAAAAACTATAATAATAAAAGCTTTTAAGAATTTATAAAAAATAATTAATATATTACAAAAAATAAAAAATATTATCTAACTAGTTAAATTAATAATTAATAGATTAAAATAAAAGATAATAATAATAATAGATAATTAATTAAATCATATATAATAAGTAGAATTAACTTAAAAAAAACTTATAAAGCTTAAAAAAAAGCTTAAATTCTCTATTTAAAATCTATTAAAAGCCTATTTCTAATTTACTTCTAATTTATTTAACTTTAATTTTCCTTAAAATATTTTAACTAATTAGCTATAAGATAATATTAAATATAGATATCTTATCTAGAACTATTAAAACTAACAATTAAGAAAAATACTATAAATCAAAGAAAGATTAACTTTATTTCTATATAAAATTTAAATAATTTTAACTATTTAGAATTAGTTTTAAACTCTTATTAATACTTGATTATAAAAATATATAAAGTTCCTAGTATAGAATATATATTTTAGTTAGTATTAACTTACAAACACTAAACATTCCTAATAAGTTAATTTTGATAGTTATAAAACTTAGTTATTATACTAATATATAAAAGAAAAATACTCTTTTACTAGAATTTATAAATATTTTCTATTTCTTATTACAATAATATAGTAGAAGTTTATGTATAAACTAAAATATAAGTAAAAGATAGTAATTTATTTAGGTAATTTAGTAACTTTATAAACGTTAAGACCCTATTTTATACAATTTCGAGCCCAGAGAGAGAGCTCATCAAGCCCCCCCTCTACGAGCCAGAGTCCAGATCGAGCCCAAAAAGTTCAACCCCCGGCCCGTTGAGGGTCGGGTTTCGAGTCCAGAGCTTGGGTCTAAAGTTGGGCTTTGTGGAAGTCTACTATAGATATAAAGTGTTAATATACTTTCTTTCTTTATAGTATAGATGAGGGTAGAAGACTATGATTAAAGAGTCTGTTGACTTTAAGTGCTCATTAATATGATTTAAAAGAGTTGTTTTTATAACCTATTGTTAAAATCTCTTGTCTGGTTTTTTGTTTTTATTGTTTAAGTAGAATAGATAGAATCCTGGGGTAATAAGTATAGAGTGGAAGGTTAAGAGACTATATTAAGGGTTGAGACTATTGAGATAGTATTTGTAATGATTCTTCTAGGAATCTTTATTAAGGAAGAGTTTAGTATAAAGATAATAAAATTGAATAAAGCTGTGCTGTATGTGTTGATGGGTGTGCTTTTTGTTTTTGTAGTGCTACTGGTATTGTAGACTATTTAAGGATTTTTTTTAATATTGTAGGATATGCTTAGCTCTCTTTTATAGTGGAATATTGTTTTTTTATTAATCTTTTAGTTTATAGTAATATTTAGGTATACTCACTCTAATATAGACTTATTATAAATTAGATAGTAGCCTTCTTTAGGGGCTATACTAGGATAGTAAATAGTATATTCTATTGAAGTGTAAATAGTGATTATGTTTTCTAGATATTATTAACTAATTTTACTATCTAATATTACCTTTTTTAATAGATTCTTATTAAGATAAGAGTACTTTGGTAGATATTTCTTGTAGATGTTGAAAAGAGGTGTTGAGTTGTGTTTAGAAAAGTTGTTTTTAGATATATACTTAGTGTATAAAATATTTTACTAGTTTTTAATAAAATCCTTTTTCTAGATTAACAATCTTTTTATTTTCTTACTATAAAGATAAGCCTATTTAAATATAAGGTTCCTATTTTTTTCTAATCCTCTAGTAATCTTCTAGGTTATATAGGTAATTCTTTGATTTATTTTAATAATTTTATTATTAGTTTGGAATTTTTTGATTATAGCTGTATTTAGTTAGAGTAGTATATTTAAGTCTTGGTGATAAGATATACTTTATTCTATATCATAGTATTTATAGTTAAGCTCTAAATCATAGAATAAGGTCTATATATCCAGTATTTTAAAAAAAAACTAATATTTTAAATAGATATTATAATTCTAGTAATTAAGAGCCTAACTATAAATAGCCTAAGAAATCTTGGCTGAAATTTATTAGTAATTTTAAGATATGATAGTATAGATATATTTATAGTTAATCTTATTAGTAATACTTTCTTAAATCTTATAAATATATAATTAATCTTTAAAACTATTATACTAAGCTAAGCTAGTAAAGTTATACTGTAATGAGAAGAAGGTTAATACCTTTATTAGTTTAGATCCTTTAGAAATAACTATTCTAAAAAATAGGAGATCTTTTATAGTTTTATTCTATTCTAGGGTTTATAACTCTCTTTCTTTAAATGATTTTATGGTAAGAACCTCTATTATAGTAATATGCCCTTTAAAGGCACTATCTACTACTCTATAAATAATAATCTAGAAAATAAAACTCTTTCTAAGTACTAGATATTCTCTAAACTAATTTTTTAGCCTAAAGTTTCTATATAAGTATTTATCTAATATAATTATTTTAGTTAATAAACTTATAAGATAGTATTGTTACGATAACGCCAGCCTTTCAAGAATTTAGAATTAATTATTATTTAACGTATTAAAGATCCTTTTTCCTTACTTTATTTAAGATGAAATAAAAGATATTATTAAATATATGTTAGTTTTAATATAATTAAGTATTAGACTATTAAGATATAAATCTTATAATACAAGTATTTATTTAAATTATAATAAGCACTTAATTTAATAATAACCTTTGCTCTTGTACCTGAGCTAGTAAATAATAAAAAAGAATTTCTAGTTTATATATGTACTTTTTTATATATATAATTATAATAGTTATCTATAAATAGATATTGAAGTAAGTAATCTATATCTTTTCTATTAATAAGAAACTGCTTTTTAGGTTTTATAAGGAGTTTATATTTCACTGTTAGGGTAGTTCTAATATACTTTTGTTTTTCTTATTAGCAGCTAGTTCTAGAGAAGGATAGTTATTATCTTTTATATTAAGAATATCTTATTTAACCTTATTAGAAAAGGGTTAAGAAATATCTTATTCTTACTATAATATAAAGCTAGTGAATATATTATAAACTGACTTTTAGGCTGGGATATATTTACGAGATATAATATAAAACTCTATGAAAAGTTTTAAAAGTTAAGGAGTTAAGATAGATAAGTTAGGAAAATTCAAATTTATAGACTTATCATAGGAAAGCCTCTATCTATTAATAATTAGAAATTAAGATTAGTAAGATATAAATTAAACTTATAGAGTCTAAGTAATAATTATATAGTCGTATTTTTCTAATATAGTAAGTACTAGTTTATAGTAGCAGATAGTATTATCCTTATCTTCCTTTTTATTTTAATATTTATATATAAAACCACGTAATATAGTATATATAATATATTTCTAAAGAGCTTTTTAGAGATTATTTTTAGAGAATATATTTTAGATAGTAAAGAAATTTAAAGAGAATCATAGTAAAATAAGAGAAGGGCTTTAGGGTTTTATATTTATATCTTTTTCTTAGGACTAGTATAAGTTTAAAATGAGTTAACCCTTATTATCTTAAGGGTGAGAATTATTACTTTATTCTTACCTCTCTTACCCTAGTTTTAAGATTTCTCACCTATATTACCTATACTTACCCTAGAGTGTCGCTTAGGTGCTAAGGGCACGTTAACTATTAACTATACAGAATATATGGCTTAAGTACGGCTGAGCGGACAAAAAACCCTATTCTCCACACCCTGTGGTTATATGTGCTTAGATTTGTCTTACAATAGGTTATTATTATCATAGTGTCTGACTACCAAAGAATCCTCACTGTTATAAGTTTTTATATTTTTGTAATCTCGATTCTCATCATTAGGCTGGAAAGACTGCTCCGTTTCATTCCTTCTTTTTTGTCACTAGAATTATTAGGCTAAATCTTTTGGAATCCCTTATATGTCATCCGATCTTGGAATTTGTGATATGAAAGGAAACAAGATGCATAAGGACGTAGCAAGATAATACTTCGTAATAGTTCTGCGCCATGAGGCTATTTAGAAGCCAGAAAGGAAAAATGAGTAATTTTAATTGTTCATTAATTCGTGACGCAACTATCTCTGTCACTACGGAGTAGTCGCCGGGTGGTCTATGATTCCCGGCGGGGTCCTCGCCTGGATCGAGGAAGCCTTACTATTAGGGAGCAAGGGTTGTTGGTCCAGTAATGTCGTAAGTGCACAACTCGTACATGGAATTGTTGGCATTAGCGTACGGAATACAGACCATGGAGAACATTCAACAGTGTACTTAGTACGGGGTAAAGAAAATAAATTACGAAAGTATTATCAGTCACTTGAATCAGGCTTCCTCACCGAGCATGTAAAGCACTGTTCTATATCTGTACAGGGAAAAATCAAGAATTTCTGCCTTCTATTTGAAATACTGCCACTCCCATGTGTGCTTTGATTAGAAATGGAAAATCAAAATCCACAACACTTGCAGACAGAAGAAAATCTTAATTTCGCACGTATATACTACATAGTCGTACTATCCCGGATGATGGTGTTTGATATTCAATGATATTTGGTCTCTACTAAATCAATTTTTCTGTGTTGGAGCCAGTTGGCTGCCTGTTTGGTCAGGCTCCCCGCAGGTAGATAACGTAATCGGCAAGTGAGCGGGCCACGCAAGCGAGTGGGCCACTTACTCTTATCTATGAATTTTAAATGTATTTTTCTTAACTAAAACGCCATTAATTTTAATCCACTAAACTATAGCTCTATCTGGATATGCAGTTCTTCTATAACCCTGATTTCCATATGCACCGTATTTCGGTAATGCCCTTATTTGGGGTTGTAAAGGCTCTGAGATCTGTGTATGAATTTAAGTAATACGGGTTATTTGGGCCTTAATTAGCTCTGTATATAGCTTATAAACCTGTTGAACTAAGAGATCTCCTTTATAAACTATTGTTCTTGACGATTGAGTCCGTTTTTACTTCTGTTTTTTATTGGTTACGTGTAATTCACTGTTTTTCTTAGCTAAAATTATAGCGCTCTATAGTGCGAGTTAATAACCTTTAATAAGTTAATTTAATATACAGTTAGATAGACTTAGTAGATTTTAAGAACTTTTACGAAATAGAGCTTTAATTAATAAAACTTATTAATAAAATTGTTTATTAGTAAAAAAGGTTTTTAAATTAAAATTCTAACTTAATTTACTACTCCAGCTTATTAAAGAAGTTAGAGTTTGAAAATGAATATTGAGTTTCGACAGTACTTAATCTAGAGAAAAAGACACTAAACTAGTAACTATAAAATTATTTTTGATAGTCTCTAATTTAAATATTTCATTTCAGGTAGTAAAGTATACTTTAAGGAAATCAAGTTTATCGATATGATTAATCCCATTCCATATTTTAATTTTAACCATCTAATTATATAAACATTTTAACACTATAAAATAACTAATATTAAGTAGTTATAAAAAATAAAATAAATATATAAGTATATAAATTAGAATAATATTATTTTTTTTATAAAGTTTATCAAACTTTAAAATTAAATAACTTCTATAACTATTAAGAATTAAAAGTTAATATTATCCTTTTTTATATAAAGAAGTCAATAGAATAAATAGTTTTTTAAGCTATCAAAAACTAATATTATCAAATATCTAGCTATTTAAGTTAACTTTAAATTTCTAAATCTCTAGAAGATTATTAAACTAAGATTCAATAAAAATTTTATTTTTGAAAATCATATATAACAAGAGTACCTATTTTAAAATATTTATATATTTAATAACAATAATTTATTTACAATTTCCAAATTATAAAAATAATTACCAATTATAGTATTTACTTCTTATAATAATTTTTATAGTTACTGTTAATCCTATTATAAAACTAGTCTTATTAAAGTTATAAATATTATTTAGATTAATACCTTTTTTAAAAATAGTTTTTTAAATAAATATAAACTATTTATTAATAACTTTTAGATCTTTATATTTTATTTATTTATAATTATACTATCTTAAAAAATAGTTTAAGAGTTCAGGATATCTTTTCATAAAATTTAAAACCTATTTTTCTCTAACTGTTTAAACTAATATAGTTTCACACGCTGTGAGTAGAATATTCATAGTTTCTCATACAGTAGTAGATTAAAGTACTGCTCTACGATTATTAAGTGAAAGAATCTATTTCCGAAAAGTTTCTTTTTTAAATTTAATCAATTTATAGCTATTAGTATATATATTAAATTGAAAACTGTGACTGGCAAGACGATGTTATAAAGTGGAACAAGGTATTTAAAACTTATATGCTAGTTTATAAATTGTAGTGATTTCTTATTTTTAAAAAGTTTAAATAGTTAATAAGATTCTATCTTCTTACTTTGTTAAATTTGTAAAGACTTAGAGACGAATTAGTAGTATAGTAGGTAGTTAAATAAATTAAATTCAATTCATAGACATATTTTACGTTAGGTAGCCCACTCGCTTACGTGGCCCGCTCACTTACTAATTACGTTAACGTAATTCCTAAGCAAGCCGCCTACCTAAGTGAGTCGCTCACCTTACTAAAAACACGTCTATAAATTGAACTTAATTTATTTAACTATCTACTATATCACTAATACGCTCTTAAAGTTCTAAAAATTTAGTAGAGTAAGAGGGTAGGATTTTATTAGCTATATAGGCTTTTAAAAATAAAGAAATCACGTTAATTCATAAAGTGGCGTGTCGTTTTAATATACCGCGCTTAACTTTATGTGACTATGTCTCCGGTCTTACTTAACAAGCTAGTACTTATATAAATTAATATAAATTAACTGAAATTGAAAAGGAATTACTTAAAAAATAGATACTCTCTATAGATACTTATGGTTTAGCTCTACAGCTTTTAATAGCTTAAGAAATAGCTAATGTTCTACTTTCATATTGTAGAATAAACTTATTATCTATAGTTAGTAAAAATTAGGTTACTAATTATATTAAATAACACTTAAATCTATCTTTAAGATTCTCTAGATATTATAACTACGAACGTGCTAAATACAAAGATCTAAAAATCATTAATAAATGGTTTATACTTGTTTAAAAAACGATTCTCTAATATGGTATTAATAACGATGACATTTATAACTTTGATAAGATTGATTTTACAATAGGATTAACTGTAATTACTAAAATCATTATAAGATCTAAATACTATAGTTAGCGATTACTTTTATAACCTAGAAATCGTGAATAAGTAATTGTAATTGAATGTATAAATACTTTAGATTAGGTACTACCTCTATATATTATTTTTAAAAGTAAAGTATTTATTAAATCTTAGTTTAATAATCTTCTAAATAATTAGCGTTTTAAAATTAGTCCTAATAGATAGACTTCTAATAAGATTAGTCTTTGATAGCTTTAAAAACTATTCATTCTATCGACTTGTTTATAGATAAAAGGTGGATATTAACTTTTAATATTTGATAGATATAGAAGTCATTTAACTCCAAAATTTAACGAACTTTGTGAACAAAACAATATTATTCTAATCTGTATATCTACATATTTATCTTATCTTTTACAGCTACTTGATATTGGTTGTTTTGCGGTATTAAAACGCTCTTACAGTCAACTTGTTAAACAAAAAATACGTCTTAGTATTAATTATATCGACAAACTTACTTTTCTTAAAGTATATCCAATTGCACGACTTAAAGCTTTCAAATCAGAGACTATTCAAAACAGTTTCGCAGCTACTGGCTTAGTCCCTTTATACCCAGATCGAGTGTTATCTAAACTTGATATTCAACTTCAAACTTCAATCCCCCCATCTAGTCGGGATAGCGAATGGGAGCCAAAAACACCAATGAATCACATTCAATTACTAAAACAAGCATCCTCGATTAAAGCATTGCTTCGTCAAAGATCCCGAAACCCACCAAGTCCACTTAATTCAGCAATTAACCAGGTTTTGAAAGCTTGCCAAATGACGATGCAATTAGCAGTGATTCTCGAGAAAGAAATTCACGATTTACGATTGGAAAACGAGAAAAAGAAGCAAAAAAGAACTCAATCTTAAAGGCAGATACCTGCTACAAATGGTTTATCAGTTCAGGAAGTTACTACTTTAATTATACAGCTAGTGGAAGCAATTGAACCACCCCGCCCCCAGGTCCGCGCGCGCAGGGAAGTACCTTTATTACCAAAAACAAGGGCATTGCCGAGATGCGGTGCATGTGGAAATCAGGGCCATAGAAGAGATGCATGTCCAGATAGACCTAGAACTTAGCTGATTGAATTTAATGGAGTTTTGGTTGAATTAAATGCGTTTAAAATTAATGGGTTGACTGAGGTGGGCGACTCGCTTGGGTGGGCGGCTCGCTTGGGAATTACGTTAAATGGACCAGGAGAGCTCTCTCTTTCTCTCTCTCTCTCCTTCTTCTCCCCATCTCCAATGATATCATCTCCATCACCGTACGTTTCTGTTTCTCTGTCTTCTGATAGTCTGAAATTTCTCGAAAATCATGATAACCATGCAACCCTACCCCAAGCCCGTCATTGTCGATTATACACTTCGAGACTTATACTCTCTTGATGGTGGACAGCACTCAGACATAATACTGGCCTATGCATTCCCAACGCCGCGGGTTCAAGTCGCGTCCTCACTTCCCTCAACCGGGAAATTTGTTTATCAAAGTCCCTTGGCACATTTTACCAACAAGAAAAGCCTAGCAATTGAGTTCTTGCAGAGCATACCCCAGAGATATGGGTTTATCGCGGGAGCAATGTCCTTGCTCTTTTTTGAGCTTGATGACGATGCAGCAAGGCCAAATCAAAAAGGCACGCCAAATTTTTATCAAATTGATGCCATGGAGACTTACGGACAGCTGGTTCCCCATCAACGACCAATTTTGAGTTTTGTGAAAAGCCCAGCAGATCTTATTCTCCGTCCAAATGCGAAGATCTCTGTTCTGAATCCACTAGATTGTCTGGAGCATCTACCACATACTATCCATCCCGATATACACTACAAACTGCTATCAAAACCAGCACTGGCGCTTTCCGGACTACCAACACCCAAGTCACTGATCATCGAAACACAAATCACGCCAGCTCAGACGCTCGATCCATGCACAGTGGACGCCGAAATCCAGCGTATGCTTCTACCTCTCTACAAAAAACATCTTCCTGTTGTTGTCAAATTACCACAGTCCAGCTCGAGTGAAGGCACATTTGTTTTGAAGGTAGAGCAGGACAGACGAATAGCGGGAGAAATTTTGAAGGGCGAGATACGACAAATGATTCATGAGCTGCAACCAAAAAACTATCATCTTACCCCGTGTTGTCTGATTCTTCAAGATTTTGTCGAAGGTGATTCCATGGCTTTGTCACTGTTTGTTACGCAGAGTGGTCGAGGAGTTTTCATTGGCTGTTGCAAGCAGCTGTTTTTGGATTCCGGAATGTGGGCTGGGGGGTGCATCTCCTACCTAGAGCAAACGCAGCTCAAAGCCAACTTTGCGGAAATCGGTACCAAAGTAACCGAATATCTACACAGTCAGAAATATTTTGGTCCAGTCGGAGTGGATATTATTGTGGACTCGAATGGGCACTCTTTTATTATCGACATGAATATTCGGGTGACCGGTACACATCAGCTCGGCTGCCTTCGAAGCCACTTTGTCCAACGAGGACTTTTTGAAGCACTATTACTCTCTTCGGTCAACCTCGAATTGGGAAAGCATGAATTCCAACAGTTCTTTAAGAAGGAATTTGAGGAGGGCAGCATATTGTTTACCTCATGGATAACGAACATGCCGGGAAGACCCAATAACACCGCCATTACCCTGGCTGCTGCAGACAAATTTGAGCTCCAGAAGCTTGTGGCCAGGGTAGAATGTTTTCGAGTGAACTAGCCTGAATTTGTGTGTGTGTGTGTGTGAGTGTGAGTAAAATCAATTGGCTCCGCAAATATGCAATCTACGTATGCAGGCGCAATCGATCGGTCGCATTTGGATGCGCATATCTGATAGTTCCAATTACTGCATAGAATACATTTCCATACGATGTAAATTGCAATCCACCATAATCCCCCTTGTAACAAACATACTTCCTTTTTTTGTTACCGTATCTTTTGTATTTTCCCATCATCTTACGCCGTGGATGTCTCATTTTACAAATAAAGCGCCCAGTTTTCAACAGCTGGGGACTAAAAGATTTAGTGAGATGCGTTACACACGTATGCAATGGCTTTTGACAGAAGATAGGATCTCCGAAAGAAATCCAGGCAGATCTGCCTACTGTCATTATAAATCATAAGGTGTCATATCGGTACGTCATGGAGCTGCGCAGAGGCAAAGTATTCAGTTACTCCAAGAAGATCACTAGCGGTCAAGAACCCCTAGGGATAAATTAACCGTGAGGAGGGAAACAAATCGAGATAACTCTTTATCGAGAATTGGTGACTGTGTTTGTGATTCGCCTGGAGACATTTCACTGCCGAGTACTTCGTATGGAGTACACTAATTGGTCTCCAGGATTGGAATTCAGAAACCTTGCGTAACAATGAGGAATAAGAACAGGATAGCCCACGTGTAAATACGGTACATTGCCCATACCCAGTAGACCTTGCCCATCTAATGCCGAAAAATGGGTTCGATCGAAATCATCAAGTCTATGAAGTAATCTTCCTCATTCCGCCCCAAAGCCTGCACTAGTTGTATGAAGTTCGGAACAACAGAATCCCCCCATCTTCTTTCAGCAGTTTCAATTTCACCCAAGCTCAAGTGATTCGCACTGGAGCAACGTAGGTGTCAAAAATATGGAGTACACTCTGAATGCTGAGGATATTTCTCTTCTACGTGAGTGGACTAAGGAAGTCCCAACGCGGTGCGATGATCTCGTGCATCACCTCTTCGGCCCTATCTCTATTCAGTTTAGTGATAAGCCAGCTGTTTGTGCTTGGGATGGTGAATTAACATACCGCCAACTTGATAATATCTCCTCCCAACTTGCGTGGCACCTCCAATCACTCGGGGCGGGTCCAGAAAAGTTCATACCGGTTTGTTTGGAGAAGTCACGCTGGGTGATAGTGGCCGTGCTGGCTATCATCAAATCCGGTGGCGCATTCGTTCTTCTCGATCCTTCCCATCCAACCGAGCGGTTGAAAAATGTTTGCCAAGATGTCCAAGCAGACATCATGATCACATCGACACAGCAAAATATTCCACTGGCCACTCAGCAACTGACACCTACCATGGTCGATATCACTGGTCCTAATCCAACGTGGTTACAAGGCTCTTTACCTACAACAGCTCCAGCATCCAGCATTGGGTCGACCAACGCGGTGTGGTGCGCATTTACGTCAGGGTCATCCGGCCGACCAAAAGGAGTTGTCATCGAGCATAGTGCGTTCTGCTCTCTTGCGGCAGTTTATATTGAAAGGGCACACTTGACCCCTCGATCACGTGTTTTGCAGTTTGCCTCGTACGCATTTGATGCTTGTATCACAGATATCCTGGCTACTCTGCTAGCAGGTGGATGTATCTGCATCCCGTCAGAATGGGAACGCCGGGAAGATCTTGGTAATGCAGCAACGCGCATGCAGGTTAATTGGGCAAACCTGACACCGACTGTATTTCGAGCAATGATGCCTCTCGACTTCCCAACCCTGGAAATAGTAATTCTCAGTGGCGAGCCTATGACAATCCAGGAGGTTCGCGTTTGGCAAGATAAGGTCCACTTGATGAATGTGTATGGCCCAGCTGAAGGGTGCGTGAAATTCACTCTGCAACCTTTCGTTGCAACTACGTCTGATTTACGCAACATCGGTTTTCCCATGGTAGGTGATTGCTGGGTAGTTAACCCATCTGATCATAATGAGTTGGTGCCAATTGGAGAAACTGGAGAGCTGGTTCTTGGTGGACCTAGAATTGGACGCGGGTACATTAATAACCCTGTTGCAACTGCAGCATCTTTTGTTTCCATTTCAACTTCATGGTTAGAAGAATTCCGAAAAAGCACACCAGGAACCACGCGTCTTTATAAGACTGGTGATCTTGTCCAGTATGCTGCGGATGGCTCATTACGTTTTGTCGGTCGAAAGGATTTTCAAGTCAAGATCAGGGGACAGCGAGTGGAGATAAATGAGATTGAGGCTATAATCCAACAGTCATGGCCACTGGTGAAGGGCGTGGTCGTCGACTTGGTCTCGGGAAAAGAACAAACCTCTCCTGAAAATCTCACCGCATTTATTGAGATCAAGCATAATTGTTGTGGAGATAGCAAAATTTGCCAGAGCTCAAAAGAAGGTTTCTTTACTGCTCCTTGTCGCAACATCCAACAGGAGCTTGGCTCATTGGAGAAGAAGTTAAAGCAGCGGCTTCCAGTCTACATGATACCAACCCGATTACTGCTCGTACGGCGTTTACCCACAAATACTTCCGGGAAAACAGATCGCAAAAGATTACGCGACGAAGCATCCAACCTCAGTATTGAAGATTTGGCTTGGTTTACCAGAGGAAACCGATCCCGACAACCGCCTTCCACGCCCCAGGAAGAAGTTGTGCTGCAAGCATGCGCCGAAGTTTTGAAACTTCCCGTGGACAGCATTGGAATGAACGACTCTTTCTTCCGCCTCGGCGGGGACTCAATCCTTGCTATGCAATTTGTATCACAGGCCCGCAAACAGGGTGTTTTCTTTCGAATTGTGGATATCTTCAAAAATCCAAACCTCATGGATCTGACAACCTGCACAAGTCAAGATCTAAGGGCGGACTCAGACCAGCAGCATATACAAGGCTCGTTGGAGCAATGCATCTCAGTGGAAGAGGTGCTCGGAAAGGACTCCTCATCTTTGGGTCGAATTATTTATCCCGAGAACATCCAGCACATCCTTCCAATGACTGATGGCCAGATTTTGAGGCTGCACGAGCCATGCAAGTTTTTTGTTCTACGTATCTCCGGTGGCATCGACTCAAATAGACTGAGTGCTGTATGCCTTGCTTTAGTGAGAAGGCATGATATTTTGCGATCAGTCTTCCGGAAATACAAATCTTCGTGGGTGCAGCTCGTGCTCAAGGATCCTCAGTTTGGCTTATCCCAGCACAAAACTGAAGGTGATCTGCTATCCTATGTCAAGGAAACGTGCGAGGCATACAAAGCTCCAGTTCCTCCAATTGATGTCTCGCCCGCACGGTTTTCATTTGTTCAAGGCCCTGAACAGCAGTCCAGTCTCATAATTCGACTCACCCATGCTATGTACGATGGATATTCGTGGAAAATCATTTCAAGAGATTTGAAAAGCCTTTGGGACAACCTTCCACTGGGCAAACCAGCCCCATACTCGACTTATGTGCAGCAGTGGACTCGGGCACAAAACGATCCAAAAACCTTGGAGTTTTGGCAAAACCATCTGAATGGATCACCAATGACTTACATCGGTGATGTGACTCAAAAACTCTCTACCGCTTCGACCAAGCCCTATATGGTCGAAGCGGAAACTTGGATCACTCCCCTTGAGTCTCCTACCGGCATTACACTTGCCACTGTTGTAAAGGTTGCTTGGGCTTTGACCCTTGCTCGACTCTCTGAAAAAGCTGAAGTGGCTTTCGGTTTGACCACCAGTGGCCGAAGCTCCGAAGCCCTTACCGCTCATGAAACTGTTGGCCTGTGTATCAACCAAGTCGCTGTTTCCGTTCACGTAAGCCCTCACCAGACAGTTAGGAGCCTCATGGAATCTGTTCAGCAAAGGTGGGCAGAATGCCTAGAGTTTGAGCTATTCCAATACCGCAATACTATGGGGGACGATAAGAAATCCATTTTTGGTAGCGTTCTGAACTTCCAGAACACCCGTTCCCGGGAGGAGCGTTTTGACCTTGGAGATGCTCAATGCTGGTGGGTTCCTTTAACAGTTGGCTCGCTGAGGACGCGAGATCATGTGGAGCTAGAAGTTATCCCACGGGATGCGGATATAGAGATTTGGGTTGGGGCACCAAACACCATTTGGACGCAGAGACGTGCGAATGAGGTTCTGCATGCGTTGGAGCGATTGATTCCTCTTCTAGCTGAGAACACAGAGGCCAGATTGGCAGAAGTAGGATTTTGATTGATATGCCCAGGTGGCTCATTGATGTTTTGGTTTCAAAAGGTTGTCAGGGCTCAAGTGCTCAAGTGCTCAAGGAATTGCGGTGGATGAATAGATAAGTTTACTACAAATTTAAATACAAAGGACATGGTCTCCACCACACCAAACCAAGGGCTAGTCCCATGACCTCGGGCTAAAGCATGGCAGACATTACACCAGGTCACCTATCATTTCTTGCTCTTCTGCTCACGAAATAAGTCCTCAATCTTAGTCCACTCAATGTCTGGGTATCGATTGTTATCGAGGGGTTGAAGCTTCGCAATCCCAGAGAACATGTTTTCCATGTATTGCATGCCCTGCCAAGCAGGGAAAACATCATTTTCGCCGCCGAAGAGCCGCATGATACGAATCATGAGCTGCGCGGAGCCGAGAGTACCCATCCAGGATGGGTGGTATTTTACACCTTCAACGTTACTTTGTGCTTGAGCAATGTCGTCAATGGAGACAGTGTCACCGGCAATGCGTAGGAAGTTCGGAGTGGGGTTTGAATCCATAGCCACAGCTGCCGTGTACTCAGCAGTGTCCACCATCGTGGTAAAGTCGAGTATCTGAGTAGTCGAACTGATATAAGTAACCTTGCGCGATTTGTGGTTGATCATTGGTGAGTCTCCGATCAACAGGTCCATAAAGCCGCCATTGAGAATGGTCGTCCACGCGATTCCTGATTGGCGTAAGGTTGAATGAAACTCGCGCCTTAGGTCCAAGTTCCGATTCGATCCAGGCTTCGTCTTAGTGAAGTCAAGCGAAAAATCAGATGGGATGAACCGTGGGACTTTAGCGGCAACAGATGCGTCTAGGAGCTTGCCCTGGACGCCGTGAATGACATCCCGTAGCCCTTGCAGGGTGGAGACGACGCAGGTGGCGCCTTCTAGCTCACGAGTGAGAGCCGGTACCGCAGAAAGTTCAATCGGAGTGATATTAACACCGGCGTTGCGAAGCTTTTCGGTACGCGATGGATCGGTGTTGGGGCGCACAAGAGCTTTGACGGTCGCACCTCGCTTCGCAAGTGCCAAAGCAACGAGTTGTCCAAGGCTGCCGGTGGCACCAGCTACTGCAACGAATGGCGCCGAAGACATTGCAAAATAACCTTTTCAATCAATAATGAGCGAGTTTGTAAAAGATGATTGCAGCACTGTAATTTTGATGGGAGCGAAATGTCGGCTTAAATAGCGAATTTTCGATGTAGTTCGTCACTTCGATTAACAACCTTAACAAAAACAAGCTGCCGCGACGGCTTGGTCACCATAGCAGTTCGGGGTTGACATCAACGCCGAAACTCCGAGTTGGTCCGAGGTTGGTCCGAGAGATCGGACCCTGTGGAAATAACGTTAATCCGCTCCCGATGTGAACCTTCCTTGGACCCGTGGACATCTGGAGCTCTGGAGATCAAGTCAGCAAACGAGCATCGGGAATGGCCAATCAGCATTGAAGTCTCGGAGCTGCCGATCCTCACAGCACTAGTGAATCTGCAAGGCCGCGTGATTTCAATATGCACTGAGTGGGCGTGATGCAAAAGTAGAAGCACCGGTGATTGGCTCCCCGCGCAAACAACTCGTGGAAAATTGCATCAATGCGCAGAACAGGGGCTTAGTTTCGGCTTCAAGTCTCTCAAAGTTTCCCGAGACTTCATTTTTCTTCTGCGTCAACAATCTAGGCGCAAACACGCTTTCGACTTAAATCCTCGCGATGTAGGATGAGAGTTGACGCGCATGTGTTGCTGTTTGGATCGAAACATTATAAGCAAACAACTCCATTACCGATGAGAAAATGATGAGAACTGACTCAACAGGATCGAGTTGACTCTCCAGTCCGCACAATGCAACTCGGTTGACATGACAGGATGCTCGTTTCGTGGTCGGAATCTGACAGCTGTTTGCATGATGCGGTTGGGGAAAGATAAATTGAGACGATGCGTCCTTGCACCAAGGAAAACACCAGGCAGCAGATTCGGCTTTTTGAAAAAGAAGTAGCTATGCCTGATCCAGACTGTACAGCAAAAATCAACATCTTAGACCAATGGAAATGACGCTTTGGGGATACGCTAAAGGGCTTGGCTGTTTCTTTGTCGCCCTAAGACAAATGTTGTGTTTGCGCTGAGAAGTGCCTTCATTGCATCGTTTGAGTTCGGATCGATATCTCAAACGAGATGAAGTCATTATTTGAGACAAGTGCTACATCGTAGATCGAGCTTGTTCAGGAGATATTCAGAGGGAAGATACCGTTAAAGGCGCCAAACAAGGCTGACTCGGAATGAGCTCTTGCTCCTGGTGTATGGGTGAAGGATTGATTGTTTGCTTTATCTCTCTCTCCCCCTCTCTGTCTCTCTTTCCTTTTTCTCCTCTTCATCTCCTCTCCATCTCACTCATCAACATCATTCATAGATATTACTCTACTACCATCAAAGACACAAAATGCGGACACTAAATCAGTTTTTCTTTCTACCCATCTTGTACAAAGCAAGGATGGCTGCCTTCTTCTTCTTTGTCGCCCTTCTGGCAGTTTGCACTGCCACCGTCTTGCCCAATGGTGATTTGCCGGTGGTTGATCTAGGCTATGAGTTGCACCAGGCGATTTCATTCAATGTGAGACCATCTCAGACTCAGAAGCTTAATTCAGATCTAACATCATTGTCCTGTCTAGAAGGACTATAATCTTTACAACTTCAGCAACATCCGATATGCCGCCCCACCGCTCGATGACTTGCGATGGAAGCTGCCTGTCGCTCCCGAGAAGAACCGGACACACGTTCAAACTGGAGACTTCGGCCGAGTTTGCCCCAATGCTCTGCCATTGTGGGGACTTCTACAAACCCAGTGGTTGCCAGACTACTGGAATCATACGGCTTTTCACATATCCACCAACATTTCGTCTTATCCATACAATCCGCTTCCAGCAGATGGTCGTACAACCGAGGACTGCCTATTCCTGGATGTCCTCGTTCCCAAGAGGATATTCGATCGGAACAAAAAAAAAGGGTCGGAACATGAGCAGCTGGCCCCTGTCCTGGTCTGGATTCATGGTGGTGGCCAAGTCTCTGGGGAGAAGGCCGAATACGATGCCTCTGGGCTGATCCAACGAAGCATGAATGACGAAGATGGCATTATTTTCGTTGAGATAAACTACCGAGTGAGTTGGTCTTTGGTGCGATCTTCCCGAATAAAGCTGACAATTCTGAAGCTAGGAGTGTTTGGCTTCCTTGCGGGCAACATCAAAGAAGATGGAATCGCCAACTTGGGGCTACACGATCAGCGGTTCGCATTGGAATGGGTGGCTGAGAACATCCATCTGTTTGGCGGCGATGCCAATCAAGTGACGGTCATGGGTGAGTCCGCTGGTGCTGGGTCTATAGCCCATCACATCACAGCGTATGGGGGTGACAAAGGCCCCGCACCATTCCAACAAGCAATCGTCCAAAGTACCGGCTGGGTCCCTCACATCACCGAAGAACAGCAAAAGGCCACAAGGGAACAATTCCTCTCTCTTCTTGGTGTGAAGACACTTGAGGAGGCTCGAAAGCTGCCCTCGGATAAATTAATCGCGGTCAACACATACCAGTCGTACTACACCACTCCCTGGGGATCATTTGCTTATGGAGAAGTGGTGGATGGAAGCTACGTACCTGACACCCCAGCAAAGCTTCTGCTGGAAGACAGGTTCGACCATGATGTAAAGGTCATGATCGGGCGTGTCGAGAACGAAGGACTCTTGTTCACGGGTCCAGGCTCTAACGATCCCAACGCACTTGAAAAATATGTGCAGGATTTCGTGCAAATCTCGAATGAAACAGCCAGGTACATCACGGATGCTCTGTATCCGCCGATCTACGATGGCTCGCAGGGCTACACAGATCCGGTACAGCGATGGGCCCTCTTTGTTGGAGACTGGAGTCTAAATTGCAACGGCGACTACCTGCGACGGGCATACGACAACGAGACATACTCATATCAGTTTAATATTCCTCCAGCTCTTCACGCCGAGGATATTCCATACACCTTCTATGAAAACGGATCCACCCTTGGCAGCATCTTTTTCAATCGTCCAGTGGCCAACACCACTGTGGCATTTGCAATTCAGGATTGGATCACCAGCTTCACTCTCTACGGCGAACCAGAATCCGAGCTCACTCCATATTTCCCCGAACAGGGGTCAGAGGCACTGCTTATGGATGTTCGCATGGATTCAATCGAACTCATTCATGATCGGACCGATGGTTCCCGTTGTCAATTTTGGCAAACCTTCCAATATCGTTAGGGAACCAAGATTTTGGGAGGGTCGGTCTGTCTTGAGACACCAAGGCCTCAACTGCATCTTGCGGGGTTGAAAACATTCCATAGCTGAACTTTGATTACTTTCAACTTGAGTCTCGGAACATTTCCGCTCGTACAATTCAATGAAAACTTCCAATTGCATAGAAACAAATTAGATTGAATGATTCCAAGGTTTGTTCAAAGTAAAATCATCGCAGCCTTGGAAATATTGGGGCCCACGTTCGAAACTATTGAGCACCCTATCGTGCACTACTAGGTAGTGTGACAAAATACCTAGTGCTTGCAGCGCCAAAAGTCGGTCTGAATCCATGGACATGCACACCAGCATACATAAGCTTTCCAAGACCCCGGGCCGAAATCCACATCACACGCCAATCGGCCGCCATAATATTTGAATTGAGCCCCAACCTTGGAAACATTCAAGAAATCATAGCCCGAAAAGTGACCACCAATGAGAATCAACCTAGCAATGCCATTCGCATACTCAAAGCTGCAAGTGACCCAATAATTATGGTTATTACCTACAGATCTCGGGTTGGTTGCAAATATCAACAGCACCGATATTACCTCGGGGCCTCGGGCATCCCAAAAGATTCAGATAAGCGTAGAAAGTGAAGAGCGTCAAAATCGACCAAGCCATTCTGTAAGGGTATATTATTATTCAAATTTCCAGTCTTGGAGCACCTCTGCAACCGCTAGATTTTCCAAATTATCCAAAGAAATATCAATGGAAGCTCAAGCCAACGCATAATTAATGGCCTGTCGGCAACTCTTGTGGTGTGCGAATGGGAGTATCGCTAACCTCCGATCTTGTTTGGCCATCAAGCTCCTTTCGGGGTAGACCATCTCCAACCTCTGTATATGATGTAGAAGATGGCGGTTGTCTGTACTGCTCATGCTCTGTTTGAGCTTGTGGTTGGTATTCTTGGTGCTTCCGGCGCCGCATGAAGAAAAACAGGAGAGCAGCTATGATAGCCACACCAGCAACGCCGCCAACAACACCGCCGGCGATTGCGCCTACGTTGGTAGAGGATCCACTGGAGCTATTTGATGAAGCTGCCGAGGTTGATGATGATGAGGTTGAGGTTGTGGTCGATGTGGAGGTCGAAGTTGAGGACATGGAAGTTGAAGTTGCAGTAGAAGTACCTAGGACCAAGTTAGCGGTTGTTATTCTCAGTCGCATGCGATGAGCTCACCCGTCGATAATGTTTTCAAATCAATAAAACTATCATTTCCCGACTGTAGTGCCTCAGTGCAACCAACCAGGACTCTTTCCTCAACACCGAATGCCGAGTCTCCTTGTTCACAGCAGAAACCGCCTTTGTAGTCGAATAAATTCCAGGTCTGGTTGGCGCATGACGGAGTATCTGCGACAATCGCGGTGCAGTTGTTCTGGTTCTCGCAGCATATAATGTTGGGAATTCCAGTGTCGGAGTCAAAGCAGAAGGAATTCCCGGGGCAACACGCCTGATAATCACCCCATGTCGCGCCGCTTTTTGTGCACTGGTTTTCGCCGGCCTCGCACGTGCTATTCCGACGAATAGCGTATCCGCTCACGTAGTCATCAGACATTGTGACTGAGAGACAATATGAGAGCCGCGGAGGGACAAGGAGATGCGGGGCGGAATTGACGTTGGAGTGTTGTGATGGGGAAACAACATTAATTATTGCGGTCCAGAAAAAACTGCGGGTGAGAAAGGCGGCATGCAAGACTAGTAGGCTAGCTCGTTTGAAATGCAACGATATTCAAATGGCCCTCGCCGATCGCTACATTGTAGGCACCGGGGGCGGTATTGGGGTGTAAATACTCCGTACCAGAGAGATCAAATCGGTTTCAAGAGATATGGAGCTGAGATATATGGAGCTGAGATCTATACATCCCCGCCGTATTGCCAAGTCTTCACCCAACGGGAGATCCCCGGCCTTGTACGGAGTGACAGCGTGCGTGAGCACTAAGGATTTTTTGTGAGTGAGTTGAGACACTGAATTTTCGATTGACTGTATCTGTTCGCACCCACTTAGCTGCGCCTTGGTGGTCCGCATTCCGATCGATCATTTCCTGATACAGGTACAGGGACCTTTTGAGTGGCCAATGGACGGCACGAAGGGAGCCGAGGGGCTCAACTCGGTGGGGACTGTGGATACTTCTTGCCGGGGGCCGCCCCCGATATTTTGGGGGCTAGCAGTGTAAGCGAGAACGAAAGGCCCGCGCGCGATCTGAGGTGCCCTACGAGTACGAAGAGCGGAAGATCCACGGAGTATGCGACGAACTTTGGTTCCCGAGGTCTACCTAGTATATTGAAGCCAAGCAAAAGTCACGGTAAACAGATTTCATCTTAAAGCTATCGTGACTTAATCTCTCTTTACTTCCACCTTCTGGACGCTCCTCGGATCCCAAAAGCTCACAAGCACTGATATCAGCCCCAAGAAACAATTGTACCACCAGCCAGCTTTATACCCAGGCAGCAGACTCTCCATGGTATCTAAATCCCTCGCCAATAGGCTGGCCCGTTGAGGCGGCACAGGGTAGCGAGTAACAATGGGCCAATACCACTCACAAGACAAGCCGCGGGGACCACGATAGACGGCCGTAGGTGTGGCAGGAATGCACCAATGGAAATGTTCATCAATAGACCGCAGATCGGAGCGGGTAGGAAGTATAGAGATGCTGTTAAAGTGGACTTGCCTATAACGTCTTCGAAGTAGAGGGCTGCGAGTTTCGCCGGCGTTCTAAGTACCCCAGACGAAGAAGACTGTAATTCACATGGATGTAAATGGTAAGTTGGTCCATAAAGCATTTGGAATCCGAGTGGGACAGGATAGTCGGGACTGGCGACGCATCCAAAAGGCAAATGCCGGTAGCAGTGCTACTGCGATGCATAGGAAGGCATGACCAGCGGCGCCGATAGCCCCAGGAAGACAGAATGATGCGGCGAGGCCGCCTGTAACTCGCAACGCGATCAGTTGGGTCGAGGTGTTTTCAAGGCCTGCACGTAGTAGCAAGCAGCCACAGGCGAGGGCGAAAGCAGAGGCTGGCCAAGCTGTGAATCTATTGGGATATGTAAATCTTTGGAATCACTGGGATACACACGGTAAGTAGTCCAGCGAGCAAACCTCCGATGCCAGTAATGCAGGTAAGAGAAGCATTGATTGCGACGGTTCGACTAGGAGAGGTAGATGCATCTGTCTTGGCTTCCACGACTATATCAGATGGCGTGTCTCTGGAATCTGGACGCGGAGTCGAAGAGTATTCGGAGCTTTCAACAGAAAGCATGACGAACGCAGATGTTGAGCAGAGACCTCGGGATTTGGAAGACACCTGTTCTGAACACCGTTGTCATGTGACGTGTCGGGGCCTGCTTGAGCTCATTAATGATTCTGTCAACATGGCAAACAACATTTGAAGCCCTTGAATCCTCCCTCCCCTGTTAATATAGTGGAATAGCTCAGTAGTGCCAATTCCCGAGTCTGATAATCATGAAAATGTCGAGATATACCAGTTAGTCGCTAACGTGGGAAATTGAAATCACCGGTAAATTTGTAAATTGTTCTGCCGATGGAAAGGGGAAAAAAAACTTCATTATTCATCCAGGAACGTCCGTTGATGGAATCGGGGACGCGTAGATTCGTCAGACTCAAACTCTGACGTTCCAGGTTATTTCTCTACCCGACAACGTCGAACCCACACATGGCTCTTGGAAAAATTCTGCTTCGAGCCGCGCCAGCCCTCAAGATACCTGCGCCCACATCACTTTCTCAATCATTTCACTCAGCGCCTTCGATCTTCCACAAAATGAATGGCCAAGAACGCCGGGGCGGGCGCGGCGGTGGCGGAAGGGGCGGACGGGGCGGACGCGGAGGTTCGCGCCCCTCCCACCCAAGCGTGCCCCCTTCAAGATCCATCACCCCTGGTACATCCGTCAACATCATTCTCAAAGCGGATCAGCCCACGGGGCGTACAGTATCAGGCTTAGTGAGCGATTTACTCACGCGTGGCGATCACCCACGAGGCGTCAAAGTGCGTCTGACTGATGGGCGCGTCGGAAGGGTGCAGAGTATCCGGAGCGGTGAGCCGACGGAGGAAATAGACGGAAGTGCAGAGGGTGCACAGTTGAGCGAGTCTGGTATTCAATTAAGATCAGAGGGGGGAGATTCAAGTGGGAGAGGCAATCGTTTTACCTCGCGTGATATGCGTCTCGATGGACCGGAGGAGCCTTCTGCAGAGCCACTTGGACTGGACATGTACATACGTCCCGCGAAGGGAAAGAAGAAAGGTAAAAAGACACAGGCAGGGCAGAGTGCGGAGCTGGAGGAAAGGCCTGCGGGTACGATGGGTGCAGACGCTGCTGCTCAAAAACCGGGTTCTCTCAAATGTCCTGTGTGCGGTGATTTCGAGGGCGACGAAGCCGCTGTGGCGCATCACGTTGCTGGTCACTTTGGAGAGTAACTAGACAATGCAGCTGTTAGGATCAAGCAGAATCATCGAAGAGGACCGTCCATTGGTTTACTTGATGGATTGTATACGAGTATGAATAAAAGCCTGAGAAATTAAAATACAGATAGCAAGTCAAAGTGAAGATTATTATTCAGGTTTGCGTGAGCATGACTCCACACTCGGGCGTCTGTCTAATAGTTCATGCATGGCCTCGGGCCTTCCCGAATGCAAATCATGCGACATGGTAGGAACAGGCTGTCAATATTGAAAGTATCATCAGTACCCAAGTTCGGCCAAGACCCCGAGATTCGGTTGCAAGCACAACCGCTCGTCTTTCCCCAGCCTAGAACAGCATCATTGTTCCGCGAAAGACGGGCTGAGGTAATCTGTGGCCATGGCACCTGGGTGTTACGCATTGCATGTACTGCCGTCAATTGGCGTATTTGCTTTCGCCATCTCCGTGACAGGATGTATGCCAATTCGTAGTGGGCTGGGAGTTTGGAGATGTCAGTCAAGCCAGCCGAGTCAGTACCAACACAGACAGTGGTGTCTTCTTGGCCGAAAGTCTCTCGTCAAAACCGCCCATGCTTGTTCTCTGATTTGCGACTGGGATTCAAAGGTGTGTTGATTGGGTATGTCGAAGAGCGTTAAGAGATGGCATGGCAAAGTTGGGGGCCATGGACATCCGCTAGCAGTTTGCAGAGTGAAGTCGATGCGAATATGACATCGGGTCTTAGGGGTGACACAGTCAAAACTCAATTTGCTTTGCCGCGAATGGGCACCATGACTCTTCCCGCATATTTGTAACACACAGTCTTGAATTTCCGAGAAAGACCACTCGCAGACGACCGCATGGAGAGTTTTCGCTGGAGGTGAGTCGAGTCGAGGCTGGCTTTTCGTGTATTGGCGGCCGGTGCTGTAATGGAGTGTTGAAGTACTGTTTGTTGATGGGACTTGGTTTGCACAGCAGTTGCTTCACTGTGTGCATCATCTGTCGAGCATGCAGTGCTATCGGTCTTTGGGCGTTCTATGTGGGTTTGCCCACGTACCAGCGGAGCCTCTTCGGGTTCATCAGTGGAGTATGCAGTGTCCATTTTTGGGTGGTCGATGTGAGTTTCCACTTGTGCCAAGGGAGCTTGTTCAGGCTCCTCCGTGGGGCATGCAGTGCTGTCCGTCTTCGGGCTGTCGATGTGCGTTTCCACCTTTTTCAGCGTAGCCTCTTCAGGCTCATCTGGGGGGAACGACATATTTCGCAGCGCTGCTGTGATTCTGTCATGCATTGCTTGGTCTTTGAAAATCGAGATCGGAGGGTTTGTTGCTCCTATCGCGGTCGTCTGGCGTTCGGGGATTTTAGTAAGCACTTTTGTTTGCGCGTCGCCAGCTTGCTTGGCACGTTCCAATGGTTTGGCGAGTTCAATCTTAGAGAGTTCTGCGAGTTCTTCCATTTCCGAGTCTGAGTCCGAGCCCTCGCAATACTCGTAGTACTCGTCGTCCGTGTCTTCGTCGGACTCTTCCCATTCCGAGTCCTCCTCGTCGTCCTCGCCGAAGTCTTCGGTCAAGATATCTATAAGTCCAACGCTGGGAGCAGTGGCTACCGGCTCATCTGCGGCCTCAGCCTCTGCGGGCTCAGCCTCTGCGGGCTCATTGTCATCGACAGACGATAACTCGCAACGCTCGTGGTATTCCTTTGCATTCTTCTCCAGCGCTGCTGTTGCGGTGCCCATGTCCAGATATTCTGTGGCAGTTTTCTGCATATGTAAGCTGTGGACCGCGCGATATGCTTGCGACACCAGCTGCATCACATAATCCGCTGAGGGCGCGCAGTCGGGGTGGTTGAGAGCATGGTCATAGACCTTGGCGCAGTGAAATTCAAATGTTTGAGCCAGTTGAAATACATCATCAAATTTGCGGTCGTCCAGAGTATGTTGTGGCCAAGCAGAAGTCATTTTGGGTGGTGATTGGGGAGTGGTGGAAGTCAGCCTTGAACGACGCGTCGAATGCAGCTTGACGCGTTAAGTAGCTCCCGCTCTCAACAAGGGGCATCAGGCCCCCATGAAAACCAGTTCCAAGTATGGAACGTAAGGAAATAATTACCACATTCTCCGAAATGATCCATGGCTATTGGACGGGAACAATGCGATCATACACAAATGAAGGCTCTCCTGTTGATTTATCGTTAGCTGTAAACCTCGGGATTAACTGGTGCCGGCTGCTGGATTAGAAATATATCGCCCATATTGGGGTCCATTGGATTGGGGACCAAGGCAAAAACGGAACCCTGGGGTTTCCAAGCTTTCAAGGGCTGGAGCCCTGGAGTAGGTACCTAGGTATGAATTGTCTACCCTCCTGCAATCCTGGAATTGACCATAATCAAAATACATTCTCCAGACGTGGAATGTACGCAAAGGGGGAACTGTCCGCAAAGGCACAATGTTTGAGGTGTTGTAGCTCATGTAATCAAGTATAGGAAAGTTATGTCATCAAAGCACTGATGGTTGAGTGGTACAATACCTCTCTTCCATGTTTCTGACTCCAAGTCAGTCACAGGTCAAGAGGTGGCCGGGGTTCGATTCCCCGTCAGTGCATTAATTTTTGCCTTTTGCTTTTGTGTATCAATCACCCTAACCTGCGGTCTGTCTGCTCCCCATAGAAAAATCCCCTTAATTTCCAGCCCTTGTGATAACCATTTTGACTGCCCCGGATGGTCTAAATTGCCAGGGTGGGCAAAAATTTGTTAAAACCTGGGCTCTATCCGAGTCCATAATGTAAATATCTCGTACCTGGACCCACTCCTGAGGTCCCTCCATACTACCCCAAGGTTAATAATGGTATAGATTACAATTACCCCGATGGGTTAAACTCTGAAAGATGTACTTCGTACGGTTAAATTGTTTGAATGCCCTATGTATTCATTATACCAATTGCACCCCGCTCAGCGTCGCTGAAATTGGATCTGCAACTGTGGCAGCGTAGTCGTGAATGTATCTAGCGTCGCAGTCTCGAAAGCATTACCAGTCTCGCCCGGTGCAAATTTGATGTCATAAAGCTGTACCAGCTTTGAAACCGAGATACGAAGGCTCATCAGGGCCAAATTCTTCCCGGGACAGATGTAAGGGCCTAGTAATGATCAGCTCAGATTCCGCAAACATAGCTGTAAGCCTCAACTCACCCATCAAGAATGGCAGGAAAGGAGCCCCCTCATGCACCATCTCCTTTTTTTCATGCCATCGCTCCGGAATAAACGTCTTGGCATCCTCGTAGTACCGTTCATCAGTCTGAATCAACTGAGTGGGGACAAAAACATTCACATCGCCAGGGATGTAAACCTCATCCACCTGGAGTCCTTCCGCGGGTGTAACACGAAATCCGCCATCGGCCACTGGAGGCCGCAGACGAAGTGCCTCGTTAATTATATCTTCCAGGTAAGTTATACTCTTGACCTTCTCGTAAGACCACTCGCTAGATCCACTGGGCATAGCCTCATCCAACAGCCGCTGCAGCTTGACAAGAATAGCAGGATTCTTCGCGATGTAGTATATAATCGCTGCCAGCGTTGTAGCCATGGTATCACTACCGGCAATAAGAATAGAGCGCGAGTCCTCATAGAGCGCTTGCGGAGTAGGTGCGGCCGAGACATCGTTCTCAGTATATGCTTTCAGTAGCCATGAGACTATGTCTTGTGGGTATTCTTTAGCATCCCAGACCTGAATTGTATTAGTAGATGATTTTAGAAATAGGAGTCAGGTGGGAGCTCACTTTCTGCTTTTGCACGATCTCATCTTCACACCAATTAAAGAACTCAGCTAAAGCAGCCGCTGCGCCTGGAATTCGGCTAGCAAGATTCAAGAGCCATGGGACATGGATCATAACCCCGAGAATTGACATGTGGTCATGGACAGCTTTGATACCTGGATGCTTCACGCCGGTCGTGAGGTTGTTGAACTCCTTTCCGAATCCCACAGTCCCCATGATATCGAAACCGAAGAACATTGCCCAGGTGCTGATGTCGATTGCTTGGCCCAGATTCTTTTCTATGTGAGAGATGAACTGATCTGCCTTAGCTACAACGGTGGGCTCGTATGTTGTGAGAGCTGCAATTCAACATATTAATATGTGGGAATAAGTGAAACGGAGTTAAACTTATTCTCCCACCTTTGATACTGAGCCCACGATCCCAGGCCTTTCGGCGTCTGCGGTGGTCTTCCCACTCGCGGGTTTGGCCAACGGAGCAGTATTTAGACTGGGTATTTGTTTGGGCATAGAATGTTGATCTGCGGCATTTGGTCTGCAGAGAATGTATTAACGGTATTGCTGATTTGCGAACAATACATAGCTCGCGGGGTCCTAGTAGAAGATAGCCCATTAATTCCGGGTAGCCCTCTCCATATAATTTCTGCAAACCTACCAGTTCTAATAAAGTCGCCATAAGTTTCGTGCATCTTCTTGATTTCGACATTATACTGGAGATTCCTCCCAGCGAGGTAGGCATCATAGAATCGGGAGAGCTTAGAGAGCTTTGGGCCAGGGAAATGATGCAGACGGTGAAAAAACAAACGATAAATGCCAATACTTGATGCAAGACCTATATTGAAGGTCGATGCTATCACACTCAGGCGGAAGAGCGCTTGTATAACTGAAGCATCCGTGATAGTGATGTACGCCACTCCGATTGCGACAGTGGTCACAGCATACATAATGAGGAGGCTGTCCAAGTATTCCTCGACAGGTAAACCGCGGAAGACAGAAACATGAGACAGGATTCCCAGGGTTGCAGCAGACAACCCGAGACTAAGGACATCAGTACTCAAAGCCTGAGCAAATGTTTTAATTGACAGTGAGAGCATGATGCAATCGGAAGTGTTACTGTGTGAAGTGAGGATGAGGGATAAATTTTTCTTCGGACCTAGCGTGGCTACTCTAATATATGCGCCCTTCCCCGCCCAGTGCAGAAGGCTTTTGATAGCAGGGCTGAAATGATCGGCTAGTCCAGCACTAATTGCAATCTCCAAGCAACCAAAGGTGAACACGAATTATTCGTCACGGGACTCTATGCCTCTAAAGTCTGCATCTCCATCCACCTCACCTTCTTCAACTCTCAACTTCGCATATGATGACTCGACGACCCAAACACGGATACCAACAACCACTTGGACATCCAGAGAACCCGAACCACAACGCATAAAAATCTCCCATTCTACGCTGGGGCGTAGGCTAGACCCTGATATCACACCGTATCCAGACTCAGGAGATCGATGCATGTCAAGATGCATACCAAGATGCATCTCAACACCGAAAGAATAACTCGAGGAATATGATCTATACAACAAACCATCAGTAAGGGATACTGAAGATCGACACGGGCACCCCCGGACGGCAACCAATCTCCATCGCTATTCAATCTCCACCATACAGTCGCCATACAGGTAGGCTTCAGCAAATGCGTGCCCATTGCCGAATTTCAATCCCCCACCCAACCCATAATTTTTTTTCGGCCCATATCATTTTTAGCATTGTTGCCTGATTTCGGCCCGATCTTGCACACTCTCTGCCAAGCTTTTCGGTTTAATTACATCTGTCCCGGTCTGTATGTGTATGAAAACCCTTCTTTCCCTCCACTTTCAATGTACCTATTGTAATTATATATAATGTAGCTTAACTTAAGTTTTTTATACACTAATGCCTTGGTTGACTATTAAGTTAGGGTAGTCGGATATAGCATAAGATAGTAATCTTGGAAGTTGACCTGGGACATCTGGACCTCGTGTGCCCAGGTGACCAATATAGCTTAGTAATAGGCACGTGACCACACGGGACCCCAGTCCTATTTTATGTAGTCTCGACTCTCAAGTGCTAGCCTGCCCAGGTGCTTTCTTACTCAGCGTCCGTGTGCTCCAGGGCTGATTTCAGCAGATCTTTCCTACTGGGAACACACACATTTTTGACATCATGAAGCATTTTAATTCGTTCTTGTAATCCTACTTCATTGCCAAAGTTCACAGGGACAAATTCAACTGAAAATATTCCATGAATGGAATAAAAGGTTTTGTGAGAGCAACATGGAAAAGTAGAACACAATATTGACTAACGCAATATAAGTGAGAAACGCAAGAAAATGCACCTTGTCATGTGGATTGCTTTATATGTTGAATACTTGGGCCTCCATGTGCAACTGTATCTAGCCACAAGCTGTCACTGCCGGTTGTTGTAAGATAATATCAAGTCGATGAGATGGATCATGTTGAATGATATGCGTTTCATCTCAGGTCCTCCTTTGCATTAGCTTGGCAATTGGAGGTAATGTATGCACGCCGCAGAAATAGGATGGAGTAGATAATTGACGGTATATAGTCGATAAGAGACCTTGTCACTTTCAACTGAACGGAATGCGAACAATCGCACTATGAGGGCAAAGTTCATCACCCCAAGAATCAATCCAAGAACCACTGTCGAGCTATGGTGGTTGAAATATAGAATCCGATCCTTGATGAACAGAAGCTGTTGTGATATTAGACAAGCTTGTTTCATATAATCTTCGGGAATACTAACCTGGGATATGAAAATCCCGATAGAAATATAGACACGTGCTATTAGGCGTTAGAAAATTCCAAGAGTGACAACTGGAGCTCTCTTAGAGCTTACCTGGTAGATCGCCCAAAATAATTGGCATCGTATAACGGCCAGTCGCTAAATCCCCAGGAACGTCACGAAGGTCTTGAATGGAGATCGGCCCTAGCATATAAATGGCAATATACTTCGACCACTCCCAGCCCACTTCCGCATCTGAGCCTCCAATTATCCATGCAGCCATCAACTGTGCAATTGTCCCCGAAGCCATACACATATCCTTTGTTGGGCCAAAACCAGAGAAGCCGAGAAAGTTGTGCGCAATAGTGGTGCCTATCCACAAGGCTGTCCATATCTCTGTATCATTCCAATACCCATAGCCCATATAGATAATGGTAAGAACGATGTATCTTATTTTTGCAGCTTTGAGTGTCGTAGAATTTGACACTATAGGCCGATCTGGTTTGTTGACTCTGTCTTCCTCGATCCCGTGTATCTGGTTGGCAATAACAAAGCTATAAAGGTAGAGGAGTGCGTAAATGGATGACACTATAAAAGAAATTAGCTAGTTGAAAATAAACGAAGTTCTTCACTCTGTACCTACATGTGATTGTAGCAAAATAATCCGTATTAGGCGCATTTCTGTAGAGAAGGGATGCGACTGTGAACACAGGGAGAGGGATCAGGCCGGTTCCCAGATCTCGGCGGATGAAGCCATAGCAGAGTTTTATCTCGTGAAAAATCATATCTGTAAACATATTCGAGGAGGAGTTCGGCTGTTGGCAATGTAGGTTAATTATTGGTTGTCAGATGGACCTCAGTGAACATATTAAACTTGAAGTATGCCCAGGTAGGTGTTCTATATGCTTAAAGTTGATAGCTACTACCTATGATATTTATAATCACTTCTACTCACTGATAGACTGGTATTTATGGGAACAACCTTGAAATACATACAGTGCACCTGCATACGTAAATGATTACATATCAGCAATCAAAGCATTACATTTACAGAGTAAATCAAGCGGTCAACACTCTGCGACCTCATTTATTTAGTAAATCAAGCGGTCAACACTCTGTGACCTCATTTATTTAGTATTCCAAGACTTCACTTGCATCTATAAGTTGTTCAAGATCGGCCGAGAAAAGTGATGAATGAATCTGAGATCCATATGCAGGGTGACGGAGAATATCTCCGTGGTCTGATGCGCAAATCAAGAATCGTTGGATATTTCGGTAGGATACAATCAGGTAGCCACAGCTTCTTGAGTCGGCATCTATGGATGCTAAGAGTATGTCGATTTGACCGGTAAACTAACCTGGTCAATAGCGGTGGCTGAACTTTCTGAACCGCAAACAAATCATATCAGTTTCCTAGCGCCACTCTGCTCAACCTTCAACGCAAGAAGAATTTTGACCTTTGCTACTCAAATACGACAATCTGCAATAGAAAGACCAATACTTTCACACTAGATCTTGAAAGTGGGGCCGAATAAGAGCGAGATCATATCAATAGGCCAGACCGACTTGGAGGACGACTGTATTGCAATTACTCCACCTGATAGAAGCTAGCAGCCCAAATATACCGTTCTCAAGAAGTATTGGAGCACCACACCTATGAATTCCCAAAGTCCAACAGCACTTGCAATATTAAGAATATAATTTCCCCGCTGTGAAAAAACCAAGCATCAAATCAAATATTAGCTAGTATCACAAGTTTTTCTCAGTGACACTTTCACTGTATCAACTGAAAACACTATTCTTGTTTGATACTGTGGCTTTTTATATCGGATCTACAATAAACAACCTATTCAAGATATTTAGTTACTGATCGTAACTTTTCGTATCCCTTGCTTTTCTATACACATGCAGCAGTTGCTTCTAGATCACATTTTAGCACAAAACACTTAGCTCGAGGTCAAATTTTGCTACTCCGTACTTACCCAAGGAAAGTTGCCACAACATTAGTCCGAGGGCTTTTACATAAGGATATGCAAGCATAGATATTGATATTTCCAAATTAGTAAAAACAATTAGAGATACCGATCTGAAGAATCGGAGGTACATCGTTCGAGGGGTATGGGAAACGTTTACCATTATCACCCTCATCATTAAATATAAAGAACGTGATCATTAACTCTATCTATGATGATCTTGCTGATCTTGCTGATCTCCGTTCTCTTGGAAATGATATTCTCCTACGTTATCTACTACCGAGTCAGGGAACCCAACATTTAGTGCACATTGTGTACATTGTGCTTGAATGAATCGAGTGAAAGTGGGGCCGCCACACAACTTCCCCCTTGCTGAAAGATAACGCAGCGATCGTGTAACCAGGTTTTACTATTCCGTATTTGCAGCTATGATCTATTATTACCCTTTTGGGCTAAGGGGTTGCTCTTCTCTAAACTCAGTTTATCGGAAACGTTTGGTGTGTGGGACCTAAATCTGCATCGTTTACCATAAATAGCCAGCGTGATGCTCCATAGTAAGTCGCTTTACCAGCATCTGAAAACCCGCAACATTGGCTTGTGTGAAACAATCAAAAACCTGGCACATTTGTATCCTCCATATCCTTCAAAATATGTTGAATATCAAGGGGTTGATCTTTATGGTACTCGATAGGTGGTCATGGGGATTCGTCATGCTTGGATTATGTGTGCTGGTGTGTTCACCTTGGTATCTCATAATATTGGCCACAAAAGCTAATTCATAAACAGGTTTTATCCATCTCTACTTTATACAACATTATTTCCCATCCTCTGAAGAAATACCCCGGGCCGCTGCTTCTCGCCTCTAGCAAACTTCCCCTCACATATCACATCCTTGCTGGCACATCAACAGCGTGGCTACAAATTCTTCATGAGAAATACGGGCCTGTTATACGTGTAGCCCCAAACGAACTCAGCTACGCAGATGCGCAATCCTGGAAAGATATACATGGAAATCGTGCAACTGGAAACAGGGGGTTTTTAAGGGATTTTTCCTTCACTCGGTCGTTGGAAGATGCAGACGGTTCTGCGTCAATACTTACTTCGGATCAAGGTGATCATTCTAGAATCCGCCGCGCTTGGACACACTTCTTTTCCAAGCAGGCTCTAACATCCCAAGAGCCTCTCATAGTTGGGCATGTGGATCTTATGATCCAAAAGCTTTTTGAAAAGACCACTCAAGCATTTGATATCACAGACATGTTCATGTTCACTCTTTTTGATGTTATGGCCGACTTGCAATTTGGAGAGTCTCTACATTTACTCGAAAAGGAGGCTTTCATACCTTGGGTTTCGAGTCAATTTCGTTGGATTAAAGGCGGTATTCTTATTGGCGCTCTCGTGGATTTCCGTGTGATCAACGCAATATTCCAACTAATTCCTCCTCTTCTTCTGAGAAAACAACGAGAAGCGTTTTTCGCGTTTTCGAATGCGCGAATCAATCATCGGCTCACGATGAGCGTGGATCGACCCGACATTGTGGGACTTGCTTTTCGACCGAAAGATAAGAACGGGCTAAGCGAAGACGAAATTCGGGCCAACGCCCCTTTATTGATGGCCGCAGGAAGTGAAACAACAACAACTTTATTAAGCGGTTTGCTGGCTCATCTTTTCAACCAACCCGCTGCCTTTAGAGAAGTCAAGGCAGAGATCCGTGGAGCCTTCAAGCAAAGTTCCGACATCAACATGATTGGAATAAACAAGCTCGAGTATCTTGGTGCATGCATCAAGGAAACCCTCAGGATGTACCCCAGTGTGCCAAATGCAATTCCCTTTAAGGTACCTGCAAAGGGGGCGCATATCTCAGGCCAATGGGTACCAGGTGGGACTCGTGTATACAACTCTCCAATCGCAACTTTCCAGTCATCGAGAAACTTCCATGATCCGAAGTCGTTCCACCCTGAAAGATGGAGCTTCACGCCTGCAAGGCAATTTGAGAATGATCAGAAGGACGCTTGTCGTCCTTTTGCTATAGGTCCTCGTGATTGTCCAGGTCAAATGTGAGTCACTGCGCCTTGTTAAAACTATATTATTAGCTAACAAACTCTCAGAATGGCAAATTACATGGCCCGCTTGATATTTTGTAAGCTGATCTTTCACTTCGATCTCGAGCTTTGCCCGGAGAGTGAAACCTGGCTTTCAGGTCAACGTATATGGCTTGCATGGGAGAAGCCACCGCTTCTCTTGAAGCTACGTCCTGTGACTATCAACAGTGAAGAAAAAAGTCTTCATTAGGCGACCTGGCGTTGACTCCCGAGGTCTTGGTATATATTTTTACGATCGTATTTCCAAGGTCCCAAGGTTTCACATCTCAGGGTATCAAAGAGCCCGACCCGAGGATTTTATATGATTGAATGGAGCTACACAGCACTACGAGTACTATCTGTCAGGAGTCCTGTGGATGCCTGTTTTGTCAGGCTGCCAGGCCGGTAGGTGGATCTAGTCGAGGGGGAGAGCTTCTCTCTCCTCTCTCTCCTCTTTCTCTTCGTCTCCCGCAATTCAGTGCCATTACGTGACCCTTCTTGCTCCCTGTTTTCCCGTTACTATCTTACTAGGTGTACATATCAATGTTACAGGCGAACAGTGAACACACCCCGCTATTTATCCTGGCGACCCTATGCATAAATAAACCTTGGTCCAAGCCGTAAGAGCGCATGGGACGCTAATAGTACCTGGAGCCCGATGAAGACTGATTTCTGGAAAAGAGGAAAAGAGACTAGAAAATAGGAAAAAAACACAAAAACATACAACAGTGAGGATTCGCTGGTGGTCACCCACCCAACTACTAACTCACCGGCGTGTGGCTTAAGTACGGCTGAGCGGACGGGAAGCCCTGTTCTCCACACCCTGTGGTCGTATGTGCTTGATACGGGGTGTCATTGGACTATATCATCAATTTGAATCATGTTCCCCATAAAGAAGATAACAAATTCCCTTCAGAGTAGCGCGTTCGAGCATCATCTCGGACTTTCAAGGTTTCAAAGAGGGGACGAAGTGGGGCCGGGACAACAGGCAAAACAATCTACATGTATGGGGCCGATGCGATTTTCTCAACGTGATGTAAAAGATGAAGTCTAATATTCACGAGATAGCGCCCGTCGACTCTGTGAGATGGAGCTGGCGGGGCAATTGCGGCAAACCTTGAACCGAGAGACCTCGGGACTATGCAGTCATGGAGCACGGTCCCAAAACATCTCTGCTGGTTGGAAGCGTCGATCCCAGAGATAACCTCAATAGTACTATCTGAAAACACGCTATCTGACAGGTGCCAGAGATTAGCCTGAGCCCGAAATAGTCATTTACCACTCTTCTCCTGCCACTCTGAATTAGAATGTGTGATATACGTCATATTAATCGATGGCGTATTTTGAGGCTGAGGGTCTCAAGACCATTGGAGACAGACGTTGCCGATGCGCTGGCCTGAACCAAATGAGACTGTCGTCAACTTGCATAAAAAGCTTATGTATGACTCGTTGGCCTGCCCCGCTAGGTACAAATCATGCTGTAACTCTGACAGAGCCGAGCTACACATCTCAAATGCCCAACGAAGGGTGTAGGTGGCAGCTGCTGAATTAAGAATTATCCTCACCCCGCCAAGATAACCATACCGCACGATACCAGGTAGGAGTCCACCCAAAAATAAAGTCCTGGAGAACTATGTAGTCAAGCACAGGTAGTGCCGATCTTTCTGGGGGCCAAACTGAACCACGAATCAGGTTTCTAAAATTACGCCACAGAAAGTGCGCCTCGGCACATCACCCTAATCCTATTTAGGAAATGCAGATGCAGCACCAGTCAGCGCGTATATGTCTAGTGTGATTGCGGCAGGATCTGCGCTTGTACGGTGTAGCTTCCCGTTCGTGGAGTGATTCATAGGGCAATCATCACCAGGTTCAACATTTAGGCTTGCCCATGCCAAGAGCTTTTCGGCCCCATTTCTCGGGGCTGTAAAGCTGAACTATCTCAGATATGCCGGGGACCTGTACGTATAAAGAGGCTGGACAAAGCCCACTGTTTCTTCAACCTTAGCCTTCTCAGGTTCCAAAGCTTGTCTACTTAAACACAGCAAGATGAATCTGCAGTTGAGGGAAGAAGGGGGTGGAGGATGTGAGCTGGTGGGAGAGCAAATGGCCACACTGGTCGGCAATGGGGTAAGTAAGAGTTGAAAGTGAAGAGGGTGTTTAATTGTACTAAACCGTGGTAGATTATCGTAGGATTTGCAGGTCAAGCCTTTTTGTCCCTATGTCTCTCAATATGGGTTTTCTTCCTCACAAAACACGGCAACATGGACATCACGCACCCACATGGCTCTGTCGAGCGCGAGGTCGAGCGCAAACGCTTGGAATTCGTTTCGCAAATCCTTATGATTGGATCCGATTTCCAGTCAACGCTTGGAATCGCATATTTAGTCACAACATTTTCACTGGTAAGCCGAAAAAAGACATGACTGAAACATCATCATTGTGTGAGCTCCACTGACGCACCTGACTTCCCCTTGCAGGTATCGATCATGGACACATACCACTTGCACCTCGTGTTCGATATCTCCAGCTTTGTCGGGGTGTCCAATACCGCAGCTCTTGTTTGCTGGAGATACTGCCGCGCCAAAATCGACGAACCAGACATGAAACTCCATGGCCGCAAGCTCCGCATAAGCTGGTTTAATGGTCGCTATCGAGCGGTCTACCTTTTCCTCGCTTTATACCTGGCTCTTACCATTCTGCTTGGTGTCCGTCTCAATGAATGGTCACCTCATCAGGAACCTGGCCGTTGCTATTATTCCACACTCATCGCAGACCCATCAAGCTCACACCCTGCTGCGGACCTGTACTATTTGGGCTTTACCAGCTCCTGGCTCATGGTTGTTGTGCTTGCTAGCGTTTTTGCCGGAGTCAAGAGAAGACGTGTCATTCTGGTTCTGTCGTCACTTCACTTCCCCATGCATCTCTATATGACGATTGCTCTTCGAGTGGCAAATCATGGGAAATTCGAGGGAGAGGTGGATAATGAGAACGAGTGGGACTTTGGCCAAACGACGGCCGTCCTACTTCTTGCGATTGCCATCATTGAACTTTTCAAAAAGGGCAAGGAGTACTACGACTTTGAGACCTATGTGGGTAAACATGGCGTGCCTCCTAGTGAAAATGACCTGGCGATTCAAAAGGACGAGGAGGCCAATAGGAGCAGCTCTTTCTTCTCCAGGAGTTCTGCGGATAAGAACGTGGCCGATGATCGGCGTCCTGCGATGCAGGAGCAGATTTCCAGCTGAAAGCTCAAACCTGGAATTATAATGCACAGTGCAAGCGTTTGGCTCGACACAATATGTCAATATTCCAACTCAAATTAATTTAATAAATCCGTTGGTCGACAAAAATACCTAGAGCTACCTGAGCGTGCCATTAATACAAGGCTCTGTCTCAATCTAGATGGCAAAAGGTATTAATTTGAGCATAGCTGTTCCTTCCCCCCCCCCGACATTCAGAAGACCACGAGAACCGCCAAAGCCGCAGCTCATGAATTCAGAATGAAGGATGTAACCGGAATGAGTGAGACACCTGACCGGTAACAACCCCGACCGTATTATGGATTTTAGGGGAGTGGAAACGCTCAATATCCTGCCGAGCCTGAGGTCCACCAATACGCAATCTCTCCAAAATCTCTGTGACTGCTGCGTACAGCATGTTGACATTTCCATCCTCAATCTTGACTGCAATTCCAAGAGCGCCGTGCGCCCCCAACCTTCGGGTATTCTCCGACTCCCGCACGCCAGTTCCGTAGCAACCATCAGCGCCGAGCTTTCCAATCAGCTCTCCCTGGAATGCGCGCATGAGCTCTGTACAGAACCTGCCTTCGCCGGCGACAAGTTCGGGAAATTGCGACATAGCGTGGAAGATCCGGCTCAGTGAGCGAATGCGGAGCTCACTGGAGTTATTTTGGGCGATTTCATCCTTCGCCACACTGTCTGCAGAGGCAGCGACTGTGGCATATAGCTTTCCCAGTAGGCGAAGGGATGTCGCGGGTGCCGGGAGGTTGCAGCCATCAAGCCCCCAGGGCACATTCGTTTCGTCCGGATAGCAGAGCTCTTCAAACACGCGGCGAACCTGCATCTGGACTTGGTGGGTTGGAAGATGATAGTCTTCTGTTTTGACACCAAGTGCCTTGGCTCCAGCCAACATACCAGCATGCTTGCCTGAGCAATTGCTGCATGTAGCGGTGGGAGTGAAGTCGCTTTTGATCCAAGCACGATTAACACTATCTGACAGAGGCGTATGACCACCACATCGCATATCAGCTTCAGTGACATTTGCCTTGAAGAGCATCTCTCGGGCACGCGAAATGTGCCGCTCTTCGCTGTTGTGCGAGGCGCACATTAATGCCAGGTCTGCATTGTCAAAGTTGAACTGGTCGAATCCATCAATCTCCAGAAGTGCCAGAGCCTGTATGGGTTTCGCCGCAGATCGTGCTAAGGTCATTCGATTCGGATCGCCGACAGAGAAGAGGAGCTTGCCGGTCGAATCGACAACTGCCGCGTGCACCAAGTGCCGGTTTTCGACAATTCCACCTCGATCTGTCACGATAACATCAGGACCCTGAATGACTGTCATACTCTCTTAAGTCTTGTACAAAGGTGAAAATTGAAGAAGAAACGAGAATTCCAGAATCGTCTTGTTATACTGAAAAAAGGGCGCTTACCCGATTAGGTGCACCAGAACGAGCCGCCCGTGATCGCCCAATGAGGAGACAGCAAAAGCCCACTTTGCCCGACGCCCGGGCTCAAACCGTCTCGAGTCGGCAACTTCCGACCGAAAAGGGTTGAGCAAGGTCAAAGCCAGGTTCAACCGATTAAAATATCGAAGTCGATGGGCATGAATCGGCAGCCGCTGGTTCCATCGCGTGTACCATGTGCCATAATGGTGGCAATATCCTGGGCGGGCACAAGTGTGAAGAGGGAGAGGAGAAGTATCGACGAACCAAGTTATGTATGGGAATGTATGTATTGTGGGAGACGGGGAGAGGGATGAAAGAGGAGAGAAGCTCTCACTTCAATGATGTTCTGGAGCCTAACCAATCAGGCGGCCACAATCTCCGGCAAGGAGCGGGCTACAACGAAAGTAGCCAAAGCTGAAGGTATCTCAAGAGCAAGGTTGATTTGACTTCATTTGACCTCATTCGTAATAGAAGGGTCAAGTTCCTTTTCCTTTCAGTTTCCTTTCCTTCCTTCCTTTCTTTCTTTCTTTGCGTCTTACAAAATTCCGCCTTCGGAAACTGCCGCACATTTCTTTTACTTCCCATTTCTCACGTAGATCATTTCTTTGTGGCTCTACAAATATGGAATGGATTTCAAATGGCTGAAGCCCACGGTAGAACGCCACCAACGCAACAACCAAACTTCAGACCTCGGGGTGTCCAGGGTATCGATAACTTGTATCTAACAAAGATTGTTTCTCAATACAGAATTGTATACTTGCTTTCATATCTATAAGTACCACGAGGTCCGCATAAAAATTTGGCCATCCGAATATCTTCCAATATTTCCCCCAAAGCCAGTTCTCATTCATTACTCCATAAACTCAATTGACAGGTATCGGCAACAGTGTCACAATTATGCCGCGCCATCGGTCAAACGGCCATTCTCACCCGGTGGACCTGAATCACCTGCAAATCTACCTTGCAATCTGTAAGCCAAGTGAAAGTGGCTGGGTCTATTGGATTATTATTTTGGTCCACCCATACGATATGCGATGTACATATCTCCATTGTTCTGGACAACCAGGCGACCGTGAGTTTATCATTGACGAAGACATGGACTTCGACGACAGCAGCATCGCAGAGCACAATTATATCGCCACTATTCCTGTGTCCGCTCGTTATACCGTGATCCGAGAGGCGATGAAGCTCCCATTGCAGAGTTGTCAGCCATGGGCTTGCTACCTGATTTTCAGACTCGAGCAAAAAGGACTGGTTGAGTCGGGAACCTTTGACCATTACATGTACAACTACCGTCACCTCATGACTGAGAATCTTGGCGCCGGAGATGATTTTCCCCTCGGTATTACCATGTAGAGAAGATTCATTGTGCTGTTGAGCACGTGGTGTGCTTTTGGGCTTCCTCACATTTCATTGTCAGAGTGGACAATCTACTTTTTCCCTCTCTTTCGGCTGCTCTTTTTTGTAAGCCTTAATTGATATGCATCTACTACTCATTTCTTTCTCAAGTAGGTACAATTGTCAATATTGGAAAGTAAAATGAACTCTCCTGTCCAGGGTGGACCCCGGGAACAAAAGGCATTGTTCATGTGGATAGGTCTTTGTACTTTTGAAAATCGGGAGTCAAATGAGAGGAATGAGACTTCGACAAAAGTAAAACCTCTCACAGACGTGATCTGGTGGCCAAAACAATAACAGTATGTTTTGAAAAGCTTCCGGGATACCGAAGGAGCGGAGGGCCCCGGGGGCGACGGGGGTGGGGATCCGCGGGTGTGGGCCTATCTCAAAATTCTTCAGCGCTCTAGCCCCCTCAGCCTGAGCCCTGGAACATTTGAAGCACACTGGGCTTAGTCACGTGTTGCACACCGCCCAGGCCGTTATTCCCGGTCGGCCCTGTTGAGGTCGGGTGTCTGTAATGTGTCGCAAGTCTTATGGAAATGCCAAAAACCCCCCTGCTGAGAGTTGAAATTTCTATCCGAATTGGTCACTTGGTCCCCGGAAAAAGTCAGCGAGCGGGACCATTCCATGATCTCCAAATTATTATGCGTTCTCATCACGATTGTCGAATTTTACTGAAATCATTGCTGGTTTGTCGTTATGTGCGGCCCGCTGATTTAAAGAGCATGCATACGTTCTCTGGACTTACGCAGACCTCATAGTAGACTGCGCCTTTTCAGAGAAGTTCATAGGAATCAGGCGGTAGTTAGTGGGTAATAGGGCCTGTAGGCCCGCAGAAAAATGTAGCTCGCCATGCCATTTCCAATTATTGATAAAATCCCACTGTGATAATTCTTGTTAGTACTAGAATGGGCTGATCAAGAGCTTCAAATATGAGTAGTATTGCTGCTCACTTCAATCCCGCCGTGATCTTCGGGGGTTGGAAAATCCAATCGGCGACTGGTCCCGGAGGCTTTGACTCATCAAACCGCCTTGGGCAGGTGGCCAATATAATTAATATTTTCACGGCCGAGAGAAGTGGAATAAGAACCGCTCGACTCCTAAATGCTCTCCTCATGTTAATTTCATCTTCGTCATGATGTCCTCCTCTGCTCCTTGTACAAATTTCCAAACAATAGGACATCGTTGCTCCGATCATGGCGGCAGAGAACAATCCGACCATGATTTGGAAATGATGATTCATAACGAAAATCAAAAGGGGTTGAGATATGTTATAGTCAACTTTACTCCATCGTACGTTGAACAATTATCTGACATGAACATTGCTAACCATCCTGAACAGATGGGTAAGAGCTAGAGGTCCATCTCGATTTATTCTACTCACACGCTCCTCTCTAGTTCAGTGCTACAATGGGGACAGGTATCGTTTCCATTCTTCTCCATAATCTTCCATTTAACGGCATCTGGCTATACTGGATTTCGGTGGTTGTTTTTGCCTTCAATGTTTTTCTCTTTGTCCTGTTCAGCCTGATCTCCCTGGCTCGATATACGCTATTTCGGGGTCTCTGGACGGCGATGCTGAACCACCCCACCCAGTCGCTGTTCCTCGGTCTGCATTCCCTTTTTTTTATACCCAATAAAAATATCATAAAACTGACAAAAGATCAATAGGTACATTTCCGATGGGACTGGCAACCATAATCAATATGATCTGCTTCGTCTGTGTACCCGCGTGGGGAAATTGGGCTGCTACTTTGGCATGGACACTGTGGTGGATCGATGCTGTCATCTCACTTGCAAACAATATGTACTTGCCATTTGCAATGTATGAACTCCAGATCTGCTGTGCTGGGGTTTTTTGATATGCTAACCTCACCTGGCAGCATGTCACGGCATTCCAATGAGCTCTCTGGAATGACAGCGGCATGGCTACTGCCTGTCGTTTCAACTATTGTCGCTGCCGCCTCAGGTGCAATTGTGGCTTCGGTTTTGGAAAACGAACAGCACGCACTCTGGACTATCATTGTCAGCTATGTGCTCTGGGGAACTGGAGTACCGTTGGCAATGATGGTGATGGTGATGTACTTCCATCGTCTGACGATACATAAAATTCCGCCCAAAGAAGTCATTGTGTCTGTGTTCCTCCCGTTGGGCCCATTGGGTCAAGGATCTTTTGGTATCATGCAACTAGGGAAAGAAGCAATGAGAGTCTTTCCCAAGACGAACAGTTTGTCTGCAGAGGTCTCGGCTGGCTCCATACTCTATGTTTTGGGCTTCGTTATCGGACTTATCATGTGGGGATTTGGACTGGTGTGGCTTTTCTTTGCGCTGGCTTCAATCACACGGTCAAAATTCCCATTCAACATGGGCTGGTGGGGATTTACTTTCCCGCTTGGTGTATTTACGGTTGCAACAACCACGATTGCAAAAGAACTTCCTTCATTGTTTTTCAAGGTTTTGGGAACGGTGAGTTTCCACACACTCGACAGTCACATAATTGTTTCTGACTTGAATCGATTAGATTTTCTCTGTGGTCGTCGTTTTACTTTGGATCGTTGTCAGCGTTGGCACGCTTGCTCAGACTTCGCGAAGAAAGATGTTTGTTGCGCCATGTCTCAAAGAATGGGAGAAAGGGGAAGCAGAGCGAAGAGGGAAATGCACCCGCGTTCCAGAAGACGCCTTCTCAAATTCTTAGAGTTCAATCCTGACTCACAATACGACATTAACCAAGTATGACCTTGGGAAAATCCGAACAAACGCTTATCTTGCAATCTGGGTCCAGAGAATCTTCTGCGTGTGATTAAAATTGAAAGCTTTACTACAGAAAATTGTTCTAGGAATACTAGTATTACACATGTTATGCAAAGCAAGCGTCTTCAAATAGTAGTACTAATTGCGTGTACGAGGGAATCCTCTGATTAACTCATATGCTTCCCATGTTTGAAATCTTCGAAATCGTTAGAAGTCAGGCAGCCCTCCTACCTTTCTATCTACTTTCCATCTGTTTTTGATCTCTCCCTCTCCCTCTCCCTCTCTTTTCCCCTCTCTTTCTCCCTCTTCTCCCTCTCATTTCTCCCTCTCATTTCTCCCTCTCATTTCTCCCTCTCTCTTTCCTTCTCCTTCTCTCTCATTCCTCCCTTCCGTTTCTCCCTCTCATTTCTCCCTCTCATTTCTCCCTCTCATTTCTCCCTCTCGTTTCTCCCTCTTCATTTCTCCCTCTCATTTCTCTCTCTCATTTCTCCCTTCTTTATAGACTTGATCTTTGGAATAATTTTCCCTCTGATTTATTTCTATCATATCCACTATACAGCAATAATATTATTAAGCTATCCAGGACCCTCGTTTACTTTATTCACACCATAGAAGACAATATTTTAAATTTTGAAGGCTGTATAAAACAAAAATATGGAAGCTTTCAAACAGTCCATAAGAATGAAAATCGGATATATTTCCACTGTTCCCCCACTTTCTCCTTTCTCGGTGTCTTTCATCTGTCTCCTTCAAACGTTGAGCTGTTTTCAAATCGAATTCCTCATTATTTGACCAGAAAGCTAACTAACAGACAGCAGGCTCGAGCCCTAAGACATCCCCCAACAAAAGTGATTGACCCGCTATTTGAAAATCAAGCATCCACCCCGTCTCTTCTGTCCAATAAAGCACATATTGGTGCTAATCAACATCATGAAATGTATGTACACAAAATGACTGGTAGATTGATAAATCGCGCCATTTGTCTCCGAGATCCCAGTAATTCTCCATATAAGTCCAGCCAGCCACAAAATCTACGTGTTGAAATACGCGGTAGACCAAACTCTCTTTTGTTTGACTTGTAACTCCCCATCAAGACTTTCGGAGAAACGGATAGCTTTCTGCGGAGTTCTATCCGTTTGTCCACAGCTTGATCTCCATGTACGAGTATGTACGAGTAGAGTGAGCACTATGCGTTATTGATGGAGCTGTGCCCCCTCAACAAGCATGAGCTGACGCCCGAATAGCGGATCATTTGACCCACACTAGACAATGCTTATTCAGTATCTACCTTCGTGTACAGGTATGGACACATATCACACAGAACTTACTGCCTAGAGGTCTTAGCTGTAATTCATAACACTCCCGTTGGTGCATTTCATTTACGCAAGGACACTGTATTCGTCTACTTCCTGTAAAAGTTTAACATCGGAGCATTAATAATTCGGGACCATTCATTTGCGTTCCAGACAATTGAGGCTGCAGTTTACCGGAATACATAAAAGAAGCACAGACGAATCACTTCGTTAAATTGTGTCGACATGGATGATGTTCCATGTACATACTGCAATTAGGTGTTTTGTACCACTGTGGAGTATCAACTATGTACGGCTACGCGGATGATGTTGAGTTACCAAAGACATGTTTTTGGGATGGGATTCATACGCGTCCTCAAAATGTCTTACTCGTGACTTCGAGGCGCGACGATCATCAATAGTCATGGTGGATTGAAACGACTTTAAGTGGAGAACTCACTGGTTCCACTCACACTTGGATTATTGAAGCTTTCGGGATCACGCCTTTGTGAAGGAATCTTATTCATGCTAGCTTAACATCCCATCATCTTAAATCCGGGGTACAGCAGAAGGTTCTTTTTTCTTTCCAGCTCAGTTAGCATATCAGTTTAAAAAGGGGCTCGACCTGATTTGCTCTACGGTCCTTAAAGGGGACCCACATGGTGTATGGACGCCCCGTCTTTAGTGCTTGAAGCCTTGGGACAATTCTGCAATTGACTGTGTTTCAGTCGATCTCTTCCCACCGTCTATGCATATACATAATAAAATACTACGGAGTACGCTACATCTCATTGACCTATTTTTGGTAATGTACATTCGGAAATGTTGATTCAGACGATCTTTCTCCCACTTGAGAGACCCCTGGGCTTACCGCCAGAATAAACTTGTCGTTGATGCTGGGGTCAACGATATAAAAGAGACCTCAAATCACCCGCAGATAAATCATACAACGTCCAAACCAGTCTCATTCAAACCACCTTTTCAAACACACCCCCACAAACCTCACAATGGTCCGCCTCTCCGCCCTCTTCACTCTGGCTCTTGCCACCGTTTCCCTGGCCACCACCAACTCCCAGTGCCAGAAGGACTTCAACTCTTGCCGTGTCGGCGCCGATGCCAACCAGGCTTCTTGTGCCGCTGACCACGCCCAATGCTGCTCCGATGCCTTCGACACCTGCCGCAGTGGCCCCGACGCCAACCAGGCTCAGTGTGCCGCCGACAATGCTGCTTGCAAGGGTCAGAAATAAGCACAACATCGGCTGATTAGTTGGTGTTGGCAATGACATGTACACATCCAGCTCTCTTATCGATGGATGCTGCCTGGATTTGGCCTGCTTGATCACTGATCTGAGTCGGAACTACATTTTTGACATCCGGAAGCTTTATGTATATATCCCAGTACCAAACTTGATGTTTTTGAAACGCTGGAAGCAATTAAGACATCCCAAACTTGTTTTTGCGTTAGCCTGTAATATCAGATGTAGTAAGACACTGGATACAGCCACATGTGCAAATGAGAGTGCTTTGTAAGCCTCCGGGCTGGGATCCCGCAACCTTGGACACAGTTTCCTGGATTTACCATGAAAGCTACCTATCTCCTTCTTAACTCGTGTTGTCATTTCGCCTAATCTACTGGTTTCTTGTTCGTCATTCTGAAAGGTTATGTCATAATTAATTCTTTAAAGTTAAGTTTATAGCACATACGACCACAGGGTGTGGAAAACAGGGCTTCCCGTCCGCTCAGCCGTACTTAAGCCACACGCCGGTGAGTTAGTAGTTGGGTGGGTGACCACCAGCGAATCCTCACTGTTGTATGTTTTTTGCTTGTGATTTTTAATGCCCTTATTCTTTTTGATCCCACGAGAAGAGCATCCTCCTTGCCTGTCGATAAGTACTAGAACATCCAATATGCAATGTGGGACCAAAATGAATCACGCAAAAGACATGTAGCTAGGAAGACTATCCTTGGCCCCCAGAGCTACTGATTGACCGGGGCAAAAGAAATCTTTGAGCGCACTCACCCCTATCACCCCTGGTCGAACTTTGAAGCGGCGCTCACCCATTTCTCACCCGAGCGGCACCCTCAGTGTATTATCCGTCAGCAATTACTCCGTACAAGCCTCGGGGCATCGGAGCCTCGCTTAGTCAGAGATATGGAATTCAGTGCTATTGGTCACAATTCAGCCCTACTTCGGAAGTAAGCAGAGCCCGATGGGACTATCACGGTTTCTGGATCTCACCCAACCCCCGCCTCAATTTCGGGACCTCGCGGATCAAATCCAAAGATTTTATAAGATCAACTTAGCAAGCCAGAGTCTTGCATGTCAAGAATTCTGTCTGATTTTCTCTATTCAACTGGGGTGGTTTGATCTATATCGAGAAACATTTTACGACATGAGTGATCCCCCTAATTTGACGAGCGAGGCCATGATCCTCGACCCCACTGCTTCCCTCTCTCGTTCAATCTCAAGGTGGTCTGACAAAGGGATCCGCGAGCAACCTGCAGTTGTCATTGTCCCAGAAACAGAGCAAGATATTCTTGCTGCTATAGACTACGCCCGGGAAAATGCGCTTCAAGTCCTCCCGGCTGGCGGGGGTCACGGCTCTTTTGTCGACATCGGATCTGAGACTTTGTACCTTGATCTGAAACGATTCAAACAAATTGAAGTAAACAAAGCAACTCAAACTGCAAAGGTGGGAGGTGGTGTTGTGACGGGAGAGTTGATCAAAGCTCTCACCGACAAAGGCTTCTATACTACATGGACCAACAGTAATGGAGTTGGTGTTGTAGGTAGTATTCTGGGTGGAGGCAATGTGAGTTAGTCCCTGATAATCTGATGACTCAAATCTAATCAGAATCATTATGTAGCCAACCATGTGCGGGCTGCACGGAATGATGATTGATCAAGTACTTTCCGTCCGCCTGATCACGGCCGATGGAAGGACTATGGAAGTCAGCTCTTCATCGACCGGCGACGAGCTCGCACTATTTTATGCGATACGTGGAGCAGGCCTTGGGCTTGGAGTGATCATATCCTTGGACATGAAGATTTTCCCAATGGAAAACCTACGATTATCTGCGGGATGTGTTTGGGTCCGCAAACTCATCTTTCCCGGACGAGAGATCGAGTTCGCAGCCAATGTTTTCGACAAGCTACAGCCTCCGACCTCGGAAACAACCGTATCGTTGGTTTTTGCAAGAGCACCGCCAACGGCTCCCAATCCAGGGGCACCCATAATCGTTCTCACAGTCACATATTACGGTCCGTCTGATGAAGCGGAAGCGGCTGTACCGATTTTGTTTGAGAAGGATATCGTCGACAAAGCTATCGTCGCACAAACCGCACCAGCACCACTCGCAAAGCTGAACGAGGGACTAGCACACTTTGATGTGCACGGTGGCTTCAAGGATATTCAATCTGCTGCGATAACGAAAGTTTCCGTTAAGAGTATCATGGCCTCTTTCGATAATTGGTTTGATTTCACTGCACAGTACGCAGATGCAACGCGTACAACCTTGGTTTTGAGCAGTTTCAACACTGAAAAGCAAATTGAGATCAGCAAAACCCAGGAAGGGAAAGCTCAATACTTTGATCATCGTGACAGAGGCTTCCAGGTCTTGATATTGAGCTGGTCCGGAACAAAAACCTCTGAGCTGGCTGCAACAAGCTTTGCTAAAGAGATCAAGAACTTGTATCGACAAGACAGCGCTGCTTCAGAGCTACCAAGGACCCTTGTGAACAACATAGCCCCTGACACAAAGCTAGAGGAATCCTTTCCAGAAGAGAAGATTGAGGAACTAAAGAGATTGACTCGGGTATGGGATCCTATGGGTCTTTTTTGGAGGCCTTGGGCTTAGAGTTAGTCTATTTGAGTCCGGGCAACCGACGCATGCACCAGCCTAATTGAAATTAACCACTAGTTGATAAAGCCTGTGAAAATTATCTCTAACAAGCATTTCCTTCAACCCGAGCGCAATAAAATAGCTATCGTAGGCATGTCTCCAGCAGGAATAAAAGGAACACCACGACAGCAGCTTATCCACACCATTCTACCAGCAGCCTAAAGCGCTGAGACTCATGGTACATCTACCGACTAGAGTGAATATTCGAACATACGAAACACCCTGACATTACTGTTGAACTGCTAACCAACGAGGTGCCTGTACTCAATACCGGGGGAAATATGCCCGTTCTGTGTCTTGCTACCACGCGAGAGGACACGTTAGGCAAAAAAACCGCCCCCACAGGGAGAAAACCGGATTCATTCGTCTACTGGCCCTCATTTACACCGGATCGACATCACACAGGCCGCCAAATACATCAGATTCTTGCTATCGAACCAAAATACATCGGAAAGTTCGATAACTTGCAAGGTATAGGTCAAATTTAGCACGATTGGTCCCAATCACCGAATTCTTATCATCGCCGAATGATCCTCCGATTGTCCAATCATCAAAACACATTCTCACTCCGCTTCAGAAGTCCCCGCGGTGAGTCAACGCCAGTTTCCTCAATCGTCTTTGGTCAGAGGGGGCATGTTAAAAGTATCCTATTTGATGGATATATCGCCCTCATCAAAACCTCTTCTTCCCAAAAGTGTTCATTACCGATATCCAAAGCCATCAACATCGCACCCAAAAGCCCCCGCATATCACATTTCAGTCGTCATAGCAACCTCCCACTTCACCTAAGCAAATTTCAACTCCGTCAGCATATCGTCTCGACAGGACCTCAGCTGTCAAAAATGGCTTTTTCGGGGGATTTCGTGATCACAAAGCTTGATCGCAGTGATTTTGATGAATGGGCTGCTTTGTTCAGGGATTACATCACCTTCTACGAGACTTCGATTCCCGAGGACCAGTACCGGAAAACATTTGAGCGGATTATGGACCCTAAATCTGATTTAGATGCTCTGGTGATGCGACAGCAGGAGGCGGAGTCGGGAAAAAAGAGCAAAATAATCGCATTTGCCCATTTCTTCCCTGAACAAACTCCCTGGAGCGAGAAAAAGATTTTGCTTTTGAATGGTTGGTTTAGTTCTAGTCCTTGGGATGCTTTTGTGAGATGGTGAATCGCTTATTATGATACATCGATAGATCTTTTCGTTGACCCTGCGTTAAGAGGCAAGGGCCAAGGCCGCAAAATGATCCAAGCCGTTGCGGATATCGCGAAAGAGATGGGATGTTTGCGTCTTCAGTGGCTGACGAAGCACGATAATGTGAATGCTCGTCGGCTGTACGATACAATGGCCGACTCTCAATTTGTGCAATATCGCATGGGCATGTAACGTTCCCTGTGATCACTGGCTGGAATCGATTACTCGCCCGTTTTGAGATGCTAGATGATTACCCGTTGCGGTAGGGGACGACTCTCTTGAATACTGTCTTGACTGAATCGACCCATGCACCTGAGAGTGCACCCATTGACCCCATATCTAGGTATCACTAGGTACGATGTGAGACAGTGGCGGCCATGTACAGTGGTGTTGCATAAGTATTTGACCTTGAGTACTTCGACCTCAGAAATCCTCTTTTAATACTGCCTGACAAAAGGCTCTGTAATTCAACCCAATATATTATCTCAAGGACGGTTAGAAATATAACTAGAAAGACGGCAAAAAAGATAGGTGAAAGTTCGTTGTATACAAGTTGGTCAGGCCAAAAGATGGATTTCAAAGTACTGGAGGTCAAATACTTAGAACATCACGACGCTGCTCGAGGATTTAGGGTTCGACCAGGTTACTGGACAAGAATATGTGATCATGGATTGGCCAGACACAGGTTCCACACGCCGCTGAGTTAGTGGTTGGGTGGGTGACACCAGCGAATTCTCATTGTTGTATGTTTTTGATTGCTTTACTTTTTGATCATGCATCTTGACTATTTATCCTGATAACTCGTAAGCCGAGGGTTTGTTGAAAGCTCAACTCTGTTATCCTTGACTTAGCACCATAACATATCAATTCGATGCGCACAATAACTAAAACCTTGGAATGAAACATGCAAAGAATTGATATTATCCCTTACTAATGTGATTATGTAGGAGAGATGTAAAGATTTCCAACTTCCCACACGTGGCGCTTAGGTTATTCAAGAATTATATCACCCACGTCACCGACTTCGTCCATAAAAACTCGTCCAACATATTTGTACCAAATCGTCCGTACCCACTACTCTTCACTCCGCCATGAGGAAGAGCTGCTTCGTCGTGAACAGTCATAGAGTTGATGTGAACCGCCCTGCAAACCTGGTTAGAATCAATAAAATGTGCCGAGAGGAGGTAACATACCCAGAGTCTATTTTCTTAGCCACGTTCAAGCCCCTAGCCAGGCTTTCGGTGTACACAGATGCACTGAGACCATATTCTGTATCATTGGCGAGCTTGACTGCTTCCTCATCACTATCAACCACGAAAAGTGATGCGGTCGGACCAAATGATTCAGTCCTGTAAATGTCCATATCTTCGGTGACATTCTCGACAACCACTGCTCCCATCCGAGTATTGGATGTCGCTTGAATGTCGAGATCTCCAATCAGAACCTTGCCGCCCTTGGATATCGCATCCTGAATCAACGCTTTGTTCTTGGAAATGGCAGCTGGATTGATTGCAACAAGCTGAGTGCTCGGGCCACCGAGAACATTATTGATCGTTGCTTTCAAAGCCTCGCGGAACTTCTCGGCGATAGCTCTGTGCACAATAATTCTTTCGGTGCACATGCAGACTTGGCCAGTCTGGTTAATTTTAGCTGAGTTACAAAATGACAAGAGAATAGACACTTACGTGAATGAATGAGCCCAGCGTTGCGCCCAGGGCCGCCTTCTCGATATCGGCATCCTCGAGGACGACTGTGGGTGCCTTTCCACCAAGCTCTAGAATCACAGGCTTGATGTGTTGTGCGGCAATTAATGCAACTTTACGCCCAATGATCGTGCTTCCAGTAAAACTCAATTTCCTGACTGCAGGGTGTGCGATCAAAGCGGTGGTCACTTCTGGGGCATCTGAAGGTTGGGAATAAATAACATTAAGGCAACCGTCTGGAAGACCGGCCTGTCTAAATGCATCACCAATTGCCCAGAAGCATTTTGGTGATAATTCGGAGCCTTTGAGAATCGTGGTATTACCAGCTGCGAGGGGAAGCGCTACAGCGCGGGTACCCAGGATATAGGGAGCATTCCTGTTGGCGGTTAATTGAATAACCTTGGGGAATTTCGTCCGTGCACATACCAAGGAGCAATACCCAATACAACGCCATACGGCTGCTTGTAGACGAGAGCGCCCGTCCCATCTTGAACCAAGGTGGGAGAGGTGGCTTCAATTCCCGATACCTTGCCGGCAACATCTTTCAAAAGATTTACACCAAGCATCAGAATAAACTCTGCAAACTCGGCTTGAGAGCCGGTTTCTTCACACATGTAGCCTATAAATTCATCCTTTCTGGCAAGGAAAATATCGGCTGTCTTCAGCAAAATGTCTCTGCGAGTTGCAGGCTTGGATGAAGACCATGCCGGAAAGGCCGTTTCAGCTGATTCGATGGCGAGGGTGGCGTGCTCAACAACAGCAGCACTGCATTCGTGCTCAACACCACCTTTTCCAGGATTATTCACATTGAAGGTTTTTGAGGTTGTGACATCTTTGTTTCCAATGATAAGGGGGACTGTTACACCTGGCGCGCTGGCCTCAGAGATGGTTGATGTAGTCATGACTGAACGACTGTAGCGTCAAAAGTGAGGCGAAAGTGAGGCGAAAGTGAAATTTACAGAGATAAGATAGGGTCTATTGAAATAAAGGGCTCTTTTCCAGGACTCGTATGCGGGCTTTATAGTTGACTCGCATATCCAGGAAAGTGTTAGCTGCTTATCTCTACCGAACAGCTTGCCGAAAAATTAATTTATGGTGGTATTATGATCATCAATGGCTGCGCGGCGAAATCACCACCCAATTATGGCCGACCCCACTCCCCCAGTCCCAAATTCGAAGTCAGCTCCACTTGTTGGACTGGTTGGTGTCGTTGTGTTAGAGTGGAAATGCATCATCTGCGCCGCGACTGATCCGGGGTCGAGCGGGGTCCAAGCGCGGAGGCGGGGATCGGAACTCTAAAAGCAACCTTGGCGGAATGGCTTCGGATCACGGCAAATTTCAACTCGAACATCGGTACTTTCGAAATTTTTATTCAGGGATCCTCCAGGTGGAATTTCGGGGAAACGGAGTCTGGGGATGCAACGTGACCACTCCACATGATAACAATGAGAAAATCGGGGATATACTACATGTTATGTTAGTCGGATGCTGTCGGGTATAAATGTTATGGTACTCCCGGCGGCCAAGAGAAAGATCACCTTGGAGCATTTCACACATTTCAAATAACTTTCAACTTCTTTACTCACCATCTCAAACTCCAATATGTCAATCACAACACAAGCTCTTGTCTCTAGACAAGTCAACTCATCGGTAGAGTTGGAAAACATTGTTCTTGACTCGTTACGCCCAGATGAAGTTTTGGTTGAGATACATGCCACAGGAGTCTGCCACACTGACTTTGCGTGTATGAATGGCACCCTGCCTGCAGTGTTTCCCAGTGTGTTCGGACACGAAGGTAAGTCACTCTCACATCCGATTTCTAGAATTTGTCCACTGACTTGGGGAAAGGTGGTGGTGTGATTCTGGATGTGGGAAAAGACATCAAGCACCTACAGAAAGATGACAGAGTCTTGCTCAGTTTCGACTCTTGTGGCTCGTGTGTACAATGCAACTCCGACCACCCGGCCTATTGCCAAGAATGGGCTCAACGCAACTTTGGACAGAAAAGAATGGATGGAAGTTTGTCACTGTCGACCACAGATGGAACCAAGATACATGGAAACTTCTTTGGCCAGAGCTCATTTGCCCGCCATACAATTGTCAGTGGTAGATCCGTCGTCAAGGTTCCATCCGACACACCGCTTGGTGTCTTTTCACCACTAGGTTGTGGCGTTCAGACAGGTGCAGGAGCTATACTGAACACTCTGGACGTGCAAGCTGGTCAGACTGTTGCCATCTTCGGCGTTGGCTCGGTTGGCATGAGCGCAGTGATGGCGGCGAAGATGAGGGGTGCTAGCGTGATTATCGCTGTCGACCTACAAACCCAAAGATTGGAATTAGCCAAGGAGCTGGGAGCTACACATGCAGTCATTGGCTCAGATGATGATGTTGTTGCACAGATTCAAAAGATCTCTGGGTCAAATGGTGTTGACTACTCCGTTGACTGTGCCGGTATTCCCAGTGTTGTCGAGAAGGCTTTGGATTGTCTTGGAACTCGAGGAAAGGCGGCAACTGTGGGCGCTCCGGCACCTGGAAAGCGAGCAGGAGTTGATGTGTTTGCTCATTTGGTCATGGGGCGCCAATACATTGGATGCTGTGAAGGTGACAGTGATCCTGAGAAGGTAAATTTACCATGTCCTGTTTTCTGACTTGACTAAAACTAATTCAATTTTCTAGATGCTACCTTATCTGATCGAGCAGCATGGCAAAGGTGAATTCCCTCTTGACAAGATCGTGTCATTCTACAAAGTGGAAGATTATGAGACTGCGTTTCATGATATCAAAGCTGGGAAGACTCTAAAAGCCGTTCTTCTCTGGAGCTAGAGGACGAAAATGTGGGACTATCGGAAGTACCTAGGTAATTGGAATATCGGAAGTGATTGGAATATCTGAAGTGATTGGAATATCAGAAGTGGGCGTACTGTTGGACGTCATTGGGCTACCTTGTAGTTAACTTATTCCAAGGTTTTCAAATCAATAATACGTTTATATTTTTATTTCAGCATACAGATCTTTGTTGAGTCCCACGCTATTATTCCTAGGTTCCTCCAGGGCTGGGCATTCCGAATTGCTGAACAACATTTCGTGGGGTCCCAAATATCACCACCCACAGAGATGCCTGTCTCTCTTCTACGTACCATCTTTAGTCCTTTCTTTCGATATAATGTGATTGGTTTCACTATTATTTTTCAATTTGCAAGAAAGTATCGGAGATCAGCCACTAAGGCCAAGAAACCCCTTTCTAGCCTATCACTCGGAATCAGTCTCGGCACATTCAAGGTTGAAGTCCTGCTTTGCTCGCTTGATAGTAGAGTGGTCTCAAATCCCGTGATCCGATCTAAGAAATAATCATGTGATCTTCGGATGTCTCTGCTGTAATGGGGCTCGGATGAGGAATGCGGAGAAGAGGTATTGTGGATCGGCCGGTCCAACGAAAACATACTTTTTGGCCTTTGGTGCGGGAGAAAATTCGGCAGATTAGATATTGCCATAGTCTTGTGTCAATTCGATAGAACCATCACTAACCCCTGTAGGGATCTAAGACCGCCATGTGATTTTGGGGCTGCTGTCTGCCGCGATCGGGTTCCGGGGGAAAATGCGGAGTAGATCTGTGGGGTTGACCTCAAAAATCAGCCCCAAATTAATTGGCTCATCACAGCAAGCTTATCAGTATTACGACATCATTTTCCTCCACAGTCTCAATTTCAAACTTTATTTTACACCAATAAAAAGCATGCTATATCGAAAGCATGTTTCACTACAAAACATGGTAGAGCTTCAACTGTTCCACAACAATGGACTCCGTACGTCCAAGGGTCGGTAAACAGAAGCGCTATGTGGGGTTATCGAACAACTCTCTATTGGTGCTAGGATCAAGTTATATCAAAAAATAAGCATTGAATTCCGTACTTTTATTCAAATCAATTAAGTCGAAGGCTTTTTCTTACTATTGCTTGTAGAAAGATCATGTAACAATCGGAGCGTATCCATTAAACTTTCTTTCAAACATCTTCTCCTATATACCCTAGTCCTTCACTCCAACTAACATTTCGCAATTATCCGACAGAAGAGGCGAGGGTCTCATACGAGCACTTCCAGTTGAACTCCGGATGAATCGGCCTCTATGTTAAGTGGCTGATTCCAAGTCTTGAGTCTGTGCACTACGTAGAGTTAGGAACCGAGTTAAAACTGTTTGGAGATTTGAAGAAGCACTCACTGTTTATTCTGCAGAGCCCAGAATCTGCTTAGATCCCCAACAGGCAGTGAAAGGGGGACACCAACGGAATCAAGTAACTGTGCCGTCAATAAGTAGAACCCGAGCATGCTGGCGAAGAATAGAGCAGCGCCACCTCCCTGATAACCATGTTAGAGAGCTTTCAGACGTTCAAAAGGGAAAAGTCACTAGACTTGCCACTGTCAATCGATTACCAGCAATCGCATCCTCCATTCCCAGTTTCCAATAGGCTGCAGCTAAGAGTGTGAAAACCAAAATAAGGGATGTGAATATGGCTACATAAACTGCATTGGTTCGGGTTGCGCACAATGCGTAGATTAGCATCAACAGGCCCATGAACAAGAAGAAGAATGCTAATTTTATGAGTTAGTATTGCAAAATAGCGGTAACAGATGTAGTCTTACCGAAGGTGTTCAAGAAGCCGGGGCTGTGAAGACCTGCTAGAGTATCCATTGTAGATGGGGAGTATGGAGCTATCGAGTCGTAAGCTTAGGCTCGGTGCCAACGAGGATCAAATTCAATGATTACCTGCAGAATTGAAAGCCGGGGTCATGCTCGCACCAAAGGCCAGACAGAATGCACCTGAATACGTTAAGATTTCACACAATTGGGCCTTCTTATATGTTCGAACATACCTAGATGTCCGAATACCACCGACGAAAACGTGTTTCCAATGACGAACTCGAGGATACTAGAGAGAACCAAGAGCACACCACCAAAAAGAATCAAGACACCGCTGCTTCTGGTTAGTATACGAACAAACAAATATCGGGCAACATCCTGATCTTACGTGAATGCAGCACCGCCCCCCGTCGCGCCCCTCCACGCCATCAAACAGCAAGACAGGGGTGTGGTCGTGAGCACAAATGCTCCCAGTCCCCTACCATCAGAGTCAACAACCAAAATCAAACTTTTTGGAACGATGTGTTGGAATCACGTACAGCGGAGTCGGATTTCCCAAATTCTTTGTAAGAGATGTCTGGCGATGCATCATAGGGTTCAGGTAAAGCCTCTCAAACTGCTCTGCGGACAGAGTCACAGAGGTCGGAACCTGCGTCAACCCAGGCATGGCGCCATTTTCGAACTGCTGAGTCTTGGACTTGTAGAGGTGGTCCTCAGTGTCTGTTTGATTGACTGTCATGTTGCCGGCGTGGATTTAAAATTGATAAACTATACGAGTGCACAAGTTTGAATTGATTCTTCTAAATCAAGGAGATCAGAAAGCCCCATTTATACATGTATCGCTTGAACATGGCGAGAATATTGGTAGGTTGGTGATCCAGCTCCCTAAACCGCACCGGATACTGCGTCGGCAGATTTACTATGGCAGTAAAGCACGTCGGAAGCTGAATCGGAAGCTATACGCAGTAGATCATCATCATTCATATATTGCGGGGAAATTCGGGGGAAGATAAAGTTCAATCCACTCAACTACTGTGTCTTATTCCGGGGTTAGAGTTTGAGTGAAAATCCAGGAGCGAAGAAGATCATGTTGATCTTCCAACCTTGGAAGCACTCAATAAATGTGCCAGGATCGTGTGAAAGTACGAACCTAAAATACAATGTAGAGCATCACTGTGCCAGTCTAATGCCACACTTGGAGGCTATTTAAATTGTCTCGCGGCTTCTTGAGAGGGATTGGTGGCCAAGGCTCAAGCCTGCAGTGGTATTAAAAAAAATACACTTGCTTTGGAGAACGGAAGTTCATTTACCTGAATACGAGGTATAAATCTTTAATTGATTTGTCCTCACACACAATTCCAACCCATATATTAAGAAAATATGGGATTAAATTTCGTTTTCACCATGTATATAACCTTACTTGTATTGGATGTACGAAAATTACTTGTAGCTATCTTAAGAGCCTTGGAAGTTTTCGCTGATCATAGACACAAACTGGAGCTTGATTATTCATCAAAGCACTGATGGTTGAGTGGTACAATACCTCTCTTCCATGTTTCTGATCACAAGTCAGTCACAGGTTAAGAGGTGGCCGGGGTTCGATTCCCCGTCAGTGCATTGTTTTTTTTTTTGAAATTTATATGTATATTTTTTCCCCCTTCAAAGGGATCTTGAATCCATGGATTATTAGTTCAAAGATGGTATTGTTTTGCTTTAGATCAAGTAAATACCTGGTCAATCAATCTTGACTGAAGTAAAAGAGGGACGTGAGCTTCCCACACGCTTTATATTTATTTGGAGCCCTGGAGTGATTGGTTGATCAAACCTTGGAAATCGTGTACCCGCTTCTAGGGTTAGGTGCTTCCGATGTTTCTTCTGATTACGTTGCCCTGTTGTTATTAAATGAAGACTCCAGATTGTGGATCAATGGATGTAATGTCTATCTATCTAAAGATTGCACTCTAGCTGTTTATATGTCTAGCCTTGTGGGATATCTTATTGATACTGGAACTTGAGGTGAGATTTAATGAATGGTCTGACTTAATTTGAGATATAACTGCTAATTTCAGAGATCTCAAACATGATTAGCACTGATGGTTGAGTGGTACAATACCTCTCTTCCATGTGAACGATTCCCATCGATCGCAGGTTAAGAGGTGGCCGGGGTTCGATTCCCCGTCAGTGCAGTTACTTTTTGATTTTTAATTCACTTGTGTGAAGTTATGTTGGAATTTATCACAGTTGATAAATATTTAATTGAGGTTGTGAATGCCAGCGGAGTTATTTTGTACTGGGGACTCACCACCATTTGTCGTCGGGAGCGGGCTCTAGGACGCAATCCCCGCATAGCAGCATATATGTAATAGCAAGCTAAATCGGGTCAAGGGATTCATTATCATCATCGTCATCATCGTATACCCTAGGCACTCCGGCAAACATATCGGCAATGCCACGCGAGACGCTTTACAACATCCCTACGTTGTGAAATCTGAATCTAGAGTCTACAAATCATAAATACCAGAAGTGTAGAGACAGCTGCCGTTTCGTCTCCTACGAGACTAGCAATGGATTCCAGCGATATCGTTCGTCCCGCAAATCCTATCGTATTAATATTTAAGGTTCAACGGCTTTCTATAATCATGATCCTCCCCCCCCCCTCCTCCTTATCATCACAGATTCACAGCTGCCTATTTAGGAAACACTTGCCTGCCTCTATAAAGCTAGGGTTAATAGTCTGCTGTAAAGGATAGGAAGTAATCCGTTCAAAGATTCCGGTGTATCGACTTCACATAGAACGGGTGATATGGTCTGCCATGAGTGGCTGTATCTTTGGGGTCATAGGCTGGGCGGCCCCAGATCAGGAATGTTTCTACGACATAAAGTAGGTAAGGTAAGTAAGTAACTATGCATACTCTTCTTTAAAGCAGCCATCCATGGTTGGATGGGGCAAAAAATAAACGGTTTTGCAAGCGGTGAGATTCGAACTCACGCTCCGGAGAATTGCGGTTTTGAAATCATATGAATGATGACCTAAACACAACGCCTTAACCACTCGGCCACACTTGCTGACACACAGCAAATCTGGCAAAATTGTACTCTCGATCGTAATTCATCCAATTGTCGTTGCCTCCATAATCAGAGACGGAAAAGAGTCCTTTCCGGGCTCTGAAACAGAGCGCACGGGGAACGAGGTTTAGGTGGATCGCTCAGAGGGCCGTTTGCAGCCTATCAAAGGTGATTGCGCTAGCTCCCAGAAAACCGAAGGTCGCCCTCTCAGAAGGTATAATATTGCAAAACAATATTTCTCAGGATTTCGATGATATCCTAACAGGGTCATCAATGATACCAATGTCCTTCTCATGCCAGCCATATACGTGTGGATGAAAACAACTTGTGGTACGGAGTATTGGAATGATGACCAATATCACGTGCACCGATGTGCCCTTCAAACAAAGCCCTAATAACCCGATATGGAGATGCCGATAAGCAGCTCAGCCAGCCAGAGCGCAGCAATTAATACGATTGAATCGGAAGCTTGAGGTTCGACTTTTTGATCTTCAATCTTTTATGTCCAGATTTTTCAAAATGGCTGAAAACGTCGCAAAGAAGCTTAAGACCTCGTCCCCCTTGATTGGGACTCACAAGTAAGCTCTGTTGCCAAAATCTCTGTTTCCCTGCTAATCAGTTCAGCGGCCACTTCCACGCCGACGAGGCCCTGGCCGTGTACCTCCTCCGCCTTCTCCCCACCTACGCCTCCTCCCCCCTTATCCGTACTCGCGACCCCGCCGAGCTCGAGAAATGCCACACCGTCGTGGATGTCGGTGGTGTGTACGACGCCGCCATCAACCGCTATGATCACCACCAGCGTACCTTTGCAACCACCTTCCCCCAGCGCGAGACCAAGCTTTCCTCCGCCGGTCTGGTCTACATGCACTTCGGCAAGGCGATCATCGCCCAGAAGCTCTCCCTTCCCATCGAGCACGCCGACGTCGATCTTCTCTACGAGAAGCTGTACACCGATTTCATCGAGGCCATTGACGCGAACGACAACGGAATCTCTGCCTACGACCAAGCCGCCATCTCCGCTGCTGGTATCGAGAAGCGCTTCAAGAATGGTGGCATTACCCTCGCCTCAATGGTCGGCGACATGAACAACCCCGACCCCACCAGCCCACCTGGTGAGCCCCAGGACGAAGACAGCCTCTTCGGACGCGCCAGCACCATGATCGGCAATGCTTTCGCCCGCAAGATGCACCACGCCTGCACATCCTGGATGCCTGCCCGCACCACCGTTGGCTCCGCCTACGCGTCGCGCAAGGATGTCCACCCCTCCGGCCGTATCATGGTCCTGCCCCAAGGTGGTGTCCCCTGGAAGGAGCACCTGTACAACTTCGAAGCTGAGGCTTCCGGAAGCAAGGAGATCGATCCCGCTGCGCAGGTCTACTACGTTCTCTACCCCGAGAACGCTAACGCGGACGCCAAGTGGCGCATCCAGTGCGTGTCTGTCAGCGAGAGCAGCTTCGAATCCCGTAAGCCTTTGCCTGAGTCTTGGCGCGGTGTCCGCGACCAGGACCTCGATGGTGTCATGGCTGCGGAGGCGGAGAAGAATGGCCAGAGCAAGATCCCCGAGGGCGCCGTTTTCGCCCACGCCAGTGGATTCATTGGTGGTCACAAGACACGCGAGGGTGCCATGACTATGGCTGAGCGCAGCCTTGGTCTTTAAATCTTTGCTTTTTGACGATTGAAGAGCGATTGAGGGCAGTTTGAATTGATGATATGTCTTTATGAACTAAAAAGAAATCTATGATTTATTTTGACATCAAGTGACGACCTTGAGTGATCTTTTGGCCCATGGCGGCACACAATAATTGTATGTTGTAGGTTTGTGGTGCAGATAGGAGCCTTGGAATCGTACCACCACATTCGCATCTCTTGGGTTTGATGGAACATCGTCCGTGGTATAGTGTCAAATGATTGCGATGACCCTTGAGCCTCATCTCAAGAGCGGTACCGTTCAAAATAGACGAATCATGATGTCACTTGGTTTTGGCGGAGAGGCCAGACGCCATCTAATCGGGCGCGGAATGAGTCTCTGCTAGTTCGACTGATCGTGGTGCCGTGATCAGGAAAATGCGCGATGAAGGGCGCGATAAGGACATGACGCTTATTTGGTCGTAGTGGCCCTGATTTTAATTCGAGGACCTCCGTAGAAAGCGGAATTGGGGTGTCGCGTGGGACATTGGACGTTGGACAAAGCTTGAACAAAGCTTCAGTGACGTATATTAAGAGAGCTAATATCCTCAATGCTGCCACTCCCATCGCCGGATGGGGTCATGTCTTTGGGTTCGGCCTGGGCGCCGGAGTCCTCGCGTTCGCCCATTGCGCGCTGAATGAGCTTCGCTTTGGTGGCAGCGCCCTTGAGACGTTCGTCCACATCATTGACAGCCTCTTCAGTATTGCTCATGTCAAGTGTAGCCGGGTCCACAAGCTCAAGAAGCGTGTGGAGGTTCCTGACGAGGCGCGTGCTGTGAGGCGGAAGACTCGGCATGCTCTGACAGATAGATGGATCGAGAGAGATGTCACCGGAAGCAAGTTGCGCGGGAGCATCATTTGACTGGGAATCAAGTCTCTGTGCCCATACTAACGCTCTGCCATACAGGCGTCCCATCTCGACGAACTTTTCGAAGCCCTTCTCGACAGCAAAGACGCTGCCTTCGGTATACCCGGTTTTCGCTCCATCTTTAGAGCCCAGTTCGAAGCCCTCGTTATAGAATTGCTCTTCCAAGTCCAGCAGACTGTCCAAGAGGTTCTCCATGGTGAATTTGGTGAGTTGTTGAAGATCGAACTGATAAAGCCGATAACCACTTTTTTTCCCGGCGGGGTCACGAGATGTCCACTCTTTTCTATTTTCCCGCCTTTGCCCCTCCAGCTTCTCAACCACCAAAATGTCGAATCCTATCTTGCCCCAAAAGGGCGAGCGCAATATCCTTATCACTAGTGCTTTGCCATATGTGAACAATGTTCCTCACCTGGGCAACGTTGTGGGCTCAGTGCTGAGTGCCGACGTCTTCTCGAGGTATGACTCAACCCCACCTCGGAATGCGCAAAGCTAACAAAGCCCAGATACCACAAGGCTTGTGGTCGCCCAACACTGTATATTTGCGGAACCGACGAATACGGAACAGCCACCGAGACTAAGGCGCTGGAGGAGAAGCTGTCGCCCCAGGACCTTTGCGCCAAGTACAACAAGATTCACCAAGAAGTGTATGAATGGTTCAACATTGGCTTCGACCACTTCGGTCGCACACCTACGGAAAAGCACACCGAGATCTCGCAGTCAATCTTCAAGCGCTTGCACGAGAACGGATACCTCGGTGAACACACCTCGGAGCAGCCCTACTGCGAGAAGCACGGCTCGTTCTTGGCTGATCGTTACGTCGAGGGCGAGTGCCCTCACTGCCACTACGATGATGCCCGTGGAGATCAGTGTGACAAGTGTGGTCTTCTCTTGGATCCATTGAATCTGATCAACCCCCGCTGCAAGCTCGACGGTGCTGCTCCGATCCCCCGCGAAACCAAGCACATCTACCTCTTGCTCGATAAGCTCCAACCGGAATTGGAAAAGTGGGTCCACCCTGCTATTGAAAAGGGTCAATGGCCCAAGAACTCTCGCGTTATCACCGAGTCTTGGTTGAAGGAGGGCTTGAAGGGTCGTGGTATCACTCGTGATCTCAAGTGGGGCGTTCCCGTTCCGCTGGAAGGATTCGAGAACAAGGTCCTTTACGTCTGGTTCGATGCCTGTATTGGATACCCCTCTATCACAGCAAACTATACCGATGAGTGGGAGAAGTGGTGGCGCAACCCGGAGGATGTCCAGCTCTGGCAGTTCATGGGCAAGGACAACGTTCCATTCCACAGCGTTATCTTCCCCTCCACCCAGATTGGAACCAAAGACAAGTGGACCATGCTGCACCACTTGAGCACCACCGAATATCTCAACTACGAAGGTGGAAAGTTCAGCAAGTCGCGTGGAATCGGTGTCTTTGGTACAAACGCCAAGGAAACCGGTGTCTCCGCTGATGTCTGGCGTTACTACCTGCTGAAGAACCGCCCTGAGACCAGTGACACCCAGTTTGAGTGGCTGCCCTTCGTCGAGGCCAACAACAGCGAGCTGCTCGCCAAGTATGGTAACCTCGTCAACCGCGTCATTAAGCTTGTCACTGCCTCATACGGCTCTGTCATCCCCGAGTTCTCAGTTCCCGAGTCTTTCACCCCCTTCCTGGAGGAAGTTACTGGCCACCTGCGCCAGTACAACGAGGATATGGAAGGTGCCCACCTGCGTGCCGGTGTCATGACTGCCATGCGTATCGCCGAGGCCGGAAACGGCCTCATCCAGTCCAACCGCTTGGACAACAAGCTCATCGCTGAGGAGCCCGAACGTGCCGCCGCTGTCGTCGGTACCGTTCTGAACTTGATCCACCTGCTTTCCGCAGTCTTCACACCTTACATGCCTGCAAGCTCCAAGTCAATTCTGGAGCAGCTCAACGCCCCCACCGCTTACATTCCCCACGGTGACGCTCTCAAGGAGAACTGGCAGCCCAATACCCTCAAGGCCGGTCACAAGATCGGCAAGGCTGCCTACCTGTTCACTCGCATTGACCCCAAGAAGGCCGACGAGTGGCGTGAGTTGTTCGGTGGATCTCAGGCCGATCGTAAGAAGAAGGAGGAAGAAGCCGCCAAGCTGGCTGCCAAGAAGGCCGCTGCCAAGGCCAAGAAGAAGGAGAAGAAGGAAAAGGGTCGTACCGGTGCTGACGCCGGTGGTGTCGAGGCCACAGCTAAAGGTGGCGCCGAGACGGTCTCTGCTCCTACTGGGGCCAAGGGTGACGAGGCTGTTGAAAAGATTGCCGACGGTGTCGCGCAGGTTACGCTGCCTAGCTCTTAAATGCATCAAGACGGGTGTTTGGGGTGTGTGTAGTACTGGAAAGGCGCGCTGAGGTTGTCAATGATTTATGAGAGATGTTGTCTTATCATGGCTGGGGATCACTGCAAACAGCCAGCTCAATTTTGTCTAAAATTATTGTCTTCCATAGAGATACAGCGATGTGTTCGATATCAGAACATCTTCTCTCACAAAGCGAATTCATAAATGGGCACCATTTCTATCTAGCTTTGCAGTAACTACTTCATGTAGATAGGCACGGATCCAGCACATAAGCGTGACCCGCGATTGCCGAGCTCGTCGAGTTGACCGAGTTGACCGAACTAGTGTCCACAGGTTCAATTTTCAGCACAGGAGTGTTTAACTCGGTTTGCAAGGCTTGAAAAACAACAAAATAAAAATAAAAATTCAATAACGATGACCTAACGGTGGGGACCACTCGAACTACTATGCTATACTATTGATGGCTAGATATGATTCCCATCATTACTCTCGCCAATCTCCAACCGCTTTGGTCCCTGTACCGTCAATAAAGATATGATAAACTTTCGTCCCTAGGACCCCGAAAACTTCGGCAGCGATCACAAGGTTTTTATCGTAAGGATTTAACCCGGACCGATGAATTGGAAATCCCCGTTGGACCCTTTTTCAACCCCCAAATGATTAGCCACATATGACAGTTTCGAACAACTCGGATCACCTACCGAATGTCGACTACATGAATCTTTCCGAGCTTCTATAGGATTTATTAGTCCGTGCACCACAAATTGTGGAAGTCCCCGAAGGTCACCGAGTCAAAGGATAACAAAAAGTCAGTTTGAGGTACCTTTTCGGCACCACCCCCTGCGGCAAAGAAACGGTTCACTTCAATAAGCCAGGTCGGTGGTAATTGGTTCCTGTCATATCCCATAAACTTAATATCACTCGAAGCCTCTTTCACCGAAGTCTCCCTCACAGATACAATGGATACTTCGCGACCGGATCTGGAATCCCTGTTGTACGACATGGTTATGATACGACGTTTTAAGCGATGTAACGTAGATATTTCCACGGCTTCTGATAAAAATAACTTGCATAAGTAAATTTCTATATATAGTTACTCTAGAAGCCATGTAAGAAGAGACGGGGGTTTGGAGGTCAAAGCCTTGATACATCCTGTCAAGGGTGATGTTACTTCTCTAACCTTCAAAACCTTTACTGGGCGTCTCAAGGGGTCGCTTGAGGCCAAGCATACAGTACAGTGGTTTATTATTGACAAAATTTCTTTGTGTCAAAGCAAAACTGTGTCACTGGTCGAGTGGTCAAAACTACAGTATTTCGTTCAAAGAAAACACCAATACACGACATCCCATCATGTTTCGGTGGTGGAATTCATGTCTCTTTGTTTACAAGATGTGTGCACTCTGTCTGAGTGGCTGAAACTTGATCATATTTCACTCAAAGCAGGTATTAGCCCTGGAGAGATATCACTCCTTACACCTCCCAATTACCAAGTAGAAGGATCTACACTTCTTTGTTTGTAAGGGAAATTCAATTGCTCAGATGGCAGTAAAGTCTGCATTCTGATTTTAAAATTAGTCGTAAAAACACTAGTCCCCTATTTCTCGACTACGGGATTGAGTCCAAATTTCTTTGTGCATAGCCGAGGTGTTTCGTCTGCCTGAGTGGTTAGAAGTTGGGTGTTCAATTCCAACTTTGAAGCTGCCCCAGACCAGAAGGCTCTCGCATTGCACGTACCTCCAGCCATATTATATCAACCTTTGCCACTTTGCGTGGATCTTCTTCATTAGATATTGCCGGGAATGACGATCAAACGCTGGTTGGGTATTATTGCTTCCGTTTTCCGCATTGTAGTAAGCCAAAAATCCACCATCATATCCCGTCATTTGCAAAAGATATGCACTCTCTGGAGATGGACTAGAGGTCTTTTCCAGAGCTCCCCTTGGCCTCTGATCTCATTTCCGACAGACGGCTGTGAAATCATCGAAGATTTCGTTGTGCTTGAAGAGGAAAACACCAAGACATTTAGCAATGGAGATTTTAACCCTGTTGCCATAGGCGATTTGTTAGATTTTCGATATCAAGTCGTTGGAAAGCTTGGATTTGGGATTTCATCAACAGTTTGGCTGGCCCGGGACCTCTGGTAAGCCTCCACTGTCCCACAAATACCCGAAGGCCCACGGATTATGTAAATTTTTACCTAACAGCAATCGACGTTTTGTCTCTTTGAAGCTCTACAGTCGTGAGGAGCACAAAGACAATGGGAAAGAATATGAGATTTGCAGCCAACTACAACAACCCTCGGAGCATCTCGGACGTGAGTATGTGAGAGGTGTATTGGATACGTTTACACTGCCCCGAGATGGTGGAGACCACCAGTGCCTAGTACAAACGCCTCTTTGGTGGAGTTTGGAAGAGCTCCTTGCTGTCTTGCCGAATTGTGAAATGAACGAACTCATGATTAAGTCTGTGACAGAGCAGTTGCTCGTGGCATTAGACTACCTACCTACACACAGAGTGTAAACTTGTCCATACAGGTACGAGAGGGCGTTATAAATATTTGAAGCTGAGAACGCTGCTAACTATCCGTTAAAAGATATCAAGCCTGCAAATATCATGCAGGAAATTACTGATGACTCTGTTTTTGAAAAAGATTTTCAAGCAGAGTTCCAAGGTTAAAGACGCCAACACCTCGAAAGATGATAGGCGATAAGATTATCTACATTTCTAGGGGATTTGAACCGCCAAAAGTAATTGACCAAGTCTTATTGTGCGATTTTGGAAGTGCAGTCCAGGGAGAAGAAACACGGAACAATAATGCACAGCCTACTATATTCCAATCTCCGGAGGTAATGCTGCAGGTAAATTGGAGCTATCCTACAGATATTTGGAACCTTGGCGTCATGGTATGTGGGCATCGATTGAAAGATTTTCGGTTAGCTTGAAGCTAACATGACTGCGACCCAGCTGTGGTCTCTTTTTGAAGGACAGCCTCTGTTCACCGGATACGATCATGAAATGAACAAATTCTTGACTCGAATACATCTTGGGGAGATTATTGAAGTTCTCGTACCGCCACCCCTTGATCTTCTTCAACAAGGTGCTAGAAGCTCCGAGTTCTTTGATGAGAAGGGTGAGTACGCTTTATCTCATTGAATCAATTCCAGCATTGGTTAACAATGGCCCATAGGAAATTGGAAAGTGGATGATGTGGAAATAAAACCACAAAAGCTGGCAGATTTAGAGCGTCGCCTCAAAGGCGAAGACAAAGAACAGTTTTTGTCATTCATGGCGGGCATGCTTCAATGGCGACAAGAGGACCGCAAAACTGCAGCCGAGTTACTTCAAGATCCGTGGTTGAAAAGCTAGTACTAGTACTATCTTCACAAATCAATGCCAGACGACTTGTTATCTCTAGCTATCATCATCAGCAACAAGAGGGAGGCTTGACGGAAACGGAGAAGCAGAAGCGTACGGTAAAGTAGATCATATTAGTGGAGACCGGGAGAAAGAAGAGAGAGAGAGAGAGAGAGAGAGAGAAGCTCTCGACCTATCTACGCCGCGGGGGCCTGACCAAACAAGCAGCCCACCAGTTGACCCAGGGCTTCCGACAAAGCTAGTATGTGTGTGATGCCACCAGGTCACGGCAAGCTGATCCTTTTCCTTTGCTATTTTCTCTGCCAACTTCTTTGGAACTTTCCATGGCTTACCTTTCGACCTCGTCTGTGGGAAAATCTGATTGAAAATCTCTGGTAGATTTGGGTCCGAATGGTACTCTGTTTGTTCCTCTCAATTTGGTTCGAAACATTCGCCTCTTGGTTGAGATTGCTCAATGTACAATTCCCCACAGCCAAAGTCCGCAAAGTTGCGCTGAACATACCAAGATCCGGAAATACTGCTCAATACCCAACTCCTCCCCCTGCCGCGTTCCCGAGACTTCTTGCCAAAGTCGATCCAGGCCTATCAACAGTATGAACCAATGCGCCTAATTACTAGAAACGCGGTGGAAAGTCCTTCGCTTGATCTACAGTGCATCTATCACATGCGCAGGAAAAGAGAAAGTTTTCTCGCAGCAACTTCTGTCGCTCGGTGAGATCTAAATACTCAAGTGGATCAAAGTAGCAGATAGAACATTCCTCTCCTGCCATCAAATCTCGAGAAGTAGTCAAAATCATTCTCCCTTGGTTTTCTGGTCCCCAGGAAACCTGTGATACTATTTGAATATGGGGACGAATGATAAGACAGTGAGGTTGACTTACGTTTGGGATGCAAGAGTGATTCATCAGCGAGACTCTTGGATATATGCCAACCCCGTAATCCGCCCCTCGATCAATTGGTGGATCAGATGTAAGAAAGCTCCCAGTTTCCCTTGGGTACAATCCGAACGAATTAGACCCTTCCTTGCAGATGAGACCCACCATCTCATCGACACTGGCTATTGACTGGTCGATGGTATTCAAATACTCCTCCACTAGCCTTTTCCAGCGCTGGAGTTTTGCCTGAGGCCACTGATCCAGATTTCCAATCAGACACTCAATAACCTCCCACACCTTTTTGAACTGATCTTCCCAGGCATAGGGCTTTGGAGTAGACGGATTTTGCATCTGAAGGTGCTTTCCCGCCACCACGCGGACCGGACGATCAGCCAAAGCATGGCAAAATCGTATTGGCCTTCCTTTTCTCGGATTATTTCTCCTTTGGTCCTTAACCAACCACATTCAAAAGCATGTCGATCCTGATCTGCAACTCGACAAGCATCGTTACACCAAGCAACATCCCGAATGCATTTATCTCGACAGTGCACAATTTCTGCATGCTGCGATAATCGCCGATTGCATCCAAGATTGCTGCAGATCGAGGCACCAGGCTGGGATATGTCAAAAGATGGGACCAAGGCAAATGGTGTGTCCGCGATAATCATGGTGCCAGCTGCTAGAAAGGAAGAGACTTTTAGTAATTGTCCTTTATGCTCATCGTGCCCTAGCTCCAGACTAGGATGCACGTAGACTCTCTCATCATGATCGAGGGTGTCTGAAGGCAAGTGCTGAATGGGCTTCTGTGCAACGACTAGCTGTCTGCGCTCCATCATACCCATGTCTACTGGGCCATCTCTCTGTGGAGTAATTAGCTGCATTCCATCTTCTGTTCGAATTCAAAGCCCTGATTGCCGGAGAAGGCTGTCCATTTCCTCAAGATCGTAAAGCCTCACAGAATAGAAAAGGTCTTGGCGGATGGAAGGGCTTTCAAGGTCAATCACAATTTCCCAGCTCGTGAGTAGAGTTTGGTCTGGAGATAGCTCGCGTTCCCGACAGGCAAGTAGCTTTTGTTCACCCTCGAGCCATTCCCATACACTCTTGCTGAAGTTCGACCGAATCCATGAGCCATCAACATAATCGATGACGAAGATGCCGCCGGGCTTGAGAACTCGAAAGACTTCGCGGAGGGACTGTAAGTCCCCTTCATCGCCACAATGACCGAAAGAATTTCCAAGAAGTATGACCAAGTCAAAGACACTATTGGCTGCAGGAATCTGACGAAGATCTCCTTCTCGGAAGTTGGTGTTGGCTTGTACGCTTTCTGCCAGGGCCCGTTCTTTTGCAAGACCTAGAAGGTATGTACTCTGATCAACGCCAAGGATATCCAAATCCGGAAAGCGTTTGGCGAGGTCGATACTATGTCGTCCCTGGCCACAGCATAGATCCAATACCTCGACTGGAGATCCTTGAGGCTGTAAAAGCTGTTGCACGCTGGGGATTCCAAGAAGCTCGCTGCATTCGGCCTGAGTAATTGCGGGAACCTCGACACAATCGCCATCGGTGTATAGATACATCTCATTGTAAGCTTTCTTCCACCAGTCTTTTTCAATGTGGGGAAACAAGGAAGCAACACGGCCAAGGGTAGGGGTGGTCGCCATTACGGAAATTCTTCAATGTCTTTGAAAGCGAAGGAAAGCGTTTAAGAGATACTCAGTACTCACTGAAATAGCTTTCTTCCTCAGAGGGGGTAAGATACTCTGCAGAAAGATGTACCGTCCCACAGATCTGTTTGCTCGCGGTTCTTCGGAACCTAATCGTGCATCGTGCATGACACGTCACCCGACTATGTAATGTGGTCGACGTGACAATCTTAATGTAGGAAGAGACAAAAAAGTGGAAATCCCAACAGGGAAAAGGAGTGAAAGAAGGTGTAAACTGAGGATCGTTTTGAAACGGGGGAGAATTAAGCCCGGGAGCTTGACCTTGGGAGAGTTTCGAGGTGGGGATAAGGCAACGTTCCAAGGTCGGTTGGCGGGCAAAGCTGCAGACTCCCGAGGCCGTCAGTTACGGAACTGACCGAGGACCAATGAAAAGTCCCCACGAAAAGATCCCCACGAATCATCTTCCAAAGTTACTACGTCAGTCCACCTCGTTGGAGGTCAAAGCCCCCACGTGTGAGATGATGGTAAGCAACCAGCAAATTAATCAAGGTTAGACCGATCTGGGGCGGGCGAGTGAAACTTCTACTGTGAGGCGTGACCTTACAGTGCATGTTCTCGTTCATGCAGAAATTCGGGCGCCCGACAAGTTTGCCAGCAAAGAGAGCACGCTCATTTCACTTTCCCGGATGCTCAACTTGAGGGGTCTATCGACTTGCCTGTGCAGAGCCGGTCTCATTCCGAGACTTACCATCACCCCCGCCCCTCCCCCATCACTCAAAATATTTTGAAACCATGGATGGCGACCGAGGCTTGAGGCTTCCAGTGGACCGCCCCTGGCATATTCTTGTGGCGGTGTGTATGATAATGTGGGGAGTTTACTTCAGTACATGAATCGAGTTTTGTCTCTGGGAGGATATCTGACTTCTCTAGTTTATGACCTCCCGGCATCTTTGTCGGTGCCATTACAGGAGCATCTGGCACTCCCCGGCACTCAATATGCTTATCTTGTGTCAACGCTTTACACGGCCTACGCGGCACCTAACACCATTCTCCCATTTTTCTCCGGATTTGCTGTTGACCGGGTAGGAGAGAAGTTGGTTCTCTTTGGCACCTGGGAACTGTCCTAGTCGGGCAGGTGATTTTCTCGATCAGTGTGCAGTTGAAAAGTCTGTCTGGAATGATCCTCGGGCGCATTTTCATTGGCTTCGGCGGGGAAATCATTGGCGTTCTTGGAAGCGAGATCACAACCCGTTGGTTCAAGTGAGGCTTCATCCTGTTTGCTGGAAATAATAATTAACATGCATGCACCAAACAGAGACGGACAGCTATCATTGGCTTTGGCAATGCTATTATCCATATCGAGACTGGGCTCGGTCGCTACACCTTTTATTATACCTAGGATAATCGAAGTCTCTGGTGTCGTGTATGCTGTGTGGTTTGGATCAGTGCTGTCCTCCGGAGTTGCCCTATCTGGTGCTTTATATCTACTAGCTGCCCGTGGTATTTCACCGATACATCAGAGCAACCAAAGTTTCGAGTCGATGAACTCTGTTCGTCAATTTCCTCGTGTCTTCTGGAAACTAGCTCTGATCTGTGTGCTGGGATATGGAGGTATCAACACCTTCCCTATTTCTGCACAGCGATTTCTGGCTGCATGGTTCTATCATGGGGACCATCGCAGAGCTGGAGCTGTCACAGGGTGAGTCTTCACGCACTTTTACTTGTATACCCAAGCTGACATTGATCTCCCAGGATACCATATTTCCTGTCTGGGGCTTTGGTTCCGTTATTTGGCCTTTTGTTGAACACAAAATTATTCCAAAAATACTCGCGATCTTTATGTGCGACGAACGTTCTGATGGGCACAGCACATTTACTATTACTTTATACTGCGCAACCGATCATGCCACTGTGTCTATTAGGAATAGCTTATGCACTGTACGGCGTGGCGTTCTGGGCTGCTCTTGTACGCTCCCTCCTCTTGATTGTGGAATCCATGTCAACAAAAACACTATTGGATAGTCAACACGCAGGTAATCGTGATGAAATCGGATATGGAACTGTTCGGCCTTCCACGATATCCCCCGAGCACCCTTCTGGTGCCAATGTGAGAGAAAACGAACCCCAGCCACCAGATGCGGATAGTCTCATCATACTTGGCTATGGAATTATTACAAGTTTGAATAACCTGAATACGGCTGTGGTTCCGATTTTCCTCGCCAAGGTTGAAAGTCTTTTTGGTTTTGCGGGCTTAGAGCTAGTCTTTTTTATATTGTCATTGCTTGGAATCTGTACATCATTTGAATTGTTGATCTCGGAGAGAGTTTAGATTAGAGACACAGAGCAAAGAAGCTTACTACAAACTCTGCGGGATTGAAGCAACAGATATTGACCCATTCTATGTAGCTTCTGGTCTGAGGGAATTGAAAATATATGGAGGTGCTTATGCATTTGAGATATCCTTCTCGGAAGAAAAATACAAATATGATCAATGAGAGGGAAAGACACATCAGAGGGAGTAAAAAAGTCAGGTACCTATTCACTTGCAAAATCTCTATATCCAGTTGCTATACTTGTGGATACCTCGAAGGTTGTGGCTGAGTCTATAACAACCCAAGGTTCCCGAAGCACTTGAGGCCCTCATCAGCCAATATGACTTCGGGCTTGCTGCAGTTGCTGCGTGTATTCAGATGCGCCAATTTGGAAACAATTTTTCGCCGATCGATCTGAGCAGCCAGGAGGGAGCAGATGCGGTGACTGCGGCCGTAACGCAGTGGGGAGAGCGAAAGCAGAAAGGGAGAGTGAATCAGAGAGGAACTTATTCTCGTACTGAATGTGATAAACCCGAGCTCTAAGGTATCAGAACCCATCCGAATAACTTAGATCCCATCTGGCGTATTATTTCTCCTTTATACTTAGTATAAACTATTGGCAATTTAATTTTGGAAAGGATCAAAACTGCGTTTGACGTTTAAAAATAAGCTAAGGAGAGAAGAGAAGAAGAAGAGATCCCTTATTAGAAGGTCTTCCTATAGCTACCTACGCGCGCCTTCTCTTCTTAGCAATAACCCTCTTATCATATAACTTACCCCTAATACTTAATCTATTATATTACTCCTAGTGTAAGCGTTATTTAATCCTATCAAATAACTTATATAACTCTCTAAAATTGAAAATAGAAACTAATTTAATAATTAGATAGTAAATAATATAAAAAGTTCCTCCTATAACCTATTCTTAAGACCTTACTAATAACCTCTATATAATTATATTACCTTAGGTATATTATTTTTTAGGTTATTCTGTATATAAATATTATCTAGTACTATCTTAAACTACTTTTATAAATTTTTAGGAAATCTAAATTTATTAAAATAAATCTTGTAAAACTTTATTAATAGTTATAGAATATACTTAAAACTATTAGCTATATACTAAGTTCTATTTATTATCTTATTACATACCGTCCCAAAAGTCTTTACCCACCCGCAATTCGACCCACCTACTTCCATTATATATATTTGCATTCACCTATATATTGCAGCATCATTAATGCATATAATCATTTACAATAAAAATAGGGTTCGAGCCCTACTAATTTCGCGTAATTTTCCAATTTAATATTTTGTATAATAACCCTGTGCGTCCCGTACAGCCTCGCACCGACGCTGCATACTCTGAATTAACCTATCAATTTTGTCTTACGATATCTCACTCTATGTATGCACAATAGCTTCCTTGAAGAACGTCTAAGTAGCCTTAGATCTTCCTATATGTATAAGCTGTGGATATAACTCGAATAATTTGAGTTTTAACTACCTCTATACTAGTTTAATTAAGTTTAAATTAAGTAAGTATAGAGGCTAGTTAGATATATGAATACGATATTTTTTAAACTACTTTTATGTCTTTTCTGTAGTGTGAATCTTTATATTATTTTATTAAAAGATAATACTAGATTTATATACTAATTTAAGTCCTTTTTTAAGTATATCTATATATAATATTACAGTATAACCTTATTTAATAGTTATAAAGTTTAACTTAAGCTCATATTATATAATAATAAGCTCTAAATAACTACTAAGTTAGATTATATTTTAAACTATTTACAAGATATCTTTAATATAAGCTTTTATATTTATAAGATCTTTATAGTAAGCCTTAAAGTCTATACACTAATATTAAGTTAGTTTACAGTTAGTTATTTTTTAAATAGAATACTTATTTAAAAAGATCTAATTTTAAACTTCTTCTTCTAATCACTTTTTTAGTTATTTACATATAAAGTGATTTCAAATTGAAGCTAAATATTTAGAGATTAGAATTTTATATTTTATTTAATACTTTTATATCTCTAATTCTTTAAGAATTTAAGAAATAGTTAATTAACTTAGATAAGAGAGTATTAATATACTTAGTATTTTATATATCTAAAATAGGTAACGATATATTAAAATAAGTATATAACGATATATTTAAATAGTATATTGTATTAGATGTCTAGTTTAAAGGAGCGATTTAACTGATTGATGCTATGTATAGCGTTTAAGTGTATTATATATCATTTTATAATTATACCTAAAATCTTTAGCAATTTGAGTTTGCGAAACTTTGTTTTTGTAAGCGTAGATAATAGCTCTCCTTTTATCAGGGGTAAACTCACCTTTCCGGCTTTTAAAAAAGCTATTTTCCATAGTGATAGCTATGTGGGAAGGTTATAAAAAAGTGAAAAGAAAAACATGGGTTGGTTGTTATGGTGATTGTAAGTGGGGCAGTGGGTAAAGACTTTTGGGAGGGTTCTGTATCTTACTATTTTACCTAATATTAAAACTATTTTTTCTAAAATAATTAATAATTAAATAACTTCTTAATATTAAATTCTTTCTTTCCTAATATTTTAATAAGTAACTCTAGATTAATAACTTATTCTAGTAATAGATCTTGTATCACTACTCTATATAACTAGTCTAACATAAATATTAGATAGATTTTAAAACTAGCTAGTAAATAAAACTTAAATATATTACTATAATATCTTTTAATATAAAAAAACTTATATTCTTATTACTTAGTTTGTCACGGGCCAAAGCCCAGAAGTGGATCATATGAAAGCACATGACCCAGGCACCTAATGTAAAAGCGCCTACCACGTACTAATCCCTCTTTTCTTCAAGATTAATATAAATAGTATGTTAGTCTAGTTTAATTAAATTAATAAAACTTTAGCTTTTTATATATATTAATCTTCTAATATAATTATTAAAATATTAGAAAGCTTTAAACACTAAATTTAAATTATATAGAACAGAATAGATTTTTTAAGTAATATAGATATTTAGAAACCCTTTTAATATAATAGCTGTCTTTAATAGATATAGTCAATAATATGATAATTAATATAAAGCTATTAGATATAAATTACGCTAATAGTAATATAGAATAATTATATATATTAATTAGAATAATTATTTATAGAAATAATCTTTAATACTAGATAAGAAGTAATTCTAGCTTTCTACTAAAATATAGATAGATAATTAAATTAAGATTTTTTATTAATTATAAATAAGACTTTTTAATCTTATACTATTTATAAAAACGTTAATAACTAGTTTATCTAGTAAATTATAATAGAAAATAAATTAAAAGTTAATAATAGTATTATTAGATTATTCTCTAATTAGTTTATTTATATTTTCTCTTATTTAAAAAAACTTATATAAAAGAATATTAAAATTTATATAAAATATATCTAAAATATTAATAGTTTCTATAACTTACTTATTTATTTTAAATTAGTTTATAGTAATTTTAATATCTAGATATAAATAGTTTATTACTTATATTAGATTAGTTAAAATAAAAGAATAGCTTTTTTAAGATTTTTATTATAATTAAAAAAAGAGTTTACTAATATAAATACTCTAAATTAACTTAATAAAATAAAGTAATAAATGTTTTTAAAAGTATTAAATAAATTAATGAATAGTTTATTTATAAGTTATAATATCTCTTCTATATATCTTAATTTAGTTGCTTAATTTTATAAGATTAATATAAATATAGATATATTAAATATTATTAAATTATTATTTTTTTAAAAGATTATAAAGTCTTTTAATAATATAGACTAGATATTAACTATCTCTATAAATTATATTAAATTATATATTAATTATAGATATAATAATTTTAATAATTTAAAAAAAAACTTACTAGATTATTAAAAAAGAAATATAAAACTACTATAATAAAAATTAATATTTATACTATAAAAGATTTAGTTATTAGATTATAGATTATCTTTAGCTATATATTAAATATCTAAATAATAAAAGCTATATTATTATTATTAAATTATTCAAAAAAAAGAAAGATTAGAATAATACTAAAAAGGAATTAAAGTTTAAATAATATATATATATATATAAAGGGTAAAACTAATTATTAAATAAAACAATATAAATAGTAATAAAAACTTAGTAATTAGTAATAGTAAGTTAGAAAATAAATAATTTCTATTCTAAGCTATAAATAAAAGTAATGAAAAGTTAAAAAACTAGATAGAAATAAAGAATTACTTTTTTAAATTAATATTAAAGTAAATAGAATTTAATTTATAAAAATATTAATTAATTATAGTTATTTAAATTATATTACTATAAATTGAATTTTTATTAGATTTCTTAATCTCTTATATATTAAGATATACTTTTAATAGTTTAATAAAATAATAGTAAATTAAAATTAGATTATCTATATTATTTATTTTAATATTAATATTTATAACTATTAACAGGATATAGTTTTTATATATATTATTAAAAATTAGATAGATAATATAATTTTATATCTATTTATATAAATAATATTATTATTTATTTCAATAGAATAATTAAAAATTCCTATTAAAAAAGTAAGTAAAATTCTTTAGAAACTAAAAAATACTAATTTATGATATAATATTAAGAAGTTAGAATTTAAATAGATTTTAATAAAATACTTCAAATTTATTATATATATAGATAAAAAAGTTTATATTAATCTAAAAAAGATAGAAGTAATTAAGATATAGAAAGTGTTTAAATTAGTTTATAATATATATAGTTTTTTAAGATTTATTAATTTTTATTAATCATTTATATCTTAATTTACTATTTTATTAATATTATTAATCTAATTAACAAAAAAGAATATATCGTTTTTATAAAATAAAGAATATTAAAAAGTATTTAAAGAATTTAAAGACTTTTTTATTAATATATTAATTCTTATATATTTTGAAAAAAAAGAAATAATAATAGAAACTAATATTTCTAGATATATAATAAAAGTTATACTATTATAATAATAAGAAAATAGAAAACTTATATCTTATATCTATATATTATAAAAATTATTATTAATAGAGTTAAATTATAAAATTTATAATAAAAAGCTACTTGTAATTATATATACTTTTTAAAAATAGTAATCTAAGTTAAAAATGATATCTTATTTTACTATTATAATAGATTATAAAAATTTCTATTATTTTAATAAGATATAGTATTTAAATAAATAATAGATATAATAGATAAGTATAATAATAAAGTTTAATTTTATATTTTATTATTAATTTAAAAAACTTATTATTTTATTAAATATATTATTAAAAAAGGATAGGATCTATTATAGGATATTATAGATAAAAAGCTTTTAAATTATTTCTAAATATTTTTAAAAAAATAATAATTTAATATAACTGATTATATAATATAAATAATATAACTAGATTAGATTTAGACTTTATAATGAATATATTATTTTTTAGAGAATTAGAGTTATAAGAAAAATAAAAAAAAGATATATAATAATTTTTTTAAAACTATATAATCTATAAAAGAAGTTTAGTCTAATAAGATATAAAATATAGATTATTAAATTATCACTAATCTCTAAATAAATTTAGATTAAGATTTTAATAGATTTTATTATAAATTTTCTTTTAGTAAAAGAAAATAGAATTATAAATTTATTTATTATTATAGATAGATTTATAAAAAGAATAATCTTAATTAGAATAAAAATTATTATATTAGAAGTAGTTATAGAAATTTTTTTAATATATTTTTATATATATTATAGGCTTTTAAAAATAATTATTAATAATAGAGATTTATAGTTTATAAATAGATTCTAATATATTATTTATAAGAAACTATTAATTTAATACTCACTATCTACTATCTTTTATTTATAGTTAGATAATATAATAAAGAGAGTGAATTAAAAAGTTAAAAAGATTATATAAGTTTTTATTACTTATATATAGAGTAATTAAAAAAGTTTATTATTAATAGTTACTATAGCTATTAATAATTAAAATATTTTATTAATAAAGCTATTATTTTTTTTTATAACTATTATATTAATCTACTAAATATTAATAAATATGAGATAATTAGAGAATAAAATAGATATTAACTTAGTTAATAATTATTAGTAAATTTTTTATAAAATAGCTATAGAAAGTTATGAAATAGATATAATCTATAATTATTTCTATAAAAAAAGTATAATAAAAGTAAATAAATAAATCTTATTAAGTAATATCTATCTACTATATTAATAACAAAATATAGTTTAACTTATAAAATATCTATTTTTAATATCTTTTTAGGAAATTTAATTAAATCTATATATAATATTAAATAAAAAAAGTCTTAATATTATATATAATCTAACTTAGTATCTTATTTAATATATACTTAGTATTCTATATTAAATTAATTTAACCTATCCTATTAGATCTTTTTTTTTAATTTATAAATAATATATAATTACTTATAATAGAGATTAATAGTAAACTAGAGTGTAAAATAAAAAAGATTCTAAAATCTTAAAAGAAATATATTAAAAAAGGAAGATAGATAGAAATTTTAATAAAGTAGGTAGATTATATAAAGATATTTTAGAAGAAATTAGATATAGTTAAAGATTACTTAACTCTAAATATCTATAAGTAGCAATTTAAGCTTATACTAAAGTATATCTAGTATAAAACCGATACTAACAGAGATATTATAATTCTCACATTGAAACTAGCGTAATAATAAAAATAAGAAGAGAGGTACTGTTATAGGCTTAAACCTAGAAGTAGATCATATAAAAATATATAACCCAGGTATCTAATATAAAAGCGCCTAACTGTGTATCAATCTCTTCTTTCTTCAAGATTGATATAAACAGTATATTGGCCTAGCCTAATTGAATTAATAAAGCTTCAGCCTTTTATAGATATTCTTCTTCTAGTTCTTTAATAAAGCTTTAAATATCTAGTTAGGATTTTTAGTTAGGAATTCTTTAAATATAGTAGTAGTAACAATTTTATATATTGTAGTACTACCTTCTTCTATAGTTAAATAGATAAATAGTAAATTTTAGCGAGCTCTTTAGACTTATATATTCTTCTAATACTTACTAGATTATATTTCTATAGATATAATTAATATATAATTTATATTAATAAAAAATATCATAAATTAGATATTAAATAGTTATAAAATAGTTAAAGTAGAATAAATTTATTTTAATATAAACTATTAGTAATTTGATTTTGGAAAAGATTAGAACCATATTTAATATTTAAAAATAAGCTAAAAAGAGAAGAAAAGAAGAAGAGATCTCCTACTGGGAGGTCTTCTTATAGCTACCTGCGCGCGCCTTCCCTTCTCAGCAGCAACCCTCTTATCACATGACTTGCCCCTAATACTCGACCCATTACACTTAGGTTTATATATGAGCATCAACTTCCTCTCTTATTTGCCATGCAGCCTATTTCATATTGACTAAATTCCATGTCTTCTGCCCCTTCACAACGGAACTTGGAAATTTCCTTGAGATCTGAAAAGTTCAGTTTTTGTAAGGGGGAGTGGCAGCGTGTCAGAGTTCGGGGGTGAATGATTCCATCTCAAAGATTTGCTTTGCCCGCCGTTCCACCGAGGTCCGTGCCCCTTGCTTGTATCCACTACCCCTCAACTCAGCAACTCAGAGCATCTTTGGGCTTCCATAAGAGATACTCCCAAGCTCACCGTCAATTTGAAATTTGTCCCCTTTGGACATGAGTTCCACTGTTTCCTCAGACCAAGCACCAGTCTCCAGCCTGGAGACATTACCAGATGGTCGGCGCCTCTTTGTTACTTTGGCGGGGCCAAGTCGGCACGATGGAATTCCGATAACGATTGTCTTGCCAGGGGTAGGATGCAGCATTACAGAGTGGGTTGGTGTTCAAAAGCTCTTAGAACAAAGCTCGCCAATCCTTCTTTACGAACGTTCCGGTTTTGGTCTGTCGGATGAACCCAAAGATCCACCAACAGCATCAGACATAGCCAATGAGCTCCATATGCTTCTACAGAAACTATCTATTGCTCCACCATACGTGTTGGTGTGTCATTCATACGGAGGAATAATCGGGCGGGAGTTTGTGGAGCTACGACAGCGTGCTGGAGGGAATGATGACGTGACCGGAATGATATATGTCGATGCGAACCAAGAAGACAGCCTTCGACTGTGGCCAGATCCCGATATTGCACCGATTGCGCAAGGGTTGGATTGGTATACTGCAATTGGACTAGCCGATGAAAAGGTTATGTCGGAAGATGAGTGGAAGGCTGTTGCCGATGGGCAAAAAAGTGCGAAACACCAAAGGACGACACAAAAAGAGATGGAACAATATGTACCAAGCTTTAAAACTTTAGCAGCGAAACGGCAACTCGAACGGGATCCACCGCTACTCCACGATCATCCTGTCAGCGTTATCAGAGGTCACCCTGAGAGAGATTTGAGAAGGGTCCTCCGCATTGCAACCAACATTGGCAATGGATCTGAAGAGCAGAGACGGCAGTTTGCCACGAAGCTGGAAGCTTACCCAGCCATTCAAGGGAGTATTCAAAGGGAGATTCTCAAGTTGTCACGGCGAAATAAGTTTGTGGATCAACCAGAGTGTGGACATTTTATTCATGTGGTAAAACCGGAGACTGTTGTCGAAGAGATAAACTGGGTGCTAGAAAATCAGTGAGATTCCGTTGGAGCACAATTGATCATATCACCAGATTCAATTAACCAAATGATGAGGACGGGAAATACGAACGTCCGTCCCTAGGTCTACTACCATGACAAAGAAATTGTTTCCCTTTGGCTTCCATAATCATCTAATACTCAGGAAGTCATGTGATGGGACGATAGCTCAGTTGGGAGAGCGTGCGACTGAAGTTCGCAAGGTCGCTGGTTCAATCCCGGCTCGTCCCATTCTTTTTTGATCAACAATTTGACTTGTATGTTTACGAAACTGATCCATGTTTTTTGTTCTCTTCTTGTCTTGCACAGTAGATAGCATTGTACAGGAACAGAAAGGTTTAGAATATCTATCTAATTGGGCCCAGGCCCTATTTTTTAAAACTGCCAAGCAGAATCCTCTGGAATTCACAATGCACACATTGCTAGATACTACTATGAATGTAATGGCAGACAATTCGAGCAATAAGAGTCTATGAAACAAAGAATTCCATCCATGGATAAGAAAAATAGGAAGGAGTGAGAAGCGTAATTATTTCTGCTTATTATGTTGCTTTCTATCAATGGCTTCTTCCTTATATGAATAGCTATCGAACTGGCAAACTGACAAGTAACCAACCCATGACCCTTCCCTTTCCAATCGTGTATGATTTCTTACCTATTTTCCAGTGTATTTTTCAGTGTATTTTCCAGTGTATTTTCCAGTGTATTTTCCAGTGTATTTTCCATGATTGCTTCATGCACTTCCTCCTGAGGCACCAAGGCACCTCCTGCACTACAATGGATACCATCCTTCATAGTCCTATTTAACAAAATTAGCCACTTTAGAAGGCAGTATGAGTGGGGTGAAGAGGGACTTTGGGAATGGATAGAAGATAATGTATGAAATGTGGTGTTAGGCGGCGATCATGCTACCACCTAGTCAAATCTTTTGTAATACTCTTGGCTCATGATGTCAAAATGGCCGATTTGAGATCATGTGATGGGACGATAGCTCAGTTGGGAGAGCGTGCGACTGAAGTTCGCAAGGTCGCTGGTTCAATCCCGGCTCGTCCCATTCTTTTTTTGATCAAAATTTTTAGATTGTAGTGAGGATTTGCTGATGATGCTCACCTAACAACCCCCTATAGACTAGGATGGAGACCATGAGAGCTTGAAACGTATAAATGAGACGGCATGAGACATAGAGATACATATGTCAAACTTCGAGATCGGCTTATGGACCTTGGTTATATTGAAATCACAGTTCTGTGTATTGTGCTTAACACTATCGGGGTTATTGCGGACACAGTGAAGATGACTGTGAGCAACAATCACTTACTTTATTGCTTGGATCAAGCATAGTGATGCACATGCGTTATACGTGCGGATTTGGATCAGAAATGGATTATTCCTATTTCATGCATGCCTTCGGAAACCGGTCTTGTCCTAAATGGCCCAGGCAATATTTGCTTCAGTGTGGTGTGTTTCACATACTCCTACAAGCAATCCATTTGATCTTGTCTTTGATAAGAAACAGAACACTTGCCCCAATGAGATTTCATGTTGGTATAGTACTTGGAAATATTGTCCTTTATACTACATTTAAAGACCACAGTCAAATTATGCAATCGCTTCAGCACCAAAAAAATACGACATGCCTTTCTGTACAATTATGATATATGATACTCTAGAAATATTTTATAAGACTTTGCGATTCTGAGTAACTTGACTGTTCCTGTGGCCAACCACGGACTTTTTTATGCTATTTTCGAGTAAGGATTAAGGATTATAACAAGTATCAAATAATGATTGGCGGAACGCAGTGGAGCCACACTATGTGACCGTCAAGGGTAGTAGGTAGGCGAAATGGACGTTCGCGAATGACAGACCCACTTGTCTGCATAAATACAGCTTCTGATTGGTCGACATCGGTACCACATACTAGGTACCCTATTGCCGATACTGTACCAAATCTACAGCTTCCCTTCGGCCAGAGTGACTTCCAATACAGGTACCGTATCGAAGCCCTTTACTTTACCACTAAGCCCCCTTGGGAAGTCGTATACAACCGTTTTAGGAAGTTACCCAGGTGTTGACTTCACCTGGGCACTGTTTACTAATTTAGCTAGAAATGATCATGTGACGGACCAAGCATCGCGTTCAGCCATTACTAGGCTGGGGGTCCGGGGGGCGCCTAGCCCCCTGGTATGACTGGCATACTTCCAGTAAAATGCTGTTTCTCTTCCGGAAGTGATGGGTAAGTTAAGGTGAAGTCAATGGAACTCGGACTGTCACTCATAGTTACTTCCGTCAATATCTCACCCTTCTTGCTAGGCAAAGTTCTAAACATGCTTTCGAATTTTGGATATCATATTCATATAAATCTGTAAATATACTTTTACGCTCAAGTTACACAGCGCCCTCCTCTAGTAGTTTTCTATCAAGCGGATATTCAAACAGTTGCTAAAGCCTGTGCCCCTCCTCTGCCCTTGATCCTACCAGGGGTAACGTTGGTCATGGTTATAAAAGCTATCTGATGTCTTATAAAAGCATGATCTGGTCTGACAGAAATGACATTGTGCTAGGACAAACTACAAGCCGTCGTAGCTTGATTGTGAGCCAGCTCGATCATAGTATTGGGCCATTTACTAACTGAGTTTCTTGCTATGTGACTCTAGATCTACCAGTTATAGCGATTACCTCTGTGCCTCGTGCTCGAGCATAATACTCTAGAGGTGTGAGTTATGCCACTATCCATTCTTCCAAGATTGTCAAGGATTGTACATGGTGGGCTTAGATAACCTAATTCGCATTTTTGCTCAATACCAGCTTTCCAGTAACCTACCCAGATCTCACTCTTAATGGAAGAAGTTCACAGCGCCTTCCCTATCGGGTCAGCTGATTCTATCATCGACAATCCGGGTATGTCTTAATTATTCAATGGCTGTTAGAAATCAGAGCTTGCGGATCGAGTTGAAACATTGGCTCTTAGAATTTGGAGCTTTTGGAGCTTTTGGCATCTGGAATTTCTACTGCGGTCTATAATTTGTTGACTGGTGTACACAGGCGACTTCTTTCAGCTTACTCCGTACATGTTCAATAATTCTCTGTTGCTTTATCACTATCATGTGAATTAAAAATGAGTGACAGAGCTTTGGTGATTAGTTAAACGATATAATAGTGGTCTTTACCTCTTTAATAAAACATAGGGTAAAAAGCATCCCTGCTCGGGTTGTTCGTCCTGTGAAGAACACTGTTCGAGGAACTCTACTAACCTTCTGAACACAGTGCATAAATTCTCAATCCTGAGCATCCCTTGGGACGATAGCTCAGTTGGGAGAGCGTGCGACTGAAGTTCGCAAGGTCGCTGGTTCAATCCCGGCTCGTCCCAATTTCCTTTTTGTTTAATCCATCCACATCTATTCGATATGACATGGACATCAAGCTTTTTTACTTTTCTTCTAGTTTAAAAAGGTGAATGTATAGGTACTTATTTTGAGCTAGCTACTAGATGGTGGGTGAATGTTGAGTAAGTATGCAGTAGAGTGAAGAACCAAAATCTGGAAGGCTTATTTTACTAAATTCTATTTGTCATTGTCAGGAGAGGGATCAGGAAAACCAATTCTTGATTCTATGGAAGATCTCTCAACTATGGTTGGGGGAGAGTCTTGAGATATGGAGAAAGGGAGAGGGAGAGAGATCGGAGAGCAAGATGGAAAGAAAGATACCGGTCACGTGACCCCAGGTGCCTGGCTTCCAACAGTCATAAAATCAGGCAACCTTCATGAGGAAAAGGTTTAGTTTGACGGAAACTATAAGGAAACTCAGGAGAGAGGAAGTGTGCAAATACAATAAATACCAAGCAAGCAGTAAACCCCAGAACAAACAAATCAAGCAAATTAGCCAGAAGTGTAGGATGCATGCCTTATACATACATTACACAGGGCGATTCCAATGCTCTCTCTAGCAGCCTCTGTTACCCAGGTGTGGATCTAACTTACAGGACAGTGTTCTTTTGATTAAATATGGAGGTATTCTATTATTTCTTAGTATGTATACAGTGGGTGGGAGAGAAGTTGTCCAGAAACCAGTTTACGGTGAACACCCCGGAGGTTCAGGGTGATATGGGACCGTCTTGGCACTTATGTAAGCGGTGTTTTGGTACGGTCCTCAGTTTTACTCAATGTCATGTGACGTCGTATGGGTATGTTTTAATAAATCCCTAGTTGTAAAGGTATATGCCTGGGAGCATAAACGCAGTCAACTAGACCAAAAGGCCATTATGACAGAACTCTTGTTCTGTCATTCCCAGGTCCGCCTTATATACTAGCAACTCCAATATATATATATTGAACCCCGTGACACTAGTAAGCAAAAGGGGACCTATAACTAGTAGTTTTAACTAATTAACTGGTTGTATTTCTCGACCTCTGGATAACCTTGGAATGCAGCATTCCCTATATTTGTTTCTATGTAGGGAGAGAGGGGTATAGGAAGATAGTATGCTTAAAATATATATTTGTATACCAATAGTTAACTAATATATATATATATATAAAAGCAATAAATAGAACTATTTTTTATTCTTATTTTATAATTTTAAATTTTCTAAATCATTAAAAATTAACCTTTAAACCTACTAATTTTACTCTATCTTAAGTAATAAGATTAACGTTTTAGATTAATAACTTAGATTATCAATAAAAACGTATAAAAAACTAATAGAAGTATTTATATTAAGCGTAGAGAGAAGAGGAAACCCTAACTTGGAAATCAGCTTTACTAGTTTACATGATATACTATTAGTATACGGTCTACTCTGAAAATATTAATATCAGTTTTAGCTTCAATAGAATAAGAGTGGCAGGAAACACAAATGTATATATATGTTGGTTGTATCTGACTATAGTGAATGATGTACCTTGTGTGTGTAGTGTAACGAAGGGTGTATAGGAGAGGAAAGGTTAATATGACAGGAATTATTATTTTTATATGATATTGTAAACAAAGAAATTTATTGTTGCCACCTCAGGCATCATATCACCCTGAATATCCAGGGTGTTCACCCTAATGTGTAATCACGAAGTTATTAGAATCCTGATATAAATACCTTATTCTTCAGGCTGCCAGGCTCCTAGATAATATAATCGGTAAACAAGTTACCTATATAAGTGAGTCGCCTACCTACTGTAATGTATTAATTTTAAATACATTTTTCTCAATTAAAACGTTATTAATTTTAATTTACTAAACTATAGCTTTCTCTAGATACGTATTTCTTCTATAACCTTAATTTCTATATATACTATATTTTAGTAATATCCTTATTTAAAACTATAAAAACTCTAAGATCTACGTATAAACTTAAATAATTTAAGTTATTTAGATCTTAATTAGCTTTATATATAGCTTATAAACTTATTAAACTAAAAGATTCCTTTTATAGGATATCTATCTATTTAATTAAATTTATTTTTACTTTTACTTCTTATTAATAATATATAATTTACTATTTTCTTTAACTAAAATTATAGCGCCTTATAATATAAATTAATAATCTTTAATAAATTAATTTAATATATAATTAAATAGATTTAGTAAATTTTAAGAACCTATATAAAGTAGAGTTTTAATTAATAAAGTTTATTAATAAAATTATTTTTTAGTAAAAAAGATTTTTAAATTAAAATTCTAGTTTAATTTACTACTCTAGCTTATTAGAAAGATTAAAGTTTGAAAATAAATATTAAATTTTAATAGCATTTAATCTAAAAAAAAGAACACTAAACTAGTAGTTATAAAATTATTTTTAATAATTTTTAATTTAAATATTTTATTTTAGGTAATAAGTAGACCTTAACAAGTCCTATGGGAGTCATCCTATAGGACTATCCTATGGGACTATATAGGAGTCTTATTAGGTCCTATAGGGTTACTAAGTATAGGATTAAGAGCTCTAGTCCGCTCTTATAAGACTTTGATAGGAGTTTTATAGGATTATAAATAATATAAATATCTCTAAAAATATGATTTATATAAGTTATAAATAATAAGAATGTAATTTTAGGTATTAAGATTACTTTAAGAGATAATAATTTAATAAAAATAACTTTAAGTAAGTTAAAAATTATATTTAAAATATTTAATATTAATTATATTTAAAATACTTTATATTTAAATATTATCTTTAAGTCTTATACTTATATAAATTATTATCTTTTTAATATTTAGTTATTTTTTATAGATATACCTAACTTAATTTAACTATAGGAAAAGATTTTTTATAGTTAAAGATATTTAATTAAGTCTAGATCTTCTTATCTAGATTAATATAATTACTATTTTCGTTATTATTAATAAAGTCTAAGATATATTCTAATAAAACTATTTCTCTTTATTTATCTATTTTAATATATTTATTTATATTTAATAAAAGTTTATTTTAAATCTTTTTATTAAGCTTTATTTTAATATTAAACTATAATAAATAGTAGAGTATTATTAGATTTTAGATTATTATTTTATTTAATAAGTTTTCATAATAATAATAAATATTATATATAGTACTAAAAAGATATTTTACTTTTATATCTATAATAAAAATAAAAAAAATATTTTAAGTAAGTAAAGTAAGGATTAGAAATATATATATATTCTTTTTCTAAAAGTAATATAAATTTATTAAACTCTATTTTATTAACTATTAATATAAATAAAAACTAGAATAAAAAAAATATATTAAAGTTTAAATATCTCTTTAATTCTTTTAACTATTTAGTTACTTTTTATATTAATAATATTAATAATTAATCTTTTATAAAAAAGCTTATTATCTTATTTTTAATCTTTACTATTATATTTTTCTAGAAAGATAGTATTTATCTTTCTAGTTAGTATTTAAAATACTCTTTAAGATAATAATAAAAAGATTTTTTATAGATTTTAGATTAAGTAGAGAGATTATTTTTAAATTTAATTTAATTTTATTATTTTAGTATTTAGAAAAATTTTAGTTTATATTATAATATAAGAATTATTCTAATAGTATATAGACTATTATAAGCTTTTTTTATTAATTTATAGTATATTAATAATTTCTATATTCTAGTTTTAAAAATATAAAGTATAGTCTTTTTCTAAAATATCTATTTATAATAAAGATAAGTAATTAATTATTTAAAATAGTTAAATAGTTAATTATAAACTAAAAATATATTATATATAGTTATAGTTTTAATCTTTAATAGACTAATAGTAAATTTGTAAAATAATTTTATAATATAAAGTAGATAATTAATTTATTATTACTTATTTTTATTTAAATAGAATTTAAGTTATTAATATTTTATATAGTACTATTTAAAAATAATTTATAGATAATTAATACGCTAAAATATAAGATATATTAAATTCTATTAAATCTATATATCCTAAATTAATATAAGTTTTAGCTTTTTATCTTAGAGGATAAAGAATATATTTTATTATTATAGATTAATATTAATAAATATAATAAAAATATAAATCTAATTAAGTAAAAGAGATTAGTTTAGAGCTTAAATAAGAAAAATAGATATATCTTTATTAGTATATAGATTATATCTTTTTATTACTTTACTTATTAAAAAATATTATTATTTTTTTTTAACTATATAATTATAATTTTATTATTTTTAGAGTTAATCTTTATTAATTTAAATAGATCTTTAAAACTAAACTAGATTATATATATTAAATAAGAAACTTAAATAATCTTTATTAATAATAAGAAATCTATTTACTATATTAATTTATAAAAACTATTAATTATTATTTTATTATTAGATATATTATTAATAATAATTATAATTACTTTATTAATAATTTAATATTTTTAAAAATCTTAAGTAGAATCTTAGTAAGATAGATACTAGTATATTAACTATAAATAGATATAAAATCTAGAAAGATCTTATAATAATCTTATTTTTAATTAACTAAATAACTTATAATTACTATAAATATCTATTAAAATAATAAAATCTAATAATCTAGTATAATTAAAAGTTTTATATTAGTAAAAAAAGAAAAAAATAGTTTTTATTATTTTATTTAAATAATTAATTAAAGATAATAATAAGTAATTATAAAGATTAATAAAGTAAGAGTTTATTATATAAGTTAAATTTCTATAATAAAATCTTAAAAATCTTAATACTCTAGTATTTAAAAAAAAACTAGAAGTTTATAATAAATTTAATTTAGATATATTTAAATCTCTATTAATTAAATTTCTTTTAAGTAGATATATAAGTAGATTATATAGAATAGAGAAGTAAATATAAATTAATAAATAAATAAATATATTAATAGTATTTATTATTAGTTTAAAAGATTATTTAATATACTATTAAATTAACTTATTTTATACTATAGCTTTATATATATAACTATTTAAATATATCTCTAATAATTTTAATCTATTTAAAGTTAATAATAAATAAATAATCACTTTTTTATATTTTTAATAAAATACTATTAATCTTTTAGTCTAATAATAAGCTACTTAATTAAATTACTTCTATAAAAATAAAGTATAATATATATTAAAATTTATTTTATAAAAAGAAAGCTTAAAATATATTTTTATAGTATAGTATTATTATTTAATAAATTTAGTTTTATAAGTTAATTTAATAAAAGATAGATAATATAAGATTTATATTAATATTAAAAATATTAGATAGAGATAAAATATAGAATAATTACTAACTAATTAATTTATTTAATATAAAAAGATTATTTTTAATATTAAAGTTATAGATAGAAAATAATTAATTAATTCTAATTATTAAAAATATAATTTATAAAGATTAGTTTATCTTTATATAAGTATTATAATAAAATATAATATCTATAGATTTAAGTATTTAATAAACTTAAGTAAGTAGAATAAAAAAAGAATATTATATTATCTTTAATATTCTTATTTTTACTAGAGTTAAAAGATTTAAATCTTTTTAAATAAAGTTTACTAAAAACTTTAATCTTTATTTATAATATATTATAAATAAATATAGATAGATCTAAATAATCTATATTAATTAGCTAAATAATTTTATAAGTTAATAAAACTTCTATAAAACTTTTATAAAACTTTTATAAAACTTTTATAAAACTTCTATAAAACTTTTATTAACTATTTAAAAAGAAGTTTTTAAAGTTAAATAAAATTTTTAAGTTTTAAGTAAATTATTTAATATTTTTAATATTAATTTTTTATTTTACTATAATATATATATAGTATTCTTAAATTATAAAAACTAAATTAGGATATTATAATTCTAAAGATATTAAAATAAAATAAAAATTATTAGTATTTAATTTATTAATTAAATTATAAAATAATTAAAAAGAATCTAGAGTATATATTACTAATATAAATATATATTTTTATAATTATCTAGTATTAATCTTTTATATAGTCTCTTCTTTCTTAATATATAATTTTTTAGAAAATAAATATATATTAACTTTAATAAATAATCTTATAATAAATTAATTAAGATTAATATTATATTAAGATTTATTAGTTTTAAGAGTAGTAATCTAATATAAAAATTTCTAACTATAATATATAAAATAGAGATTAAGTATTTCTTATATACTAAATATAATAAGAGTAATATAATAATAAAAAATAGGAATTTATTAACTTAATTAGTAGGCTTATATATCTTAGATAGAAAATACTTAGTAAAGTTATATACTTAATAGGACTATATAGGAATCCTATTACCCCTATAGGACTTCTATAAAGGTGCTAGGGTTTTAAGACTAAGATTTTCTTTAGTCCTATAGGACTAATGGGACCAGGAGTTAGGACTAAAATCTTTTAAGTCCTATAGGACTTGTTGAGGTCTAGTAATAAGATATATCTTAAAAAAATTAAATTTATTCATATAATTAATTCTATTTTATATTTTAGTTTTAACTATCTAACTATATAAACGTTTTAATACTATAAAATAATTAATATTAGATAGTTATAAAAAATAAGATAAATATATAAATATATAGATTAGAATAATATTATTTTTTTTATAAAGTTTATTAAATTTTAGAGTTAAATAATTTTTATAACTATTAAAAATTAAAAGTTAATATTATCTTTTTATATATAAAAAAGTTAATAGAATAAATAAATTTTTAAACTATTAAAAATTAATATTATTAAATATCTAGTTATTTAAATTAATCTTAAATTACTAAATCTTTAAAAGATTATTAAATTAAAATTTAAAAAAAAGTTTATTTTTAAAAATCATATATAATAAGAATACTTATTTAAAAGTATTTATATACTTAATAATAATTATCTATTTATAATTTTTAAATTATAAAAATAATTACTAACTATAATATTTATTTCTTATAATAACTTTTATAATCACTATTAATCTTATTATAAAACTAGTCTTATTAAAGTTATAAATATTATTAAAATTAATATCTTTTTTAAAGATAGTTTTTTAAATAAGTATAAACTATTTATTAATAATTTTTAGATTTTTATATTTTACTTATTTATAATTATAATATCTTAAAAAACGATTTAAAAGTTTAAAATATTTTTTTATAAAATTATAAACCTATTTTTCTTTAACTATTTAAACTAGTATAATTTTACATACTATAAATAAAATATTTATAATTTTTTATATAATAGCAAATTAAAATACTACTTTATAATTATTAAATAGAAAAATCTATTTTTAAAAAGATTCTTTTTTAATTTCTATTAATTTATATAAATTTATATATATAATATTTCATTAAATAAAACTAGAGAGATAGTCACATAAAGTTAAATATAGTATATTAAAATAACACGCTATTTTATAAATAGAAGAGATTTCTTTATTCTGAAAAGCCTAAATAACTAATAAGATTCTACTTTCTTACTTAATTAAATTTCTTAAAATTTAGGAGCAAATTAATAGTATAGTAGATAGTTAAATAAATCAAATCTAATTTATTAACACGTTTTAAGGTAAGTAAGCAACTCGCTTACATAGATGACTCGCTTACCAATTACATTAGATAGTCAAGATAAAAGAGCTTCCCTCTCTTTCCCTCCTTCCCCTCTCCGTCTCAACAATAAATATCAACTTGCCCTTTCTTATTTCTCCATTAGAAGTGAAGTTTAAGGAGGATGCCAAGACAACAAAGGGTGTTTTTTTAAAACCTGACATTCTGATAGATAGACAATCTTTGAATTTCCCAAACAACCTTATAGGGGAAAACACAACACTAACAGTATAACATATACTGCTAAGGATAGTACTAAGTAAACTTTCTTCAAGTCAACTCTGTACCATTGATTACTAGTCTTGAACAGCAAAAAAAGTGGGACGAGCCGGGATTGAACCAGCGACCTTGCGAACTTCAGTCGCACGCTCTCCCAACTGAGCTATCGTCCCATCATATGACAAATTGCTACCACAATTGACTCATAATCTTTGTATTTTTTCATGATCACACCAGAAAAAATATTGATGACACAGACAACAAACATTCAAATTGCTCACAGGTTGTGAGATCAAAAAAATGGGACGAGCCGGGATTGAACCAGCGACCTTGCGAACTTCAGTCGCACGCTCTCCCAACTGAGCTATCGTCCCACTCATGAAAAAATTGTATTTCTTTGACATCATCACCCATAGACAATTGGGTATCTGAAACATGAACTCTAAATCCTTTCCGAGGTCCTCTCAGGCTTCCAGGGTTCCAAAGTTCACAATCCATCTAAGCCCTCTGGTATAGTGTAGCATAATTATTAATACTATGCATAACTAATTATCGGGAAGATGAAGCCCTGGAGGGAGCCCTCAAAATTTCGGGGTTATATGCTGCATGTAGCCTGCATGAGCAATGAGTGGGTATATTTCAGACTCACCTAGGCATCCATTCTCGGGTCATGGGGAAATGGAACCTTTACAGTAGAGGTACCATGCGTATATTTCATCTATACACCAATAGTAAGAATAGCCCATAGATGCCTTACTACAGTTATAACAGTCACCTGAACATATTTACATTGGCCAAGCGTTAAGTCCTCAGAATATTAATAACATGTTCCAACCTTGGAAGTTCCTATCATGAAGAACGAAGCCCTTCGCACCTACAAGATACACGAAATGGAGAGGTCTTTTATTATAGAGTTCCTGCTTCTTGATATGGATTACTAGCTTATACTTGTCTGTGTGTAGATTTAGATAAATCTTTACACCCCAGAATTGAACGACAGAATACAATTTCGAGTCTGATTTAGAGAGCATAACTTCTAATATAACTGAATGTTTGTCTTATTGGATTACTAGGTGGTCGCTCTTTAGGGTCCTAGCCACGGTTAGATTATTTTCCTCTCAAGGATCCTTGGAAACTTAGTTGTATTATAGTATGTATGTATAAACCTAGAAAGCTCTATTGGTAGAAGTAATTTCCTACTCAACGGAGCTGTGCACGGCAGTGCTTATGGACGAATGTTCAAGAGTAGGTATTCTGAGTAGAATGGGCTGTTTATAAAGATTAAAAGGAGGGATTACTCCATCTCGCGCGGATAAATTTTCATAGAGTTCAGTAAGGCTGTGAGGAAGCTATCCCCTATATTGAGGTAGCTTTGTTGTATTTCGTTCCTATAGTTTTGATTTGGCGTGCGGTTATAATAAATCAGATGCTAGAAACTAAGGTCAATTGCCGAGAGTATGGTAGAATATTGTTGTTATGATAGAGATGACTTGATCGAGTGAAGCACTAAAGCTCATAAGGAAAATAGTGTGAAGATATTGATAAATTTAGCTTATTGTGCTATGAGGTTTTTGTTTCCTTGTTCACTTTCTGACCCCGAATTACCCATCTTTACCTTGATAAAAGACTCAAAGTTATGGTGAATTTTGATGAGATCCCATCTAGGAAATCATATGTGTTGGGTGCAGGGCGTAAGAATCTCCCTGTGTCGGGATCCCTGTCTGGATGCCTGCTTGTTCAGGCCCTCCTGCCGTAGATAGATTAGTCGCGAGAGAGAGCTTCTCTCTCTCTCTCTCTCTCCTTTCTCTCTCGGTCTCCCGCAATTCAACGGCGCTACGTGCCCTTTCTTGCCCCCTGTTTCCCGTTACCCTGAGAAGCAGGAAGATCATTATGAATAGTACCTAGTTAGATGACTGGGATGGATACAATACGCAAATAAGAGAATAGCTATGGAGATCTAGACGAGAGAGATGGGGTGAAAGACCCAGAAGAGAGCCCCGTGACCACGGTGGTCTCATTATGTTGAGAAACCGGAGTACCAACAAAGGTATATCACCCAATGGTGAAAATTGTTGAGATGATTGGATCTGAATCAGTGGACCTCCACGCCGTTTCATAGGTAGTAAGTACGAGGAGCAAGGACTACCCCCCGGGGCGCCTCTTACTACTTATATCCAGGGATGTGATAAGCTTTACTGTTTTTTTTTTTACTAAAATTTAATATTTATCAAAATAACACATGCAGACTGTGACAGTGGCTCATGAGGCAAAATCAAACTCTCACCCACATACATACATGGTTGACTGCAACCGACATTTGGCGATAGCGAAGCTACCCAAATCAGTCAAAACTCGCGACTCGCATAGATCCAGGTATTGATGTCATACTTTTTGACATGCTGACTGACAGTTCAAATCGTGTCTCCTAACAAAATATAGATTTTAAGATTGTACCTCCATTTAAGAAGGACGATTGGTTCATACATTCCAGACAAAAAGCAAAAAAAGCAAAAACATACAACAGTGAGGATTCGCTGGTGGTCACCCACCCAACTACTAACTCACCGGCGTGTGGCTTAAGTACGGCTGAGCGGACGGGAAGCCCTGTTCTCCACACCCTGTGGTCGTATGTGTCAAATTAGTGCTTGCTTTGTTCTTGTGTCACTTTTCATGGACCCACTTGACCTTTACTGGAGGTGCAGCACACAATTTCTGCGGACTGTATGCTATCATTACGCGTTTTTGCATGCCCTGAAATTAGGATCATCAACATCGAGTACCCGTACATACTGTATGTATACACAGTAAGCCCCATTACGGAGTACTTCCGTACCTAATCGCACGCTCCACTAACGATCTGCATTGTACAGCCTTGCCCTGCCCGCACACTTTGCCAGCGACGTACATCATATGTACATTGCCCCTGGGGCCGGCCCCCCAAACCTGGCCCTTCAATAATTTCCCTCAAAATATTTTCTACAATAATTGAGCCACGATATAATGATCAGCCACAAGGTAGCCATTCCTGGCTGTACACCTGCAGTACAAACAATATGTGGGACGCCATAAAGATCTCGAAGTCCGTAATCCCGGAGCCTTTTTTTTCTTCTTTCAGACCTAATCTCACTTGTACATTTTAGATCTCAGTCACGAGACAGGCATAACTTGCACCAAAAAAAATGGGATTGATTGCGCAACCCACGTCAGCGGAGACTCGAATTGCATCCCTTCTGGCTGAGGATGGTGCTTTCCCTCATGATGATATCTTCACAAACTTTCTATCACGAGCCCGCGAAGGGAGCACACGTGTTGCTTTTCATAACCCTGATGCAGTAGGTAGTCCGACCTTTCCTCAGTTTGTTGCAGATATCATTCATTTGCGCCACCGATTGAGGGAAGAGGTTCGCGACCACCTGGATGCTCATGGAGTTTTGGAAGATACACTGCCCGTATATGTTTTCTCGGCCGCAAATTATAAGTTTTCAGTTGCTGCGTTGGCGATTCTGGCTCTAGGAGGATTGGTCGTTCCTCTGCGTGAGTCCCAATGACCCGAAAAGAGCATCTAAAAGAAATGCCAATCACACAATTCTCCTAGCACTGGCCCTAAATTCCGAATTTGTCTCCCATATTCAGCGAAAATCGCCTGTCAAGTGCATCTTGACAAGCAAGAAGTGCTCCAATCAAGCCAAAGAAGCCCAGGCTTTTGCCGCGGCCAATTCTTTGCCCCGCATCAATGTGCTTTTGATTGAGCCCATGAATGACTATCCTTCGTCACTGTGGGCTATCAGCGGGCTTGGAACGAACAAAGATATTTCGATCCCGGAGTCACGCCCTGGCATTGTCATGTTCACTTCCAGCACCACCGGAACCCAGAAAGGGGCGATTCATAGCAGGGCATGGTGTGCCGGGCTTGCGAGAAGGCCCCAGGCTCCAGACGATGATGCTATTCTGGTTGCTCGGCCTGCTAGCTGGATAGGGGCTTCCATGCCACTCATGACAGCAGTCCTCACTGCATCCCGCTCGGAGGTCATGGACCCCATGGCTACACCAGAAGAGATATGGGAGCGGATTCGAGTGCATGGACTGACATACATTATGTCAGGCTGTGGATGGTATGAGCAGCTAGCGCGGTATTACAAAAGTAACATCGAGGCGCATCCGCGAAGACAGGAATATCTAAATGCCATATCAAAAGTGCGCGTGGCTATTATTGGCGCAAGTGTGCCCGTGCCATCGCTTTTGACAATTCTGCGAGAGGAATTCAAATTGCCATTACAGTTACGTTACGGCACAACAATCCCCTAAATGAATACACTACACACATCCTGCCGTACGTTTATGAAACAACACATCACCGTGGTCACCCGTGGACCTCTCTACCTGCCTGCCTCATTCGAAATCCGCGGCACCTGGGGAAGGCCTCGACTATGTAATCAGCTAGTGCTTTGGAGGTTTTAGTATGGGCAACGCGCCTAATTCAAAGAGTGAAGTTATTTCTCCTCAAGATACTCCGTACTTGAACCGGGCTTCCTGGAGACCTCCTACCCTAGTATCCTTCATACTAGTATTTCCTCTACATCTTCTGCTTCGCCGAATCGACCTATTTACCCATAGTACTCTACTAACGCTACATTAACCTATTTTAAAAAGTAGACGTCTGTGAAGGTACCTCTTTTTTTTATTGCAACATAATTCTGCGCGAATGAATTGGGGAGTTAGGCCAAGTTCGTTTTTAGTAGATTCGGTATCGACGGCTTTGTTATCGGGAAGCCCTACTAATACCACCTTTGTTTATCCTAAGAGGAATATTTGTGCTATTTTAAGGTTTTAGGCGCACTGGGAATTGGCTATTTCGAGTAATGGGCTTATGTGCAGGGAATAGTTGGGTGGGTATCCCCCGGGTGAGTTTAGGGTGAGAGCCGCGTTATGTTCGCGCGACCAGGGTTAAGAAGGGTGAGTGCTCTATAGAAAGAATGAGAATCACCTAAATGGTGCTGATACTGCACTGACAGCCTCAGCTGAATGAAAAGAATGGAGCGTCATTCCAAGGTTGGATTCGGCCCTGGAGTAACCAGCCAAAATGTTTTGAGGCCAAGACTAAGACGAATACAGTTTCAATTTTCTACGCTTTTGGCACTCTGCAACAAGTACGCTCTCGCTGGGAGCTCAGCAATGGGCTAAACAAAGAGCCATAAGAGAGAAGCGTGTAATTTGTTAGTTTAGGCTTAGGGGGCTAACACTAAGCCGAATATAGTTTTATTCTTCTACGCTAGCAGGCCGAACTCAAGATCCACTTATGCACTCCAGGGCTGCCCTTTTCTCAGTCACGACCAATTACATCCATTTATGAGTTACATTATGCATTTTGACATTTTGATCTATACCTAATCTATTTTAAAGTCACAAAAAAGGGCTGTGAACGCTAGTTCCCATTTGGTAAATACGATGCACAGCTAATAAGAACAGTGCCCCGATCTCAATAAAACTTAGGGGCTGAAAGGCGGATATAGTCTACACTCGTATAAGCCTCAGCTTGATATGAAGAGCTGAGGCTTCGCGGTACCTGGACTTTCTCTTATAAAAGGACAGAGTACGAGCTCGACAAATTTCCTTTCTTCACCATAATTCGAATCTTCAAACATTAGCGAAGATGAAGTTGCTTCTTCCAACTTCTCTGTCGGCTGTTGTAGCCACAGCTCTAGCGTCGCCCTCGGTTATTACTGATCCTGGCACTATCAAGGGTGGAAAGTGCAGTAGTGGACAAGGTGTGGTCTATTACAAGGGCATTCCGTTTGCCGAGCCTCCCGTCGGAGACTTGCGATTTGAACCACCCAAGGCCTACAGCAAAAAATACTCCAACGGAGTACTTGAGGCAACTGTGCCGGCTTCATCCTGCATTCAATTTGGAGATCAAACTGTACCATCTGGATCAAAATCCGAAGACTGGCAAGTTGCACCTGTGAGCTGAAAAACCTCGATTGTTGTTAACCCATTTGTTCTTCTTTAGCCTCTACTTGGACATTTGGGCTCCATCTACCGCGACTAGAGACTCCAAACTTCCTGTCAAAGTTTTTGTCTTTGGCGGATCTGATACAGAAGGCGGCATTGAGTATCCTCTGTATGATGGTTGTAACCTGGCCGAGAAAGACACGATTGTGGTGTCACTGAACTACCGACTGGGGCCTCTCGGCTTCTTGGCATTGGATGGTGCCGGATATCATGGTAATCAAGGAATTCAAGATCTTATTCTTGGGTTCGAATGGGTTCAGAAAAGCATATCTGCCTTTGGCGGCGACCCTGTACGTGATTTCACCTTCAACTTTATCCCCGGAATTCTGGACTAGCGTTAATTTTGCAATGCAGAAAAAGGTTCTCGCTTTCGGTCAATCAGCTGGTGCCACAGATGTGTACACTCTTGCTACTCTTGCCGAGGCACCATCTCTGTTCAAGAGCGCTATCATTGAATCGATTGCTCTGCCCCAGTTGACAAACAAATCGATTGCTCAAAAGCTCGGTTTGTCGTTTGCGAAGCAGCTTCAATGCGGTAGTAAGGATGTAAGTGGATGACATCCCGCTGCTTTAGTACCAGGCTAAACTCGCTTTAGAAATCATGTCTCTTGTCGAAGTCATCAGCCGAGCTTCAGAAGGCATTCTATTCCGATTCGTATATGAATTCAGGTATCGGGGGACTTGCTGTAATTGGGAGTTCCAGTAGCCAGTCTCCTGAATTCTGGCCAATTGTTGATGGCACAGTCGTCAAAGAGAATCCTCTCCACCGCGGTGCACAAGTCCCGACTGTCTTCGGCTTCAGTGTGTAATCCCTTGTATTCTGTCGAGGAACACAGTCAAAGCTAACATGTGAAACTTTCAAGACCAACAGGAGGGCGCTTTGGCCACCATCGGGAAGTATCAGTCGCCGGCTCTCATTGCAAACCTCACGGCGGCCGATTACAAGTATTTCCTCCGAGGAGACTGGGGCTATGCTGCTACAATTCTCGAGAAACTTTATCCTCTATCTAGGTTTGAATCCGAAGCCAAGGAGCTCGGAATGACAGCAGGATCCGGTGTCTTCAAGGCTATTGCCCAGGTTCTCACAGACGCGCATTTCAAATGTCCGACATACCAGAGTGCACTCAGTACTGCGCGCAATGGTCATCTGGCGTGGGCCTATGAATTCACTCACAATGCTTCTTGTTCATGGCTGGATACCCTTGTTCCCATCGCAGGGGATCTGTCATTCCTTGGCGCCGCTCATACTGCCGAACTCCCATTTGTCTTCAGCAACTTGGATTTCAACTACACTGCGGAGAACTACACCTGTAGTAGCTCGCAAGCTGAGCGAAAATTAAGCAATGATATGATCAGCTTGTGGACCGCGATGGCGGAGAATGGCAAACCGTCAACCGAGGCTATTCAATGGCCGCAATTCAAGATCACATCAACAGGCTCGAAGACCCCAGGAATGGTCTTTGGCGATTCGAGTACGCCCGGAGAGATTGACTTCTCTGTCTGCAAGTTATGGGCTCAGATCAGTGCCGTGTTGGATGGAACAAACACCACGGCCACAGGAACCTCATTTCCCAGCAGTGGTGGAAAGCCCACTGCTTCATTGGCCACCACGGCCTCACCGACCAGTTCTTTGTCGTTCAGTGGTGGAGTCACTATTTCACCTTCACTTGGAGGTTTGATCTTTTTGGGTGCTGTTTCAATGGGATCTACTATCCTATTCTGAAACCAGAAAGAGGTTTGAAAAACCCCCGATGTTCTAATCATCAAGATGGACGGATAATGAAGGGGATGTTAGTTTGCAGTCAGGCTTAGGGTAGACAGCCTCCCTGTCTCCTACGATATTACCATACTTTACCATATATTTCTGTTTCTTTCCTCCGGTGACTGAACTGCTGAAACGGGTAATGAAAAGCTATAAACATGTAACCAAAAATTTTGCCGACTTTCATCCATCGCCCGGGTGGTCTAGTGGTATGATTCGCGCTTAGGGTTCACCCAAAGCATACTTGCGCGAGGTCCCCGGTTCAATCCCGGGCTCGGGCCGATTCTTTTGTTACATTTTTTGCTTGTTGGCGGAACGCAGTGGAGCCACACTATATGATGGTAAAAGAGTGGTATACCAGAAATTCTGTTTTTTTAATACGAATGATAGACCCACTGGACTGAGGGGCTAAAGTTTTTCCGGGTCGAAACGGCTTTCTATTGGTCAAAGTGGCTTCCAATACAGGTACCGTATCGAAATCCTTTACCTTACCACTAAGCCTCTTTGGGAAGTCGTATACTCCCATTTTAGGAAGTTACCCAGTGAAGTGGGAAGAGCGCACTGGCGGTCTGACATCGCAGACAAGACGGTAGGGGCGTTCAGTGCCTGACGGGGATCATCGGTAGGAATACGCATACAATGGGAGCATGCAATGGGCAGAAGAATGATGCTTTCTTGTAGTATGTAGGACGCTGAATTGCTATGCTATCATACTGAGTGCTAGAAATACCCTTGCTACTGAGGCGTAGCTAGTGGCGCAGCTAGGAGAGTGGCGCTGTTCTCCCACTACACCAGGTGTTTACTTCCTTGTTTACTAATTTAGCTAGAAATGATCATGTGACGGACCAAGCACCGCGTTCAGCCATTACTGTAGTGAATGCATGCTGCATCCACTACCAAACCTGCGTCAATGAACTTGCCTGTTTTTGCCAGTGTTTCTGATTGATAAGATTGATTGATAGCTAGCTGATTGGCAGGAAGGAGCATAAGAAGCAGACTCTCTTCTGTCTTCCTTGCCTTCGTCATGAATGGAATTCTTCGTTTTTTGGACCTTACTCGTAAGATTTGCCAGGCATTACAATTACTAGGCTGGGGGTCCGGGGGCGCCTGGCCCCCTGGTTATTTATCTTCCCACTCTTCATGGATCGTCATTGTCGCCAGCCAGATCTAATCAGTGAGAGGAGTATATCCAGACCAGGACACTAAGAATACAGAAGAAGGAAGCAATCTATCTAATCTTGACTGATCATCTATAGGATGATCGTCTTATTGGCCATCATGGATTCTTGACCATACTGCAAGAATTATCCTGACGTTCCACAGTTCAAACAAACGTATGCTTGCTGATGAAATCTTGGGTCATGATGCATACATCTAGACTCGGGCAGATACTTATGACAGGCATACTAAGAAAAGCACTACTATCTTGCTGCATATCTTGGTATTTAGAAGATCTACTCAGGTATCACATAAAAACCATAATACGAGGTTAGGCCCACAATAAGAGAGTCTAAATCGACGAAGAAACTAAATCTTCGAGAAGTTGGTCTATCCCGTACCCTGGGGAAGTGGGGCACCCGCCCTACGCTCTCTCAGCTCTCGTAGATATTCTTCTCGGGGTGAGTCTAGACTTCTCTTTTTCGCACATCTCACTGTATTTGTGCCACCTTGCGTGCCCCTAATTTATCTTTATTGTGTACATGTCAGGATCGGTGGCCGAAGTCAGGGTTCTCTGAGGCGGGAAGCCCTAGGGGTTACTTGGCAGGGCAAGGCATTATCGACATTGCTGCCCGATCAAATCCTGACCCTACTATCTGCGTGTCTGCCTTAGGTCTCCTTTCCTTCTTCAGCTTAGTGCCTTCTTCCATAGGACCTCAAACTCTGTCGATTTTATTGAGATCTCTTGTGTTCTGGCCAGTCCGACAGTGAGAAATATTTAGTTAATCGTTCTGAGCGTTTGACAGAAAGACTATCACTTATAAGCTAATTGCCGCTCATACAACCGACCCTCCATCAAATAATCAACTAGCTATACTTCTATGGATTGTATGTACATGGTGTCTTTATATCTTTACATAGTATTAAGCCGTGGAGATATGCTTATCTAGCCGGTGATTTATCAATTGACATTTTCTAACCTAAACATGCTATTTAATAAGTAGTGTTGACCGCTAATACATCTGTATTGTGATACGAGGCAAGTCCTCCAGAGAAGAGTCCAATTTGACGCAAAAAACCAAAGGATCAGGGAAGTAAGATCTATGGGGGCAGAGAGAGAATTGAATGGCAAGTAGACAAAGATCTCGGGATCCTGAGTAAGCAGACAAATAGATAAAATAGGTAACACGGTATCTATGGGACCTAAGGAAAGTCGTGATCTGGTTACTCCAAGATCTACCATGGAAAAGGTTGCTCAAGGCTTATATAATCATAGTTTTGAAGTGTTTACATCATCTGCCCGGGTGGTCTAGTGGTATGATTCGCGCTTAGGGTTCACCCAAAGCATAATTGCGCGAGGTCCCCGGTTCAATCCCGGGCTCGGGCCGATATCTTTTTTGTTTAAATTTCCTGAGTCTTTTTGCATGACACGATCTTTCTCTCAAGATTTTCCCATACTATGGGAGAGAAGATATAAGAAAGGATTATTACGGTGTCAACCATTTCTTTTGAATGTTATGGAAATCATATCAAGTAGTATTGCTAATGCCTACTTCTACAGGAGACGATAAATGGACGAGACGCTGAGTAAAGTTTGACAACTTTACTATATCTGAGCTAATATCTGCGTGGAAAGTCTGTATGCATCGGCCTATTAAATAGGCAAGGTATGCTTTTACAATTAGTAACTATACCGCGGGGGAGACAATTACTAGCCGAGGACTAGAGAATGATGAGGTTGAAAGGGGATATTACCAATAAGGTTCACGGGTGTTACGGATATACTAATCACCAATTAGTTGCGGGGGACGTAACCCGGAAATGGGCCATCGGGCGCTAACCAACTTCACAGTTAGGGCAGCATACGAATAAAATCCCTACTGGCTATACCAGTGGGGAATGGACAAGGGTGTTCCTATGTTGCAGGCGCAGGGGTATGTGGAGACTCTCCGATGTACTTTAGAACTATATCCTAAGACGAAGAGAACCTTGGAAGTTCAGATCAGCGGATACACCTATAGGGAATATTTATTTCACGTATTGTAGTGGGGAAACCGCGCCACTTCCTACATGCGCCATTTCCTGCGCCATGGCAGCAAGGGTATTTCCAGTGCTCGTTTCCAGAGGATAGCAATTCAGAGACCTTCATATCACCATTCGTTTACGCATTGTATGCTTGTAGGGAGCCTACTTCCTACCGATGACCCCCGTCGGGCACTGAGCACCCCTATCGTCTTGTCTGCGATGTCAGATCACCAGCGCGCTCTTCCCACTTCAGTATCTAGCTCTTCATTTTCAACCCCACATCGTTACTTGAGTATAGCCCTGGAGGTACCTTAGAATTACTTGAGACCTATTGCTTGGTAATGACGTGATAGCCTCTATGAATCGATCAACGCCGTGAAGACCGGTGTAGATCTATTTAGCCCTCTACCTGGAACTAACTAGGTACTTCCAAGGTCCTCGATACCCTCAAAAAGACTTGGTCCGTACAAGGCCTAGTAGACAAGGGTACAGTCGAGAGACAGATCATTGAGACGTAGCAAAAAAAGGTGTTGTCTTTGTAGCAGCAGCTAGAAAGTGGATTTATAATGTGTCCACTTCATTAGTAAGATACCTAGTGATACGGGGTCAATGAGTGCACTTTTAGTGCACGGGTCGATTCAGCTAGCAGATGGGGTGAAAGGGGCTGAAAAGGCTTAATTCTCTGAACTGGGGGCAAATCGCATGCTAATAACATACAGAACCAGATGATGGAATAATGGTCAGTAATTGGAATCAGCGGGCATCAATGATGGAGCTTAGGAAGCAATTGTAGAGAAGCATATTCCTCTCACTAAATCAGGTAGTTGGTGGGAGCTGAACAAGAGAAGCAATGATCTACAGCGGCTAACCCGCTGAAACGGGTAGAAAAGGGCTGTGAACATTAAGCCAAAGATTTTGCCATCATCCATCCATCGCCCGGGTGGTCTAGTGGTATGATTCGCGCTTAGGGTTCACCCAAAGCATAATTGCGCGAGGTCCCCGGTTCAATCCCGGGCTCGGGCCGATTCTTTTTTTGCTTCCATTCCAGTAAGCCTGACTATGAGTGTCCTCATCCAAGCGGCGGCAGCCAAATAGGAACCTTGGAAATCCCCGCCTAGCAGAGGAATGTTCGTACAGCGAAAATTGGTTTTTATGTTTTATCTAGATAGATGAATATCTAGACACGGAGGAGTGGACTGTCCACCAGGACGCTGCATCAGGGGATCGAACCCATGCTACTAGCCGCTCCCCCATTTTATAGTTGATCAGTGTCGATGACATGGCCACAGAGGAATGTTTGTCGTAGGTAAAGTACCTGTACAGGACATGCTTAAGGTACAGAGCGAATAGGAAACTACAAAATGTTTACACATTGTTGTTTTTTCGGGACAAAGGGGGTCATAAGATAGAGTAATTCCAAGGTTCGATTTCACTCAACTATCTCCCAATAGCAAAGGCCCGGTGAATGATATCCATGGATATATTGCTTTCCATGATTTAATCCTTGGAATGGACTCAGATTGACGCCAAACACAATGTGTCAGATCCACTGATCTGAGACAAGCAGCCCACTTTACACTCGCCCATCAATGTTTGTGTTTACTGGCATTGCGCAATTCGCGTAGGCGTAGCCAAGGCAACTATCACATAAGGTCTTTACCTCGAAGATCCTCTAATGAGCGCCGGTGCCCCCTTCTTACTTAGTCGAGTGGGTGAAACCCGTAAGCACTAGACCCTTATGCTCAACCAATGCTTTCACTCCTGGAATTTTGAAGAATTGATACCAACCTTGGAATACTAAGCTAGACTCAGTTTGAAATTGGTGGAGTAAGAAATGCCCTCTTCATATTCCAGTTTAGTCTGGTGGAGGAAGCCTTGGGAAAGTCGTATATACTAGGTAAGAAGTAGCATCATTATCGGTATAGCAAAGCTCAGTGTGTGCGTGCCATATACATGTTTTGTTTTACGAGGAAATTTGGTCGCACAAAGCACGGAGTCGCTTGAGGGCGTGATATATGTCCCGGCTATTATAAATAGCAAGACAAGTGTTCCCATGAATGCTTGCCTTAGTATAGATCCAAGTGTGGTTTACGGATTTAGTGGAAAAGAATTTAGAACTTTTATGATCAACGTAACGTTTTTTGGGCATTACATCAGCAACAGATGCCAATTTGGCCTCGAGCTGCGTAGCTCTTGCTTAGCATGGTATGACGAACGGAAATTGTTTGATTATTGGATGGCTAGAATCACTCAAGCTCCATCAACGACAGGCCGTTTTGTAGTATACGATTTCAGCTTCTTACAGGGATACGTCAATTTGGTAGGTAGGTTTTATAGGAGCTGCAATTTCTCCATGTAAAGTGCATATGTAGGCGGCATTTTGGGCTTTAAGGATACTTTACACGTCCATCTTCTATCTTGACCATTCAAATTCCTCACATATGTTGGTAACTGGTGGAAATGCATGAAAATTGGAGGAATATGTATAGACCCTCCGATGTGGAAGTCAGCCTATACGGTGTCCATTATAGATGAAGATAGTGTTTATCTTGCTGAGTTCGGATTGATTGTATGGACTGGCAGTTAGTCTATACCAATGGAAATAATGGGGTGTTATATAGGTTTCGAACTGCGAGATTCAGCGCGATACGTGGACTTAGAAGAAAGTCGCGTGTCTGTGTTCAGAGGGCAAAAAAGAGGAAAAATGTATCGGCCCGAGCCCGGGATTGAACCGGGGACCTCGCGCAATTGTGCTTTGGGTGAACCCTAAGCGCGAATCATACCACTAGACCACCCGGGCGATGGATAAAGAGTAATTATTCAAAAGGGAACATTCTGAGACAAAGATTGTGTCATGTAAGAAGACTCAGGAAATTGAAAACAAAAAAAGATATCGGCCCGAGCCCGGGATTGAACCGGGGACCTCGCGCAATTATGCTTTGGGTGAACCCTAAGCGCGAATCATACCACTAGACCACCCGGGCAGATGGATGAACAGGGATCAAATAATGGCTATATGAGCAAAACCATCCATAAATCATGTGCAAAGCAACTTCATGTTCGTATTCCATGTATTCCCCTACTATTCTGAACATTCAACTTGTTCCAGCCGAAAGTTCAAAAGCTGAGTCGAATAAATACCAAGCTCAAACAGAAGAGATTTCGCAATAACCAGCTTAAATGAGCACATTCCTGACATCTAAACGATGTATCCACTGGGCTTGTTTGATACTGCTCTTCCTTTTCCATAGATTATCATTGCCTGCCCCTTGGAACTTTCTCCTGTCGTGTGCTCTATCGTACTGTGGCTATCTTATTTTGTTGTCTTTGGCGCTATCATTTCTCATGCCATGGTTCGGCAATCCTGGGGTGCATTCCAGGCCCAAACCACTGCGCCTGTAGCGGAACAAGCCAAGGGAGGAGAAAGATGGTGTCATTGCTACGTAGCTAGCAACGACTATATCATACACGGTCACTTGACCTTTCCGTTCTATCCTATCCTAACAGCGCCAGGGCAAAAGGCTAGAATTCCAAGTCCGGCACCTTGGAACTGCCCAGGTGCACACGCTATATATAGGCTTGAGTTCGTCACATCTCATCTTAGGTTAACCTGAACTATCCCTCGCCAACTTATCTGAAATAAAACATCGCCGCTCATCAGAATGGTCATCTACGCGGACCCCAGACCTTGTACCAACTGTGGGATAATGCAAGAGGGGCACACAAGGATAAACTGCCCGGAAATAGAATGCTTTGGGTGCCATGAGCACGGCCACATAGCTCGTGACTGCCCGAACACCGAGTGCAGATACTGTCATCAAAAGGGTCACGCTATATCCCAGTGCCCCAAGCTTACGCGGAAAAACCTTGGCCAACAATCAAACCGAGTAAACGACTCCCCTTCACCTCTCCCTCTGGCAACTACTCGAGCAACAAAGTCGCTTCCGCAGCGCGTGGAGCCCCAACCCACCGCTCCTGTGGGCAGTGCCCAGGAGACCTCCTCGGTTGGCTTTAAAATATCTCAGAGAGTGCATAGCTGCTAATTTTGATACAGAAATCCTGGGAAATAACTCCAATGGTTGTGTTTCCAAACCTTCACGCCACCATTTGTCAGTTAGCTTCCCGCCTCGCAACTGATCCCGATGTTTACCTGCAACGGCTTCCATATAATTCTGTGATCACAGCGTGTGGGGGACCAAAGAAGTTGGCCGATATGCTGTTGAAATGGATCGATCCTCATATTAAGACCCTTGAGGGTAAATTGATTCAAACAGAAGAGTATGTGGACCCCGTGCTTGATAGTCATGGCTTCTGACATCTCCAAAGTCTTCTCAGAATCCAGGCTAATCAGAACATTCACTGGTGTCCCCACGGAGGCTATTTGGACATTGTCACGGACTCAAGAAACCACGAATACTGGCGTGCCTACCCTGGCCAATCTAAAGCCCCTCTCGTATCAAAATCCACAATCGGGCAATTCTACGTGGATCCCGGAACACACTGCATTAATTCGTCATTGCACAAGGACAAGGATATCGAGCAGCAAACTGGCTTAAGCTATGGGAAACACCAGGGGAGACACCACTATCAAGTATCTTGCGGGCCGTGGCTTTGAATGTTCTCGAGATGACAATGTGTCGTGCCTTTGAGTCACTCCCAGGGAAGACTTTAGAGAATTATTTTGGACCAAGAGAAGACGGGAAGCCATACACAAATCTTGGGTTAAACATAATCCCCCCTGTTTTGCAGGGTCTGTCCTTGGGTCCTTCCGCGCGGAAACTCTTCTCGCTAGACCTGGAGAGCTCCATGGACTCCGATATCAATCAATGGCCCAAATTCCGGTATGAATATGGAAAGCAAGCGGACAGATCGAAAATCAATTTTCAGCGCCCGTTGATGAAGTCCTCAGAGCTTCATGGTTGCTTTCAAGATGCCGTTCAGCATCTTTCGTTAAAGAGGTCTTTCTGTGCCAGTGAGCCACTGCCACACCAAATTCTCAGCAATTTTGAGCTTTCGCAACAGTTGAAAGAAGACCTAGAGTCAACCAACCTTCCCTGGGCTCTTCCAAACTGGAACCCCGAAGCCTTGGTGGGGTTTGCTCTGGAGGACTTCTGGCAAGAAAAGCCAGACCACCTGAGCAATACAAAAATATCTATTCCGAACCAATGTCAAGATAGTGGCTGGAACACCACAAACTCTTTGACTTGGGCTGCAAACCCCATCTTGAGAGATCTGACAGGAGCTTCGCAGTCCTTCCGATCGGTACAAGAGAGTGAAATAAAGTCGTCTGTTCGATTTAACCAATCAATTATCCAGCATAGTGGATTACGTGTGAAAGATATCTGAGATACTTCACTTCACAGCAGCTATCACCAAAATTCCCGCAATTCGCCCGTACGCCGGTGACAACTCGTGTGTCTTAACAAGGGCCATACGGGAAATTATGGATGAGCCTGCAGGATCCCAGGGAAACCTGACACTCGAGAATCTTCATCCCATGACTCGACTGTGGCTGACTCGTCGAGGATTTGTCTAAGATGAAGATATTTCTCTCTTGCAAGAAAAAGGAGGCGGAAGCCTTAGCAATGCAATTTTTGTATTGCTGCATGTGGCCCCACGTCATCTTCAAAGTGCCCCTACAACAGCCTCTATGAGCTCATTTTATCGATCAAGAAATCGACATGCACCAAATTTTCATATTGATAAAGCCCATATCAAAGCTATTGGTGAACTCTAGGAACAATTAAGTAAGGGGTTGTCAGTTGATTCTGAACACCCAGCCAGTGATTCAATTCAGGAGGTCATCTCCAGGGAGTTGGCATTGGAGTGCGATGTTGGGGAGGCAGAGGTTGCTGAGAGGGAGGATTTGGAGGCATCTGGGGCCTATGTTGATAACGCAGGGGTTTATACGCTTACCACTGAAGCCCTGTTCGCAGTACGGGAAACGAAGGCTCGCCGTGATCATACCGGTAACCGGGAATTTACCATTGGAGATAGAACTCGACAAGATCTCCTGAATGGTCGCAGATACAAAGGCACTTTGAAGAGAAACCACTTGAGTGTAACGATACATTCGAGCATTGAGCTGACCATTCCCGTCGAGTCCGCTCCAGAAGAAGTGATTGTTAGAGTCGAAATCAAACCAATTGGCCAAACCCATCCAAATCTTTGGGCACAAGAGACAAGCGCAACCGAGCATGGATCACGGTTGGCTTTTCGTGTGACGTACAAAAGAAACGCCGTTGACGAATCTCTCTTTATCACCTCTGATAAGCCCAGAGATGCCTACAAGGCTAACTCATTCGTGCATTGGATGGAGGGAGAAGGCGTGGAAGACATCCATGGATAATTCAAAGACCAAGGCAGTTTGTTGTTGTGAGCAAATTGCATCAAGTGCTCCCTGAGGGTATTCCAGAGGCTGGCTCTTTTTATACGGACGATCATGCTACCTTGTTCCGCGCCCGAAAATTCACGCCGACTGGGAAAGATAGAATAGGTACAATTTGAACAATACCCGTCGAAATTTCGATGGATCTTTTCAATGAGAGTGTGAGTGATACTACGTTGGGATTTGAGTAATAGGAACAGCTGGGTGTTCGTTTTAATAGCAACGCAGATCTTCTTGAAGAGCTTCATTCGTATTCGAGGGGCACACAGAGGGCAGTACTCCTCGAAGATCGATACAAAATGGGATGCACAGCTCAAGAGTGGAACCGTTCTATTTATACCTAAAAAGAGGTCCACGTACCCTGTATACTTCAATCAAAACGCTAATTGAAGCGCAGACAAAAGAAAGAAATAATAATACCGAGCAAAATTCTCTCGTGGATATTGTATAAATCTGTTGGGAAAATCCTGCTATTTTGAACATAGATCAACTTACTAAGTAAACCATAGGACCTCGGAAAGAGTCGGAGATTCTTCGATCGTTTGAATAAACGGCACTAGGCTTATAGAGCCATCTATAAAACTAACTCTCCATCAATCGCCCGGGTGGTCTAGTGGTATGATTCGCGCTTAGGGTTCACCCAAAGCACAATTGCGCGAGGTCCCCGGTTCAATCCCGGGCTCGGGCCGATGTTCTTTTCTTTTTTTTGCTCCATTGATTTCAGGATCTGTGGCATTCTTATTGCCTATGATCAAGAAAGCCGACCGGAACTTTAACATGGCCCATCCTTGAACGCCGTTACCTCTGTGTTGGCAACAGGCTGCAAATCATCCTTGATCTTCGTGATAGGAGAGGCTATGGGGCAACTCAAATGGGGTTGGTTCTACGCAATGCCCCAAAAACTTATCGACATACAGACCCTTGATAGTGCCGGTCGAGGGCCCATCGGCTCAATCGCGATCTTGTTCCAGGAAACGAGAAGATTACTCGCTTCTTTTGGAGCAGTGGTCATTATACTTCTACTTGCTTTGGTCCGTTCATTCAACAGATCATCAGCTATTTCACACGGTTGACTGATATACACAGCGAGACAAGTGGTGCAACCACAAAAAGATTGGACTACTTTGCCCCCGCAATAGACTATGACTCTGTATACTCCACGGGACTTTGGTCTGGGGACAATATGCTGGACCCCAGTTGCCCATCAGGAAACTGCACTTGGCCAAAGTTCTGATTCACTGAAACATGTAGCCAGTGCTCTGAAGTTACAAGCTCTATGGACCTCAGGTGCAAAAAACCGGTAATTATTCACTCCCCCCGGTCAAAGAACAGACACTTCTATATGTATCTGTGACATGTCGCCTAACGCCACCACAGGGAAATTCAACTGAATTTAACCAACGTTTTCGATTGCATCAGTGCCCTCGTGGTCAGATTTGCCCTCATGATCAGCTTACGAAATGAGCGGAATATCTTGGCATGTTTTTCCCGCTCATGAGAGAGATATCTATGTGAAACATCCTCCGACCAATACTCAACCATTTATTTGGCCAAGCAATCCTCTGATGGTCATCACATATGCTGAGATAGGTTACAATGAAGATTACCTCCACTCGGATCTCATTGGCGGGATCAAAGTAGACAAGGTTACGGAGTGTAGCCTCCCGAGGTCGATATTTGTCTTCTTGATTACGAAGTGTCCGTTCAAAATGGCAAGCCAGATATAATTACCTCAGTCATCGATCACGGCCGATTATTTTGGAGAAAGACTTCTGATGACTTTGTCGCCTTGAATCAAACGCTCTGCTGGAGACCGACATCTGGCCCGCTAGAAATAGCAATCGGGGATCCCATCAACGAGACATATGTCTAGCTAAGCCCAGTTGAATTTGCGTTTCGTGGTATCTCCTACGAGACAAAACTTCACGAGGACGTGTTTGTGGGGTCTATGATTCAAAGCTATGCTGATAGCTCCAAATCCACCTCTACCCCAGATGGTGATCCCAACAATATTCGTATTGGTTCTGTCGGTCTTGAAAAGATAATGTCCAACGTTGCCAAATATATGAACAAATAAGCATTACGTATCAATGGCTCAGATGTGCCCAGGTGGACGGCAAAGCTTATGTCACCGAAGTGGTCGTGGAGGTCAAGTGGCCTTGGCTCACCCTTCCGACCATACTAGTCGTGTCCGGGACTACTTTCATTGCGATGGTTATGATTAGAAATAACAGGAGTGGAAGACCTTGTGGAAGTCGTCTGTGCTAGCCTTTCTCTATCACGGATTACATGACGCCGACAGAGAGATGCCATGGCCGCCAGTGTTATGGAGAAAAAGGCTGAAGAATTGGCTGTTCAACTTCGAGCACCTGAGGATCATGGAGGCTTGGTATTAAAAGAAAATAACAATTCGGTGTAATTTTGAGTGAAACACCGCCTTGAGAGCTAGTATTGATTCCTTTCTATATAGAACACTTATATGAAGCCAAGACAAGTTGATGAAAACAAACGACGACCTAGTTAGTATGTTCAGTTCGCAATCCATATCTTCCAAAGATATCGGAGCCTGTAAATGCCTGAGATTCCAGGCCTCAATGCAGCTTGACAGCCGTAGATTTCGAGAGCTTCTCTCTCTCCTCCTTCCTCTCTCCGTCCCACAACACAATGAATCATCGTACATCCTTAATTTCTCGATCAAAAATGTACAGAACAAAAGTAAACAGGATCGAAAGCTGACACCACACCAAACTAGCCCTTGGCACAGCCAGGTGCCGAACAAGAACATCTCGTGCGCCATTGACCCCTTGGGCGCTACTTCGTATACGAATTTGTATGTCATCACCTCCTCTCTCCGGGGCTCTTCCGAGACTCTCTGCTTTTCTCAGTAAGTATAATAAGCTTCGGCGATCTTTATTAACGGTTTGTACGATCTCAAATCTGAAGAGGTCTCTGACTGATTGCTGGATTTAATGGTGCGTGGAAATATCTCAAAAAAGCAAAAAAAGGCCATCAGGCAAACAAGCAGGACAGCTGGCACAGCCCAACACAGCCCCAACTCTGTGCCAACTCCGCCCGACATCAAAACTCACGCCGGTGAGCCACAATAGACCTTTGGCTTAATCTCCATCTTTCTCAAATGAAACGACAAACATGAGTTTTGGCTTCAGCATCGGGGATTTCCTCGGCATCATCAAGGATATTCATCATATTCGAAGAGTTTTCAATGGTGCGCCCGCTCAATTCCAATATCTCAACGACGAGTAAGGCCTCTGGTAAAATTCAGGCGTTCGCATTACCATACTGACTGGGAGACTCGTAGAGTGAGGAGACTCTCAATCATAATACAGGATGTTGAGACGTATATACCAAACGCAGCACAGAAAGACAAACTTGAACGGATATCAGATGATTGCAAAGGTCTGATTCAAGATATCTGGGCTGTGATTGACAAGTACAAAGAAGTGGGCCAGAGTTCCAGCATCAAGCATGTTTGGAAACGCCTTAAATTGGACCCAGAAGACGTCCGAGAGCTCCGGGATCGAGTTTGCAGCGTCATTGAGTCTCTCACTGCTATCAATGTTCGCATCACTCAAGACCAAGTTCAAGAGCTTGTCAACTACAAAAACGAGGAGCAGCACCAGAAATATCTTGACTGGCTGTCATCAGAGAGCTTTGAAGCTGATTGGGGCAAGCCAGCCTACCAGCCAGGGACTGGGCGGTGGTTTATTGACTCACCCGACTTTCAGACTTGGATCCAGTATCCGGGGCAAACATTATTCTGTCCTGGAATCCCCGGAGCAGGAAAGACCAACATGGCATCTATTGCTATAGATGAGTTGGACCGTTGCCATGGAAGCGATTCTAGTGTTGGAATTGCCTACGTTTTCTGCAGTTTTCGCTACCATGACGACCCTCGCCAGTCCCCAGACAACATTCTGGCAAGCATAATTCGACAACTGATTCGCAGACTTCCACTACCTCCGTCAACAGTTCAGTTGTTGTATGAAAAGCACAGAAGCAATGGATCCAGGCCTTCATTCAATGATCTTTCCAAAGTTTTCAAAGATGTTGTCCAAACGGTTTCAAAGCAAGTTTTCATCATCATCGATGCACTCGATGAATGCAAGCCAGCTGGAATATCTCGTATTCTGAATAAAATATCTGAGACTCAAGCATTTGGAAATTTGAACTTGCTGTCAACCTCAAGGTCTGTTCCAGCGATTGGAGCGAGATTCCAAGGGAAACCTTTCCTCGAGATACGTGCCACAAAAGACGATGTTATGATCTATCTCAAGGCTCGTTTGGAAGAATGTGAAGACTGTGCCTTGACCAGAAGACCAGCTCTGCAGGAGAAGGCTCTGCTTGCCATCTCAGACTCTGTGAAGGGAATGTGAGTTTCGACCTCATTTTCAACTTGGGAATTCGATCTCATTTTCTAACGCATATGTAGGTTTCTTCTAGCACGACTCTACTTGGACTCATTGATTTCGGCTCCCAGTGCCAAGGAAATAAATTTCGAACTGGAGAGGTTGATGACGAGATCGAATCAAATTGACCAAGGAAACTTTGCCGTTGACGATGCCTACCGAGATGTTGTAGAACGCATCAACGATCAAGACCCCCGTCGCCAACGACTGGCTAAAGACACACTGTCATGGGTTATCTGCGCAAAAAGACCCCTCACTACGTTGGAGCTACGTACTGCTCTAACGATAGAGTTGGGACAAACGGATCTGAAAGATGAAGATCTGTATGATCTCGAAGACATAATTGCTTCGTGTGCAGGGCTGATCACTGTTGGATCTGATGGCACCAAGGAGGTGGTTCAACTGGCCCATTATACGATGCAAGAATACTTCACACGAAATCAGGCTGAAATCTTTCCAGAGGCAGAAAAAGACATCACAGCAAGCTGCCTTACTTATCTTTCATACACAACCTTCTGCCAAGGAACGTGCCACGACGACATAAAATTTGAAGCCCGGCTTAGTCGATATCCGTTTTACTCTTATGCTGCCCGAAATTGGGGCAATCACGCTCGAGTGCATTCCACAATTGATAACCTCTCACTGTGGTTTCTGAACAATACATGCGTGGTAGAAGCGAGTGTTCAAGCGCTATTTTCCGTGAAAGGTTATTTTGGCCTCCAGAGCTATTGCTTAAGAGTTCCATTCGGGTTTACCGCACTCCACCTAGCAGCGTGGTTCGGATTGGAGGAGTTATCACAAATTTTCATCCAACGTGGTATGATGTGGACCAGAGATTCTGTGAATCGGGATCCACTCGCCTGGGCCGCTCTCAATGGTCAAACTTCAGTTGTGAAAATGCTCCTTGATCATGGAGTTTCACCGCTTCAGTTTGACGAGGATGGACAGACACCAATTTCTCTGGCTGCGTGGAACGGTCACACCGAGACGGTGAAGCTTTTATTGGACTACAATGTCAACCCAAATCCCAACGAAATAGGCGAATGCGCTCCTCTGACAAAGGCATCGTACCGAGGACACCATGAGACCGTCAAATTACTTCTCGAGAGAGGTGCACAACCGGAGCCTAACAACAACCACGAGAAGACGCCTTTCATATGGGCTTGCTACAATGGCTCGATTGAGATAGTTCGAACTTTATTGGACCACTCTAATGGTCGATTGGGAGGTTTTGGTGATGATCACTGCATTGATTTTGGCCGGAAAGATGCCCAAGGAAACACCGCTGCTTCTTATGCTCTAGACCATGGCCACTATGATATCATTCAGCTTTTGCGTGAGAGAGGCATCCTCCCAGAACAAAGTGCCCACATCGATGATTTATTCAATGGCTGGAGCTCTAATGATAATGGAGACAATGTGACTGCGACCCGACCACATATTGGACCTGCAGTTGGTTGGCCATTCATGGAAGCACAAATGGCGTCCAGAAAAAGTTGGAATCCCCAAGAGCTGAGCTTCAAATGTCAGCTTTGCCCGAAAGGGCCATTCGGCAATGTCGGCTCTTTGCTGAGACATTTTCAAGGGACCCATTGCCCGGAGACGGGCTACAAGTGTGGCTACCCTTCTTGTGGAAAGAGCTTTGGCAGACAAGACAAGGCCTCTGAACACTGCCGGGCAAGCCATGGGGGAACCTACAAAGAGACCTTATGCTTCAGACAAGGGTTAGATCCTCCACCAAGGTGTCTGATTTGCCAAATTCCTCTGGGTTCTAGGCACGCATTGAGAAGATGCATCGTGAGACACAGCAAGCAAGATAATCTAGATTTTTACTAAAATAAAGAAGTCGAGCTTCAGGAAGAGCATTGGAGATGGCTTGGATGAACCATTCATGCAAATGAAAATAGGGAAGAACGGGGATATGGAGCCAAGTAAGAGACTCTGGGCACGGAATTGCTTCATTTAGGAGCTAGAAATGTCCAAAAATCATAATTTTTAGCGAGAGATATGGTCAAATGCAGAAGCTTATTGGAAATCTGGAAAAGTGGGCTTGGAATTTATCATCTCAATCCTACGGCAGTGCCTAGAGCTTACTTGCGAATTCTACCTAAACCAACAGCCTAGCTGAGCTCCAGGGTTGACTTGAGGGCTTCTGATATATTGGTTTCCATACGTACGATACAGGGTGTTCCCAAAATACAGGAAGAAGTATACCCCCTGGAGGAACGAAAGAAGATACAGCTAGGCTAGAAAAAATCCCATTTGCACTCTTTAATCAATACACGCCGATATGATAAAAATTTTCATTACATGCTCGTTGTAGCGATGGGTTAAACTTCAAGCAAGCCCCATCCAAATAAGAAAAAACAAATAACAAGGCTAGATCAGCGCTTCCGCGTGTTGGGCCGGGGCTTCGTCTCCTCCGGTCCAATGGGGTGCAGCATGACCTTGTTGGTAGTCTGCTGGGTATTGGCCGAGTATCCCTTGCTCCAGTCGTAGCTGACGGAGTACGCGAAGATGTTTCCGGTGCGGTTGAAGGCACTGGTGGTGATGGGACCTCCAACGGCAGGGTATCCCTTGAGACGGTGCTTGGCGTCCTTGTCCCAGAAGTGGAAGGTGCCGTCGCTGCCGGCTGTGCTGAAAGTTCCGTGGATGGGGTGGAAGGTGATGGAGTTGACGGAGTAGATGTTGCAGACGTCACGCTGGCCGGTGGGTGTCTCGCGGTGGCACTTGAAGGAGAAGTTGGAGGCGGAGTCCTTCTCCTCGACATATTGAATGGCGCAACGGCCTTCGACGGAGCCGACGGCGAATCCGGAGGCATCGGCAAAGCAGCTGACTACCCGCGTCTGCCACTTGAGGGGGGATTGCATGGTCTTGTAGAACTTGGTCGGCTGGTCCAGGTTGATGATGTTGATGTAGCGATCTGCGGTACCGACGACGAGGAGCTTGTCCTTGACATCCATGGAGTAAATGCGCTCCTGGCACTCCAAGCTTGCGATTGGTGTCTGTTGGCGGATATCCCAGTACTTCACGGTCTTGTCCCACGATCCGGTGATCAGCAATGGCGACCCGCCTTGTGAGGGATTGTTAATCATGTGGCAACTCTTAATGGGCGCGTCGTGCGCGGCGACCTGGACGGCAGTGGTGCCACCGGCTCCGAGATCCAGCATGCGGGCTGCCTTATCGGCACCGGCACCCACGACCTTGGATCCATCCTGTATTGAAAAATCGACGTCAGCATCCGGACCCGACGCGACAGCGGGTTTGGAGGGTGACTCAAACTTACCGGAGACCAGCAGCAGCTCAGAACGGGAGCTTCGTGCTCGAAGAGCGCCTTTCCTTCACTCTGTCCCTGGTCGTTGATTTCGTAAATGCGGACTTTCTTATCCCACGAGGCGACGGCGAGATGATCGCTGGCGGGGGAAAAGCTGAGGTCGGTGATGCCATCCTCAGGAGGCTGGTTCAGAGCCACATCCTTGGAGATGTCGCCGGTGGTGTTGGTCGCAGCTGCCGCAGGCGCGGCCGCGGCGGAGCCGAAAAGTGACATCTGGGAAGGGCGCGTGTGTGGCGATCAAGAATGAGGCAGTTAATACAAGTAGGGCAAAAATGTATCACAGCTCAAGTGGCATGTAGTAGGGAAGGAAGCCCGAGCTCAATGGGGAAAAGAACGTGAAAGTGAGTCGAGTGACGATAATTGAAGCTCTCGAGAGAAACGATGCGCCGGCAAAAAACATCACTCACCGCCTTCATGCATATCAGGTATCAACATCGCAATTTCAGCCTGCCACCAACTGTCCACTCTGTCCCTTGTTTTCGCCGAACTAAAGGAAAATGCTGCCTTCATAAAATCTTACTGGTCACAGCTTCTTCAGATCGCTCTTTTTGTGGAGCTCACCCTGTCATAGGCAGCCTCGTCGGAGTGCACTTTTCCGCCCGAAGAGCGCATCCCGACACGATCTGACTGGCCGAGTCTCTGGCTCGTGCAGATGGTCGAGATTTGCGAGATATTCATCAGCGACCGACCGTAAAATTCATGGAACTGCAGTTCGTAGGAGGGAATACTAGTTTTCTACTTCATCTCAACTGCTCAACCTCTGCACTGTGAGCTCCTCGAGTCAAAGCCGACCGGCCCGAGACATGAGTTGCTTCGGAACGTTGACATGCCCCGGTGTCGCCTGTTTCGAGGACCATGTCTCACAACTTCATTATCTCCCAAGTGGCCCAATGTTGGAGGTAATTATTGACAATACGATGGACTGCGATCCAGGTAGGCAACTCCAAGGTTCTTTGAATACATATCACGTGGTACTACCTAATTCCCGAACAAAGCATCTATCTAGCGTCCCAAGTTTCTTTACGGCAATCCTTGGAGGGGGCATAAGACATTGTCCCTTCAGCCAACATAAAAAAAAAATGCTCCTTACTCATTCTTTCCCTGTCGTATTAGACGGCGCTGCTGGAACAGGGTATATTACCTGCGACAGGATAGTTATCAACGTACAAGACCAATCAGAGGCTACGTCAAATTGCCAACATGCAGGTAGATCGCGTGACAAATGAGAATGAGGTGATCGGCACAGTCGTCCGGTCCAGAAGGATTGAGTTTGGCGCAATATTGCGATACGAAAGAAAGCAACACGGGATGTAGAATAGTAGCATTGGTTATGCAAGTATCAGCCCAATGTGAGAATCCAATAAAGAAATGCCAAGAATGTAGGTTGGGTGGTATGTTGGTGGTCAGTTGTGGTGTGATGGATCAATATTAACTAGATGAACGATACTATACTGTATTAATGAATATTAACATGATGAGTGACGATATAGGTAATTCTAGGCTATTTTGGTGCTACTGTTATTCTGGGAGCCTGTTACTACCCTAGCATTTCACACGCAGTCAAGAGAGAACAGTCCATTGTACTAAGAATAAGGTCTGCCGATCCGAGAGTGGAGACCAAAATGCGGGGTGCAGCGCTAAGATTGGCTCCGCCGTGATGTTGATGTCAGTGGTGACTTCCGACACTGCCGGGGATATCTGAAGTAACAGGAGTAGCAATCATGGAATATTAGAGTAGAGTCAGAAAATAAAGAAAGAGAGTGAGAATGTGCAAAAGGAAGATTGGGGTAAATGTGAAAGTAGAGAGAGAGAGGGTTGTTATGTGTACGGCATACGGTACTCGGTACAGACAAAAGGGAAAGTAGCATGACATCCATGACTGCCACACCCCCTCTCACAAAGTCACCTGCTTCCCTTTCCCCTCTTCTCGACCATCTTCGCATTCTTCGGTATTTCCTCTCTTCCATCTTCATCCATCTCTGCTAACTTATCAGATCCACCCAACATGTCTGTTCCTTTAACCAAAGTCGATTCTGCCGTCGCTGGCTTGTCCATATCGGAAGAAAAGCCAATTGAGAAAGACCTCAAGCAGGACAAGAAGGCCAAGCGGAATTCTTCGACGGCTGAGGGCGTCTGGTCCATGGAAGACCTTGGTCAGTACTATTCATTACTACACTCTCATCGTACTCACAGCAGCAGAGAAACAAAAGATCGAAATCACCCTACCCATCGAGACCCAGAAGACTGGGTGGTACGTGAACCATCTGCTCTTTCTTAGAATCCCCACTGACCACATCCAATACAGGAAACTCAACACCTCCCCAAACACCATCGAGGACAAAGACATCCTCAAGATGCTCCTCATCAACCCTCCAGTCAAGAAAATCAACCTCCACTTCCCCCTCGGTCTCGAAGTAACCGCTCGCAACTCCAAAGGTGTCACGATCAAGGACGCACTCGACGTCATCTACAAGCAGTTCAAGAAGAAGGTCAGTTGCCCTCCCCAGTCAGAAACCACGATGAATAACATGACCCCGCCAGGCGGACGACGAGCTCGATAATCCCTACCTGGCCGGCTTCGAATGGGACAAGGATGAGTGCTGGACCCGCCTGGTCGTCCACCAGACAAAGCAAGGTGCCCCAGCGCCCCCAAGCAAAAAGTCCAAGAAGAAGGCCAAGGACGAGGCATAGATGGCACTTCCCATTGCCATCGCTGTCGCCTTGCGGGGTGACCTTTATGATAATGCTCAGGACTATTGACTCCATATGCGTGATATTCTTCGGATCTCCCATTCGGCTGCGTTGCGTTTCGTAGAAACCAGATCAAGACGGCGCGAGGGATACTTATTTTACCCATTCGGTCTTTTCAGCTATTTTATCTTCTAGGATGACGACCACTCACTTATCAGTATTCCCAGTGGAGAGAATCAATTAATTCCCCGGGGTCTGCTTGTCTTGTAGCTGCCAGAATCGTAAAGTAGAGTCGCGTGACCGTCGCTGGAAGATGCCAAGAAGAGGCCGGCCAAGCCACAGTGGGTACGCCAAGTCGAAGTAGAAAAATAGTCGGTAGTTTGATATATCGACAGCATCGTAGTCTTTGAGATAATTGGGGTTTCAACCTCCAGGTCATGGATCAAGGTTTTGTTCCACTCGGCAATGGTGCTTGAAGCCACCTAGTCATGTACATAGCCAATCCTATGAACCTTTAGACCAAAGAAGGGTACGTTCAACAACTCCATGGGTCTCGTGCTTTGGAAATTCCAAGGTTCTTCTTCCCTTGCGTCTAGAACCTAATACACCCGTGGGCAATCTCCGTGCAGTACTTTGGGTTATTTACCATAATCCGTGGAAATTCAAAAGCCAGACCACGCGATCCCACGAAGCAACAAGCAATAGTCTCGAGATACCAATAAACATGACAAAGGGTCCCATTTATGACTTATCTGAGGGTTCCCAAAGTTCACAGGCGTACAATGAGGCCCTCGGGATAGTCAAATCATCACCACCCGGAGCAGTCCAAGACTACCCCGAATTCTGTACAAATAACCTTATTCCCGTGGACGAGCCATGACATGCAATTTCAATCCCACAGCGATCCATAACTCCCCCTCCTCACAAAAGCCCGTGGCGAATGATTCGAGTCCAGCCCTAATCGCTGATACTCATCCTTGATGCGCTTCACACACTTGACTTCTGCATCCGCCGAGCTTCCAACAACCCCATGCCGCGACCATCCAACAGTAGTAAGAATCATGAGCCCGAAATTCTCAATCCCGTATCTGGTCAAGTCCTTCTGTACACACTCGGTTAGTTGCTCGGGTCCCCAGATCATCTCCGTCGCTTGCTGGTAGTCGTATTGCTCCCACATCTCGCTGAAGACAAGGGCTTCGAAGACTGTTTCCATGCGGAGACCGTACTTTTCAAGTAGGGGACTGTTCTGATCGCTGGTTAGTATGAGATATCTTGCATGGTTAGATATTGAATGTCGGGTCTCACTAAAGTCTCATAACGATAGAAAAGCTGTCCTCCATGTCCCGCACTGCTGCGAAGCAGCGATAGGGTGGTCAGAGGAGGTTGCTGGACTAGCATGTAGCGCCAGCTTGCATCGGGCCTCATGTATGCCTCGCATTTCTCGGGCGTGCGCAGCATATCGAATGTTTTGAATGTAAAGCTGATATTGCTTTTGACTTCAGGAGTGCTTGAGCTGAAGATTGATGGGAAGACGTCTGCTAGAAGTGGGTTCTGCCATGTTCGCGAGCGCGGGTTTGTGACTGGTTTGAAGCACAGGGCCCATTGGATGGCGGCGGATTCTTGGATGAAGGTTGTCCACGTGTGGCATATGAGCTGGGCTACTGTGAGGAGGGTGCGGTTGTCGAGTTGGAGGAGGATCAGTTCGAAGATCTCGGGGATCGAGAAGACTTGGGATTGGGCGGATTCGGTCATGGACTCTTCTTGGATTGGAGGTTGGCTTTGAGGTCGGGCTTATTGGGCGCTTTGTTGGTACACGTGATGGGCTTGGCAATGGACTGGGGTTGATGGACAAGGATTGAGGGTGGACTGGTCATATTCGGGGAATTATGTGGGCTGTGTCTAGATAAGATGGACTATATACAAATAGAAAGCAGAGTGAGATCTTATCATCATACATCATGCACCACACAAAGGAAATGAAATTTAATCCATTGAATCATAAACATTTTAACGTGTTTCTCTGTATCACATTTGCTCAGCGAGCGCGACCAGAAGGCATACCGAAGAGGACCAAGAAAATCTCATCGATGATGGTAAATATGAGGTGGGTGTTGAGATACTGATTATTGAGCGTCGCAAAGATGCGGCGAGCAGCAGCTTGGGCATTCGCCCGGCCAACAACATTACCCGCCAAATCGGGAATGAGAGTAGCCAAGACCACCGTCGCCTCGGCCCGACTGTGGAGACGATCGGCCGCCGACCGAGCAGGCGCCTTGCGGAGGACTCCACCAGGCCACATGACATCGCGACCAAGCGCGATGTACTTGAGCAGCGAGTCGTCTTGAACGAGGCCGCGAACACCATCCCGCACCTTGCGCTCTATTGTCCCACCCAAGAGCTGGTGCAGGACAACGACAACAGCTCGGCCACGCAGCCAGTTGTTTCCGCGATTGAGCTCAAATGCCTCCAGAAACAAATCACAGATGGGCTTGATGAAGGGCTCGAGCTCTCGGTCTTCAAAAGCGTTCAGTTCTGCCTCGGCTTCGGCGGCCGTCACTGCATCTTCAGTGGCGAGGCTGGAGTCTGGGGTAGGAATGATGCCGGCTTGTTGCGTTGCGGCGGAAATGAGATTTTGACCTGCGGTGGATAGTTGGTCCAACACGCCGAAGTTGCCGAGGAAGTCGTCCATACCGTCTGTGACGGAGTTATAAATTCGAGTGACCAAGTCTTTTGACTCGCCTTCACTGTCGCGGGCATTCTCTTTATGGGGAAGGATGGCGCGCTGTGATAGAAATGCCCGTAGATCGCGGCTGCGGCAAACATCTGGGAGAGAGAGAAGATTTCTCAAATAGGCTTCAAGAGCGAGTCGACGCTTGTGCAGGAATTCCTTTTGCAACTTCATGACAACTCGCCGGCGAGGAAACTCCAAGTGGCGGACAGAGGGGTAGCGTTGGCGGAGTTTCTGATGAAGATCGTGGAACTCGCTGTACCGTCGGGCGACAACCCAAGATGCAGCAGGCATCTGTTCGCCCGCCTTCCTTTGAACCTCGACAATATCTGAAGGAACATCTGATTAGCCATGTCCGGGGAGATCCTCGGGGGAGCGACTTACACATTGCGAATTCCCGGCCATCGTCTTCTTCTTTACCAACGACAGTAGACTTGAGGCTGATGGTGGAACGCCCATACAAACTGTTATCGCTTTCTTGAAGAATATACTGTTGCCGCTGCATCTCCTTGCGATGCATTTCACGCTCAATGCTGGCTTTGGACTTGCGCAGAATCCGCAGTTCTGCCGTGTTGTTCGTGAGCTCGGCTTTTCGTGTCAGCGCCTGAACAACAGCGTCCTGGGCTGCAAGCTTGTCAATATCTACTGACAGAGCCTCAATTGCCTCCGTCAGACCAAGATCACCAGGCGCAGCTTCGTGCACTTCATCTGCAGAGTCTTTATCTTCGGCTCCTACCGGCTCTTCATATTCATCTTCGATGAACTTTTGCTGATCCGGAAATAATTCGTCATCGAACACGCCGAGCCGGGATCCTTGGCCTACAAGACCAAGTGACGCGAGACTTTTCTTCATCTTTTCGTTGCCACGGTTCTCCGCCTGAGAAGCCTCGGACAAGTTACGTGCAAGAGGAGGCCGCTCGGGTCCAAACAGCCCAGAAGGTTCCCCTTTGATATCATCAAGTTTCCCGTTCTTGGGGTCACCGGTGATGATGTCGTTGAGCGCGGCCTCCATCGTTTCGAGGACTTGGCTTTGACTCATATCGTTCTCCCCATTTTGGGAAGTCTTCCCAAGGCTATGGGTTGACGTAGCTAGGTTATCTGTGTCGTACTCATCGTCAAAAAGACCAGATCGTTCTGAATCTATGGATCGTCGTGGAGGGTCGTCATCGTCAAAGAGCTTGCCCATGGATCTGACATCACTCGACGATACTGCAGCACGTCGAATATCTTTAGATGTCCTAAGTCCAGGCTGGGAGGATGTGCGTGATAGCAAAGGAGGAAGAGGCCTTCTCTCTGCGGGTTCAAATGTGGCTGAAATTGGAGAAGATTGACGAGAGGAGGCTTGGATATTGGCGGACGCTTCATCGGACGCGAGGTACTTCCAGTAGAGGTCGGATTCTTTGAACTTGGGGTAGTACTTCTCCTGTAGATGCTCCAGGATAGAAGACTGAGTGCTCAAAACAACTGTTCGTGCTTTGCGATATTGCTCCGAGGTTGCACGCTTGCCGGCGGTCAAAAATGTCTTGACTGCCCGGCGAGACTCATCTGAAACTTTCAACTCTGGTTTGGAGAGATAGGTCTCGCCGATAAGAGCAATGTCGTTCCTGTCTGCCGGCTTCCAGGTGATTGAAGTAGAGGCTGCCTCATCGCCAAAGTCATCCTCGAGTGGATTGCGGAACCCATCTACCACGATCCAGAATTGAACAAGAGACATCAGTTTCTGACGATCCATAAACTCCATGAAATACGACAATCCAGAAGCACTGTGCATCACTTCGACTAAAGAAGTCTCTCGTGGTGTAGGTCCAACGCTCTCGGGTCGGAGATCTAAAGATGGAGGCACATGGGATTCATCACCAGTCCTTGCAAGTTTGGCCACTTTTTGGTCCAGAACCCTTTTTCCTGTTTCCAATCTTCGCAAATAGACTTGGTCCTGACCTTCAATAGTGCTCTCCTGCTTCAATTGGCTGGAGACCAGTGCCCGGAACCGGCGCGCGTCAGATAGATTGTTACATTTCCTGATCGCTCTGACAAATCGCTCAAAGGCACGCTCTGAGTCAGTCACCGATAGCCGCGGGAATGGATGTCCGCGTTTGGACTTGGGTGCAGGCGATGCATGCTCGTCCAGTGCAGCACGAAGCTTGCGCACAGTCTTCCTGTCCTGTAGAGCTGTACGGCCGTAGGCTTCCACCGATTGATTCCAAGTATCTGGATCAGACAATGCGTTGACTATCGGGAAAAGCACGGCGCATGATATAATCTCACGGATCAAGACTGAAACAATCCGACTGTTCAGCACGCTCTCTGGAAATAACTGGGGCAAGAGCCCAACCGCAAGCTTGCGTAAATATTCTTGCTGGACGGCCTTCTGGTCGGTCACCCCCAAACCAACGGCAGGGTGCAGTCTGCCATCGCGGTACTTCTTCGCGATTGCCAAGTCCAGCTCCCCGGACTCGGTCACGTTGCGGTTCAAGTTTCGCCCTCGGACCAGCCGTTCTGCTATGTCGAATTCCTTCAGATGCGAGGTCACAATCGGGATTATTCGCGATACCACCAGTGATACCATGTCCTCCGCGATTAACCTGTCGCGTAGGTTTTCGAGGGCACCGCGGATCGTCCGATCAATTTCATTTGCAAAGATTGGGCTCGGGCTGATGTTATGATACCATGAGGAAACAAAGTCTCGTATGATGAAGGATAAAAGCTCATCAATGCCCTCCGACACCACAAAAGACTCAGGATAGAGGGGCCGTGCCCGATATCGAGTACTCCGTCGCACATTCAGCACTTCCTTGCGCCAGTTCTCGGGTCTAATGAAGGCCACGGAGACAATTTTGGTGTTTTGCACGTCGTCTCGTGGTCGTATGGTCAATGCGACAAGTCCCAGAAGACCCACAGAGGACAACACGGCGCCCAGCGTCACAGCATATCCTAAATACCGAAGAATCGGCAGCTCGCGCACAAGCAGACCCCAAGCGATAAACAGACCGATGCCGGCTAAAGCTAGATCGCGACGACGAAGGGCCATTCTCCCCGCACTCTTATTAGAGCTCCACGGCTCATACCGATCACTCCCGAGCGCTTGGGAGCGAATACCTCGGCATATGGTCAGATGCGTAATCCGGCTCGGTGAAAGCGGTTGTTGCGACGAGAAGGCTATGTCGAATAAGGCAAGGGAAATCAAAATCAAAAAGATAGAGATTAATAGCTCCAAGCTCCAAGCGCGCAAGTTGCGGAAATCACGATCCCGTGACCGAAACGTCACTTGTTTACTTAAGCTGTTGATCCCCCAACGTGTCGGGGCTTCTGCACCTTCCCCTCTTCTCTTCTTCCTTTTCACACTTTTCTCCTGGGATTTTGCAAGATGGCCTCTCTTACTGACTTCGTGAACTTCTCTTCCAAGCCTCTATTATGTGAGTTGAGCTCCTCTTCGAATCAACAATTTACATGTGATTGACTGAGCTCAGGGTCTGCCGCGACGATCGCTTTTAACCCGATCTTCTGGAAGTGAGTGTCGACGCGGAAATCTCTGCATCTACCAGAGCTAACCTGGGTGTTATTTAGTATTGTTGCGCGCGCAGAATACCGTAGCCACATCCTGACCCGCATCTTCGGAGGCGCCTACAATGGCTGCTACGCTCTTGCATTCACGATCTTCGCTCTCGGGATCTTCCGTGACCATGTGTACCAGCTCGCCCTAGCAGACCAGCCCTTCTACGCCCCGGTCTATCAGCCCGTCGTTGGAGGAATCCTGTTCTCTATCGGTTCAGTCTTGGTTCTCTCCAGCATGTGGGCCCTGGGTGTGACCGGAACCTACCTCGGCGACTACTTTGGGATCCTCATGGACGCTCCTGTCACCGGCTTCCCCTTCAACGTCACTGGCTCTCCCATGTACTGGGGCAGCACTCTCAACTTCCTCGGTGTTGCTTTGTACCACGGCAAGGTTGCCGGCATTCTCCTGACTGCCCAGGTCTTCGTCCTCTACTGGTTCGCTCTCCGCTGGGAAGAGTAAGTTCGCACCCGATCAAGACAAGAATCCAGCTAACCTTCTCCAGCCCCTTCACCGCTGAGATCTACGCCAAGCGTGAACGCCAGCGCGCAAAGAAGCAATAAGTGCTTCGCACTTATAACGGGGTTGTTTGAGACTCAACATCCACACTCCGCAAATGACCCAAGAGAGGCTATATAGCCGGGTCACTCAAGGCACCTTGGTGCCTGCCCAAAAGTGGAGCTCCTCCACAAGCTTCCAGCACACCGACGTATCGGGATCTTCAACGATGCTGGAGCTGTAAACGATAAACATTTGCCTTTCGCAAGACCCACTTTGATTACCCTACGCGACCACAAAGACAATCGAACCAACCCATCGCGCCAAACCCGTTGTACAACTATACCAGTAAACTTGACTCGCTTCAAATTGTTGCAGAGGATACGCACGAGACTTTGGGGTCGTTCGCCTGTTCAATGGCGAAAAGAGAAATGTCTGTTGCTAAATTCTGTATCGGTGAACGCTAGATGTTGAAGTAATACCACTTTCATGATAATGCCCGGCACGGCTATTTGCTTGATCTCGCCTGATCTCTGTTCCCTGGCGCATCTTAAGACTTGGGTTAAATTAGGGCTCTGTCTTGGAGGCAAGGCAGCAGGGCTACATATGCTGCTTCTCCTACTTCCAAGAACCCGTTTGCCACAGCAATCAATCTGCTCCAATGCTTTGATTGTTGAGCCTTCTAGGTATCAACTGGCAGATTTGCCTCCAAAAACTCCAGGTAATGTCCAATAGCTTTCTCAAAAGCCTCGCCATAGTAAACCTCAAAGTGACCCACGTCATCATACAGCTTGATAACGCCCTTCGACGCAGACTTCGCATACGAAAGCGTCGGACCCGCCGGCGCAACAGTATCTCTCCCACAAACCCCAAACAAGATAGGGCACTGCACTTTCGAGGTATACCTCCCCGGTCTCAGAAACGGAAGCCGCACAACCAAGCGAGCAGGAACATCCTCCTGAAACGCATATCCATCCGGGACAAGCGGTGGGAAAGTCTTCAGCACATCAGGAGCATTCATCAACGCAACTAATCTCATCAGCGCCACTCTAACCCTGGAAGCAGAGAACTCTAACTCACCATCCCCAGGAGCCCCAACGAGCTTGACTGTCGTGTCTCCAAAAAGAGTATCCTTGACTCCTGCCCATAACAACCCAGGCAAAGCCCTCAGCTCAACACACATAGAACTTCTCACCCCGTCCGTAAACGGACATTGAGAAATAACAGCGCGGATGCGATGATCCTCTGCAGCTAGTTGAATGACATGCCCGCCGCTAAAGGACGTTCCGAACAGTGCCACGCAGTCACTATCAACGTCTTCCAGTTGTCGTGTGTAGGCAATTGCCGATTTCCAATCTTCTTGCTGCATGTTCCAATCTACCAGTCCGCGTGGCTGTCCTGCGGTCTCGCCATTGCAGCGATAGTCGAAGACGACGCATGTATAGCCTGCTTTTTGGAACGAGGTCGCATAGTTGGATAGCTTGAGCTCTTTTGTTCCGCCCAGGCCGTGGGCGAGAATTATTGCTGATCTAGATTTCGAGGCGCTTGGGTAGAGCCAGCTGCTCAGCGGGGCCTGGGAGGTTGGTATTTGGATGTTGATGCGGTTGGAGGTCATGATCGTGGTGGGATTCATAATTCATGGCTGTGTTTGGCTTTATATACCATGACACAACCTCGGTTTCAAACGGTCACTAGTATTTACTCAAAAATGTGGATGTGAAAGTGGAACTGACACAAAATTGAGGTTGAGCCGCAATGCATGCCGGAAAAGGCGTCTCTGTGAAACCTCGGAAAATCCATGTATTATGAGGGTATAGAGGGTATAGACCAAGCACCTTCAACACCACGCTGGCATAAATTAAAATGTATCTTTACTGTCGTCTGCCTCTCCCCCTCTTGGCCTGCGTCCGACTCTCATCGACAGTCTCGACTTCATCCTCGTCGGTTCCCTTCTTCAGATCTTCCCCGTCGGCAAGACCCCACTTCTCCCGGTCATACCAATCCTCTCCATCACTCATCTCACCGACATGGCCTTCGGCTTTGCACCACTCCAGCACGTCGGATTTCATCCGAGCGGCTTTGATGAGCGAATCGAGCATGTGTTCAAATCCGCGCACCGTCTCTTCTTGTTTCTGAATGTATGACCAGAGTAGTCGGCGCGTCTCTTCCGCTTCGGCGGGCGGTAAGCCGAAGTTCGCGTCAGGGCGAACGTTGTCGGGAACCAAGAAGAGGGGATGTGGGGTGGGCAGGGTTGAGGTTGTGTCTGCGGAGGAAACGGGGGACCCCTCGGGTCCAGCGTTGGCCTGGGCGCGTGTTGTCATCCGCCGAAGCGGCTCCGGGGATGAATCATCATTCATTTCTTGGTCTTCTCCGTCGATTTCGGGCTCGCCGTCTTTAGAAGTGTCCATATCGTGGTTTTCGTTATCGGCCTTGGCTTGGTCGTTTTCTTGAGGGTCGTTGTGAGGTGGCAGGTCCTTGACTGCGGCATCGGTCTCTTCTGACTTCAGCTGCGGGTCAGGTTTTGTAGCATCTGTCTCTGGCACCTCAGCCATTTCCACATCATTCGTTGACTGAAGCGGATGTGTCTCGTCCTGGCTCTTTCCTGAAGATTCTTCCGGCAGTATGCCGTGCGGGGCATTGGCACCAACAGCGGAGGGGGTACTTGGTCCACTGGGGCCTTGTTGACCGTTACCAGCGGAGACACTCGGGTCATTGCTAATCATCCTGGGCTCGAAGATCCAGCGATCATCGGGTCCTTCCATCGCATTACACGGCATCCACCCACCATCTCCAAGGAAGTTCCTGTGCAGATTCCTCGCGCGCCAAAGCAAAGCTCGCTCCTGACGAAGCTTAAAATCAACCGCTTGAGTCATCTGCTCCAGGGCTTGCGAAGTGTACGGTTGGGACATGGACGGGTGCGTAGGAAGCTCGGAGGGATGTTTCAGGGGACATAAAAGAGCTAGAAGTAAATCAGTAAACCAAGCCCATAGAATCGAGAATGGGCATTCTTACTCTCAAGCGCAATCCCAGAAAACGGGTTCTCTTCCGCAGCTGCGACATCAGCCTCGGAATCCTCATCCTCCTCATCAAGCTCCTCGCCCTCAGAGTCATAGCGAGGGGGATTCTGCTGCAGAATATGCCTTGTGTACCCAGCATGCTCAACTTTCTAAATACCAACAACCGTCAGCTTTCAATTTTTGACCCAATTCTCACGCCGTCAGGAACTTACCTGTTTGTAGAAATTCTCGCCATTGATGTATCCTAAGGCACCCTCACTCACGAACTTGGCATTGGCATGCATTTTGTTACCGCGGTTCGTCGGCGCCATAATCGGGTCGTCCGGGCCGTTGTCTGTAAAAGCGTCAACATAGAACTTTTACAATAAATCAACCCGTCATAGGAGTGGTCACATACCCTCACGCTCTCTGCGCAAGGCTCGCTTCATGCCGGTAATTGTATCGGCGATTAACGCCGCTTGCGCCGCCATGATTTCGGTTTGACCGTCGGGAAACACCGCGCGTTGGAGGGGTTGGAGGAGAGGTCGAGAGTGTGAATCTCGGAAGATTCGAGCGATGGCCTGGCGGTAGTGTCGCTGTGACTCTCTGCCGTTACAAAACGAGACTGGCAAAATCAACAGAGGAAAGCTGTAATTGCTTTGGAGACGAAGCTCTCTGACGGCAAGACGGAAGGCCGAGATCGCCGCTAGTCCGGATTTGGCAGGTAATGATAAGCGCTACACGTGACTTTCTATACAATAACCAGAAATATTTATTTCGCTTTCATCTACATGCAATATCAATCGTCCGCGTCAACCCAGACCAAAAGACCCTTCTTATCAGACCGCATATCACCGGTTGGGAGGACGCGCAGGTTCTTGTTGAAGTATGTATCGATAACCACCAGTTGTGGCTGTATCCACAGTCCGCGCTTCGCAGCAAAGAGGTTATACTGCACAGTGTGTCGACTCAACGGCATGACCTGCACGGTTGTAGTCTTGGGACCACTGAAAGCGAAATGCTCGCTGGCTTCCATGACCAAGTTGAAAGTGAGGAAGTGGGTGGATGAGTTCTCTATCACATACTCCATATGAATGAGACCAGCCATGGTTGTTGAAGGGGTTGCCGATGCAAGAACACGAGGCTCGCCCATGGGTACGACGAAGCGGGGTATGTCAAGAATGGAAGTGGTGGTATTTTCGGTAGAATCAGACTGGCGGTGCCACTTGATTTCCAATACGCAGCTGAGTGCTGTTGGACGGCGGTCTCCAAGCACTGCTTTCTGGACATCGATGCAGATGTTCGACTCGCGTAGCTCTTCCGTTGAAAGGAGTGCTGTTTCAGGGCTGACAAGCTCTTCGGGGCCAACGTTGCAGATGGCACCACCGTTCGCCTCGAGGAGGACAAGCGACACCTTGTCGATTATCAGTGGCTCCAGTGCGAATGAAACAACCTTGGAATTGAGGTTCCATTTCTGGAATAGGCCGCCTGGCGTGGAGCTATCGAGCAGAGCATCGTCGACGGCGAAGAAGTTCGGCCACGGCTGTGGGTGGATAGCTGGTAGGAATTCATAGTTTGCTTCGAACGGCCGGACAAAGGCTACTTCCACGGCAATGTTCTTCATGATTGGGGTCTGTGTGTCAGACACCAGGTGATATACGGTGGAAACCTCCAACGTGAAATCCGTCGACTCTTCAGTGTCAGCAAGGACAATTTCTAGAATCTTTTCAGAAGAGCGCTCTAGCACTCCCACTGATCGCTTCAAATAGTGCGATTGACCTTCAGTTGGCGTGCTAGCACCGGAGTCGGTGCTTTCGTTGCTGTCACTTTCCAGCCAATGGATTGAGGCAGTAGGCTCAGGACCAAAGAGCCTGATTTCTGTCGTCACTTCAGCGGCTTCGTCCTCTTCGTTGTGAATTCCAATCTGCAGCGTCACCCGCTCATTGTTGTAGTATGTTTCCTTCAAATTGGGGGTCGTAAGACGGATTTTGGGAGGCTTAGGCATCACCTTGCACTTGCCAGTGTCACGGTCTTTTCCAATCCTTTTGCGAGTAACGCCCTTTTGTGACTGCTGCCACCAGAAGGCTTCACGCTGGTCAGGATCTGTGATTGCATAGCCAAGACCGAATTGCTCTTCTTCGATAAGCAGTGTTATCGAGGCAACCTGGGCTTCGCCAGCTTCTCTGGGAATGCAGGTGAGGTTGAAAACCTTGGTCTGGGAGGGCCCCAGAGTCAGGTCTGCTATTCCCACCAACGTGGCGAGCGCCCCAGTTGGGGAGGTAAGCGTGCCATCGACTGGGCTGCTTGGTTCACGGAGGGGAACGGTCGAGATGCAACAGGGTGTAGCGATGTCACCTTCCTTGTTGTGGTCAGATTGAAGTTTCACTGGTCTGAGACATCCCTCAAACACCAGTTTGACCTCGCACAGGCGAATTGGCGCTGAATTTGCCTGTGCAGAGGAAGTAATGGCAAGTTGAGCTTGAAGTGGTTCCCCAACATTACCCTTTGATTTCTCAAAAACCAAAGACGCGTTCACTGATGATAAGTGGCATGTTAGCACAGTAATTTGCACGTCGGAAATCCCAACTTACAACTAGTCATGACATCCTCAGCACGCAGGACAAGTGATGGCTTGGGCTTTTCAGAAGGCAACCCCTCAAGACTCCTATGAATATCATAATGCCAACCAGGCCGCGGCTTGAAAGCTGCCAAATGTTAGCAACTGGGAAGGGAAAAAAGATCACATTTCAACCACTTACCCCTGTTCAGTAACTCCCAATCCACTCGTAAAACTGTTTCGCTATCCTGCACCATGAAGGCGGATTCCCTAAGAGCCCATCCGAAGTTGACCATAAGATGCCACCATCCGGATTTACGCCAGCTTAGTTTCGGCCACAGGGGTTTGAGTAGGGCATGGGCCTCTGACCACGCCCCGACACGCATGTATTCCTCAGCCGCCTCAAGACTCAGGCTCTCGACTTTCCGTGTCTGATGACGTTTTCCGAATTCCAGAAGCGCTGCCTTCAAGGAGCTCAGTATCAAAGCAGAATGATCGAAGCCAGTTCGTCCTTCTTGTGGTGCTTCGTCATAAGTGTCCGGGACAAGGTATGTGTCATACAGGTGAGATTTGTTGGCGAGTTGCGACGCCGGTGATTGCTTAGGAGGCATGCGGTCTTCATCGGGGATCTCGAGAGCAAGCGCCCTTCGAATCATGGTGTGTTTCGCCGAGCGATGCAGCCAGTATCCCTCGTGGTGCATATGGTCCCAAGGCTTGACACGCTCGCCAGTGGGGATAGACTTCTCCGGGGGCGCAAATAGCTCTATGGGCTCTTCGGGCGATGTTTCGCTAGAAATAGATGGGATGTCTGCGCGGCGAATGAGTTGGGCCATGATCATCGACCATCTTGCTTCCCATGCCTCCCACCCGTAGTGCTTGCTGCCCTTGCCTCGGCGATTGACAATGTCCCTTACCCGGATTCTGTGGTCAGCCCAGAGCCGAGTCGCAGCGGTCGTCTGGCCAGTCCACAGAAGACAGCGCATGATTCGAATCGCAAGCGCATCGGCTAGAAGACGTGCATCATTAAAGCGTGGGTTCCACCCGGCAATGATCTCAAAGACTTCATGTCCGAACAATGTGTCGTATGCACTCTCATAGTTTCGGCACGCTGCATCCATCTCTTGGCGGAACTCGGCGAATATCCCAAGTTTGAACTCATATCGGACGTTCCACCCCTGGGATGACAATGTCTGTGAAGTTCCCGTGGTTGGCGGTGCAGTTGGGGGAGGGATACTGCCTCTGTTCCTTTTGCGCCTGGCATGTTTAGAGAGATCCCGATAGTATTCAACCACCGAAGGTTGTAATAGCGAGAAGAGCGATTTGACGAAGTCTTGCAATTCCGATGACGTCGCGTCAGGCGGGATCACAAAGATGGACTTGGGGTCGAGATTCGTTGCTCGTCGAATGCCAGCAATGCGATCATCGATCTCGCCTTCATATCCGCCTTCTTCTCCGTCTTCGGAGATCAGAACTACCACGAATCGCGTCTTGTACCCGGACGCCTGCCATTCCTGTTTCAGGCTGTTGATTTCGATTTTAAGTTGGTTGTCGCGCAGGGAGTTCATGTTCGGGTCCAGTGAGAATGGGAAGAAGTTGAGGACCGCTGCAGGAACCAGGTCCTGGTGTTTGGTTGCCCACAGAGGGGTCAGCAGGCCATCTGGGAAAGTCGGGGATCCCGGGGTCAACGGTGAAATAGGGGAGTGTAGGACATAGTGCGTGGTCGAGTCCGAGGTTTCTCTGTCTTTCTCGCCTGGGCTATTCGGAGGCGAAGGTATGGGAGGGTCCGCTTTGCGGGGTGGAAGTCTGCATGACTGTTCCGTAGATCATTAGGAAGCTGTCCGTGATGCTGTGGATCCGACAGGATTGAAACAGCGGGGGATGGACCTACCCGGCCAGAGCTCTTGATCCGATAGCCGATGTTCGCAGTCGCAGTGTTTCCGCTGACGTTGACTCGGGACTTCCATGGCAGTTGGGTGCCATCTTCTTGGAGGAGCAAGCTCCGCAGCTCCTCGGCGACCCCTCCGCTCAGAGGGGGGAAATCCGAGAATATATGGGTTCCTCTTTCTGCTAGGAGAGGATAGCTGGAGCTTGCTTCGGCATCATCGCCTGCCTCTAATCCTGAGAGTAGGACTAAAGGCAGGTTGTGATTGACGTAGTCTTCGGGGTAGGCTTCCATTGCGGGCAATGGGTAGTTTGCGAGGCGGTCACCGCATGTCTCGAGGATATTAGGTGTGGGGGTTTCAGGCGAGGGGCATCAGAACCAGGGCCATCAAAGAGCGATAGACCTGACTACCTAATGGATTGGCACTGCTTAGGTGTTTAGGATGACAATGGTCGGGGTACTGCCGGGGCGGTCAGGGATGTTTATTGTCGGTCCCTCGGGAGCCCGAGAGCATTTCCAAGTTGAAGTAGAACAATGGCCCTGGAGAGAGATACATAGAGGTTGGGGTTTTCGCAAGACTTTCAAATTGACATTTGGTTTTTTGTTTACCTAAAATATCCATTAATGAATGACTATAGTGTCTGTTCGACCTGTTTGTAGGTTAAGTAAGTATATTTGCATGCTCAAACACATAGTACCAACCCTAGCGTGCATATATATTTTCTACCACTTACGCGCGGCAAAGTCCCAAAATCCCCAATATTCACCCCAGCTTGGCCCTGATCGATTTAAAATCCTCCGAGATGTACAATGACAATGTTCCACCACGTATGAATCATACCTCCGATCTCGAATATGAGATTGCCGATCCTCATATGTACAAAACCCATAAAGGGGCGATGTGAGTCGAACTTGAATAAGTTCCAAATCCACGTGGAGTCTCTCAAATATCTGAAACCCTGACAGGTCTAGATTAGGGTAGCAAAAACAAGCCATCCCTTGATATGGTGGGGACCGTGTTAGAGGTAGATAGCTACGGAGTAATAGTACGGAGTATAGGGACAAGTATAAGCAGTGCTTGTAGAGAGACACATGGCGTAGCACCCACAGCGAATTAACCGCACATAAGCTAGATCTCGCAGCGAATGCAATGCACTATGGATCTCAGGAACGGGACGTGAGTGGAAAAGTGGGAAATTAAGATCCATTCGGTGGAGTCTTGTCACGAACGCTAAAGATCGCCATCGCGAGAAAATTAACAGGCCCTGCCCCTCGATCGAACCTGTCTACTTTCCTTCATACATCTCTCTTTGCTTTTCCTTCCTTTCTTTTTCTTCCCGTCCGCTATATTAGCTATATCCCGGTTATCAGCCGCAAACCTTCTTTAAACCTCTATTCTACGCCGCTCTACGCGTTGCTGTTATCGACTGTAAGGGGTAGGAACATTGGCCAGTAGATCATGCGCCCTGCGCCTGTTCTTGTGTTTGGGAGATACCCCTAGACCTCGGGACTATTGAACGCCATGCGTTTGAACGAGAACTCGGCCCCCGTGCAAGCGGAATCCGCCCTGCTCAGTCGCCGCCGCCGCCGTAAATCAATGCCCTCGCGCAACGGAGACCCAACTTCCCCCGAAGTCATTTCCTCTCTGATTTCCTCGCTTTCCGCCATATCTGTGCCCTTGAACTCGCACTTTGATACCGTCCCTAAGATCGACACCGATTCCGACCCCGGTCTGCCAGAAGTACCGCATACCGCCCCAGTCTACTCCATCCCCCCATCCGAGCAACATGGGGTTGGGATGAGCTACGGTGCCTACAAGCCAACCACGGAGACGCCCGAACCGCCCGCTCCCTTCTTGCACCCTGATGATGCGGCCTCGTCGCCTGTCATCCGCATGGCCAGGGCGCCTCCGTCTCCCAAATCTCCCCGATCTCCCAGATTCAAGCCATTCAGATCCGATTCAACCCGCCCGGCCTCGAGGGAGTCATTCGCGTCTACTATAGCCCCCGAACCCTCATCGTTCGGGACAATCAGCACAGAACCCGGTCCCCGGCTGCAGCCGGCCCCAAGTATAAAATCGAATAGCTCGGGGCGCGCGCGGAGCTTGAAGGGCCAATTTGGGTTGCTGAAGAAATCGTCGTCGCGCGAGTTCTCCTCTGAGAAGGATCCGCAGATAGAGCGCCTGCGAAGGACTATTAGCCATAACGACGGGTTGCGACATAATATCCCGCGCAGCCGAGCGAGCTTGCGCTCTCTGCATTCGATGGCGGAAGTAAACGAGGAGCCGCGTCCTACGGACCTGAAGGAAGATCCATTCGAGGAGAGAGCGAGAACTCCACCTGTTCACGACTTTCAATCACTCCACACCCCGGATGCTGGCAGCCCCGGTGGGATCGGCAGTGGGAGAATCATCCCCACCAGGGACTCGTCTCTCCGACACCGACACAGCCAATCTCCGAAAAAGCACAGATCTACTCGCCACAGTAGATACCCTTCTACAGCTAGCAAAGAATCTGCCGCGGCAAACGGGCTGCCTGGAACGAGCAACGATGCCGAGCAGGTGACGAAACGAATCCAACAGCTGAAAGACCAACAGCAGAAGATTAAGACCGAATTGGAATTTGATAATAGTCCCGAAAGCTCGACCAAGACTACCCCGGTAAAACCGGTCAAGCCGAAGGGTTCGAAAGCGTCGCGCGTGCTAGGTCACGATGTCAACCAGGCGACCATTCATGATGGACCCGCACGTGAGCATCCCCCAATGAATGAGGCTGCGCCTTCCCCATCTGTGATGACAGGCAAGAGTCGTGGATCTCGACCAGGTCCACCGATCTCCTCCAAATCAACCAACTTGCCTCCATTGTTGTCGAAAATGTCCGTGGAGAGGTCGGATTCCGAGAGGGCTCGATATAGAAGATCTCTCGAGCCAATTGCCCCACATCAACATCGTCGCACCCCATCTGGTCACTTGTCGCATGTGTCGCATACGTCTGGTCGCCCGTCTTTCAATACCGAACGACCATCCAGTGCGGATTCAATCGATCTTGCTGTTGACGACTACATGTTTTCTCCGAAATTGACACAGAATGTGACCCACCCGACCAGTGGCCGCACCATTGCGTTTTCCGAGGTCGGTGACCCCAAGGGCCATGTTGTGCTTTGCTGTGTCGGAATGGGTCTTACTCGCTATCTCATGGCCTTCTACGACGAACTGGCTCGAACACTCAATCTCCGTCTGGTGACACTGGATCGCCCCGGCGTTGGCGAGAGCGGCCCTTACCAAGTAGACGAACCCAACACCCCCCTCAGCTGGCCAGATGATGTCGCTATCGTATGCAACCACCTGCGAGTCACCAAATTCTCTATCCTCGCCCACTCCGCCGGAGCAATCTATGCTCTCGCAACCGCTCTCCGCATCCCCCAGCATATCCGTGGTCGCATCCATCTTCTAGCTCCTTGGATCCCGCCCTCTCAACTATCAACCCTCGGTTCTCAAAAAGACCCTGCCCCAACAAACGCAGTCCCATATACCCAAAAGATCCTCCGCGCCCTCCCCACTTCCCTCCTCAAAGTTGCCAACTCGAGCTTCATGACCGCAACCAGCGCAAGCCTCACAGCCAGCCTTCCCAAATCCTCGCGCCGCAAGCGCAAGAACGCAAAAGAAGCTCACAATCCCATCGTCCCGCCCATTCCACCAATCCCCACACACCTCCACCAAGAAGAGACTGTAACCGAGATCAAATCACCGATGATCTCAGCGCACCGCAAAAGCGACACCACCCTCGCGTCGCGCGCAAAGTCCACAGAAGACGAAGTCGAGCGCAAGCGCGACTACGACACTCGTCTCACGTACAAGATCTGGGAACTCGCAACCACAAACGCCAACCCATCCGTCGATCTACTCATATGTCTCGAGCGCCGACAGACGATCGGATTCCGCTACGTGGACATCACGCGCGCAGTCGTCATCCACCATGGTCGCAAAGACCCGCGCGTCCCCGTGGAAAACGTGCAGTGGCTCGGCAAAACGATGCGACGATGCGAGGTGCGAATCCTAGAAGGCGAGGGCCATGGTCTTATGGCGTCGGCTGGTGTCATGGGCAACGTCCTAACGGAGATCGCGAAGGAGTGGGAGGATTGGACGACTCTTGTTCAAGGCAAGCGACGTACTAATCATGCAAGACCTGGATTGTCAGTCCAGACTTGATTCGGCCCTGGTGGCGCTAATCACCGACTTTACCACTCTTTACCCCCCTTTTGACCGCAGCTGGCTTGCGCTGTCTTTGATTCCTTTTTAACATTTATTATCCGGCCTGTCCTAATTAATGGTGTGTCTATGTCCTGTCCATGATTGGCTGACTTCCATGGTTGGCTTGCATCTGAACAAAACACTTTGTCTGATTTTAGCATAATACCCAGTCATGTGTACTTAATCTTTCAATACATCAATCAAATAATGTCTACCATTTGCAATTGAAGCCTTTCAAAGTTAGAAATTGCCCAGGTGTAAAGCTTGGTCCTGGGGCCTACTGTTTGATCTATCTAGTTCGACTATATCTGCCGAGACGGGAGCCAGGGCTGAAGCGCTCAGACCAAAGGCAAATCAGGGATATTCCCCATGCGCAATGTTGTCCCCTACACCCCACTTCTCCTGAACCCTGGAACTTTCTCGGGATCTGATTTACCTCACTGTAAATCCCGCAATTGACTCTGTCGCCTCTATAGTCGTATATCGGATACGAAAATTGTCTCGGTAGAGCCGCATCATAACCAGCGGCGGACCGATTTCTTGGCGGACCCCATCACGTTGTCGCGTGTGCCCAGCGGCGCTCGGACTCTCGATCCAAGTCGACTTCCCTCCCAAGCTTGTACAATATACCAAGCTTCACAATGCTTTCTCAGCGGCGGCTACGGCTGCTAGTCATTGCAGTCGTGGTATTCCTGTTCATGTCATTTTACTACTCTGTGCGTCATCGTTCCAGCGCCTCACCAATATCGCAACTAACACCACAATCCAGGGCGAAGCCAGCAAAATCCAGAACCAGAAATTCTACCGCTCTACACTCGATGCGATGAAGTCGAAAGAAGCCAACCATGCCAAGACACAGGAAAAGATTCAAAGTGCTATGCATGCACCGGGGAACTCCGCTGGAGCCGGCACCGGGAGCGGTGATGCGGCGGAGGTGCAGAAGCCCGCTATTCCCAAGGCGAATGAAGACACGGAGGACATCCCCATCGCGGGACGGACAAAAATGACCGTTCCGAAGAAGCAGGATACAAATGCGAAGGAGGCGCATGGCGAGATCGACCAACAGAGTGAAGAAGATAAACAGCGCGAAATCAAGGAGAAGAAAGAGGCCGAAATCAAGGAGAAGAACGAAGCCGAAGCGAAGAGCGAATTGAATGATATTCTCAAGAGAGCTCCTGGTATGCGCCCCTAGCACTATGGATTTGACCCGACACTGCTAACACAATCTACCCAGTCATTGTCTTCTCCAAATCCTACTGCCCTCACAGCAAGAGAGCCAAGAACATTCTGCTCGGACACTACGCGATCCAGCCTGCGCCTTTCGTTGTGGAATTGGACCAGCACCCGCTCGGTCCGTATTTGCAAGCTCTGCTCGGTCAGAAGACTGGACGTCGTACGGTGCCCAATGTGCTGGTGAGCGGGCAGAGCATTGGTGGCGGAGACGACATTGCGGCTTTGGATCACAGCGACGAGCTGGCTTCGACGCTGAAATCATTGGGTGGAAAGTGGATCACGGAGGTTGAACATTTGGAGGTCGAGAAGGGGCTGTGAATTAGTATGTAGAGAGCATTTTTAAATCACCTGTGGGCAAGGGGCCCATCCAAGGTGTTGTACATAGGAGAGAAACCATCACGCAAAGACGTGCAAGGAGGCAGCACTCCGAGTAGAGTTATCTGAATTCTGCAAGTACAGGTACCTAAACCATGGTACTAATATAGTGGTGGATCAAGTACCGGTACTGAGCTAGATAAGACGATAAGGAGATAAAGAACCCTAATCAAAGGAAGTGGCCCTAAGCGACGCACAATCCCGTGACTCGTTCAATTTCGCTCCACCACCAAGTCCATTCCGAATTTTGAACCTCCCCGACATCGACAACCACACCCCCGGCTAACACCAACAGTCACGTCAAGATGCGGTACATTCACTCCGAGGAACGGTTGCCCATTCTGGACAATGGTGAGCGGTCTCTTTTTTTTTTCTCGCTGGAATTCTGGAGGAGAAGCCGGTCGCACACAATTTTGGAAACCGATGAACGCACAATGAAGCCTCGCGTGGCACGCAACGACACGATTCTCAGCACCGCAAGCACAACCAACCAGCAATCCACGACAAGAATCAGGAGGAAAAAATAATTGTGTGGGACCGGCGACTCGCACCAGAAGTCCTTGATGCGAATTCGTGAACTGCAGATTCGATCTCGAATTTCGCATTCAATTGCAACTTCACCTTCCAATTTCCAATACTAACCACCTTTCCCTTTAACAGTGAAGGTCCACATTAAGTCCCGCGTCGTGACCGTCGAGGGTCCCCGCGGCAAGCTCGTCAAGGACCTGTCTCACATCGCCGTCACCTTCGGCCGCCCCGAGCAGAATGTCATCTCCATCGAGCTCCACCACGGTGCTCGCAAGGGTGTTGCTACTCTCCGCACTGTCCGCACCATCATCAACAACCTCATGATCGGTGTCACCCGCGGTTTCAAGTACAAGATGCGCTACGTCTACGCCCATTTCCCCATCAACGTCAACATCGAGCCCAACCACGAGACCGGCCGTGCCGCCGTTGAGATCCGGTATGCTTTTTTTGGAACCCGCATTTCGTGACGAGAAATGTGCTGTGAATATTGGATTTGGACTAACGTTTTTTTCCCCCAGTAACTTCCTCGGTGAGAAGTACGTCCGCCGCGTGACTGCCCAGCCCGATGTCGACATCGCTCCCTCCGCCAACGTTAAGGATGAGCTCATCCTTACCGGTAACTCCCTCGAGGGTGTCTCCCAGAGCGCCGCCGACATCCAGCAGATCTGCCGTGTTCGCAACAAGGATATCCGTAAGGTGAGTTATAACCGCGCGCCCTGTTCCACGAGTTGGATTCTCTACTTTTTATACGGTGATACTAACTTTACCAGTTCTTGGACGGTCTGTACGTGTCGGAGAAGGGCAACATCGTTGAAGAGTAAATGTGGCTCTGGTGTCCGGGAGAGGTTTCTTTAATTTCGCCTACTTTTGCATATAGGGAAGCAAAGCGAAATGTCAAAAACAAAACGACCCTTTTGAAATTCAATTCCCTTACGCGAAAATGTCCTATATGTGTAGAAATGCGCCCGTGGCAATCCCATTCAATTCTTGTTCATTCTCTTCCATCTTGTGTAGACAAGTAAGGGTGCATAGTGGATGTAGACATGGATGCCAACGTAATGTCGGGACCTGTGAAGATCCGGGGGAATTGGGGTCGTGCTCGGTAACTGACGAATTCATCTCAGACCTCTTTTCATCGCTACACCCTTTCATCTTTATCCTTCCGCTGTCCACTTATCATCTCAACCCAGGTCTCTATACTCGAAGGAACATCAAAAGCACATGTCTCTGCGGATTCGACCCTGCGCGTGACGTAACATGTGAAAGAGGGTCCGCATGTGCATCTGGGCACGTCTTCTCCCGCAACCCCCAAAATGGAGTGGCTCGGTCTATGGAAGATCCTAAGCGCACTATTCAACATGATACTCGACGTGGCCCAGTTCTGGAGAGATGTGAGATTCCCTGCCGACCCGACCTTGCTTCTAGCCATGCACACCCCGCCCATCTCCAATCCCGACTAACACAGCCCAGAAACTGCTATCGTGGTGGCACTCCAAATCCCCTCGAGACCGGCTCTTCCACACATTGTCCAACGCGCAAAGCTACGAGGAATGGGAAGAGGCGGCCTTTGAGCTCGACGAGCTCCTCAGCAAAGACCTCTGGTACGGTATCCGTTCCGCCGCATAGAGCCTAGCTAATCGGACCAGGCGCCAGAACCCCGTTAGTCGGCACTACGACTACAGACTGATTCTCGGACGACTGGAAGCACTGATGAGCGCACGGGAATTAGAAGATATTCTAACGCTGGTGAATCTGCTGCGCTCGGGACTCGTGCGGAATCTGGGCAATATCACATCGACGAAATTGTTCACGCATGCTTATGCAGGGACGAAATTGCTGATTGATGATTACATCACGCAAGTCGCGCTGTCGATCCAATATGTCACGGGTATCCAGCCTACGCATGCGAGTGGGTTTACTTCGCAGGCGAAACTGGAGCTGTTGCATGATACGCGGCAGGCGTTTGGGCGCACGACGCTGTTGCTTCAGGGTGGATCGGCGTTCGGACTTTGTCATCTGGGGGTGGTGAAGGCGCTGCATTTGCAGGGCTTGCTGCCGCGTATCGTGACGGGGACTGCGACGGGGGCTTTGATCGCAGCGCTTGTGGGCATTCATTCTGAGGATGAATTGTTGCCGCTGCTTGATGGGGAGGGCATTGATCTTTCTGCGTTCGAGCGCAGGAAGAAGGTGAATGGGGCAGAAGGGAATTCTGACTCCTCGTGGCTTGGGACGTTTTATCGTCGCATGAAACGGTTGTTTAAGAAAGGGTATTTGTTTGATGTTGCTGTTTTGGAGGAGTGTGTTAGAGCGAACGTCGGAGATCTGACCTTCGAGGAGGCCTACGCCCGCTCGAAGCGTATTTTAAATATCACCGTTGCGACGACGGGGAAGAACGGGACGCCGAACCTGTTGAATTATCTCACGGCACCGAACGTGGTAAGTTGCTCGGAAGTCGAACTGGGAAGTCTTTCTAACGCTTGTAGCTTATTTGGTCTGCTGCTGTGGCGTCCAACGCATCGTCCTCGGCCGCTCTATATTCCCCAGTCACTATCTACTGCAAGGATGAAACGGGATCGATAGTCCCCTGGCCACATACGCAAGATGCTATCTTCCGCCCTTGGCGACAAGTCAACTACAATGAAGGCGAATCGCCTCTGTCCCGCATCTCTGAACTCTTTAATGTGAACCATTTTATCGTCTCACAAGCTCGGCCATACCTTGTCCCATTCCTGCGCTCAGAGCTCAACCTCTTGGATAGGCGACAAACAGGCTGGAATAATCTCTCTCGCTCCGCAATGCGGCTTATCATCGTGGAGATACGCCATCGATTCCGGCAATTGGATTACTTGGGCTTACTGCCTTCACCGTTGAACAGGCTACTCATCGACGAAACAATCCCGGGCCCCAACCTGACGCTCGTTCCTGATCTGGACTTCTGGGATATCCGGAAATTATTCCAGAGCCCGACCAGAGAACGTGTGGCGGAATGGTCGCTCAAAGGCGAGCGTGGGGTTTGGCCTGCTGTGAGCGCACTGAAGGTCAGAGAGGCCGTGGAAATTGAGCTGGATCGGGGATATCAGCTTGTTCGGAGGCGGAGGCCAAGTGATGCTTCAACGTCTGTGCCCAAGCAACCTAATATTATGAATGAGGGGGTTCCTAGAAGGAGGAAGGGGAGTGATAATGAGGAGGGGATTCTTGCTGATCGGGAATGAGGGCTAGGAACCGTGTATTGGGAAAGCAGTAAATAGAAACTAGACAACAACACTAAATCTAGACCCGAAGGATCCACACATTCACTCAGGACTCTCCTGAAGACTCTGCGCCAACACAAGACTCTGCTCAATCTTAGGAATCGGCTCAACCTCAGGGCTCTCCTCAACCTTTGGGCTCAGCTTGACCTCCGGGCTCAGCTCGATCTCCGGGCTCAGCTTAACATTAGGACTCAGCTTAACTGCAGGGCTTTGCTCAACCTCCGGGCTCAGCTTAACCGCAGGGCTTTGCTCAACCTCGGGAGTATGCTCAACCTTTGGACTCTGCTTAGCCTTCGGATTCTGCTTAGCCTTCGGACCGTGCTTAGCCTTAGGACTCTGCTCAGCCTTAGGACTCTGCTCAGACTTAGGTCTTTGCTCAGGCCCAGCACACCGCTCAGGTTTCCGGCACAGCTCAGGATCCAACCCACGACGGGTGTAGAACAGATCGAGCTCCTTAAACCAAGGATGCATGAGCAAATCCCCTGTTGTCTTTCGATCTTCCGGTCGCCATTGGATCATGTCTTTCATCAAATCAAAGAAGTCCCAGCTTTCGTCGGATCCCAATCGTTCTTCGCCTTCGAGGACATCCATCCTACCCCACCAATGAGTTAGATAGCCCTCTTCACCATCACCATCACCATCACCATTAAACATGGCTGCAAAAATGTCAGCTAGGGTAGAGTATACCGGCGCACAGAAGCACTCACCTTTGTCGAAATGGCGACTTTTCGCCATCTTCTCTTGCATATAACCAGGCGGCGGTCCTAGCTTGGTACAGATGGACCAAGCGACTGTCTGATATCCCCAAGCACCGACACGGTCATCGTCGAATAAGATATCGCCCCAAACTAACTCGAAAATCTACAAAATCAGCCACACATCTCCATATGGATATACGGAGAGAAAAACTCACCCAGCATCCCAGACTCCAGATATCAGCCGCAGTACCATATTCGCCTTCGAAATACATCTCAGGTGCTCGGTAAAAGCGCGTGAAAGATTCATCAGGGTGCTGCGAATAATTCCCGTCAGAATCACCCTTTTGCTTGACATTTCGGTCCACAGCTCCACCAAGTCCTCCTAGCTTGACTCCATCAATGTCTTGACCTTCACCAAATAGTCCTGAATAAGGAGTGTGTTTGTCCGGTCCACCACCCTGCCACTGAGACTCTCTGAGCTCGCCTCGCACAAAGTCATCAATGACGGAGTCATCAGGTTTGTCGAGGAATACATTCTCGCCGTGGACACCTGTTCGATGTTAGACAGTCCTTGAATATGCAGAATAATCATCAATTCTTACCTGTATGAATGAGGTTGCATTCGTTATGCAGGTAATCCAGCGCTAGAAGAACTTGATATGCGACAGACTTGATGTTTTTGGTAGGAATAATCCCATCATATTTCGAAAAAATCAAGTCCGACGTCAAACTGCTACCAAGAGCCTTCTGAACGATAGTTTCGTGCCAGTCGCCCCCATTGCGAATATGATTCAGAACGCATTCTCTCTCCCTTAGCTTCTTCCGACCGACGTGGAGCGGGTCTCCCTTCTCAATTTTGTCAAATGCCACAAGTTCCATCTCAGCGGACCGGTGGCGCTTGTACATCTTAGCGACGACATATTTCTCATATCTGATACGTTAGTGTTTGAGTTCAGACTCCCAAAGAGTCCACGGGTGACTTACAATAAGTCTCGCGCTAGCCAGGCCGAAGCAGTCTCTCCCCATCCGACCTTTCCAAGAATCTGGTACCGAGCGAGCAGAGGCTCGCCGAGTGTGATCGCGGCGTATTTCTCACCAGCGGGTGCATACCTGTTCTCATCGGTTGAGGCATCTCGTATGTCGCTTTTCATGAATCCTCGAAGTCCGAATTGAACGGGGAATATCAACCGCTGATTTGACTGGTAGTTATTGCTAATGGGGATCTCGCGAGGGTCTTCCATCCATTCTTGAAAGTCTTCTAGATATCCTAAGGCGAACTCCAGAAACCACTCTAGAAATCTGACGGTGAGTCCCGCGATGAGGAGGATTGGAATTCCAATGGCACTCCAATAGAGAAGAAACCAAAATCGTTCCATGGCGAATGATGGCTCAAGAAATATTACAGCGAAAGAGAATTGAGCGAGAGCTGGTGTCTTTATGGGAGCTCAGCGAAAAGGCTCGAGTCTGTACAGTGAAGGTGATTGGGCCAAGGGAGTTTCTTTCATGAAATGCGTTCCAACTCTCGCCGTGTTTTTTCCACGAGCATCATTTCTTTCTCCAAGTTTCTTTCATATACACCCGGGCATGTATCTTTGAGATTCAAATTTCTTTCATGCACGATTTGAGCTCTTTAAAGTCCCCCATGACAGCCCCATGCATGTGGAGAACCAAAGTGAAATGAAAATAGCATTCGATGAAAGAGCCGACAAGAACGCTTCCAGATAAAAATGCCAAAAATAAATTTAATCCATGTACTTCAAACCTGAACACTCATTCAAACCTCAATTTAGAGCGTCCGACTGAGGCGGACCCTTGTAGGCTAGAAGAACGTTAGCCCAACCCAATGAAAAGCGCAAAGTCCAACGCCAACTTACATTTCCTCGCATAAACCGCAAACCAAACCGCCGATATAGCCATAAATCCCACAAAAACTACCGAAGCATAGTTCATCGAAACCGCCGTAACCGGCAACGCAGTCGGCATACTAAAGAGCACCAATTCAAACGCAATCCAAGCGAGCGCCACCACATTCGCAAACCTCCCAACCAGATTCCCACAATTCCACGGCGCCCGACTCACCTCCTCCCTCCCATGCCACAAGCTCAAAAAGATAGGAATCGCATAAGCCGCCGCCAGCGCCATAACACCCACCGAAACAAACGCCGTAAACGCACTCGAACTCCCTAGATTAATCAACCCAAGTAGCATTTGGATTCCGGTTACTAGGATGAGGGACCAAACAGGCACGCCCCAGCGCTCGGAGACCTGGGCCCAGAGGCGCGCGAGCGGGATCGCATCGTCGCGTGCAACGGCCCAGGTTGATCGCGAGGCGGCTACTGTTATGCTGATTGAGCAGCAGAAGGCGATTACGAGGACGAGGGTGCTGAGAGCTGCACCGCCGGCTGGGCCCATTATCCGGGTGAGGATGTAGGGGAGGGCTTGGCCAGCGGGGGCGGAGAGGATGTCTGTGAGAGGGGGGAGAGTGGCGCAGAGGGGGATGATGAAGAAGATGCCTGCGATGCCGCCTACGGGGACGCTGAGGGCGATGGCGCGGGGAACTTTAACGGCGGGGTTGGAGCATTCTTCGGCCATGGAGGATATCATGCCTATTGCGGAGAAGGTGAAGGCTGCGGGGAGGAGGCCGATGAAGAAGGTGAAGCCGCCCCAGTTGGCGAGTGAGGTGTCGTAGTGGGTGAGGGTGTAGGATGCGGAATGGCGGGTATCTGACTTTATGGAGACGGCGACGAGAATGATTAGGATTGTGATGGCTGTCCAGGCTGCACAGGCTGTGTCGACTTGAGGGAGATATTTGTTGGCGCAGATGCAAATTGCTAGGGAGATCAGGCAGATGGCGTAGAAGATTAATAGTAGCTGCCAGCTGTTTGCCGACCAGGTTGGATCGTAGTTCGATATAGTTGCTGAGAGCATAGAGGCCAAGCCGAAGTTGACGCTGAGTGTTATTGTCCAATTTCCTACCAGCCAGATCCAGGCATTGATGAATGATAGAGTTGTTTTGTTGCCGCGGGAGATTTGGAAGGTCCAGTAATATGGCCCTGCAGAGGTTGGATAGCGAGATGCCAGCTCAGCCAGCGAGAAAGCTATGCACTGATCTAGTAGACAAACGACTATCCAGCCTATGAAGACAGAGAGCTGGCCGCCGCCATAGACTGCAGAGAGGAGAGGTGTACCCTCACCAAAGGGAATTGCCGCAATGGCGAGGGTTTGGAACAGGAGGGTGAGAACGGAGCGATTGCGGCATAGCTCCTGTGAATAGCCAAGTTGATTGAGTTCGAAGTTTTCTGGAAGGGGAGAGATTGTGCCCTTCTCATGGTCAACGTCAGGACTCGGAGTAGTCGTTGTTTCCTTGGATGTCATTTCGGTCTCCGCTATTAGGGTCAATGTCAATACCAATGCTTTATGAAAGCAGTGAAAATGTAGAGTTCAGCGGCGGAGTGATTCAGCAAGCTAGATACAGGGTTATAGACTTAGATTGCTACGACCAAGCTATATGATAGGAGCTCACCCGCAGCCCCGATGTAAGGGACGTCATATATTGAAAAAAACAGCACTTCAGATGCGGAGGTACGGCGAATGACAGTCACGTTGTACAATAGCCACATGATATCTTGGATTACCTCGCGGCTGAGAGGGGAGTGGCTTCGCATTCTACAGTAGCGATAGGCAAGATTACACGATGGAAATGGGTGCATAGCGCTGATAGGCGAGGGGGCTATCAACCACCGAGGGAACAGAGTTACTGACGAGGATCGCCTCGACAGATTAGGAGCGGAATGCAGAGGCGAGGAGCGTAATCGTTTATGCTTATCTTGCACAATCTTTTGTTCTCTGAATTCATGTGTACTTCACAGGGTCTACATAATTCACATTATAAGTATACATAACGTCGATAGCTTAGTGTGGGCAAGTGAAAGAGCATTAATGCATCGCACCGGTATCCTCAATGCGTGCAAATCGAAGTAAAATGGAAAGCGTAGTAGATATGAGCTCTACAGCAGAACAAAAAGAAAGGAAACCGTGACGCCAGGCCTAACCCTAAAGAGCAACCGCTTCCCTGCGAGGGGTCGACTCCGCATTCGATCCGGCTGAATCTGATTGGAACAAATTATCTTGCAGTTTAATTGCAGTTTGATGCAATGCAAATCGATAAGAGATTGATTAAAACTAGTCACATAAGACGAAACATAATTCGAGGTATCAAAAAACAAAAGTAATATTCTCAGACATCAAACATTATAAACGGTAGAAAACCTCAAGTGGAATTTGCAATTACTGAGCCGTGGACGGACGGCCCTGATGCGACCTGCGAGAGTGCAAGCTCATCCGGTGACCGGTGCGCGGAGGCCCCTCAGTAGCCATGAGTGGTGGGATGCTGAAGCCGTACCCCTCTGTGGCAGCGCTGCGATCCTGGGGATCGATCTCGACCCGGATCGCCACGTCAAGGCCACCGTACATACCGCTCTGCACGGTGATTCCGTCGGCTGCGCGGTGATTGGATCCAGCGCCGACTTCGCCCTTGTGCAGCGGTGCGTGTCCGTCTTTGGGGAGCTTGTCTAGCTTGGCGGTCTCGGTCTCTAGAATTCCGTCGGAGCCGGTGACGCTGGGTGCGGTGACCTCGGTGAGGATTGCGTAGTTGCGCGATGGCATGGTGACCTTGTTCCACGCAGCACTCTTCTCTTGGCCGCCGGGTTGCTTGTCGAAGATGGGCATCAGAGTCTCGTCACAGTCGCGGTCTAGGTGGTGGATTTTGTTACGACGGGCGAGGAGGTTGGCGACGGCCTTTGGTGGGGGCTTGTTGGTAATGGCGCTGCTGACAACGTTGACGATGAAGCGGTGGTCGTTCTCACCAGCAATGTTGAGCTTGGGGTTCGAGTAGAAACGTCCGATAGCTGCGAGATGGACATCACCACCGAGAATCGTTACACGCATGCTGTTGCTGCGTGCGAGCTCCTGAAGGCGCTGGACGAGCATTTTGCGCTCGCGCTTGTGCTGGCGCGCAGTGTAGTGGTCGTCTAAATCGTCGAGAAGATCGACCTGGCCATCAAACTCGTTGAAAAGACCACCGGCAACACCGAAGCGCTTGTTCAGCAGCCGGATGGGCGCCATGACTGGGGATGTGAGAATGTTCTCGAGCCAGGCCAGACGAGGGTAGGCAATTGGAACACCGAGAAGCACGACGAGGTGCTTGATGTCGCCGTCTGCATTGGCAATTTCGCGCTGCAGGCGCTCAAAGATGAGGTCGTATGTGTCCTCGTAGTTGACTTGGTGACGGGTGCGCTCTGTGCGGGCGTCCAGGCCCATGAAGGCAATGCGTTTTCCAAAGCGCATGTACAAGCTTCGGCTGCGCTCTTCGACGTATGGACCCGGTCGCTTACCAGTGATCCAACTATCGTCTTCCTCCTGGTTTTCCAAAACGTAGGTGTTTTCCACCTGACGCGGGTCGACACCTGAGGTTCCATTGACTGCGTGCATGGTCTGTGGGGCGTCGGTGGTAAAAGTAGACTTGGGAGGGGCCATGTGGTGCTGGAAGAGACAGTAGTACTTGAACGCAACACCGCCAATGCCACGGAACACGGCGCACTTCATAAAGTGATCAGTGTATGAGCCGAAGCCATCAATGATATCATGGTCATCCCAAATATTAACTTGAGGAATGCGACCGTTCGCCGCACGGAAAGGCTCGGTGTTGTACCAGCGCACGTAGTTGGCGTAATAGTACTCGTCGCAATCAGCGCGCATCTGATTATCAAAATCATGGTTGCGCCTCTTGTGGGGGTTTGCGATCGCCGTCCAGGGCTTAAGTGGCCCATCCACACGAATACCATCGTTGTAGATTTGGTCGCCGCCACCGACCATAACGTGGAAGGGCTTCTCGCCGTGCACGCGCAAGACGTCGTTCCATAGGTTCGGGCCCACCCATGCGTTCATGTCGGTGCCGACAGAGAAGCCGTTGCACGAGTGGAACATGATGCGCATAGACTGTTCTTCCGCAGGAACCACGAATTCCCAGGGTGCGTGGACTTGATCTCCGGACTCGTGATACAGCCCAGGGATATCGTATTCCCAGCGCGCCTCAAAAACTTCCACTGGTACAGCCAGCGAGAATCGCCAGAATGCTTTCGCGGGATCTTCGTAGAGCTTGAGACCCTCGACGGTCTGGGGTTGGGCGGTGCCGCTTTGTCCATCCACGGAGCCTAGCTGGCGCAGGCGCAGCTGGGGTTGTTCCTGGCCCGGCTTTGTGACGATCAGGACACTGCCGTGCCAGACGGTGGTGGATTCGTAGTGCATGTTCTTCAAGTTGATTAAGGGGCCGGAGATGAGCTCAAAGCGACCTGAGCTCGCGGTTGATCCGTTAACTCCATTTTGAAGGGTCCCTGTTGTCCCAAAGTGTTTGGTTAGCTTGCGCGACTTTCGCGACTCGAGGGTTAGGTTCGTAATCGTACCATTGACGGGCTGCGCATTGTATTCGGCCATCGCGAGCAATTGGCGCGATTCACGGAAATCTCCGGGATTAGGGGAAAGTGAAAGGGGCCGACTCGTGTCGCACAGGGGGAGGTTTATAAAGACTCAATCGGCAGGGTTACAGTCTCACGTTAGGGGGGACGAGGGATGAAAACGAGTTTAGGCAGCCTTTGACGATAGGGCTGCAGGGCTGAGAGGAAAAAGAGAGCGAAGCGAAATTAGAGCTGCAGATCAAAGTATTCGGTACCTTCGGTGGTCCGCTGTCTTGGCAGCACAGGAAGTACCAGCTACCTCTCCCACAGCTCTCATCAAACATGACGCCGCCAAGACTTCCCGCGCGAATCATTGACCAATGGGAGGGCGGATTATGCAAGACGCCCCAGTTTAGCCACGTAGCGCCACATAACGCACTTTCACCCGGTACCTGATTGGGTAAGAATTGTGGCGGTGCACATTTAGCCTCGATCGATCGAGGGGTTGGGCTTGTTGTGCCGCTCCTTCCTCGTTCCAAGGTTGGATCATCGTTACTGCCCAGTTTTACACCGTCATTTGGTCACCGGACTCGACCTCACTTTACTCACATTGGACTACACTACACCACAGTGCACAACGCCACATAAGCTTGATCTGTGGGACATGAAGTCTTGTTTGCCATGACCCGCTGATCTTGTTGATCGCGATCTACAGCTGATTTCTACTGGACTGTGTGCTACCATGATTAATGCCACTACTCTCAGAATCCTACGAAGTAAAGAATGGTGACCAGGCGATAAAATTGATGTTTCATACATAAGAAATGTCTAAGGAGTGTGTGAAAAGCGTATGAAAAAAACACAAAGGAAATAGAAGATGTCAGCCCATGAAAAATCTGGACTTGAAAGAGTTCCTAGGCTTGAAAGCCACCCCAAATGGACCCGTGGGGACGGACTGTGTCCTCGACGCTGCAGGCCACCCTCCAGCTAGGCCGGATCTCCGAGCGTGTGGCTTACTAGGCAGCCAATTGAACAGCCCCTTAGATATATTCCGGGTCTCTTGCTTAAACGGCCACCATTCATGCACAGTGGAGTTTTGCATGCCCCTGCTCCAAGGTAGCCGCCCAAAGATCGGATGATTGTTCTGCCTTAAGGACCACCACTTGCCCTGGGGCATCTCCTGAGCCCCCGGCCCAAAGGGCAGGAACTTGAAGAATCCAACGCGTTGGAGTATTTGATACAGAGGCCACTGTAACAATGTACCCATATGCCTGATGACCTGTTTGAGGGACCACAATCCAAATATCTCAGGCTGCTGCTGGGCTTCCCCTCCAAAGGGCCACCACCCAAAGAAGCTCATTTGCGATGTGTTTCTGGCAGGCGCTGAGAAAGACTTCACGAAATAATCAAAGGCAGTCAGGAAGCATATGGCGAGCAAAATGGCAATCACCATCTGGATCGTATTCGGAACCCAACTGGCGTTGAGCCATGATCGAGCACCAGAAGTTGTGGGTGTGGGAACCTCAATTACCTTGACGGGATCCAAAGGGTGGGGATCAAGAAAAGGTTGATCCATCTCTTCTTCCGGGTCCATGTCCCGAGACTCTTGCGTCCAGAAGAAGTTCATGGCAACACTCTGACGGAGTAGCATCTGTCGGAATTCTAAAAGAGTGAGGTGTCTGCGAGCGGCAAACCATGCCTCTCGAGATCCGTTCATCATGATCTCCCGCAGCTCTCGTTCGCATGGCTCGTAGTCCTTCAGAGCCACCTCGGAACTAGGACAAACCAGAGGCGCAAAATCAGTAATAAACTGCAGATATTGAATAGTGACAACTGCATCAAACCCGCTGGTGAATCGTCGCGCCGAGAAGCCATTGTGGAACAGGATTCCGTTATCCATGATCTGGAGTTCATATAGGACAACAGATTTGACAGCATCGAGGAACGTTTGGACATTGGCATCGACGGTGAGCTCGGCTTCTCCATTCCTCCAAGCCTGCCATAGTTCATCGTAGCTTTCGAGCGGCTCGTCGGTATTGAAGTGATAACCTTGCAACTTGTGAGTTCCAAGATCAAAGGCCAACACCAGCATACTGTTATAAAACGGCATAATATTCACAATCGGCATGGCCAGGAAGACGATTATAGGGTGCTCTTTGTCAGGAACGTTATCGATGTTGATGTCATTTGTCATGACAATGTTCTTGAAGCCGTCCTTCTCATAGAGATAGCACTGGCCTAGGCGTGTTTCGGGATCGCGACCGCCCTCTATGTGTCCCAGATAGAGGTGGTAGTCGACCACACCCCAGGGATGGCGCATGTGGCAGTTCACAAAGGTATCGAAAGAAACATCGGATTGGGCCGAGGTACTGGACGATCTGCTGCTTACGCTAGAAGGGGCGTTGGTTCGCTTACCGCGGAACTTCTTCGCATTCAAAGTGATTAGCTCGTAGTTCATCATCTTGTCAAACTAGAACTGAATATGGGCGTGGAAATGTGAATCAGGACCTACAGAGTTCTGAGTGTGTGAGATATGACTGGACCCGAGTCTCGTGGCAGTCCTGGCAACCACACGAGATAGTGATGTGTGATGCGTGGAGGTTCCTTTCGTGAAAGAGGAAGATGATCTCCTTGATGGATTGATGGATAGTAAAGATGAGAGCACAGAGGGAGAATATGCTCTTGAGATTAAACTTGAGAGCGAGGAGCTGTCCGAAGTATTGGAAGAATGTGTCTTCCTGGTAGCTGTAGCAGTAAAGGGCTCCGATGAGGTGGTAGATGATGACTACTTGACCTACTCGCACAGTCAGACGAGCAACCAATAAAGTTACCGAGCTGAGCCAAATGCCGAATATAAGCCAAATCAGTGGGGAAGGAATAAGCTCGAGGAGGGTGTAGTTAGTGGATTGCATAAACGAAGACTTACTGGTTCTGTTTGTGTTTGGTGGTATTGTTGGTATGAGTCAGATTGTTGTGTTTAGATGTCTTGTTCAAACTGTAGTGAGAGTTTGTGATGATATTGAGTAGACTCGAGGCGAAATGTGTGCTTTTGTACCTCACAGCAGCAGACGTGATGCGCGATGTTGAATATTGACCATAGAGCAGTAGCCACAAAGCCTTTGTCATGAGCCCGCCTGTTATCAAAGAAGCAGAGAATCATCCCGTGCTGCTCCGCAGAAATAATGACAAAGAACACAAGAGACACATTATCACGATAAGAGATTGATGGATTGCTTTGTACCTTAACTCGACTTTTGAGTCGCAATGCAATGATTGCTTGTTCGATTTTGCCTGGTAGAGTATTTCCAGTATGCAAATATGTACTTTTCACGTTGCCTGGAGACGCTGGAGAGCTCCCCGAAGATGAAAGAATTCCAGCAGAACCTTCCAACGGAAGCGAGTGATTCCAAGATTGGCGTCATTGCACAAATCAAACTATCGGCGCAGGCCAGGCCAGCGCAGAAATTAGCTCTCGATATTGTCAAGAACATTGTTTCCTTCATTGATCCCCGAAGATTACATGTATATAGACAATAGATCGATTCCAGCAAAGACTCGAGCCAAGACACAAGCTAAGACCAAAGAAACATATGGTATTGTCATCACAAAGACCTTTGTCTCCAGTCGTAAGCTTTGGCCAGCTCTTCAGGTTATATAAGGACCCCCCCATCATCTTACTACTGAAGGCTATATCCACACTCATCTACACAATTGAGCATCCAATCACCAGATAGGAAGCATTTAAACTTTACAACATTCTACGATGGTCGAGTACGAGTACGCCTCACTCCTCATCCCAGGCTTCGTTACTCATATGGCAAGAAGGCACGCAAGATTCGATAAACATGGTTGGCCCAAGTGGGTCTCTGTGGTTGTTCCTGAAGAGATGGTGCGAAGCAGCAGCTTACAGATCATGGCATATGTATGTGGTGCTATACAATCTCAGAAAGCTAGACTGGATCCCGAGAATCCGGGTGGAGAAGGAACACGCATCGTGTCGCTTCCACTTGTAAAGGATGCGACGAATGAGTTTGAGATTTGGGAGGAAGCTGAAAAGGTTGCATCCATCTACCAGAATGCGATTTTTCAAGGGAAGCTTGATATGGATACTGATTACCTCTTTGGTACGCAGTCCACTACTCCTTGATTGATAGTTAGTTATCTACTAGACTGATACCACATAGCTTGGAATATAGATCGCGTTAGTTTTAACTGATGTAAAAAATAAGAAAAGGCAGTAAAAACATTGAAAAAATGAGAAGAACGAGTAGAAAAGATAATGGGCCGTTATGGAGGTAGCCTATGCTTTTTCAAAGGTTGTGTATTTATATCATCATCCTGCTTTTCTTTAAACATGAAAACATTTTGCCTCTTTGAAGAAATGAACCGCTCATCCTCATCTCATGGAGGGCCAAACATGTAGGACCGAGCCACCGAGCCACCAGATTCTTGAAGTTTCTATTATCCATGTCAGAATCAGGCTTTTCTTAATAGCATATAGTTCCACCGCTATTATAACATACCGGAGTCCCTCCTCGCCTACGAGGACGTAAGAGCTCCAGGGCATGACATACTCAAGCGCACCCGATAAATAGAGTATCCCAATATGCATATTCAGCCTGCTGCTCATGTTCAGGCACTTGGTACCCTTTTCCTTCGGATGAATAGGTAACACGGAAGTCTGGGACAAATTAGGCACCACCGAAGCACAGGACTCAGTCACTCTCTGACTCGAGGTAGTCGCAACCGACCATGAAAGGGATCTTGATGGCTGAATCTCTTGGGCAGCGGCCAGTAAGTTGTAACCCCTAGAGACCCATTCTGGCACGAATAACAATCTGTGGCATTGTTGTACAATCCTCACTATTCATCAAGCGCAGAGCCAGAACCGAGTTACTCTTTGCCAGAGATGTAAAAACTTTGACAACAATCCGCTCTGCGGTGAGTGACACATCCGGAAACACACCAGGGATTCCAGTATAGAACGCCACATCAATCCAGCTCTTCTGAATGTTTTGGAGTAACAGGAATGGACACATAATACTTGCACGTGCACGCTCCTGCAAGTGACATAACTCCACGCGGCCGTTGGCCCAGACCATGAGTCCAGTACCTACCCAAGACTAACGGCCATCGTCCTTCAGCCACTACCTGCACCTCAGAACCCGAAGCTGCTTGCGATCAATTTAGATCAGTGTGTGGGATGCCCACTTTTGGTTCAGGTTGGATGTCTCTCGACTCGCTGGGGAGTTACTAGCAAGCACCCTTGCCTCGAGGGCTTAAACTTGCCCTTGTGAGTTGGTTTGCCTGTGCCATTCCCGTATCTGGTAGCATTCCCACAAAGAGGCTGGAAATGCCAATATGATGGCTACGATTGCGCAAGCAATAATAGAGGGACTGATTGGATTTGGAGAACCTGTTCAAGAGAAGCCCCTTAGTATCTCACGTATCCAATCCCTTAGATGGCAACTTACTTTGCTGAAGGCTTTTGCATAGTTGCACTAGCTCATATGAGTCTATGTCCAGATCCCATTTTCCATCTGGGCATGGACTGTGAGGTTTGCTGGGTCCCGCATTTTGTATCTCGGGGATGCCCCGTGTGACCAACATCTTCTCATCGCGCGCGCAAGAGAAATCCCAACGTACGTGTGAGGCCGCCATCGGGCATACTCTAGTGGACTTTCTCTGATAACTTAGAAAACAAGGCATGAGAGAGGGCTGAGGAAGAGATGCTCGAGGCCGATGATGTGGTTTGAGCGAATGCGGAATTGCTGTTCGTGCCTGGGGCGAAACCAAGTGGGCCATGATCTCTTTGTTGCAGGAAGTCTGCAAGCAATGAGGATGATTGATGAGCAGAATGTTGAAAGGTTTGTGGCGTACCATGCTCAGATCGGGAGATCAGAAGACCAGGAGTGTGGGATAAAGTGTTGTATTATGAGACGAGGAGAGAAAGAAGAGAGGAAAAGGAAGAGCGCTCGGTCTACGACTATCTATTACCCAGGTGCAATCCATGAATGGAGCTTAGAAAATTAGGCACGCACAGGGTCTGCCAGCTATGAAGCTTGCTCGCCTTTTGTAAGGTGTGATTGACCAATCGGCCAAATGGACTTTGTTGTTTGGATGTATTGTCATTCAATCTTAAAACTGGCATCCAATGTCAGATACAAACTAAATTTTAATCTATTTTACCTTCTACCCTTTCAACATTTTCTTTAGAAATATGTCTACAAAACAAGTGGAGAGCTATTCTTTTACGAAAACAATGCTAATAAAGCGGGACAACAATCCACCTGGGCATTCCAAGGTCCACTCCGACAAAGGCCGGACAAAGGAAGCGGGTCCATGAGCACTATGTCAGTATTTCATTATCCATAATTCTAGCCCTTTGAACTTCACGGATACTGAGGTCATCATATAAAAGCCCAGGTGAAAGCACGAGACAACAATATATTCAAACCCAGCAACATGTCTAATACATTCAAACCCATCGCTAGCCTCTCCCATTGTAAGCGACAAGCAAGTGTGTTCCAGGATACCACAGGATATCATCTCACAGATCCCAGCGACGAAGAAGCCTATTGGTGGGTCACTGTCACAATCCCTGATCATATTTTGGAACGCTCCCAAACAGACGAACAGATCATGCATCGTGTCTACAAAACAATCAACATTGAAAAAAATACGGGACTTCGCAACATTGAGATTAGCCAGCGTGCTCTGCACGGCCAAGGAAAAAGATGCATCTCATTGCCGGTACAGCGGACTGTGACGACTCCACAAGAGATTATGATGCAGGCCGACATTCTTGCGGGATGGTGGCTCGAGCAGATCCAGAAAGGTAGAGTTGTGCTCGATCAATTTATGGTCTTTACTGCAAAGGGTGGATTTTGTGGTGATTGCCGTGATCTCCCTCTTGATTGGGGAAAACCACCATTCGCAGGACCTTACTGATCGATCATATAGCAGCGATCTGGATTATCCTACCCTGAACACAAAAGTTGCGCGTAGAAGAGCATAGATCATCTATCTATCGTCACCCAATTTTCATACTTAAGTGAGAAAAAGAATTCGCCCCAAGCTTTATTTTGAGATCTAATAAATACATGAATCGTGCACACATAAGGGAATCATACATAAAAACATAAATCAATCATCCAGAACCATACAAGCCACCACCATAGATGCTGACATTCCCCCTGTGGGTGTATACAGATCCCTTGGTCTATTCCCAAGCCCACGGCCCTTCGGCTCCAATGCACAACTTTTATCCCACATTTCATGTAGCTCAACAGCTGAACGTAGCTCATTTGAGAAGTAATCCTGCAGCTCCGGTACAGGCTGTAAGCAGTACGGTGCTTCCTTCCATCGTAAGACGTCATGTACCGTCGTAGCTAACATTGTGTACTTGTGGAAATTAATCAAGCCCTCGGCCGTAAGAGCAGGATTGCCGTCCTCGATAAACGTTAAATCTTTTAAGAAAAGACCTGTGGGATTTGTTAGCTCGTTTCCACGGAAAAGGGTATTTCGAACCGACCGAGAAAGGGTATACATGGCGGTACAGCAACGCGTAAGGTCTCACGATATGCCTGATAATTTTGTGCGCTCAGAATCATTGCTTGTAATGGCCTGAGCATGTTGCAACTACGCTCTGTGACCATAGCCCATGTGCGCGCCAGTCGGTATATAGGTGCGCTTTCTAGCCCTGAGAGAATGGATATCACCGCCGAGTAATTTTGAAGTTGGTGGCAGTTCTATTGAGAAATTAGCATGCGGAAGTACGAGGGAGAGGTTTATATTTACGCTGGCCACGTTGACTAAATGATCTACCACCTGAGCGCGCTTTTTCAAGTCTGATTCTGCAAGTACGGTGGCGCAAACCCAATTTGAGAGTTGGTTGGAATGTCGAATTAAAGACCTCACGTTGGGCGCGAACTCTGGCGTGGTCTTTTTTTGCCAATTTTTTCTGAGTAATTCTTCGCGCTGGACCCGGTTGAACATCTGCGCTTCCATTATCGTTAATTGTCGCGCGATCTCTTTGGGGTCGATCTTTATGAGCTGGAGCTTGTCCAGCTTGCGAGGTAAAATTGGTTTCGGTGGGTTGGAGATGGAAGGGTGTGATTTTTTGGTGTACGCGTGACCGGCAAGCCGGCGTTGAATTATGGTATCAAGCTGTTGGGTTGGGGTATCGGTGGTCGAGGTGACGCGCTCCGCAAACAATCGCATTTCCCGCAGAAGCTGATCGGTGTCGTCACTTTTGGGCTCGCCCCAAAAGTGCTCAAGCCATTGCCTGAGAATGTTTATCACGCGTAAACGGATAAGCGGCTGTGTTTGGGTCGACCATTGTTCAATTTCGACGGGATTCGTGGTGGGAGGTGGGGTATTGTCGAAGCGATCGACGAGAAGTCCGAGAAGCTCGGAGCCCGAGGTGAAGTAGCTGTAGGTAACGAGGAAGGTTCGATTGAAAGCGGCATCGAGCTTGTCATGGCGCGTGAGATTTTCGACCAATGTCGGTAATGTTGCTGCTTTGATCATTTCCGCGTTTTTGTTGGGATTATCAACCAGTCCATCCGTAGTATCGTGAGACCCGGAGTCTATCCGTTCTATCGTATCGTCTTGAGCCATTGTATTGAGAGGGACGCGAACCGTGTGCGTGTCGTGTGTCTGTTAGACGTTTTGGATGGGAGCCGCATGGGTTATATTGGCGCGGTAATGCGTCGGAACTGAGCTCATACGTAACAGCTCGGGCAGAAGAGGCGTTGAAGCTAGGACCACGGCAAATGTGATGTATTCGCGTGGATAGTGGAGATCCTCTGCGTTAGGACCACGGTTCTAATGAAGCTGTGCACTCCACTTCTGATTGATAAAAGCCCTACGCGTTAACAGCGGGACAAAAATCGGCATTGCCCGACCTCGGGTTTGACTCACTCTCACGATCAGCAGGTCGCGGTCCAGGTCGGGCCTGGGATTGCTTGGCCGATCATCGGATTTCGCTTAGCCGCTTGTGCCGTGGCCCCCACCTTGTCCTTTGGTACGCACCAAGATTCAAAACTCTCAGTTATCTGATCCGAGAGTTAATGCCACTATGCACTCTGATTGGTCAATGTTGAGAGAGTTTTTCCCGGAACTGCCCCACAATGCCACTTTCAGGTGGGACGAGACACGCGGACCAAACCTTGGAACCCTGAGCTGCCAGACGTTTCAATAGTGACATTGGTAAATGGGACAAGGCAACTACTGTATCCATATTTGGAAGGTAACGTGTTGACATAAATTTCTATGTGTATTCGTAGGTCTAAGCACAGCAAGGACTGAATCCCAATATTCCCATTTTCCCATCTCCACATTAGAGAACCGTGCCGCGAACCTGAGGCTTCTTTCTCAAGTCAATGTCTCTCATGAGCATCGTCCAAGGAATTGCCAAAACGATAATACCACAGCCGACCGACAGTAATCTTAGCTCGGAGTAGGCATATGCATTTTGAATAGCCTCCCTGACCGGGCTTCCAACCGGATAACTCCGTTGCGTGACGAGGTCCTCGTAGATTTTGTTCAAATCCGGCATTGCCGATTCGGGAAGGTACCTTACCAAGGCCTTCAGGTAAGTGTTCTGCCATATGATGGTGCTGATGGTCAGACCCGCACTGTCACCGATAGTGCCGACAACGTTCAATAGCGCGAGAGCGGTAGCCACATGCTGATGATCGACAGCTGCCAAAATCGCAAGTTGCTCAACAAGAATGAAGGTCGACCCACTGATTGCAAGAAGAATTTGACACATCACCTGGTAGCCAACGTTCATGTTTGGTCGACGGAAGTAAATCATCAAGCCTTGAGCAAGAATGTAGAGTGGGACGGCGATGTAGAGGGTCCACTTGAACCGGCCAACTCTGCGGATCAGCCAACCAGTGAGAAGCAGAAGAACACCCGAAACCATGTCAAAAATATTGACGATATAATTTGAAGTGGTAATGCTGAGATCGTTGTTCACCTGAAGCCAGGATGTGAAGTAATAACTCCAGCAGTAGTTTGAGAGTTGGTAGGTTGCATCCAATAAGACAGCACCGATGATCGTGCGATTTGTGAGGAGTCGCCACTCGAAAAGGGGAACCGGTGCCAGCCAGCGTTCCCAGATTGCAAAGAAAAATAGGGTGCAGAATCCAACAACAACCATAGCAATAATGTAGGCAGAAGCCCAGCCATCGGGGGCGTAATCGGCGATGTCGAAGGGAAGCTCGAATAGCACCAGGCCAGCTGTGAAAATAAGGACCCCCATAACTAGTGGCCTGGTAAGTCTGTGTTATGTCCAGATAGAAGAGATTTGACATACCATCAAATTCGATGGTCCAATGGCGGATGCTTTCCCATACTGTGCGACCACTTGGCCTCTTAATACGGTACCCTTCTTGTTCCGCTTTGTGAAGATTCCATTTCAGCATGCCATAGAGGGGGGCTGCGAAGATTGGTAAAAGAATTGCCCAGCAACCAAAGCCCCATCGCCATGAGATTTTATAGTAGAATTGCTCCGCGACCTTCGGTCCTGCAAATGCTGTGATGATGTAGGGCGAAGAGGTGAAGGCGTAGGCAAATGCTCGATTCCTCAGAGTCGATACATCGGCAGTAACAACGTCGATCGCGTATTCCATTCCGTAAAACCCGGCGTAGTAGAAAACCTATGATGATCAGCATCCACAGCAGGAAAGGGTAGCACATGTGCAGTGCCAGATCCATAAAACTCACGTTGGCCGCGCAATAGATTTCAAAAGAGTGACACGTTGCCATGAGTATCAGCCCAATAGTGGCACAGATGACCATCAACAGAAATGCTTCAGCACGTCCCCACACATCCATCATCTTGGCCACGGGCATATAAGTGGCGGCAGCAAATGCATCGCCTAGCGCGGTAGGAACTGCCGACAACGAGTGTTTCTGGAACGAACTTGTCACATAGGGATTGAGAGTCGCTGTCACCGTCGATTGGAATGCGCTTGCAAAATACAAGAACCAGATACTATACAGGGCTCAATGTCAGTGTCTGCCAAGGAAGAAGAAGATGCGCGCGCAACCGAAGATTAAAAAAACATACTTGATAAAAACAATGATCAAAGTCTTCTTAGACCAAGCCATAGTGACGGCTTCCACATCTTGGACACCATGTTGGGCACTTCCATCTGGTATTTCACCGCATGCCGCGGAACTGGTGTAGCTCTGGGTGGGATGGACTTTAGCGTCAGGGATATCTGGATGTTGGTTGAGGGAAATGTCGTCATTCTCGTCCGTCGACAGACGACGGAAGACCACACGGGCCCTGCGAATGAGAGGGCGAACACCCATAGTTGCTATACACCGTACATGAGACGACAACACTTGGGGATCACAAGCATTAAGTCAATTTGCATCATGGGCGGGCCTGGGGGATCGTTTCCATTATAGTACACAAGCACCGAAGTCGGACGGGGGGCTGAAAACTAACTGGAAACGCACTAGCTATGCAGAGATGGATCATCATTGATTATGCTGATTGGTTGTGGGGAGATGAGGTGGAAGAACTAAAGGATCTATGCTTCCGCGGCTAACGAAAAAGATTAGATCCTCCGCCGACACACGCCACTCTTTTGTTGAGAACGTGTGATCTTCGGTGATGTGAACTGTCAGCTCATTCCGACCCCAATGATCCTCCATCTTCCCACATTTTCTCTGGTATGCCTCTGGCTTCCTTGATAATTTCCAATCCACTTTTTGTTCTAGCGGATTAGGTTGCATGATCATTCCAAGTGGAACAATCCAAATCGGAGAAAACTAGCGAGGTTGTAATTTAATTAAAGGAATATTTATCAATCTACAATTTTTCAATGATTTGACCCACAGACCACACACAGGCCCTGATCTCGCTTGCATCCCCATGCTAGGTGCCTTGCACTATCCCCACTTCAGCATAGCCTGACTTAGTGCTCAGTGACATGAATCCCTTTTGTAGTGGATAAATTGCTGCATGCAATGGATCTGGGATTCAAAAGTACTAGTCATTCCGAGGTTGCGGTCTGTGTCTGTGCCCATCCGGAGTCTAGAACCAACAAATTTTGACGCAGACATACTTGAGTACTTGACCGAGGAACTTTTCAGAAAAGCTGATAAGTTGAAGCTTTGGGTGGAAAAGCTTACGGTACTTTAATTTTCGCCGAGATCTTGGGCTACGTAATTCACCTGCCCAACTCGCCGATCGGCGTGTACGCTCCCTGATTCGATATCCCAATGCAGATCCCCGAGGATTAAGGTTGAGTGACATACCGCCATTCGGAGTTTAGCAAGCAATGCGAAATAACATTGGTCATGGCAGTTTCAAGGTATCACGAGACAACATAATCGTCGACCGGAGGTTCGCCGACTAATTTTGCAGCGCGACCTTTGTAGACCATTTTTCGCATACGGAGACTTGGCGATGAGCTCCATCGCGAATCCATAATCTCACCAACATTAGTGATTTGGCACGCGGGCGCTTGTCCCGAGGGCTGAGGATGGAAAATGGTCGCACATCGGCAATCGCGCTCAACCCATTATGGCACCCCTGGGCCGAAGCCGAAGCTCCTGAACATACAAATCAATATGTTTCTCAATAGAGTCTTCAAACTGGCTGATTTGAAAGTCTTCAACGGCTTTAAACTTTATCCGTCCAATAATTGCTAGCTTTGCCAACTACACCGTCACTGAGCTCTTGCCTACGAATGGGACCGTCAATTTGACTGCTACTGTGACTGTCACCGGGACTTCGACCTGAGTTATGGCATTAATAGGCCACACTTAGACTGGATTGGTTGGGTTTTGGGAGATGGATCGGTCTTCTCAGGATGTTAGAAATCCCATACCGTGGTAGACGGTGATACTTACTCGACGGTCGAGAGTGAGTTTGGCATCGGCCTTTTGGAGTTTTACCAGTCAAACCCAAGTATCGGTAGCAAATGCAGCTCTCTTTGGCTGGGTTATGCATACTGCGTGAAGGACCCAACCTCGACTGCCATCACCACGGGGCCAAGTGCCCCAACACAAACAAGCAACGTATCCAATTGCGATAAGTCATACACGGTGGGAGACGGGGATTCATGTGTTTGTGACTAAATCAAGTACATCTTTCATCTTCTGTCAATTTCCAGGTATTATCAGTATTTATTGTAATTTATTGTCGAGAGCCTTGTTGGCTGCCAGACTTGTCAGGCTTCAAAACGGTAAAAGCGCGTAGATCGAGAGAGCTCTCTCTCTTTCTCTCTCTCTCTCTCTTCTTTCCCTCCTTTCACTATTCCTCTCCAACAATGCAATAAATCGCCGTACCCTACATCTCTACTCTTCTCTTCCGATATTTATGGAGTAATCTGAGATGTGCAAAATGACCTGGGGAGCTTCTGTCATTCCAAGGTTCTAGGCTTGAAAATTTCTTCCAACCCAGCTTTGCTTTGCGCTAGTCCCACCTTTACCCGCCTACGTGAAAGCCCAAGCTGGGTGCAGCACCCGCCCTAAGGGGGCTTTGCGCTATTTTGATGGGGTGCCGTGTCAGGTGACCCACCTCCGGGTGGCAGGTCTAGATAGGTGCCCCTTCTTCCTCTCTCTCTCTCTCTCTCTCTTTTTCCCCTCGTCTGTTTCTATCAAACAGAAATATCACTACTGCTCTGTGCTTTCTTGCCCATATTCATAGTGTCTGTCTGCTATCATATTTGAACTGTTATCTATAAATATCCGCATTACCCAAACCCCCAATCTGCATGTAATCTCCAGGGTTTCTTTCAATCCGGCGCAGTACTTGGACCTGGACTCTGTTCTCCCCGGGTGGACCCTGACCGTTGAAACAATCTCGAACAATCTCTACATTCTCGTCGGAGGTATTGGACAATTCGAGTTCAAATTGTCGAATCAGAGATGCCAACCCGATAGACATCCAACAATAGGTCATGCTAGAATCCAGGAGAATGGCGAAGCATCAGCCAATTCAGTGTGGTCTTCTCCGCATTATCGGGGTGCGCACCTCGCATGAAGACTGTGCTAGAGTGGAAGCTCGAGTGGCTTTGGTATATATCTCCAGGCGTAAGTCCCAATTGATATAGGCTCAATGTTATTCAAACCTAACACCGAGCTCAGATCTGGTACGGAGAAGCCAGTTTCAACGAATCAACGGCGCCGCTAGCGCACATATTCAACATACAAGCCGCAGCAGAGACCATTGGCTACTCTGTAGGACGAACGAGATTTGACTTGGGGTATGTCAAAAAAGGATACATGTTCGATGTTTGGTACTAATTTGAGCATTAGCATGCTGCTTCTTATCGGGACCATATATCGACTGTTTTCGGTTTCCCTTTTGTCCTATATGACCCAGAGATACTCCATTTGATATAGTGCTATGTCCAGTGACCTTCAGACAGGTCGATCTCAGGTAGATAGCATTCTTTCACAGCTGCTCAGGTGAATGGCTGCTAACACTCAAAGGCATACTCAAAACCCAAGAAACCATCTCCCATCATTTGGACCGACAAAACAGAAACATAATGCGGATTGATACAGTTGATCTGCTTCCAAGGTTGTTGTTTGGTACATTCAGATAGATCAAACATTTTTCTTACAGATATCTATATTAATGTGCGTAATAATCAATTACTTCTTGTCCTTCCAAGGTTAGGGCCGTTATGAATAAACGAAATGTCGAAACCACTGGTATTAATCAATTAGGTAGCAACAAACTCCGACAAAGCCATATAATATTAAAGTGTCAATGAAAGATTAATATACTGTAAAGTCAGAATTCTCTGGGTTATAAGCCTCCGAGCTTTATTGCTATCCACGAAGTGAACACAGTTCAACTCCGTGGGAGAAATGGACAATTGCATCTCAAACAGAGAACCTCTTACAGGACCTGCATGGTACTACCAAGGTCCTACTGTGATAAATGCTTGGGGATTGAAAGAGTTCAATGATTGTCTTCGGGCGTATTCCACCCGTGCTGACGTTATACGGCTATTCAATAGATGTCATATTCCATTCATGATCGGCTTTTATTCCTTTATTCAGAGTCTTATTGAGACATATCAATGTGCCAAGGAGCATTGAAAATGGTTTGAATGGGGAAGATTCACCTTTGTCTTAGGATTTGATGGGCAGGTGCTTACTGATTGGTTCGATTCGCGAAAGGATTCCGGGTTGTGCCTTTAGTGAGCTTACCTGCATAAGTACACCCCCACAAATAACCCGAGGTTACAATCCTCAACGGCACTAAATTTCTGTCCATGAATGAATGTCACTTGAAGTTGATGTATATAAACGTTGTAGCAATTCCCATATTTTTATGTCATTCATCGACTACTTCTATCACAAGATTCTCGCGATGGCAAGCAAACTAAATACACTCCCCGCGATATTGGGCCTCGTTTCTTTCCTGTTTGCTACCGTCCCAGTGAAAGCCGAGATTCAATCTATCACCCCACCCGACGGATGCCCAATTCCAACATGGACAGTCGACAATTTTCAGTGGTACAATGGATCTCATAGTTTGGACTGTATCCACAATCAAGTGGACATCAACACAAAAGGTTGTCTTTGTGGCAGATCGTGGTGTGAGCCTGATCCGGCGACCTGCAATGGTACCATGGTCAATGTGTGCTGGACTGGAATGCCCAACTACGAGCCGTGGGGATACGGCCCACTACAGACACTGGACATTGGGTTCGAAGATGGCCTGACTTGCCATGACGAGTATATTGGATATCGCATCCACGATATTGGAAATGGTGAAAGCAACTGTGGATATGCAGATCGCGGGGCTGGGCGCATTGTTGCTTTCTACGGAACCTCAAACTCGGAAAGTTCAACTGGTCACATTGATTATACACTTGGGAGTGGACATGCTCTCCAATGCAACAACGGAAGCAAAATTACATATTCCGGAAGTACGGACTTCTCGCTCAGCTGCGACCACGATTCTTTCTTCAATGCCACTTGCACTGCACCGGTCTTTCAAATTCCCATTCTTAGCTATCAGTGGGTATCTTAGGCTCAAATCTTAGGGCCAACAAGATTTGCTTTGGGGAATGCGACAAGACATTATCATTCTGGTGGTGTTAATTGACCGAGAAGTTAAGCTTAAGGATTTGAGGGGTTAGATTTAGATTCGGTTTTGTCTCCCTCTCACTCTCCCTCTGTCTGTTAGAATTCGATCCGATGTCGCGATCTAGTTACAATTCAATATGGTGAATCGAATATCTTTGAAGCTGGATTTTTCATTACCCCTGTTTCGTGCAATTTGTATATGAGGTATGATGGATGGCTATTAAGGATACACAGGCGTAAACAGAGCGAAATTCACCACAAATTGTCTCGACACAACACCAAATGGTCCCAGATCACTAATGTTGAAAATCAGTGAGCTAATTCCAATTAATCCCATGAAACCTCAGACAGAACATTGTCTGGCACAACCTTGGAATGGGGTGCTTCTCCTCTCTGCTCCTACCTAGTACTTAGCCGACGTGTACAATTGATCATTGAGCCGAAAAGAACAGCTCGAAGCATTGTTGGCTCTCTGCTTGGTGATCATTGGGAAGATTTGGGGTCCCCGGAAACGCGAGATAGTAGGAAATGCATTTGGGTGGTCGATCCCCGATGGATGAAAGAGAATAATCTTGATTCAAATGTGGAGTGCATTAGAACGTTGAAAATGGTCGCTAAATATGGACTAAATATCATATGTACACTGATGTGGCGTGAGGTCTGTAACCTGGAGCTGGAAATTCAGACCCATTTTCACCCTCATCTAACAAGGGCTGCTCAATGGGGAGAATCTTCATTTTGTTCGAAGTGTTCCCGGGCCCAAGGACTGCGTAGACGGATAGCCTTGCCCTTGTAGAAGAATATGAAAGGAATAGGCACCAAGAGAATAGAGATGAAGCCCAACAGACTGGAAGCCCATTCATAGTCAAGCTTCTCGTACATCTGAGTGGCGAACAGGGGGAAACCAGCACCCACGACGTTACGCACGAGAATCACACCTGCCAAAGCTGATGCGGAGTAGGTTTGGTAGCTATCCACGACGTAGTTCAGAATGCTGAGAATCACAATGTAGATTCCAGCGCCGAAGAATGACGAGGCGATGATCGGTACCACCCAATGAACTGACCGATAGCTGGTCCAGCCGAACCAAAAGAGACTGATGGGAATGAGAATTGCTCCGCCGCGGGCCATCCACATGCGTGCCTCGGGAACACCCTTCCCGCCATTTTCGGCAACGCGGCGCAGATAATACCGCTCTTGTAGAGGGTAGAAGCAAAAGGCGATCAGGGGACCGATCGCCATGCCCAGGAATGCCAGTCCCTGTTGACCGCCGTTGAATGGATGACCGTTCGGGGCTCCAAACACCAAAGGAATCGCTTCATTGAAGAGGTAAACCAGCCCGTACAAGAAGCCGTTGTAGATTGCGGAAAACAATGTGATGGGTTCAGAGAAGAGGAAGCGGAATGGGCGTGTGAGGGTGATGCCGAATAATTCATGCAGACCTTTTCTGCTAGGAGCATGCATGTCCACAGTGGATTCGGCGGATGCAAGATTCTCTTTCTTCATCTGTCGACGGGCACGCTTGGCCTTGTGCTGGAGAACCGTTGTGTGACGAGTTTCGGGGATGGTGGTGACCAGCACCACCCACACGCCCCCCGTCATGGCCATCAGCACCCAGAAAATCCAGCGCCAGCCGAGATTCAACCCAATGTATCCGGTGATCACCAGCGCCATGGGTGGGCCGAATGTACTGCTCAGTCCGTAAACGGCCATGGGACCTCCACTCTCGTTGCGTTCCCATAGATCGCTGATGCTGCCGCCTGTGTTGGTGAGAGGGGCGCCGCCGGCACAACCGGCAATGAATCGACAAACAAGGATGGTACCGATGTTGGGGGCGAGGGCGAGCGGCAGCTGGAAGATAAACAAACAAAACCACGACACGACGTAAACCGGTTGTCGCCCAAAGTACTCCGACAACGGGGCTAGAAGGACAGGGCCAATGGCATATCCAAGGACATAGAGAGACAAAGCCAAAGTAGTGATTTCAGCCGAGACACCGAATTCTTCTTGGATGCCAGTAGCTCCCGATGAAATACCTCCTGCGCACCAAGTTCTGCGAGGGAATTAGCACGTTGATCGAGCGGGGAAAGGTGATGACATACGTGAACACATTCAACATGCTCACCACGATGGTGATGTACCATTTGCGCCATTTGGGCCAATTGCGAGGGTTGTCCGAGTCTTCGGGGCCGTATGTGATAAGGATAGGGAGGGCGTCATTGGGGCTGCTCCGGGCCTTGGCGAGTGCCTCTTCCTCCGACAGCAACAGGGATAAGTTTTCGCGACAGGAATCTGTCACCTTTTCCACATCTTGGTGCTCTCCCACCGGATCTTTCTCTATCGACATGATATGCAGCCTCGATTTGAGGAAGATCAGAAACAGTGTCAAATGGAGAGGTGAAAAAAAGAGCGAGAGAAAAAAAAAAAGTCCCCCCAGAAGGAGCAGCCCTTTAAGCGAGGGGTAAAAGACGGGGATTGAGCCGATAGTCGTAGCCCTGGGGCACTCCACATACGAGACCCCGATTGAATGCCGAGTTCGCCACAGAGTGGTTCGGGCTGCCGAAAAGAAGCATTATTGGCAAATGCTTGGCTGGGGAGATGCTCCACTAGGGTCTCTCCACCATTTCTCACCCGCTTCGGTGTGGGAATTCGTCATCGGGTGGGGAAGCCCTCATTTCGCCTTGCCAATTTCTTCTGTGACCGAGAACACAGCTTAGAGCAGCTGTAATACTCCCCAAAGATCCTCATGAATCTCGTCACCGGCATCGGTCGGATCGACAGGGGTAAATGCGAGGTCATCGTGAACGGCGTCTACCATAATGACCAGGTGAAGCGCTCACCTTGTTGTTCTGCCAATCCACATGTACCTCTGTTGGTTAGTTTCGCTTAAATCAGCCACAACGCTTCTCCGAGGCGTTGTGGCCTCCGACAATCTCCCCAACGGGTGGGCCGCGGATGTCCTCCGCACATGGAGTTTCAAGAATTTCACATGACATCATCGGTTTGGTTGAGCGAGAATAGTCGCGCAGGCTGTGAAACAAGTACGCAAGGCATACGTAGCCAGTAGAATCCCTAGTATCGGCATTTTTGAGAGAAATGGATTGAGAGACCGAAAGACCCGTGGTGCGCCTGGAGGTTTTTTGAGGGGCCACGCGACTCCGGGGAAGAGAAAATGTGTTGAGATACGTCTCCAAGCCGTGGACTCTCAGCCTACACCCGAGGACGCGATATTCCAGGCCCTCTCAACGCTCCGAGATCGAGCTTTTCGACGTCCACCTGGCAATGACTTTGCGTAGGTTCGCACATGGGCAACACCACCCTTTCGGCCTTGGAAACCCCCCGTCCACACTTCTGATATCCTTGCCAATGCACTCTCCTCCGCCTACGCAGCAGCTACCTTATGAACCCTGGAAGAGGCTCAGTGAGTGTTTTTCATTTTTGTTGTTCTAAGGTTTTGTTTTGTAGCAACTACTCATAAAAGCCCAGCAGATTTCGGTTATGCCGTACTTTCAACGCCCGAAACCCCTCAGGTTCACTTATACTCTCATTGAGCTTGAGACAGTCAGTTGAATTTTGTGATTTTCCATATCCCATTAATCTGATCGGTATTTCAGATGCCCGTTGGCGGGTTTCCCGTTGGATCAGTCCGTCGGATCAGCCGAAACTCAACTAGCACGCGGGTTGATAACCAATGCCTCTCCGTACATGCTCACATCATACCCATTCTCTGCCAAGTATGCCTTGAACTTGGCATCCTCTGACTCCAGCTCTCGGGACATATCTGGGATTAGAAACCAGGCAATGAGACCGCCAACCACCGTGAAAGCCGCACCGATCAAAAAAACAGCTTGCTGGCCCTTGACAGTTGAATCGAAGGAGTTTTGAATGGGTGTGAAGACTTCGGTTCCAATGGACGCACCCGCTTTCCCAACGGCGGCTGCCAACCCGAGGAAATGCCCCCGCAAGGGGGTGGGGAACGATTCAGAAGCGCAGAGGAACGTTGAGACGCCAGGTCCCATCTCCCCAAGTGCTTGGAAAATACCATACATGACGACGAAGAGTGGGAAAACCTTCTGGATATGTTCCAATGCACCTCCCAGAATGAAGCCCCATATAGCCCAGAGCAGGAAGCCGAGAGTCATAGTCTGCTTCCGACCGATCCGGTCCATGAGCAGACCCCCAAGCAAGCAACCCGGAAGGTAAAAGCAGTTGATCACAGTCTGCGGATATCCATGTCAGTTTCACCCGGTCGCGTGGACTTGGGTGGTGTCGTGACTTACCCCATATCCAATGTTCTGAACTGTGGAGTTGTTGGGGTTGAGCTGCTCAATGATTGTGGAGGAAAACAGGCCAAAGGGGTATGTCACAAAGTCATAGCAGAACCAGGCCAGTGCTTTCATTGTCACCGTTAGTTGGACGCAACGTCAAACATGATTCAAAGGCCACCACTTACATGTCCCAAGCATTGGTTTCCAATAGCGGCGAAGAACTAACCAATATGGATAGTTTGATTTGATAGCATGCTTTTGATACTGGGTGGAGTTGATCATTCGAATGCGAAAGAAACATATTGACAGAGGAAGCTACACATGCAAGTGTTAGGCCGCACCTCACATGCTCAGTGGCTTGAGGATTGAAGACTTACCACTATACCCAGCCCAAATGTGATTCGCCACACACCCTCTGAAGCTCGTTGATCATAACAAGCGAGGACAATCAGAGCCACTAAACCAGCAGCGACGAAGCCCTATCGCAATATGAGCAGCATACTCGTTTCGGGTAGCACCAGAACTCACCAGATCCACAGCAAAATCAGTTGTCACCGCAACCAGGAACCCACGTCGCTTTCGTAGCTGAGCTGTCTCATCGGCGGCTTCAGTGGCACTAGTAGCACAGACAGGATACTCTCCTCCAGCGCCGAACCCAGCGATTCCTCTCGCGACGATCATCATCCAGAACATCCTTAGTGTTGATTCAGCTCCTATTCAGTGCCGCTAGTCAGAACCGGTGGTAACGTACCCTAGCTGCGACTGTCCGTGAGAGGCAGTTGCCAGTGCCACTCCGATCACCAGAAAGGCCGTCGCGGCGATAATACCCGTCCGACGGCCTATGCGGTCAATCAAAACACCGAAGAAGACCATCCCAAAAATCTCGCCGATGAGATATGAGTTCGATAGACGTGACTTGATGGTTGAAGACATTCCGTTCATGTACCTGATTTCCCAAATTTGTGATCAACTTCGGTCACAGTTTGCGGACAATGTGGCTGACCAGTACTCACAGCATTGAAAACAACGGTTCCATATATCCAACTGCCCACTGTCAGTTAATGTTGACGCAATGCTAAGGGTCATTCTCAATTTGACTCACTGATCTGAGCATTGTACCCATCACTAAACAAGGCGATTCCAGAAATCACTACGTTAAGCACACCTGAGCGTTTCTTCTCAGGCTCTCGTTGCCCGATGTCCCAGTCAGACCGAGGGTCCTGTTTTTCAGACTCCTGGGACTTCATTTTGACGTCGCTTGGAGGTAGAGACATGTCGGGCTAGGTCCTGTGCCTCGGGAATCCGAAGTAAACATGCAGACCTAGAGATGGAAAGTGCTTGACATGTTTATACACTTTTCTTGGAAGGACCGAACTATGAATCGAACCCGATTGAACCAATGACAAAGAGAAGTAGAGACACGGGAGACTCGGTGGGAAGTGCGAGATGCTGGCGTTGTACTCGATCGTATCTCTGTGTACCTGCAGGGCCATGTGTCTTGGAAAGGGTCCAAGCTTGGTGACAGAAGCTCCACAATTTGTGCGGTTCCATGGTTGTGATTGCCGACTTCCGCACAGCTGAGGCTTGGCAGTCCCCATTTCTCTGCCTAAACGGGACTAGCGCGGTGGTCTTGATCTTGATCCGCCTATCAGAGCTCATCTTCTTCCCATGTGCCTGCCATTCTATACCACGTACTACTACGACTACCGCGACTACCACATCGAATGTGACTATATCTACTCCGCGAACCGTGCAACCTGAATCTCGGTACGAAGCGCGACACCTGTTGATCGGCCATGGGGAGCAATGCTCGGTCTATAAAATGCATGTCTAGGAGGCCGCAAATCTCTCACCGGCGTCTCATCCTTTGTGTTTTCACTTGAGCTCAATTCGTGCACAAGAATGAACGACTCTGACTTTGCGCTCTCCAATGAGCAGCTGCAAAGCTTTCAGGACAACGGCTACCTGCTAGTCCGCGGCTTTTTCACTGCCAATGAATCGGAGTTGTTGCAAAAATGGGCATCGGAAGTGCATGATCTTCCATGCACCCCTGACGTTCCTTGGATGCCATACCAAGAGGTGAACTCAGAGGGCAAACGCGTCCTCTGTCGCACCGAGAACTTTGCCAATTCGCATGCCGGATTCAATGGCTTCCTCCGGGGGAAACGTGCAACAAGCCTGCTAAATCAATTAGCGGGAGAGGAGATGATCCTCTTCAAAGAAAAGATCAATTACAAGTTGTCCGGAAGTGGTAAGCAAGACAGTCTTTGGCAGGTTTCTGAAACGATTGCTCACATACACCATAGGTGGTTTCTCCCCCCACATCGACGCCAATGCCTATACACATGTCAAGAACATTAAGCATTTGACTATTCTCGCGGCCGTGGATGAAATGAACGCAGCCAACGGAGGTCTCGAAGTGGTCAGCGGAAGTCACCGCGTGGAAATTCCTCTCGGCGAAGACCGATGCATCACCCCGGAATGGGTTGAAAGCAATGTGTGGACACCAGCGGAGCTTGAATCCGGTAAGCGAAATAAAAAAATCACTCACTGAAACCAAGAACAAAAGTTTCTCACAATACAAGGTGATCTCCTGATTTTCGGCTCGTATCTGGCACATCGCAGTGGGGCCAACGTTAGCTTGAAAGACCGACGCGCGATCTATGCAACATACAACTGCGCCGCTGAGGGAAACTTGCATGACCAGTACTATGCAGATCGTCGGGAAGTTTGGCCTGCAACGCACATGCGCAAAAATGGGAATTCGTACGAAGAAGGCCGTGCCCGGTATGCCTTTGGGTCGCCCATGTTAAGTGTGGACTCTAAAGTCACCGCAGCTTAATTTGTGAGGAAGAGGTCTGCTCCATAGCCGCGATTGGAGGTAACTAGGAAATCAATTGTCAGTCTTTGACGCAGTAGAAGCATGCGCGAGCCAACATCATCCAAGGATGGGTTTGCATGCAATAGCTCAGTTTACTCATAGCTCATAGATACATGTGGGCCCTCGGGATGATGACCGATCACTTCTAATTCAGGGCACGTGTAACCTTGGAAGACGAGCCGTGGGGTTTGAAAAGTGTAGTTGAATTGAAGGATGGATACCCTCGAGTCGGCTTACATCTGGGTCACTCCGCCCTATATAAGTCCATCCTCCCACCTAATGATTTCTTTTCCTTTCCTACCTCTCGAACAGCGACCTTGGGAACTAGCTTTTACTCTGTGGCTTTGGATTTACTCTTAATACGTCATGGAGACTTCATCATCAAGAGAAAAAGCATTGGCATTGCTTAACGCCCTGGAAATATATGGCCAGAGCGACTACATTGGAGAGTCAATCAGTCAGTTGGAGCATTGTCTACAAGCCGCCCACCATGCCTCCAAAGCCAGTAAGGATGGATCTTCTACAGTAATCACAATTGCTGACAGATTCACAGATGCGCGCGACGAGTTAGTGATTGCCACTTTATTGCATGACATCGGCCAGATCGTCCCTTTAGAAACAACCAAAGAGGCACGCATGGAATTGGGTCTGGGCAAAGACAATGTCGGTCGAGTTGGTCACGAGGCAATTGGTGCATCATATCTCCGCTCTCTGGGATTCAGCGAAACGGTTTCTCGCCTGGTGAAATGTCACGTCGCAGCGAAACGGTATGTGGTCTGCAAGTCGTTTGTGATTCCCAACTCACCTCTCAGTTACCTCACGGCAAAGAGCCGGGGATATTACGACTCTCTGTCGACTGCTTCCCAAAAGTCCCTCGGATTCCAAGGAGGTCCTTTCCAGGGCGACGATCTCAAATCGTTCGACGCAGACCCTCTTCGAGATGACATGGTCTCACTGCGACTGTGGGATGATGCCTCCAAGGTGGAAGGAATTGAGGCTATTACTCCCCGCCCTCAAGCATATCTGGATATGATCATCAGCCATCTGGACCGTGAATCCTAGGCAGGACACGATTCTCAGGAGGACTTTTCTTTGGGGTGTCTGTCGAAGCCTTTGATCCCTCGGTGATCCTATGCCTTGTTTTTGTTCAATTCTTATTGAATTTTTTTTTCCTTTCGAGGCTTGACACTTATTTCTCACATGAGGATTAGGAATAGTACGAGTATGCATCACACTCGGATTACTCTGTATGCAAAATTGATTTGTCGAGGCATGTGTCGGTGGGGTCCGTGCGGCATCCGGGAAGGATCCGCAAAAGCTTGGCGGGAAGATGCGAACTAATAAGTGACATGATGCTTTTATCATTTCCCTTGGGATAATATTAAATAAATAAGTATACACAGCTTCTCACCGGTGAGTCAAACTACTCCAAAAAGAACTTTGAAGAGCGTGGCAATTGGAACAGAAAGATGGAAATATGGGGGCCTTCGGATGTGGAGACTTGGCCACGCAATGTCCGATCTCTCCTGTTCCAACATGGGAAGACGGCAGCCTTCTCATTCTATGGAGGTCTTTTTGTTTTCAATGTGCTCATAACTCTTACATCTTTAGTATCAAACATATGGTGCTGCCAGATATTTCTCCAACATTCCGAATTTCCCTTTCTACGCCAAGGCGAGGCTAAAAGGCACAGTCAAATGAAAAGCCCTGGACCCTGGAAGGTCTCAGCCTCACATCGGTTTTCTCGGCTTGCGACATCAGAACCCAGCCCCCGGCCTTGAATTTTCTGCCTCAATTTCACCTCCAGCCCCAGAGTCGAAATCTTCCACGGCTTACGTTGACACTCAATTTTCTCAATCTGGGACCTGTGGAATGTTCATTTCTCCGAGCTTGTAACTTGTCTTTCCCCACCAGGGTTATCCTCCCCACCTCCGACAACCCCCGCAGCGTCCATTAATATATGTGACACAATGCGCAGATGCTTCCAAACCGGCCACACACTGTCGTGGTTCGTGGCATTAAATGTGCTCTGTGTCTTGTCAGTCGGCAGCCTATGGTACCGAAATTCATTGAATAACAACGAAAATCACACGCTTGCTCGCAAATCCACGGGCGGCCTCGACACAATACAACCTGATGCATCCATCGCGATAGCCACCACGATTCTTCATCCTGGCCCTACGCTCCCAACTTGGCTGGAGTATCATCTGCGCTGGGTAGAGCACATAGTGATATTCATGGACGACCCCAATGAACGTCCCACATTTGAGCAGCTATGTAAGGACAAGCCCGTCACGCTCCTGAATGGATCCCAAGTCGAGCCTGGGATGACGCCAGAAAGCCGCCTTATCCGACGCCAAATGGCCAACATGAGACATGCCATCGCCTATCTGCTGGAGCGCGGCTACACCTGGCTCCTCCATATTGACCTGGATGAGCTACTCTACGGGCCTCTACTAGAGTCCGCTGCGTGGGTTCGAGACCCTGGAGTGGGCCTCGTGACCTTCACCAATTATGAGGCGCTTCCTGTCGCTTTTGAAACCTCGGATCCCTTTAGAGATTGTGTCTACTTCTGGGTGAACGGGGTGGATCACAACGCCAACTTCTTAGCTTACGGCAATGGCAAGAGCGCAGTCCGCCTCGGGCCGGCTGTTGAACCAAGAGGGGCTCATTCATTCTCTGGGCACACCGGTCGGATGTTGACTCCCTCGGCGGACGAAGCAGTGGTGCTTCACTACCCCTACCCTTCATATGACAGCTGGTTGCGCAAGTTTAATCATTACGGTCGCTTTTCCGACAACTGGTTTGGCGACCGCTTGGCACCTAAGATCATGAATTTCATGTTACTCTCACGAGACGTGATACAGAAAGCCCACCAGAATGGTGATTGGGCCAATGTCAAGAATTTCTTCTCCAAGCGAGTCTTGGATGTCGAATCATTAAAGCAGGCCGTTTCGCGTGGCACGATACGTCGCTTCATGCCGCTCGCGGATCTTCAGGATTGATGAAGCTTAGCAGGCTTAGCGATCACGGACAAAACAACATGTTCATTGCTATCAGCATAGGGAAGTGAGAATGCGCAGATACACATCTGGATACCTTCTCCCACAGCAAAGGCTCGGGCATCACTTGGTGAACCTGCGAAGTGCAAACCGGTGTGATCACCATCCGCGAAAAGAATGATCAATGACTAGACTTTGTTGGTCATCGGGCCGGGCACATTTCCACCGACCTCTATCTCGCTTGCATGGGTTGAAAAGGATCAACCCGCGTCGTCTTCGAATTGAATTTCAAGCTTGGGGCACACATACACATGAGTGACGCGGGTTCCAAGGCCGGAATTTAAAGTCCGTTTGGGTCTAATTATGCGGGTACAGCTTATAAAAAACAAAAAGAACCCAATTTTGCCAATTTCACATTGCACGGGACCTCGAGACTAGCTTGGTTCTTTCATTTTCTACCTTGGACGACTCCTGGAACCCCAAACGCAGTCACCCCAGTCATCATTTCCACCGAACCGAAAGCTTACTAGGGCTGTGCGCCAGCCGTTTCTTCGATGGTGCATCATTTTCCCCCACGATTCTCCATCGCTCATCGCCGCAATTGCTAAAATCAAAGGTCCCCCGGCCTTGGAATTGGATACGCACTTCACTCATGGCTAGCGCGCTCAGCATGTGTCCAGCATTGAAACAAGAGCCGCCTTCTCGGCGGAAGTTACCGTGAGCTTGTAAACCGACTTCACCTTCACCCACATCTTGGCATACGTGCAATGATAAGACGCTATTCGAGTGTTAATGAGAAACCATTCATTCGTGTTCGGGATCTAGCCATACCCAAAGGGGGCTTCCAGTCTTCGGGGCCCTTATCTCCCTTTGATGAGTTCACACTGTCAGTGACGGCGAGAAGTTGAGGGTTCGTAAGGTCATTGGCGAAAGCGCGGCGGTCTGCCGTTGTCCAGCTGGCAGCTCCGGACTATGAAACAGTCAATACACAACAGACTGATATTGCAATAAGGATCTGTCTTACCTTCCAGGCGTTCGACAACGGAACCATGTGATCAATATCAACGTCACTCGCAGCTGACCATGTCGCACCATCATACGGAGAATACCAGGATCCACTGGTGGCAGCGCAGCTGGAGCTTTGAACGACATTTGTTCCGTCTCGAGCTAATACAACCTCGCGTGTGTTACATGTCCTATCGTCATTCAGAGATCAGCCAGTGGAGAAGCTATGTCTTTCTCATTTCTGCTCACCCGCTTTGAGTGATCCAATGCGGAAACAAAGTACGACTGTACCCATCTTGTGATCCCTGGGCAGCTACCGTCAGCCCCGCAAGCTCACTGACCGCAGTAGAGGCAGACGGTATGCCAGGTGGCGATGGAGTCGGTAAAGCTCCACTCAGCAAGGGCTGGCAGACTACCAAGAGCCATGCGACACCAGAGAAGCCCATTGTGATGATGCCTTAAGGCGAAATCGAATTGGAACGCTAGAGGGGCTTGGCCGGAGGAATGCAACTTGGAAGGAGAGCTTTACGGCAGATGTAGAGCTCGAGACCTCAGGCTTTATACCGTATCTTATCTCTGTCTCATATCAACTGCCGTGCCAAAAGATTGTGCATGTTTAGCTCGAGATGCACTGTAACATCGGCCCCCGAGTCTTGGCCCGGGGCTTGGCGTCGCACGTTGAGGATTCACTGGTCGACCGCTAGATAATGCATTAGGTGTGTCTTAGCAAGGTCATGCGATTCGCTATTTTCCCAGCCAAGCCTGGCTCGTAGGCGCTGCGGAATCACAAGACAAATACATTGAAACATGCAGACGCATTGAGGTGGAAATTAATCCGCTGAGAATTGGAAATGATCGGCGGGGAGTTCAAGTCCCTTGCTGCAGGGTTTGGGGTATCAACATTACTTGTACGGAGTACTACTGTGTCCATCTTCATGGGAGACTCAACGATTTCCAAGGTTGATTTACGTTCCAAGGTTGCTTGAATGAATGTTTGTTGCTGAATGCATTTTTCGCTAAAAGTCATCGATATGGTTCAAAGCAGACCTCTGGCAAACTGCCAAGGCACCGAAGTCTTGACACCCAGTTTCTTTGCGGCTGTCAACACCCATTCCGGTTCGCGAAGGAATTGACGAGCCAGCAAGACCGCGTCGGCCTTAGGCTCCTTGCCCGACAGCATGGCTTCAGTCCCTTCAGCCTCTTCTGCTCCTTCCACAATATCGCGAGCAGACTCAGCCTCCGTGATAAACCCGACCGCGCCAATGAGCGTCTTTTGATTGGCAGCATGAATCTCGCGACGAAGTGTAGCAGCAAGATCGATTTGGTAATTCGTATGGGGATCAAGCCGTTGATCTTTGTGATTTCCTCCTGAGCTCACGTCCAAGAAGTCAATACCCAAGTCTGGAAGTAACTTCGCCAGTTGAATGGACGAGGCCATGTCCCAGCTTCCTGTTTCGGCTGCGACGGTCTCTTCCTCGAGCCACTCCGTGGCGCTGATTCGAAGGAAGAGTGGCATCCCCGTCGGAACAACAGCACGGATCGCGGCAGCGATCTCGGACACGATTCGAACGCGGTTCTCGAAGCTGCCACCATATTTATCGACTCGTCGGTTGGTCACAGGGCTCAAAAATTGATGGATCAAATACCCATGCGCTCCGTGGATTTCAATCACATCCACTCCCGCTTGAACAGACAATTCTGCGCTCCGAGCAAACGCCTGGACGATCTCTTCAACCTCGGCAGTGCTCAGCTCGCGGGGAGCCCAGAACTGATCACCGGGCGCCCAGATGTGCTCCTCTCCGCCTGAGGGCCCAACCACATTGGTTGGCCACCCCCCAACACTCTCGTCGGCTTTGATGCCACGCTTCTTTCCTTGGGCCGAGAGCCAGGGTGCCACGGTGCTAGCCTTTCGGCCCGCGTGGGACAACTGAATGCCGATTTTAGCACCTTGGCTGTGAGCGAAATCCACCACACGTCGCAGGCCCTTGAATTGCTCTGATTGTGTCCCCTCTTGCCAGAGTCCACTGTCATTTGGTGAAATGCGACCATTGGGCTGGACGGCAGTGGCTTCAATGAATATCAACCCGACGCCCTTGGTGGCCAAATGGCCAAGGTGTGCAATGTGATAGTCCGTGAGAGCGCCGACGGCAGGCGAAGCAGCATCCGATTGTGCCGAGTACATGCACATTGGTGCTACAATAATTCGGTTTTTGAATGTGACATCTCGGATCTTCAAAGGGCGGAAAAGGGTTGGTGTTTCCGAGGCTTCTGGGGTAACAGCGGCTCCTGCGTTGTTGGCGGGAGTGAAGTATGGCAGCCCACTTGCTTGTGCAACCGCCGGAGAGCTGAATGCAGTTGACCCCATCGTGTTTATGGCAGTTTCGTTGGATATGGAGAAGAATTGGAGGAAATATGTGACTTCCATCACTTCGAAGTCGCGATAAATACACTTCCAGATGGAGATTAATAATACATCCGCTGACAAATAGGCTTTTTCGGCATTTGTGCCGAACACCGATTTCCGGAGGGCCATCTCACAGAAGCAAGGGAAGTTTCTGTTCCAAAGTGCTTCATGCCTGTGGGTGACTGGAGAGTAGGGCTCATATACTTTTCTCTCCCGAGGGCAAGGTCAAAAAACAGCCCTAACAATTGATATACCTAGGTACAGGCTTTGTTCACGGGGAATGTGCTTTCACTCTCATTTAAAACACCCCCAACTGCGATCCAGGAAGCTCAGGTGTCTGCCACGAACAGCGGAGTATCTCCGATAATCGCTTCATAGTCCCGTTGTTAGTGGCTTCCCAGAAAGCTTCAATTTGAGCTAAAAGACAATCTCGATCCGATGACTGCACAAGCTGAGTGCCTAAGACATAAAATGGCCAGCAGTAATATTCGGCAAAATAATCCAGGGTAGGTTGCAAATTTTGTACGGCGCACATCGCTTCTCTCAGAAGACTGTCGACGACCGGATCGGGTCTACTTCGGTCCAGGTTGAGCATTCGCTGTAGTAGAATCCGACATCCTAAAAAGTATAGACGCGGTCCGATCGTGGCATTACGCCTCTTTTCTAGCATTCGGTGCCATGACTCATGCGCCTCATGAAAGCACTGATTTTCGTCATTTGGAAGCACGGAAGGCTCGTCCAGTGGGGCTGCTGTACTAGTCCAACGGTCCCACTGATTTAGCTCAAGTTCGAAACTGTGTATTAGTTCTTTGTTGCACTCGCTGGGAGAAGACCGTTGATAAAGCCGATATATGGCAAAACTGCACCGGAAAAGTCGAGGCGCTACCCCTAACACGGGAGACTCCGGATGAGCAAGTAATGGTATGTGAAAATACTGACTGAGGTGGTTCTCTGCCAGCGAAAACGCGGATTCGATATTCGAGGTCGAGCTTTTGCATCCATGAAACGGCAGACTCGTTGCAGCATGGAATATGAAGGATTCATAGACCAAGCGTTGCATTATGCGTTCTTTGTCCGAGATGTCCGGTGTTGTCTTCCAGTTCTGGGAGGCAAGATGTATCAATTGAGCTGCGCCAGTCAAATGAATATCGGCACTTGCAGGGCCACGGGGTTTAGATCTCTGGTCATTATTTGATGAGTTGATTGGTACAGATTAAAGCTTGTTGAGGACAGACCTCATATATGCATAGCATCAGGACAGTATGCATGGTGACTAGCCATATCTTGGCTGATCCCTGTTGTGCCAAGTTCTCCCGCAATCCAGCCACCGCTTTTGCATAGTGATATCGAGTCAATTCCTGAATGTTTGCCGTTTGCGCGGGGATTTCGGCGCCAGAGCATGCAAGCAATGCGTGCATACAGGCAGGAGCTTGCATCGCCATGCCTAATGACTCCCGGCTAAATAATTCTATTAGACGGCATGTTGCAGCTGGTCGGATGAGCTGAGGGAGGAATGTTGTCCGCAGGAAATCAAACAAAAGGGCACTGCGCGTGGTGAGAGCTGGGGAGTACTGGCCTCTGATCGAGTGATTCCGTTCGACTTGAAGGGCCTTCGTATGATCAATTCGTGTGGATGAAATTGCATGCGAAAGCCGGGTTGGTTGATTTGAGCATGGCTGGTCCCGGTTTGTGGCCTTCGATGCAGCCAACCAAGTTGCTGGCCCAGATCGAAATCTACCAAGGCCATTACAAGGAGCGACTGATGCATGGGACCTTGGTGACTGCAGCTGACTGATCTGAGAAGCATGGGAATCGTGGCTTGACTGTGTCTGTGCTCGATGGCCAGATGGCCAAACGCAATCCACGTTTTGCTTTTTACAGTTGAGGCATGTGGGGGATGTTTCATCACACTTCTTTCTTCGTCTCCGACCTCCAGCATCGTCAGCACGGTGTTGTGGTGAATGGCCCCCAGCTCGGGTAGCAAGTGGATAAGGGACCCGTCACGTTCCACGCGGTTGCAGCACATCGCTGGGAATATACCTACAGGTCAAGCAACCGACTTTTGTCCTAAGAGAGGCGGGCGGGCGGCGGGGTTTCCGATACGGCTTGCGCGGAGACTCCACCATGATCAGCAAGTCATGTGTGTAACCTCAGCTGTATATTCCCAGAGCTCCCGGGCTCCAAGTCGTAGCGAAGATCTATAATGCAGTTGATTTCGAAGATTGATAAGAGTCACGTGTCGGTAAGGGGCCGAAGACCGGATGCGTTTCCAGATTAGGAAGGTCCACCCTGTCGGAATCCCAGGTTGGAAAGTACGATCTTGTCATCACGTTACTGCACCTGGGCATGACTGCGCGATGACACCGCCCGATCAACTTCAAAGCTACGACTACAGTCTATTTTGAAGGCTTTCGTCTGCACTTGGCAGCGCCTATGGGAACACCAGAAAGACAGGCGACCATCTCAGAGTGCCGAACTGGACACAATTTTTTATATCATACAGTGGAAGTCCGATAAGCTCCATTTGTTTACCTGCCAATTTTATCTAGTACATATAACATATAACCTTGGAACTGCCCAGATGTAGGTGATCTAATAAGGACCCTCCCATTCACTGTTGCCGCTCTGGCATCCTCTGCACGGACCTGGAATCCTTGCAGCTCCTGCTTTGAAGAGGCGGGCATATTTTTCCCATTCACGCGAATGAGGAGTAAGCCTCTGGTCGCGTGGATGGATACAACCAGAAAACTGTCCCAGACTTCTGGCTTCTGGGCATTTATCGAGATCAACAATCCAAACATGACCACAGCCAGTTGGACCAGTATGATCCAGGATCTCGAGAAGACACATGTTGTGGATAATGGGGCTGAATTTCATCCGTCTTGGTTCAGGAATTATTCGAGGGGTGCTGGAATTGCTTCCCATCAGATCTGATGGCAGAAAGTTGGGTCAAGAATGCTTTTGTACCCGGCAAGATGAGTCCCAGAACAAAGGGTGGATTTTTGATCAAAGAAATTCAAGACAAAGACTGTCAGTGGGTATTGTTTTATTACCTTAGATTGAACTACTAGGTATGCACCAATACTTGATCTTCTTGTTTAGATGGTGACAATGGACAAAGGTGAAGCGCTATTTCCTCTAGGTATGCTGGATTCAGGTTTCGACGCATCATGTTACTCAACTTCCACCCCAAAGAATGTACGAAATTTACAACAACATAAGCGTCCCTTCTATTCTCTCATGCATGCCTTTCTTAGATACTAACCTCGCATTTCTCAGAACGACTTTTGGGCTGCTCATGGTCTCCCGAGGTCCTAGAGACCTTCGATGTATTAATATTTAAACCATATGAACTCTCAGATTCGTACGAACACATTGAATTGTTACCAGGCAAATCTTTTTTTAAAAAAATAAGCTAAGCTCCAGACGATGAATGGACAAACATTATGCCATATCCCATGTAGTATCAGATAAAGTTGCCATATACTCAGCGCGGAATATAAAGTAACAGATTTTAACTTTGCCAATACCCCCTTAGTAGGTGAGATCTTGGGATGGTGTTGCAAAGGTAACACAGATGGATTACATTTTGATATGACACGTGCTCATAGCATGCTCTGTATATTTTACCTGCTTTGGGTTCTTTCCCCTCTCTCTTCGTCGCGGACTCTCACTTCATTTGAACTCAATCTTGAAAGTTTTGAAGGCTACTGGCTGCTCACCCTTTTCGTCTGGATTCTTCTCTCTTTCCTGGAACATACCCTTTTCAACATGACTACAACGTTTGTCAACTGTCGAGTTTTCTCGTCCAACCAAGGGGATTTCTCTCCCTCAGCCATGGTGATCAAAGGAGAAGTTATCACACACGTCGGGTCCGAAGACGACAAGCAAGTCCTCCAGGCGCGAGGAGAAGGGCCAACAATCAACTTGAATAACCGCATCATTCTTCCAGGATTCATTGATGCCCATGTACACATCCTGAACTTTGGCTTGTCCCTGCAAAAGCTAGATCTTCTTCCTTGCCAGTCGTTTTCCGAAATTCGCCAAGCCATCGCAATCTACGCGGCTACGCATCCCTCCGAGCCCCGCATTCTGTGTCGGGGATGGATCCAGTCGGTTACAAATGGGAAGATCCTTGCCACAGATCTGGACGATCTAGATTCGCGACCGATCTATATTGAGGCGTTGGATCTTCACTCTACATGGTGCAATAGTGCGGCGCTTGCTGAGCTGAATGTGTATTCCAGTGCGGATCCTCCCGGTGGTAAGATACATCGCCACACGGATGGGACCCCATCTGGCCTTTTGGACGAAGCGGCCCAGTTCAGCATCGTTTGGCCATTTCTCGACCAAAATGCCTCGATGGAACAGAAGCTCGCTGCAGTTGAGGCCGCCATTTCTGCACAACGACGTGCTGGATACACAGGGCTCGTTGACATGGGTATGAAGGAGCAGGACTGGGAAGTGCTAAACACCTACCGCAAGATACATGGCAAAATCCCAATGCACATAGCCATGCATTGGCTGGTTCCATATTCAACAGACTTTACTGAGATCAACAACCACATCGACCGGGCAATCGCATTGCATCGCGATTTCAACCGTACAAACAGTCCCGATTTCTGCGTCAACGGAATCAAGTTACTCTGTGATGGGACAGTTGACGGTTGCACAGCAGCACTTCATCAATCCTACGGCGATTTGGTTCACCCAGTTGACCCGATCTGGCCCGCAGATGCTCTCGCGGCCGCTATGAACCGAGCAGCCAAGGCCGGGTTACAGTGTGCTGTACATGCGATTGGAGATCGAGCGGTTCAACAATCCATCGACTGCCTATCTCGGGTTCCAAATCTTTCAAGCGGTCGTCACCGCATCGAACATCTGGAAATCACAACACCTGAAGACGCTAAAAGGCTCGGTGAGTTGGGCATTGTCGCTTCGGTTCAGCCGGTACATCTGGATCCAGCGACTTTTGAAGACTGGCCAGATATTCTCGGCCCCGAACGTTGCGAACGAGCGTTTGCGTATCGGGAATTCGTTGACGGCGGTGCACCTTTGGCTTTTGGGACTGATGCGCCCACAGCAGCTCATCATGCATTGCCCAATCTTTACATTGCTGCGACTCGTCGATCAGCTCTTAGTCCAACATTAAGCGACACAATCAACCCCGAGCAAGCGCTATCACTGGCTACCGCTGTTTCAGCAGCTACTTCAGGGGCTGCGTTTGCTTCATTTGCGGATGGATTTACAGGAAGCTTGAAGCCCGGATTCAATGCGGATTTTGTGGTTGTCAATATGCATTTGACAGCAGAAAAGCTGCTGGAGGCCCAAGTATGCGAAACCTGGTACAAAGGAGAAAAGACGTTCGATACAGAGTCAGACACACCAAAACCCCAGACCACATGATTCAGATACTACATACAACATGGTAGCTTTGGTCTCACTACGATCACAAATTACGAACGTGTGACTTGTGCTAGCCTGCCTGTCTCAACCCCTTGCTTCTTCAATGTGAACGGTCGTGACGGCTTTTCCATGCTCCTCCAATTTTTCCATCTCAATGTTTGTAGCCGTGGCAATATCATCTCCATCGAATAGCTTCGTAATCTCTTCCAGTGGCAAGTAGCGTGTTTCGGGGTAGAAGAACCAAATGACACCCACTTCCAGAGCTAGAAAGCAGCAGTAGAAGATATAGTAACGCCAGCGAATGTTCTCCAGTGCAATTGGATTGACATACTGGTTGAAGAATAACGCGATGTACATGGCGAACTCCATGATTGTGTATCCCTTGGCGCGCATTGAGTAGGGTAGAATCTCCGTCGTGTAGCTTGCAATTAGCCCGGACCTGATTGATAGTGTCAGCGACAAAACCTCTTCCTTGGGCTTTGTATCATGGCTTGCTCACTTGAGATTGTAGAACAGATAATATACGAAGATCATTCCCAACACTCCGGATCCGAGTCCGGAGCTTGCATGAGCGTCATATTTCGCCGAAAGTGCTGTCCATATCACGAATGCCACTGTCATGCCAACTGAACTGACGAGCATGATAGGTCGTCGTCCCCATTTGTCGACAAAAAAGCTGAAGACCAAATTTGTAGCAAGGTTGAAGGACGTCAAAGCCCCGTTAATCAACAATTGTCGGTCGGCATTTGTGATCCCAATGCTATTCATGATGAGGTTCAAGTAATATGACACCAGACCATTTCCAGACCACTGAGCGAACAGTCCAAATGTGATGATAATGAGCAGCCGTTTCCGATTACCAGGAGTCCTCACAAAATCCACGTAAGATCCCGAATGCTCCGAGCTCTTCTCCATGGCAATAGCCGTTGTTATCTCGGTGAACTCCAGCTGCACCACCTCATCATGCTCGTTTCCATCAGCATGGTAGTATGCAAGTATCTCCAAAGCTTTTTGTGGTTGGCCTTTAGACACAAGGTAGCGCGGGCTTTCCGGAATCCACCACACAACTGCCAGCATAATCAACGTGAACAACCCTTGTATCAGGCTTGGGGCTCTCCATGACCAGTCACTCTGTGTAATGGGGTCATTGTGGGCTCTGGATGATATTGTTGATTTGACTCACCTTGATTTTCAGGGTCCCATACGTCGTCCATGCCGCGATGAATGCGCCAGAGTGGTAAGTGGCGCCGGCTATAGTGACCAAAATGGCTCTGTCTTGCGCAGGGGAAATTTCGGCAATCAATAGAGGTGCCGTACAAATGACTAGGATATCTCCGAATCCTAGAATAAATCGAGCGCCGACAAACATGGAGAAATTGATTGAACCAGACTGAAGCCCCACGCCTAACAACATGAAAAAGGACCCGGAGACCAGGCATATTCTCCGACCCCAATTATCAAGAACATAAGGAAGGATTGTCAGTCCAGCTAGGGCGCCTACACTCATGACACAGTTAAACAGCCCCAGTGTTGGGCCCTTGGGATGATCGAAATATTCCTGCCAGTAGGACAGTGTTTGCAAACCATTCCTATAGATAGTGAGATTTCGTGAGTTGACATGCAGATGTATCAGACTCTCACATCATTGAGTTGTCAAATCCATTTGCAGTGTTTGTGAGAATCAAGACGATAATATAGAAGTAAAGAGCTCGCATTTTCGGTGACTTCCACCATTTCACCCGTGGGAACACTCTTCCCGCTAAGTGGAAATGACCATTTGGGGGTTTTGCTGTGTGAGAAGCTTCACTCATTTTGATCTTGTAGGCTCGTCGTAATTCTCGCTCCCGTTGGATTTGATCTCGTCTACTTCCAGGTCTTGAAGGGAATATCCTTGCTCGAAAGAGCACTCCGGGCTGTCCGCGTGGTGTATGTTATAGTTCCCCATATACTGCCGTCACGGAATTACACAGTGCATTCAGCCTAATTAGAACGCCAAACGCGGGGCTCCTGTGCTTGTGTTGATGTCGCGTTGGCGGAGTGCCCCCCGTGTCCCAAGTGGGTAAGGCGAGGTGAATCGTCACGCCACATAAATTCAGAACTTCCAGATTTTGGATGCTTTCTTTCAGCTCGACCGCATATCCGACATGGCTTATTCGAACCCAATCATCCCTGGATTCGCTCCCGATCCTTCAATCTGCCTGATTAATGGAACCTTCTTTCTGGTCACTTCGAGTTTTCACCTCTTTCCAGGGATTCCCATTTACACGTCCAAGGACCTGGTTTCATGGACACATATCGGTAGCTTCTCTCCGCCTGTGTCCATTGCAAGGCTAAGGCTAAAATGTCGCAGGAAACGCTATCAATAGACGCTCTCAAGTTTCTTTAACCCGAGCAACCACATTCCTCGACCCGTGGGACGATGGGACAACTTTGGTCGCCACAGGAGGTCTATACGCTCCCACGATTCGACATCACAACGGAGTCACCTACATCATCTGTACCAATGTGATCCATGGGGCTTCTAATTTGCCGGGCGATGAGCGCAGTGAGCAATTCATCATTCACACATCCGATATCCGGTCAGGCAACTGGTCGGATCCTGTCATATTTCACGAGCCGGGAATAGATCCATCTCTTCTTTTCGACGACGATCGTGTTTATGTTCAGCTTTGCAGAATCGGCCCTGAGTTTCAAATCTACAACATGGAAATCGATATCGAATCTGGCACACTGATCACGCAACCGACTCTCATTTGGAAAGGGTGGAAAAGGGGCTTTACCGAGGGCCCACATATCTATAAAAAGGATGGCTGGTACTATCTGTTGTGTGCCGAGGGAGGTACATTCCAGAACCACATGCTCAGCATTGCAAGATCACGAGATGTTTGGGGCCCATACGAGCACTGTCCAGCAAATCCGTTGTACACTGCCAGTGGTACCGACCGGTATATTCAGAACACTGGACACGGGGACCTATTTCAAGACCAAAATGGGAAATGGTGGGTGGTACTGCTGGGTATCCGCTTGCATGAGGGACGATCCATCATGGGCCGTGAAACATTTTTGGCGGCAGTCGATTGGCCTGAAGGCGAATGGCCGATGATGCAGCCCCCAAGTGAGAGTCGAAACTTGGATACGCAACCTATTCTACTCGAAAATGAAAATTCACCAGTATGCTGGGTACATTTGAGAGATGCCAATTTGGAACGATATCACGTCGCCGGCAAGAGTATAACTTTACAAGCAGACACAGTGGATCTCACTAGTGCAGATATGTCCGTTGCTTTCATCGGTCAGCGACAACGAAAGCTTCATGGCACTGCGGCAGTGGAACTGTATCATCCGCCGAGCCCCGCGTCCCTTCGAGCCGGACTATGCCTTTACAAGGACGAACACCGATTCTTGGCAATTGATTATAATTTCGATCTGAAGCAGGTACACTTCGAAGCCCTTAATGGAGCCAAGTCGATTTCGCACAGCCAGAGTCATGATGTCTCATTTCAAAGCCAGATAGCATTCAAGATTGAGTACACCGAATCTTCGCTGAAGTTTTCATTCCGTGCAGATCAAGGTGACTGGCAATTTGCATCGGAGTCCGACACTTCCAATTGGACGGATAACGATTTCACTGGTCCAGTCATTGGCGTCTTCGGTATTGGAGACAATGTCGCCGTGAATTTCGGGGGCTTTGAAGTCGATTCCTAACCGGCTGACGGGTACTGTGTACAAAGTATGACTGTACTGGTTTCTAGATACCATTTGGCTTCGAGGATTGGAGCGCTTCGGGTGTCAAATCTGTAACTAGCATATGACCTGGTTCATGCGCGAAAACAAGTCCTTTGATCTTATCTCCTGCTGCCTCAACGGCCATTTGTGGAGTCACACCGCACGCCTAGGATAGATAAGTTAGCTAGAGGACGGAGTAGCGTGAGAGAACCTTTCGATGCTTACCCAGAACACCGGGACTTCCCCTTCTTTGAACGCTTGGGGCTCTCCAAAATCTGGCTTGTTCACATCAACGATGCCCAGTTGCTTTGCGCCATCCCATCCCCATGCGACGGGCTCTCCGTGTGTCAATCGATACGCCCGCGTGATGTCGCGCACTTTCTCGATTTGTTCTGGGCGATACGGTCGCATGGAGACAATGCAATTGCCCCCAGTAAATATTCCCGCGGGCAATAAGGGAATATTGGATCGATACATGGCAACTATTGTCCCTGTTGCTTGGTGACGCGGAGGCAAGCCCGCCGCCGTCAGGGCATCTTCAAAGGAGAACGAACAGCCGATCAAAAATGCGATATGGTCTTCTCCCCACACTTCAAGTAAATCATTTCGACTGTCTTTCAATTCGCCGCCCGAATAAATTCGATATCTGGGAAAATCAGTTCGAACATCAAAATCTGACGATTGTATACATTTTGCAGGGTGAATAGCACGCGGATCGCCGGGACCAGCTGTCATGCCCAGCAAAGGACAAGGCACAGGGTTGCGGAGACAGAGATCATGAAAGTCGGCGGCATATTTTGCAGGCAAGACTAGAAGATTGGCTTGTAGATAGCCAGGGGCAATTCCCGCCGTGTTGGTTAAGACATTCTCACGACAGAGCAGTCTGGCATGCTGAGCTGGGGGGATTGTACTCCCCATGTTGAAGTGAACCACGGAAGATCATCGTCCTTCCAAGGCTATTACCTTATAGAAATCCCCAGAGACGAGAGATACAAATGGGTATCCTCGGTTGGACATCGGGATCCACATGCCGACGGGTCTGGGGTAAAAAAACTTGGGGGAAATTCTCCACGCCACACTTGAAGCCTATCTTTACTGACTTGCCTGTTCAAGTTAGGATCTGAGGTGACGACCAGGGACTACTACAATCTGCTTGGATATTCCAAACGCCAATCTCGCCCCAACGGCCTATCTCGGCGATCACTTTCCTCAAACTCCCGTGTTTATCAGGGCTTCATCGGGCCGACGACCCACTATTGAGGGGGCTTGTCATGCCCGGGGAGATAAGCAGGCGAGGTTATCATCTTGGATATCTTTACAAATTGTCGCCTTCTGTCGAGACTTTCTAGTCCCTCAATTGGTATCGCAATGTCCAATGTTCACGAACCCTTGGAGTTGAAAAACTCCCTCAAAGATGATGCCGAACGGGCAGATGAGACTACCGGCGAAGCAGAGGATGTGGTGCTTGATCCTAAGAAGGAACAAAAGCTACTCGCGAAGCTCGATGGCGCCTTTGTTCCGATTATCATGTTGACATACCTCTCCTGTTTTCTTGACAGATCTAATATTGGTGGGTGAATTCATCTCGTTTGCTGATTCGGATTACTCGCGCAATGCTAACCTGATTTCAAAGGGAATGTCAAGGTCGCTCATATGCCCGAAGACATAGGCGCTTCAGATAGTCAATTTTCGACCGCAGTTTCAATCTTCTATGTGACATACGTGCTATTCGAGGCACCGTGGGCGGTGTTGATGAAAAAGCTCACGCCTCGAAACATCTTAACATGTCTTTGTATCGTTTGGTCGCTCACCACTGTCTTTACCGGCTTTATTGAGTCAGTGGGATCTCTCTACGCGACCAGATTGATCTTAGGGGCTTGTGAGGCAGGGCTGTTCCCATGCCTCAACCTCTACTTGACCATGGTTTATCGTCGTGAGGAACAGGCCAAACGCGTTTCATATCTGATGAGCTGTGCCGCAATTTCCGGAGCTGTCGGTGGCCTCTTAGCCTACGGGCTCTTGCATATGGACGGAATCGGAGGCAAGGCTGGATGGAGGTTCGTATTCTTCTTACGTCTTGAAGAATCCTCACTCACTGGATTTTGATAGATGGGTTTATATCATCGAGGGCTTATTTAGCGCTCTATGTGCTATTTTGATCTGGTTTGGTTTGCCGAACAACCCTGCCGAAGCCTACTTCTTGAATGAAGAGGAGAGATGGATGATGAGGGTGCGAAATGAACAACGTCGCAAGTACATGGGAAGCGACAAGTTCAGCTGGGAAGAGATGCGGTTGGCGCTGAGCGATCCCAAGCTCTTCTTCAGCGGTGTCATCCAATTCTGCCAGGACATTCTCCTGTATGGATTCAGCACCTTCCTACCCACCATCTTGGGTGGCATGGGCTACAACTCCTTGATGAGCAACGTTTTGACCGTACCGGTCTATATCTGGGCTGCATTAATCTTTATCGCGATTGCGTTCTGTTCCGATCGCTATTCGAAGTTCGCATCCGTGAGTTAAGCCAACCTTGGAATGATCCTCTTCGTTTATGCTAACCGCTGGAAGTACATATTTGCTGCCAATATCTTCGGAATCATTGGATATATCCTTCTTCTCACCGTGAAAAATACTGCGGTACTATATTTTGCCACATTCCTCGTTGGTATCACTACATACACCTCCGTTGGGCTCAACGTCGCTTGGCTGAATGTGAACATCGCGCCTCAATATCGCCGTGCACTCGAAATTGGACTGCAGCAGACAATGGGAAACTGTGCCGGTATTGTGGCAGGCCAGGTATACCGCACTTCACCATATATTCTTGGTAACGCTTTCTCCCTTGGCGCTCTTGTGGTGTCGCAGGTTACTGTGGCTGCATTTGGATTCTACTTGCGTCGGGAGAACAAGGTCAAAGATCAGATTGCTGCGGGTGAGATAGAAGACACTCGGCGGGTACGCACTGGTGATGCGGAGGTTGAATTCAAGTATATTTACTAGACATCAATCACTATAATCAAGCGCGGACTCTCAAGTCCCGAGGTCCAGATCTCTCACTTCACAGATTGCGTCCAAGATTGCCCCAAAAGACCCTTAAGAAATGCTTTCATTCTGAGCTGTAATGCAGTTTTGATTTCAAGGTAAAAACCCCAACGTTCCAAGGTTGTACTATACATTAAAAACAATCTTTCATCACGCTCGACAACTCTTCGCCGTAGTCGAAAACAAAGCCCCCGTTGGGCATCTGCTGATACGGCCCTCCATCCGGTACAGGGCCAGCTCCCATTCCTAATATTTGGTCTTCCAGATTACCGACTGCTTCAAACCACTCCATAAGCTCCTGCGTCATTTCAGCACCGTCTTGAGGTGTTTGACTTTGGGCACTCGTGGTTGGGGCCGGGGCGGGCGAAGCATTCAAATCGAATTTCTCATGCTCGACGCCGGTATGGTCATCGAGGCGCTTCTTCTGAACGCCTAGACCTAGTTGGGGCCCAAGCTTGCGCAGGCTCCTGATAGACTTCCACAGCCGGCGGGATATGTATGATTGGGCGGAGAATCCTTTGACCAATTCCAGCGCCCAGAAAAATTCCTCTTTGCACGACCCACTGAACTGCGTTGGGGCCTGAGCTACTGCTAAGAAAAGCACCGCCAAAGCCGAGACGAGGAACCAATTGAAAGCAACCTGTTGCAATTGATAGATGTCGGATGTATCGTTCAGGCGGGTGATGAAGCGAATCGTATCCTTGGCTAGCTCCACCACAGTCTCGGACTCGCCAGGATAACGCATGATGTGGGCGGCCGTGTGAAGAACAGGGCGATGGATTAACATGCGCAGCTGATTCGAGCGAAGATAAAGCAGAGCGCGCAGTCGACGCAGGCTTCGCGGGTCTTCTGTGGAAGCTCCAGAATCCGCGGTGGCTGAAAGCTCGAGTCGCAATGGGTCCGGAATTGTGTTAGCCCAACGCAACACTTGCCAATCCAAATAGTTCATCTCATCTTTCCTGATCTCGTTTGTGTTGTTGAAAGCCGAGATGAATTTCCATACTTTCGCCGCTATGCGGCTGTATCGGATCATTACACGCAGGTATGGAGTCTTTTCCTCGGGCTCTGGGAGCCATGGATCGATGTCCGTATCTTCTAGGGCAAATGGCATGCCAGTTCCAAAGCTCCAACGCATGTCCAAAATGTATATAGACCAAAAGAGGCGCAATGCCCGTTCCTTCCCAGCAGCGACTATTGCTGGTTGGTTCAAGGCCTCTCGCCGATGAAGTCCTTTTTCGAGGCACATGCGCTCGACAATACCAATGGTACGCCATGCTAAGGTCTCTTCATCCATTTGAAAGTAAAAGATTGACTACCGGTTTGATTAGCCACGGTTGCATTTTCCGAAAAAAAAAACAGCGGGGGGAGGGGGACGGGAGCAAAGAAAAAAACGGAAAGCAAGAAAATGGAAGAAACAAACCACAAGTGTGAGAAATATGATGCTCTTGATTTCGGGCGGCCCCCAGACACAGTTGTCTTGAACATCCCGAACACTGTCAAACAAGGATATGGCCTGCTCGCTCCGACCACTGCCCTCTGCCGTCAATGCGCAAGCAAACACCAAACGTAAGATGTGAACATCCTCTCGATCTAGTTGAATTTTCGAGCCAAGCGTACGGTCTGCTGGGATATATAATTGCTCAACTTGATCCAAGAGCTCTGTTAGCTCTAGCACCGGGTACATGATGCCCATTTCCTCCTCATAAACCCGGCAAAGTCTCAGCGCTTCGGCTTTTGGAAGAGCCCAAAGTGGATCCAGGGTATGTCGGGTATCTATTGTGTCGTTTGGTGCCGAGGGAGATGCCAACGGTGAGGGCTCCTGGGTCATATCGCCCGTCTCACCCGCCTCGCCCGTCTCGATACGCTCAACAATTCCACGCTGCTGCAGACTGGATTTTGCAACTTCGAACCCAAAGGCCGAAGTTGTCGGTCCCTGGAACGGGGACTCTTTGGCCGTCGATACGCGGCGAAGGGGGCGCTGCGCTGGTAGAAGACCATAGTTGCCCGTGGTAGAAAGACCAACTGGTGACTGCTCTGAGCTGGCGATCGAGCGAACACTTGCAGACAGCATAGTGATCTGATCTTGCATGGCTCTCATCTGATCGAACAACCGTTCGAAGTTCCTGTCATTCATTAGTGGTGATTTATGCCATTGAGTGAAAGGCCCCTACTCTTGTTCGCTTGGGGGTTCCGATTGCGCGTTCTCCACGTAGATGCATTCGATATCCTGGCGCCCACAGCGCTGGCAAGGCGTCAGGCCATTACATTTAATCTTGCGACGTTTGCATTCATTGCTTCATGGTCATGGTTTTAGCAAGAGAGAAGAGAGCACAATGTCATATTTTCAAGGTTCGTCGGCACTTACCATGCTTTGGCAATATACTTGCGACGCTTCTTTCGCGGGCGATCGGTAGCGTCATCCGACTGTGGCTTGTCCCAATTAGAGAATTCCTGCAGGGAACTCATGATGCTGAAGTGCAAGGGGGTGGAAGAGAGAAGAGGAATTGTGGAGGCGACCAGGATGCGGGGGATTCCGCCTTCGGGTCCACTTTGTCGGGGCCCGGGGTTAACGTTCAGGAGGCACCACTAACAATTGAACTATTACTACGGATTACTACTACCAGAGTAGATTTCTCGCTCAATTATCATTCTATGCCTCGAATTGTATTGCGAATGACACGTCATTTGAATCATATTGTTTTTGGTATGTTCTTTCGTCGCTCAGCGTTTCCGCCTGTCGGCATCTACACTGGTTCTCATTCTACGGTAGTATATCCTTATTGAGTTTTTGAGATGTACACGGGTGATTTCAACGCTGGGAAGAGGATCTCGGGAGAAAATAGGAAAAAAGACGTGTTTCACAGATCTTTCGTGCGCTCATCACTTTCCGCGATCCACTGCTCAAGCTTCTTGGGGTCGCGGGCAGTGAACCCAACCTTGAAGGGCTTAGGCTCGGTCGTCAACGCCGTAGCAATAGCATTGCACTCAATGGCATTTAGGACTGGTCGATCAACCGTCTCTTTGGATGGGCGCATGTGGAATGCGGTGATCAGGCGGATGAACGCCGTGAAAAGCTCCCGGTTTGCAAGGTGGGATCCCGCACACATGCGAGAACCCGCTCCGTAGCCGTAATGGGGAGTACCGGCACCGTCACTGAGATCCATATATCGCTCGGGAATAAACTTATCGGCATCCTTGAAGTGATCCTCGTCGTAATCAGCAGCCCACGCATTCTGGGGAATGTCAGTAAAAGCCCGCGCGTGCCAGAGATGGAATCCTTACCATGAAGAAAGTGGTGCCAGCAGGAATAGTGGCTCCATTCCATTGAATATCCTTGGTGCTTTCACGGGGCAAACAGATGGGGATGACGGTCCAGAATCGAAGGATTTCCTTGACCAAAGCGGTCACGTAAGGCACTTTCTCCTCGACCAAACACTTTTCCCAGGCATCGCCATCTGGGTAGACCTCCATAATCGCATCATAGGCCTTCTTCTGAATACGCTGACCATCTTCGGAAGCGAGATAGGCAATTCCCATGATCAAGTTACCTGGAACAGTATCGAGACCGGCGGATACCATAGTCAGACAAATGGATTTGACCTCGGCTACGCAGATATGGATGTCAGATACTTGAGGCGATGGATTCATGCGGCTTTAGCTTTGGAGAACTCACCGTCATTCAACTTAGCATCGGGGTCTTTGAGAATATTGCCAGTGATGCAAGGCTTATCAGTTCCCTTGGCGATTTGATCCTTGAGCATATCGAGCAGGTAAGTGAGATACTTGTCACGGCGAGCGCGGAACTCCTGAGCCTCTTTGTTCATCTTGGGGAAGATGCGCAGCAGAGGGATATAGTCTTGCCAGTTGTTTGAGGTACTGCGGAAATTAGACACGCCACGCTCCACATCGACAATCTCGTGCAACAATTTGTCGTCCACATTACCCTCAATCCGGATGCCGTAGTTAAGGGTCAAACTGGTGTTAAGGGCATATCGCTGGAAGTAGGTAGTCGGGTTCACGTCGAACTTCCCGTTTTGGCTGTCGCGGTATAGCTCCTTGATACTGGTGTTGGATTCGAGATCAATGATGGGCATATATGACTGCACCGCGGGTCGGTTAAGCGCAGTGGCTGCAGCCTTGCGGCGCTGCTTGCAGGAGTCATCCCAGGGTGATGTGCCGACCGTGAAACCCTGCGAGCTGGAGACAACGCTGTGGAATGTGTGGAATGTCGGGCGGGAGATCAAAGCGGACGAATCCTTGATCCACAGTTGACGAACCGAGTCAAAGCTGTTGGCAAAGACGATACGCTGTGAGATTTAGTGTGTTAATTTTCGCTTTCATTTGACCCTCGGAGATGCCCGTGGACTTTACCTTGTTGCCCATGCGCACTTGGAAGACCGGGCCGAACTTTTTGGCCCATTTCCCTGCGACCGTGGCATGCTGATCTCCTAGTTGGAGCAGGTTGCCAAAGATGGGCACACCCGGAATCTCTGGAAGTCCTTTGATCTTGGGGACATCTGTGCGATTGAAATAGCGAATAACAAGATAGACCACTGTGATCACGGCGATTGCAACTGTTTGGACAGCCATGGTGTGTGAATTGACAGCAACCCCATGAGCGCGGGGCGTCTGGTTCTTATATCCACTGCGCGCATGGACGGCATATTTCCGAGTAGGTAGTCTCGTGTATGGGACTGAACGGTGACATCGGTTGAAGCGCTGGGCCAGTCAGAGCGCAGAGAATCAGCAACCGTTTCCACGGATCAACATTTGAAGGTTGACAAGCAATTCCGGGGGGCCGAGCTGCTTCTCCACAGGCGGGAGCGGAATGCCAGTTCCGCCCTCCGCCCTCCAGCCCGCGCGGAACGGGCACTTTCCAATCCCGCTATTCACTCTTAGCATACAGAGTATATTGTAATATAATAGTATAGCTTTCTTTGATTCTCATCCGAGCCCTAGTCTTCCCTATGAATCTAGGTGTTTCACAGTTCTCTCAAGCTCCGCACCTGCGCAGGTACATATTATGTGGGCAGTACAAAGATACATTTTGTGGATATTGTTGCCCACTTCCAATGTTACTTAGTTGTAAATTAGTGCACCTAGGCAGTTTCAAGGTTTATGGATACCTAGTAGGGGGAGAGAGTATTTCGGTCAAAAGAGAACCGGGTGCATAGGCTCATGCAAGTGCGCATCAATGTCCACCGTTGCTCCTTTTCCTTCCCTAAATTTCCTCGTCCTCCCAGCTTTCACTCTCCCCTCACCGAGAGTGCTTTTTTGCCCATCGCCTTTTCCCTTCTCTTCTTCGTACTTCCTTGGTCTGTGATTTCCGCTCGTCTAGCTGTGGGTGCGTTATCCCAAGAAAACCAGTCACCGAGTCTACTCATGAACTACCAGCCACTTTGCTATATCGCGCCGTTTTATTTCTCTGCCTCCACATCTGCGCCCTGTCTTCAATCACATCCAGTATGGCGATGGATCAATCTTGGCGCCAGTAAATTCTAAAGCTGGGAACCACCTCTGGCGGGGACATCATTGTTGCGGCTATTGCTACTGGAAGGCTATCTTTGACAATATCGATTTCATATTTCTCGTCGGTCACAACTTCATAGAAAACTTTCCAAGAGAGCCGACATCTATTCGAGTCGTGTATCTATTATCGTCGACAGTGTCAATATCGAAATTCCAGGGTAGAAGAGCGGCTTAGGGGAAATTGCAGAATTCGATGGTCATTTCTGTCGAGCAAGGAGTTCTGACTGGCAATGTGCGACACATTGATCGTGGATGTGCGAGCATATTCCTGAGACCAAAAAGATTAGAGCTTCCGTGATAGCTGATTGGTTTTGAAGTACATGCGAAGATCTCTAATTTCCATTTACGTAATGCTGAGCAAAGAGACAGCATTGGCTCCTCCAAGTGAACCGTTTCTTGGACATGAAAAGTGACCAGTTTGGACGCTACAAGGTTAGTTTTATCTCCAAGGGCGACCCATAAGCGCCGCCTTGAATGCCATCGGAGTCTGGTGCTTCACTGATTTCCATAATCATGTCTTGACCCTCTGGAAGCTGGCGGACCATATCGTCATCAAATTTGACACGTATTCCCCTTTCATTGACGTAGACGATGTGGGCGACGCGTATAGGATCTATGCTATATTTTTCAGCGATGCTATCTATCAGAGCACGAACTGTGCGCTCTGACAAATAGATTGCCTTGTAATAGCCCTGCGGTTGTTGATTGGTTTCATTAAGGCGAAGATACAAGCACGCGATCGCCTTAGAGGGATGTTCCACGGGGGGAACATAAGTTGAATCAACGCCCACGGCTTCTAAAGATCCTCTTGCAACTTGGTCACGAGATTGATTTTTCTGAATGGTGGTAGGGCCGTTTGCCAACTCAATAGCTTGTGGGGGCTGCGGAGTCGAAGAGGTGACGCCAGTGCTAGGCGGAGAAGGAATCCCAGACACCGCGGGCTGCAAGTCACCTTCGTTTGAACGATTCGTGTTCTTGCAAATGACATGCTCAGCAGAACCGGGTAAATGGATTGGGTACAGATCAGGATCATCGACTTGCTCACAGCGCAAGTTGAACACGCTCACTTGGCGACTGGATGACAACATATCTTGTGTACAACCCAATTTCGATCGAAGACTGTCTTCCAAAGAGACTCTTTTTGAGGATATATCCATCGAGGAAGTATGCCTATGCTTCCCAGTGTTTGTAGAGCGATCAGAACTCTTAGCGATATCAGAATCATCATTATTCCTTCTGCGTTTGGCAAAGCCTCCGCCAACCTCGGCCTCCGCGACCTGTTGATTGAGCTTATCAATGGATTTGTTGACGTGCGCAATATCGTTGGTCTGTTTTCGCTCGGCGCCGTGGTCACGGAAGAGCTTGACCTTGCAGTAAGACACTTCTTTATCACGAAGAATACCTGATTCTTCGGCCGGATATAGGAGCTCAGTTTTCGCACATAGTTTGACGGAAACGCCCTTAACGCCTTTAGAATGACTGAAATCCGTTGAAAGAAAGTTGAATCGCACGAATATGTCGCAACGGGAAGTTTTAGTCGCGGTTGTCGGGGTCCAAGTGAAAGCGAAACCGTCGACGAAATTGCTCTCCAGTTGTACACCATTGGTCCCTTGGACAGTATTCATATATTCGACTGCCAACAATCTTCCATCGCGTCTTTGAGCTTCAATTGAGCCTCGCGTTTCTTTCCATAGAGCCCAAGACGCTGATGGGTTCAATCTTTGCTCGTCTTCGTCGAAAGAAACACGGATGACTGTTCTATAGAGAATTTGTCCATCGGAGGCCAACGGCGGGTTTGAATCTACCACTGAAATATTGTATAGTTGACCCTTGTTGAGATACGTGACTGGCATTTCGCCAAAAGTGTCTATCATTGCAGTCGGTGCGTGTAGGGAAACAAGATAGCGGAATCTGAAGGAAACATTATTAGTATAAGATAAGATTATGGCGACAGAACCACGTACTGTTCATCCCGGGCGTTGAAGATATCATCACCTGCCAAAGGCAAGAGGTCCAAAGATGGCGTGGCGTTAGACGATGTTTCGACCTTAGATCCATCAAGGAACAAGCCATCAGTGAAGTCCTCCATGTTGTTATATCCTGAATCACGATGCATAAATGCACCAGGGGCAAAAGAAGCCAGTTGCATGTCTAGATTAGACCCATGCACGTCTTTGGCGGTAGATTGCGAGTTGAATGGTTCAAATGCATTGGAGTGCGAGTATTGGTAAGGCGTGTGAAACGTGTTCGGAAAAGAAGCGAAATTTTTCACATGCATCCCCGATGGGGTATGCAAGTCGCCAGCCTCATTGTGATATATGGCACCCATTCTACCAGGATATAGGTGGGCAGGAGGGAACGTGGGAAAGGAGTCTAGTCCCATACAGGAAGGCGTGTGATCCAAGTCCTGCGTATTCAAAGCGGGTTGCTTGGGGTTATCATTATTTGGAGATGTAAGACTGTCGCCTTTGAAATTCAATTCGACTTTCCCGGGCTCCAGATCATTCTTTTTCGCATCGAGTAGCCGATCGTTTGACCCACTCTGGGTTGAGGGTACGATATCTGAGAATGTTTTTTTGAACTGACTGATCAACTCACCATGGGGCTTTTGAAAGTTTTTCCTGTTCCATTGGGAATATGAGTCAGATCAAACTGTGTGTAGGGCCTATGCACCGTCTAGGTTGCAAAGATCATACCGGTTGTTAAACATTGTGATTTCCCATACGTTCCAAGGTTTGAGCCACACGGGATCGAAGTATCTAGACAATGCAATGCAATGCGACAATGGCATGCACAGGATAATCAAAAGAGTCGCAATACAAGGAAAAATCTCACACAGAGAGGGGGTGGGGTTCCTCGACAGATCGATGTTCAGGGGAGGTTGTCTTACCGCTCTCGCGCGAGAAGCCAGGCTTTCTGCCTCAAATCACAGGGTCACGTCTTTCCTGTAAATGGTCAGCTGGTTAGAGTCTTGATTGATAAAAACGCGCAACATGGGCAAACACTGAGGATATATTGCTATCTTCCCAGCTCATGTCGAGGCTCCAAGACATTTGATTGGTTCGCGTGAAGTACCCATATCATCTCGGTGGCTTACATTGACCACCATCCACTCTTTTCCAGAGCTACAGTGGTCAACATTTTGAGAAGAAGCAGCGCTGCCTCCCACCAGCGCAATGAAACCGCGTGCAGTCCCGTCGCTTCCGCGACAGCGACCAGTCAGCTTTGATACTTCGAGCGAGCGAGAAGTACATAAGTGAGAGTCCAATGTCCCAAAAGTTGTGGCCCTGCAACTGCGATGAAAATCATCGCAAGCCTTGTAATGCACCCTTAACTCACCACAAGATATATAGGTACCTTCCATCTTCCCACTCTGGTGACAATTTTGTCCAGCATGTCGACAAGAATACCCAGTCAACCCATTTTACTGCGCGGTCACCTTCGGACCCAGTTCTGACTGCATTTGCCCAGTTGGGCGCTCTGCGACTGAATGCCCAGCGTGTATTAATTTCTCTCTTCGGTCGACATGAAGAATACATCCTAACGGAATCCACCCGAACCCTTAGTCTGCAGGATGACAAGGATCACACCTCCACCGACGAGCTTTGGGTGGGCGAATGTACTATGTCTTACGACCGCAGCCTCTGCAGATCGTTTTTGCGACCCTCGAAATCAACACAGTCCCGCACCGACCGCGTATTGCTAGTCCCCGACGTCACCCAGGATGAGGAATATCGAAACCACCCGGATGTGACCAGCTATCCTAACGTGCGTTTCATGGCATATACTCCGATTATTAGCCCAAAGGGCGCGGTTATTGGAGCGTATGCCGTTCTGGATGACAAACCACGGCAATCGTTAGATTCCACTTTGATCAAGTTCTTAACGCACATGGCTACCACGGTGATGAATTACTTGGACGCAACACGATCCAAATCTCAGCACCATCGCGCGGAGCGTATGATTGTTGGAATCGGGAGCTTTCTCGAAGGCAAAGGCAGCTTGCGGAACTCTTGGTTGTATGCCACCGGGACTCTTGATACATGCGGCGCACATAATCACAAGATCGAGGGAAATATCAATGAGAAGCAGCAAGAAAAGCAGGTTTCAGACACCGTGAACGCGGCTCAAGAAAAGCGTGGTCGCCGGAACCACCTCAAGCCTACGGGGGTTCACCGGAGGAATTCCCGTTTATGGGAAGCAAATCTCACAAACGAACACTCATCGATACCTTTGGAGTCCCTTCCCGAAACAGGCATCCAAGTCAACACGAAGCAGCCAAACATCCCGCCATCAAAAAAGACTCAAGTTGAGGATGTCTTCTCCCGTGGCGCAAACATCATTCGCGAGAGCATCCAAGTGGAGGCTGCTATTTTCTTTGATGCAAACTTCAGCTCTCGGGGCAGTTTCGCGCCCGATCCAAAGTCTGATTCTGAAGGTAGCAGCAGCGGCAGAGACAGTCTTTCTTCCACTTCGAGCGACGAAGGCCATATTCGAGGCCCCACTTCTGAGCAGAACTTCTTTAGTACTGCAAACGCTGAAGACTCCGGCAAGAACACAACTGAGCCCTGCGAAATACTTGGATTTGCAACTTCTGTCATGTCCAGCATCAATGATGAATTGACGAATGACCGAAAGATCGCAATCTCGGAGCCATTCCTTGCAAGTCTCATGCGCCGGTATCCCCAGGGCAAAATCTTTAATTTCAGCCCAGATGGTTCCATTTCAGCGGGCGACAATACCGACAGCAGTTTCAAAAGCTTTTTGCAACGCAGGGGTGACCGAGGTGAGAGAAAGAAGCGTCAAAGCAGGAAATACAAAAAATCACGGAAAGTGATCTTACGCCAAGATGCTGAAACGCTTCTACAACTAGCGCCTGGTGCTCGAAGTATTATTTTCTCGCCGCTTTGGGATTCGCATCAAGAAAGGTGGCATTCAGCTGCAATCACATGGACACAATCACCTTATCGCATTTTCACGTCCAATGACGAATTAGCATTCATGTTCGCATTTGGTAATAGTATCATGGCCGAAGTTCATCGGCTAGAGGCGCTTTTTATAGAGCAAGCCAAATCAAGTGTACTAGCAGGACTTAGTCATGAACTTCGCTCGCCTCTTCATGGGATTTTCGGCATGGCCGATCTCCTAAATACTAACGTTATGAATACGGTACAACGAGGATTCATCCATACGATCTCGTCTTGCGCATTTACTCTCCTAGGCTCAATCAACCAGCTTTTAGAATATGCGCAGATCAAAGACCTCCAGACAAATTCTACCTCAGTTCAATACCTCGGGGGTCTTAGCCAGGAAAAGCTAGTAGAATCTGGCGAGAATTTGATTGATGGGCAACTTGACGACAATTCTCATATTCAACTTGACGTCATCATTGAAGAAGCAGTGGAAACTGTTTTTGCGGGCTATTCTTTCTTCAATGGCTTACAATTCCCGATCAATGCTACTCATGACAATTCATTCTTTGGGGCAGGCCGTTTTGACGTGCCAGGCGGAGTGCAGGTCATTGTCGATATTGAGAGCGCTTCGAGCTGGAACTTTTTGACGAAGCCTGGAGCCTGGCATGTTATCCTAACAAACATCGTTGGCAATGCATTGAAATTCACTGAACATGGATATATTCATGTCTCTCTGAAAGCATCTCCGATCATGTTGGGAGAGACTCATGAGACGACGAACTCAAGGGTTCTAATGACGGTGAAAGATACTGGGTGTGGTATAGGTCCCGAGTTTCTGAAGAACAGGCTCTTCCATCCCTTTTCTCAGGAACATAGCACGACCGTTGGTAATGGGCTTGGCCTCAACATCACCCACCGGATAGTGTTGTCCCTTGGAGGGACCATTCAAATTGATTCCCATCCAGGGGCTGGCACTGAAGTGACAATATCTGTCGATCTGAGCCACATTCCTCGAAAATCCCTTGAGTCGCTAGAGACTTCGACTAATTTGTTCCTCAAGACTACCAAAGGTTTTGTTGGTACGAAAACCATCGGACTCCTAGGCCCGAGGACTTCTGAATCGGCCCTTGTTCTTTACTCGTCTTTGCAAAATCTGTGCGAGAAATGGTTCAAGATGAGCGTTGTTCCAGTCCTGCCTTCTCAGCCACAATTCGACCATTGCGACTTTTTCATTTCGCCCTTCGACTTTTATCAAGATCACATATTGGATCCTAAGTCCACTGTTTTGCCGCAAACTGGGCGATTCACCTCGCCGGTAATCGTGATTTGCCCGTCTCCTAGGATTGCACAGTCGATGTATGTTGCCTCGCAAGAGAAAGGCGACGCCGAGGTCTTCGAATTCATTAGTCAGCCATGTGGTCCACGGAAGCTGGCAAAGACATTTGAAATATGCTCTCAGCGTCAGACACATCGCATTCATCTGGCGGATGAAAAGCATAACAGTGCCGCAGAAAGACTCATGGATACTCCTATACATCTGGCTAGCAGGCCGGCACAGCACCAACTACCCCCAGAAGCCCCAGATCCAATAGACAACAGAGCCCAAACGATCGACAGTTTTGCATGGGCCGATGGCACAGCATCCAATCCCCCGCTTGATCCGCTGGAGTCTCAGGCCGACCCTCACGATTCTTTGGTCTCGCCTACTGCAGATCCCGCCACCACTCGGGAATCGAGCTCAAACGTGGAAGGGGTCAACCATTTCCCCCAACCCAAGCGAAATTGCAAAACGAAGATCCTCGTTGTGGATGACAATGAGATCAACGTTAAAATTTTGGTCGAGTACATGAAGATATTGGAATGTGACCACGCAGCCTCATCGAATGGACTAGAAGCTCTAGAGTTTTATAAAGCAAACGCATCATCGATTGCCTTGATTATTATGGGTAAGTTGAGAAGTGATCACCACCTTCATACCTCCTGTCTTGAAACTAATACTTTTCTGCAGACATTTCCATGCCGGTTATGGATGGGCTTGAATCAGCTCGACAAATCCGCATATTTGAGAGCCAGTCTCATATTACTGAGCCTGTCAAGATAGTTGCTCTCACTGGTGTAGCGCAGGACGACTTACAGCGTGATACAATTCGATCTGGCATGGATGGATTCATGACGAAACCTGCACGGATGAAGAACCTGATCCCTTTGATAGAGGATACTGGAATCGCCGTCCGTAAACCAGGATAGGCAGATTGGACAGAAGATTCTCGAGCTTTTGACTTACTTTCACGGAACAGTACCTCGTCGGCTCCTCTGGTTCACTGAGGGCTCTATGCTAGTTATGATTCTCTAGCTATGATAACACGACTCAATACCATCACGCCGTCTCAAGGGCTATTCTCAATCCACCACCAATGCGGATTTCTTTTTTTTAAACCACACGGTCCAATATGCCCATTGCCTCATGTTGGAGCCCGTTTCGACTGCATGATTCGTCAGGCTCGCCCCAGATAGCGTGGATCGAGCTCTCTCTTTTACACACACCACCCTTTTCTCTCCTCGTCCCTCGCACCGATTCCCGAGGTCTTCCAAAGTCTATAATATACTCACCATTATCAGCGTCGTTTTACTCCCTTCATACACCAGCTGACAGTGGTCTGTGTCCTCCTGAAGCAATTGAATGCTTTAACGAGACCGTCCAACTATAAACATCAATATTACCAGTGCGCAGAGTCCGCCACTATCCAACCCAGAAAATGCCAAATTCAAACCACTCTGCTCCCACAATTGGCCAATATGCTAGCGAGAGAGAGAGGAATAGAGAGAGAGAGAGAGAGAGATTGAGGGCCAGTTTCATGTCCTTCTTCACCCGGGGACTCTACATGAAACCCTAGAATCCCTTGAGCTATATGCGAGGCTGGTCCTGGAATTTGAAATACGATTGCTGGGTAAAAAATACTGTCTTTAATTTGCATCCAATCCAAGCCCAATTGGGTATGAAACACGTCGCATGGTGCATGCAGTGACCGACATACTGACTGGAGAACATTTGCTGCACGTCATATCCGACTCCCATATGGGTAATTTTCAATCACCCATGTGGGCACGAGCCTCAACTCAAATATAAAGCAGATACGGAGTAGTATTTTTAGAATGAATACTGCCTGGGATTATAACGCCAAATTGAAACCGCGCTAATTCGGAGACGCGTCAGGTTCCATGGCTCACCGCGCTTATCAAAATTTATCAATCAGCGATACGCCGATACGCGCCGACCGCGATAAATCTCCGATCTGGATTGTCTCTGTTCCCGAGCTCTCGACGAAGTCACTATCCCGACTACCTCGTAGTAGTCTTACGGCTGCAATGTCGTCTCCTTTCCTTCCTCTGTCGGCATCTCCCGATTCGCCCCTACGTCCTCGGCGGCCGAGTCTGGACCCTGAGCGTGAAATCCTCTCCACCCGGGGTCAGCGCTTGATGAACTTCTTGCCTTCTCGCACATCGAGTCTTGCCTTGAATGATTTGGACGATGATTCATCCGAGCGCCGCTTGTTTCTTCGTCGTGGGCCTCAATTGATTGGGCGCAGCAATCCTCGTTATGAGTGGTATCTACACACCCCAATCTTCGTCCTAGATGCGCTCCTAATTGGATCGAAAGGCAGCGCTACTATCGATCACCTGAATGCTTGAAAGATCTACCAAAGCCAATGTATGCCTCCAATATATTTCCCCACTTTCCTATATGCGGGATTGACCCGAAACAGCCGCCAATATTACGAGCGCAACAATGGTCTCATCTCTCAATACCTCTTCATCGACCGGTTGCTGGATTCCTCCCTTCCTCATAACCTGATCGAAGACTACAATGAAGACCCCCGCGAAGATACAACCGACGAGCCTCAAGCGAATAATGTCGAGACCTTGGAAACTGCGGAGGCCAACGCGAAAGCTGGAAGAATGAAGCGCACCCCGCATAACCTTTATCGAATCCCTGATGAGACAACGCCCTTGGTTTCATCACCAGAGGAAAACACCGGAAATAACGAGCCATATCCCGATCTTGAATCGCATGGTGGCATGAACCCCGATGACGAGGAGCGTATCATTAACATCGCCATCCGTATCAATTTCATCGCCAACGTCGCCCTCCTCGCCTCCAAGATTGCCATCATGGCCATGACTGACTCCATGTCTATGCTGGCAGGTCTAGTAGATGGGGTTTTGGATTTCCTTAGCACGGTCATCGTCTGGGTGACCACCATCATGATTCGCCGTCAAGACCGTAATAGGTTCCCTATCAGTCGCCGACGGCTAGAACCCGTTAGCGTACTCATATTTTCTGTGATTATGGTGACTTCGTTCTTCCAAGTCGCACTGTCCTCGGTGAAACAACTCATGGGAGATGAACGCACGGTTGTCGAGCTCTCCATTCCATCTCTCGTGTTGATGGGCGGTACAGTCTTAGTGAAGCTGCTATGTTGGATCTGGTGTCGCTTGATTCCCAGTCCAAGTGTTCAAGTTCTCGCCCAGGATGCCATGACCGATGTCATCTTCAACACTTTCAGTATTATTTTCCCACTCAGTAAGTCTTACCTGTTTACCCCGATCCCGAGCACATTCTCTGACCAGCAATCATCTTAGTTGGTACTTTTGCGAATCTTTGGTACTTGGATCCCTTGGGTGGCTTGTTCCTTTCGCTGTACATCATGTGGAACTGGGGCGAGACGGCCGCTGAATACATTCGGCGCTTGACAGGCGCAGCTGCCTCTCCGGACGATCACAGTGTCCTGCTATACATGACCATGCGCTTCTCCCGGGTCATCCTCAAGATTCAGGACTTGAAGGCGTATTACGCAAGCGACAAACTCAATGTTGAAGTTGACCTAGTCGTTGATGAAAAGATGACTTTGCGGGATAGCCACGACGTCGGCGAGAGTCTGCAGTATATCATTGAGAGTGTTCCCACTGTTGACCGTGCATTTGTTCACCTCGATTACAATGTCTGGAATTTGCCAAGCCACATGAACCAGATGGACCGATGATGCTTGAGCTCCAAGGTCTGGGTATGTAAATCTACCTGAAGCTCTTCATAAGCACAGGCTTCCAACTATACCCATCATGTACATATACATACACCTACAAATGAATACGGGGGTGAAATACATTTTGATACATCAAATCATTCATTTAGTTGTACATATGAACTGGATCAAAAGACAGGATCCTTCCAAGGTTGCTGGCAAGGACCTCAGCACGCCAGAACGCCGAGTAAAAATAAATAAGATAAGACAACCGATTGATGTACAACCTTTACCAAAACGCTGCCTCATCGCACATAAAGTTCATTCAACCGAGTATGGGGCTTTAGCGTGGTTGGTGGGAAGGCGGCGGCAGCGACCCCGGTACTCGGCCCTGGGCTGACCCGTGGCTATAAACCCGATGATGCCTTGGAGTAGAGCCATTCTCGCCCAGCGACCCTGCTCCGGCAGGTCTTTGGTGCAAAGGTTGAATTGACCCTTGTGCAGACGGGGGAGCAGCAGCGTAGCCGCCCATAGCATTTCCGCCCATCGAGGGATGTAAAGCCGACGGAGGGGTAAACGAGCGCCCAAGGCTCGCCAGCGAGGCCATTGATCGCCCAGCCTGGGACTGGGGAGGAGGGGTACTATGGCCATATTGTGAAGAACCACCAGATAATGGAACAGGCGTTGATCGGTGGGACTGGGGTTGATGCGACCCACTAACCATTGTCTGAACATGCTGCTGATAATTGTGTGACTGCACTGGGTTGGGAGTGGGCGCAGCCGAGTACGACGATGGCGTTCCAGACTGGCGTGGATGGACTCCATACAGACTAGTTGAGGATTGCGCAGGCGTCGGTGGATCTTGCCGTGAGCTATATGCCATGCTTGAGCGTGCGCCAGGTGATCCTGGGCGATAAGACGAGGGCTGTGAAGCCATCTCTCGCGAAGCTGAGCTTACGGGTTGCTGGCCAGACGATTGGGGAAAGGCACTTGGATAAGTTGGTCGCTGCGAAGCATTCGGCGGGGGCGGAGTAGGAGCAGGAGACGGGGCGGAAAGACTAGGCGTGGGTACCGGCGCCTGGATTGGGGTTGTCGCATAAGACGAGTAGGCACCCTGGGGGGCCAAAGGGCCGGAAGAACGGCTACTGGCCTGTTGCTGTTGCTGCTGTTGTGGCAATGATGGGGCCTGGGGCTGTGGAGGTGTTTGTTGCGCCCGTGGATCAAACCGTGCCATCCAATCGGTATTTGCCGAAGTACCCGAGCCGCCATGTGGGGGACCGTAAGCTGAATACTCTGCGTAGCCACGAGATGCTTGCTGGTATTGGGCCTGCTGGGTGTAGCCAGAAGACTTCTGCGGCATCCCTGCCATACCCATTTCTTCGTGGCGAGAAGGTCCTGCGGCTTGGTAAACGGGCCTTGAGTTTACGCTCGGTGTTGCAGCTTGCGCGGGCGGAGCTTGCTCACTAGCAAAGCGCTTGCGAGGCTGAGGCTCTTCGGGCTCGTCATTAAGGATGCTCATGATGTTGGAACGCTTGGCGGGTACTTGACGAGAAGCGGCGTCCGGACCAGGGGTGGCACTAGGGCGAGGAATGTCTTTAACTGGAGACAAACCAGGGCGAGGAGACTGTGAAATCCCAATTTGTTGACCTGCGATAGGGTAGTAAGATCGCTGAGCGAACGGATCCCGGTGTACAGAGGACATGTCTAGATCAGGCCTGGACAGTTGACTTGGTGAACCAGGTGTTTGGTTCAAGCTGGGATGCCGGGAATGGGATCCCGAGAACAGAGACGATGGCTGGTGGGAAGGCATGTAGGTCTGTCCAGCCAAGGGTTCCATGCGTGTGCCATCTGAAGGCATGGCGCCCGGATGGCGTGAAGACATTGACAAATCCTGCGCGTTACCAGTCGAATTAGGCAACAATGAGTCTCGTCTTTCTCCAGTAAAATACCCAAGTCTTGGGCCCTGTACGCGATGTGTTGGTCCCCCTTGTGCGCGGATTGCCCGAGTGGATTCTTCGATAAGAGTTGCGGTCGAAGGCACCGGCGAGGCAGCCGAGGCCTGTGCAAGGGGTTGGTAGCGACTGGCATTCCGCTCTTTTTCCGACATGGGCCGTCCATGCACAGACATTGGCTGCGGCGACTGAACAGGAGGTCTGCCTTTCGAAGGAAAGCGGGGTTCCTCGAGCTCCATTATGGTATCATGGGGCGCAAGCGGGCGAGGAATAATAGACGATGGTGTCGCCTCGTATCGTCGCTTGGGGGCAACGCTTGGGTTTGGAAGTTTCCCGGGAGATTCACCGCGAGCCTTCTTCTCCTCCGCATCCTTGGCAATCATCTCAAAGTCATTGTGACCGGAGTCCAAACGGCGCTGGAAGAAATTTTTGACCTGAAGAAAAGCTCGAGTTAGCCATATGGACGAGAATAGGACAAACAGACAAAATGGGACAAAAGGAAGATGCCAAACAAACGACTTAACGCAAACTACAATCACAAATACAAGATTCCAATACATACCATCACAGTTGTCTTCGTTTTCATCCACCCTGAGATACCCTCAAAGTCACGGCCGAAATGTCCCAGCAAGGCCGGGAAATCACGTTGCTCCGGGACAGACCAATAACTTGTCGGTTGCAAGGAGCCGTATCCAGACTCAGGTTGTTTGTTGACCAGAGGCTGCTCGGGTTCAGTCGACTCAAATACATAGACTCCATCTTTAGCCCGCCCACGGCCGACTCTGCCTCTTGGGACCGGTTGCAAAGATTCTCTTTCGATGCGCTGGGGTTCTCGGGATTCGTATCCCTCCATAACGGTATCCGGCGCCATTTCCATCTCAATCCCCATGGGAGCAGGTGGCGGCGGCGGAGGCGCAACGGAAGGCATATTGACTTGTGGTAGCAACGCCTGGCTTTTCGTGTCGGGCTGAGGAGCTTTGATGCGCCGGCCGCCACGGGTGCCTCCACCGCGCCCGGCTCGTCGAACAGGGGCCCTTTCAGCGGACTCACCATCGCGAAGTGTTTGGCCACGACGGCCAATCGGTACGCTGATCTCTGCCTCGACGGTTTCGCCGAAGGTAGGTGCTGCTGCGCGGCGCGGGCGACCGGTGTCAGTGACAGCGGGTATGTCATCTCCGCCATCGAAATCGGATTTCACAACGCCCAAGTCTGCAATGAGAGCGTTAGATTTGGGTCGCGCCCCCTTGCGAGCGCCCTTGCTGCGTTTGCTCCAGCGTTTGTTGAGTTTGGCCTTGTACTTGATCTCTTCTTTGGTCAAATAGTAGTGCACAATACACTGTTGGAAGGTTCGGCCAGGTAAAGCCTCAGCGATCTTACCCCATCTTTTTGGGTATGCCATGAATGCGTTCGTGAAAGTGACGTGCTCTTGCGGTGTGAAGTCATTTGGAGGTGGGATGAAGCCGAACACATCTAGAGCCCTATGGCATTCAATAATGTTGTTAACATCCTTGTACACGGCCGCCTTTTCCTCCTTGGGCTCAAGCATATTGGGGATGATGGCTTCACGGCCCAAGTCCGGGAGAGCAGTAGCCTTCTTAGCCCGTCGGCGTTCGAGCTCCTCTTGGGCTGAAATTTCGGAGGCTTTCAGGGCATTGAGAAAATCAAGCTCGCTGTTGCCTTTGTATCGACGGCCTTCGCGACCTTCTGGCATCGGTGCCGGGGTAGTTGGGACTGTGGACACCGGCGGCGAGACAGGAGCAGGGGTAACAGATGTTTTGTCTTTCAGACGGTCAAGTTCCCAAATGGCCAATCTCCATGACTTGTAGTAAGACAGATATTCATCACGGAGAAGCTCGTTCTTCTTGAAGAGCGCGTCTTGTTCCTTAGAAAGTTCTGAACTGAAAGAGTCCTTGAGACGATCGTAAGTCGCGTTGTTCTCATAGTATACCTCCAGGTCTGAAATTGGCGTTGGGGGACCGGAATTTAGGAACGGCAGACTGCTGAGGGTAACCTCGTCATGAGAGACTATTGGAGGCATAACAGTTTTGGCAGGTGGTTCTGGCTCGTGCTCGGGTGAGGCATGTGCAGATGGAACCGCACGTTCTGGGCGGGTGTGAGCCTTCAAATCTTCTTCCTCTTCCTCCACCAACGACATGGGATCTACTTTGGGCTCCTGTTCTTGAGCCAACTCGACAGGATGGTCCGGCGATGCGTCAGGTAGTAGTTCATCAGACTGTTCGACGGGAAGTTCAGCAGACTCTTCTGTGGGTGGCTCAACAGCTTGACTCGTTCCACTCTCAGGAGATGGTTTGACTGTGTCTTGATTTGCCATCATCCCAAGTAATTGGATTTTCATTAATAAAGGGACAATGGCCGGGTCCTCCAAAGGCGAAGTTGGCAGTTCCGCTCGAAGTGACTCCATGTCTTTCTCGAAAAGCTGCTTTCTTTCATCGAGATATTCCTTCGTGAAGACGATGTTTTCCCCGTCTTCCTCGTCACTAGAACGTTCGAAGTCTGGAATTATGGCAGATTCCTCGTTCGTCACACTCTTCTGAGGTTGCTTAGCGTCACTGACGCCCTTTGAAGCGGGGGGACTGTGCCGGATAGGGAGACCCATTGGAGACACAGGAGATGACTCCTTCGTAGGTTCATGTGGCAGAATCTCGCCACTCTCGGGCTCATCCATGTCGAATGGAGATTGGGGCCGAGGGGCGTATAGCGTGTTTTCATTGGGAGGGGGAACATAGTCACCGTCATCCATGGGATCTTGCTTCGGCGGCGCATTGGAGATTGACGGCGTTCGACCGTAGCCAGGTCGCACCCATTGTTTGCTGTTTTTTCGGTGCGGAGAGGACGATGGCGGCCATTGTAATGCTCGAGGGCCGGTGGGAATCCCAGAATGTTGCATCCGGGGTGACATGGACGGCTCACGGGACGGCGCTCGTGGGGCTGGTGGTGGAATTCGCGGAAAGGTGGGAGAGGATGTTAGTGAGTTTGATCTGGCCGTTGTGAATGAGTCGTTGGTTGCAAGGGCCGGATCTGGCCTGGTCATGGCAGCCGGGGCAGTTGGTGGTGATACATCGGGGAAATTGACAGACGCCTTGAAACTCCGAGGAGGCAAAGACTGCTGGTTGCCAGTCTCTCGAATACTTTCGTGGCGGGTGCGAGGGTCAAAAGAGTGTGTTGTGTCGGCTCGTTCTGCCTTGGGGCCAGTAGGAGGCTGAGCTGGTGGTCTTTGGGTCACACTTTTGCCGTCCTTCTCCCGAGGCTGTGTGGCCTTTGGGGCTTTGCGGTCCAGGAGATCTGAATCCGCAGAAGTGTTATTTATTGGGGCGGCTATCGAACCGAAAGCGGGTACCTGAGGGGGAGCTGGGGGTGGGGATTGTCGAGCCGCTGGGCCAGGCTCCTCGATGAGGTCTGTTCCAATAGGTTCGGATTGAGTAGGACCAGGTCGAATAGATTCAGGCTGATCTGGGTCAAGTCGAGCAGAATAAGGCCGAGCAGAGTCGGGTTGAGGAACATCAGTCCGAGCTGGACCGGCTCGGGAGGGTTCAGGTCGAGAAGATTCAGGGCGAATAGGTTCATTCTCAACAACGTCGGGTCGAGGGGGATTGGGTCGAATAGGATTTGGTCGAATGGGCTCAGGTCGAGGTGTGGTGTGATCGTTTCGCTCAACATCCCGGCCTGAGTCGGGAGCAGCAGGAGCTGGGATGACCGATTGCTTTCGGGTTGGGTCCACAGGATGGTGTTCCGCCTGGCGATCTGCTGGGTTCGCGGCTGGGCCTGATGCTGTTGGAGGATGCGAGGAGGTGGTCGAACCACTTGCGGCCCGACTATCTGCGCGACTTGGAGGACGATCTCGTTTCCAGAAGTCCACCGGACGATCGCGATCTTCACGATCAGGTCGTCGATTGCTTTCCCAATCTTCACGGCGATCAAAGCGGTCCCGACGATCTAGGTCACGGTCTAATAGATCTCGCTCTCTGTCTCTCGGGCGCAGGATATCTCGATCTCGATCTCGATCCATCATGCGCTCGCGGTCCAGTACGCGGTCTCGATCCAAATCCCGTTCTCTATCACGGTCCATCATTCTGTCACGGCCTCGCCATGGCTCACGGGATCGACTGCGTCGACGGAACAGATCACGATCGTCGAGGAAAGGTCGTCCACCTCTGCCACGGCCGCCTTCCCAATCCCCGCGGCCACGTCCTCGCATACCGCCTCTGGGCATGTGATTCATCGGTGGCGGTGGGCCATCAGGGCCTCCCGAGGAAGCGGACAGAATGCTGTCCCTTGAATTGCGTCGCATCCGAACCAGATCGAAGTCGCGCCCTGGTGGCTCCCTGATATCTCGAAAGTCGCGCGTTGGGGACCGGGATCGCCCTCGGCCAAACCCTATCCGGCTGTCCCGTGGATCAAAGTCGCGATCCCGATCGTGTCCACGGCGAGGCCAGTCGCGGTCTAAATCTCGGCGAAATGGAGGTCCTTCGCGGGTATCTCGAAAGTCTCGGTCGCGATCACGGTCTCGATCGCGGAAATCGCCACGGCCATAGCCCCTACCACGGCCACCGAAGTGGCCACCCCGGGGTGAATCAACCAGAGCTCGCGGGCCACGCGGAGGATCTCTTCCAAATGGCGCCGGGCCGTCGTCAGGACCACGGGGACCAACCGGGGGACGTCGGTCTCCAAATCGTTGCGGAGAGCGGTCACGGGAATTGAACCCGGACGAAGGAGGGAATCGAGATGACATTATCGCGTCATGCTATGAAGCTATTGGCAGGTAAGCGCTCCATGTGAAAGACGTGACGTGGGCAATGAGGAATGCAGAGGATACAGAGAAGCACGGAGCATCTGGAGCAGAACGAGGGAGTGCACGGGCCACCTTACGTAATTTTTCATGTGGTCCGATCGGGCAAGGCGCATGGAGAAAAAGATCCGTTCGGGGCCAACGGGAGGTCGCGAGAGTTGTGTCTTCAGAGTCCCCCGAACCGCCGGCTGAACGTGTCGCGGGATGCAGTTGGGAAATTCAAGCCTGACAGCGAATACACGATCGAAGGTAGAGAAGATTGAATACTCGAAAAGATAATGTGGAGCGGATCGGAGAAATCATGCGAGCTCCTTACGCCAGAGTCCAGATTCGCAGATGCCAAATTCGAGAAGGTACAGAAACACGAAAGAGAGAGGTGACAAGCTGAAGTTCAAGGGGTTTGACACTAGTCCCTTTTCAACGCTAGTGTGGGTTCGAGGCAACTCTATCTGCTGGGTACTTTGGACATGCTACGCTTCCACTATATTTAGTAGGTACAAGTACCTACAGTTATACCGGGCTCAATGGTGTATCCAGGTCGAGAGACGAATTGGTAAATATTGCCTGATTATCATTGTTTTGATAAACTATCCCTGTAGGTAAACATTCGCAACTGCACATGTGCATAGTACCCTCGATTTGTACCGAGTATGCGGTAGTTATCGGCGGCCTCAGGCAACACTTTCACACCTCAGGTGTCTATCAATCTTCCCCGCCGAAAAAAAAAAAGATCAACAGCTGCCCCTCTATCATACTTCTGTTCTATACATTGGCCTCTTGCTCTGTACGGGATCCAATCGTCAATCATATAATATTTTCCTCGTCGGAAATCACGGCCAATATCTCATTAACATTTTCTGTGCCTCACATACCGCAAACATGAGCCACTCCGCCGTTCCCTCCGCCGTGGCCGACTCCGTGCTCCAAAGCTCACAGCCAGTCCCAGAAGGGTCACACGTTGTGAGCGGCGTGGATTTCGACAAGTTCCAGGGCCGAGATATTACAGTGGCTGAAATGGTGGACAATTTAGCCCACACTGGTTTTCAGGGCACTGCGGTCGCCGAGGCGGCCAGCATTATCAATGAAATGGTGAGCACTTTCCACTTTGCACCCTCGGGATTCATCTGACCACGGGCTTTGCTTTAGCGTGCGTTCCGCGATCCGGAAACCGGAAACAAAACGACCATTTTCCTCGGTTTCACCTCAAACCTCATTTCCTCCGGCCTTCGAGACACCCTCCGCTATCTGGTCAAGCACAACCATGTGTCGGCCATCGTGACTACTGCCGGTGGTGTGGAAGAAGATTTAATCAAGTGTTTAGCTCCCACATACCTTGGCTCTTTCTCAACCCCGGGAGCGGGTCTCCGCAGCAAGGGTCTCAACCGCATTGGCAACCTCATCGTTCCCAACAACAATTACTGTGCGTTTGAGGATTGGGTAGTCCCCATTTTGGATAAGATGCTCGAGGAGCAAGAGGCGGCCAAACGAAAGGCCCTGGAGACGGGGGATGAGGAGGATGAGCTGCACTGGACACCCAGCCGCATCACCGAGCGTCTGGGCCGTGAGATCAACAACGAGGATTCAGTTCTGTACTGGGCGGCCCAGAATGGAATCCCCGTGTTCTGCCCAGCCCTGACCGATGGCTCCCTGGGCGACATGCTCTACTTCCACACTTTCAAGTCCTCCCCGCAGCGACTTCGGGTTGATATCGTAGACGATGTGCGACGTATCAACACCATGGCTGTTCGAGCTACCCGAGCGGGCATGATTATCTTGGGTGGCGGAATTGTCAAGCACCATATTGCTAACGCATGTCTCATGCGAAACGGGGCCGAGCACGCCGTATATATCAACACCGCGCAGGAGTTTGATGGCAGCGATGCCGGCGCTCGACCCGATGAAGCGGTGAGCTGGGGGAAAATCAAGGCGGACGCCAAATCAGTTAAAGTACGTGTCAATGTTCTCCTTTCCGACCCTGCAATTCCTCCCACAGTCCCCTCAATGTCTGACTTTTTTTACCAGGTCTACGCAGAAGCCACCGCTGTGTTCCCGATGATCGTTGCGGCTTCATTCGCTCGTCAATCGCAGAACTGAACACATTCCCATTGAGTTTTGGGATTGGTGCCAAGACATGCAGGATCCCGTCAAAGGTGCAATTCGCTTCCAGCCAATCAGTGAGGCGAAATTGATTCCCAGGCCCAGTTGGGCCAATTGGCCGCGTTGCCCTGAACAATCTGGCATGAGACCCGCTAGAAACACCGCGGTGCGACCAATAAACGGTCAGTGGCAAAGGGGAGGAGAAACCGAGTCGCCGAGTCGCCACTGGAAGAAAAAAAGAAGGCGATCCCATTGGCAAATTAAGGTTGACTGCCCTGAGTGGAGATAGCCGATGATCGGCACACCGCAACGGAGCGCATAATGAATTATGAACATGTATCACAATGAGCAATATACATTGTCCAATGTACAGTTATATAAAATAGTGAGAAATGATCTGTATCAAAGACCAGTCGAGATGCTGTTCAAGTGGTGTGAAACGAAAAAAAAAAAAGCAAATGGCTGAGGTAATCCCCAAGTAAGGCGCTGGACCCACTCGGCAGATTCCCCCGGACTTCGTCTTTTTTTGGGCTTATCTGTTTGGTCCCTTTTCTTCGGCCTCGTTTTTTGTTTTTCCCTTTGCTTCGCATTTTTCCCTTTGCCCTTGCTTCACTTTTCGCCCTCTTTTTCTCTGCTTCAATTACTTCTGTCTCTTTCTCTTTCTCCGTCTCTATCGCTCTTTCTTTCCACTCTCTCCCCACATCTCCACTCGTGGACGTCTTATCTGATAAGCCCTTATCAGCAAGTCTCCAGGGAGTCGAAGCCTTCTATTTCACTCGCTACTGTCTATATATTGTTGACATTCCGGTGTCGAGTTCACAGGCATTTGGTATCCTTGTGAAGCATAGGGGAACTGTCAACCGGTCATGGACACACCCAATTCAAGTGCCTCGGGTCAGACCGAGAGCACTGTGACCACCCAATCCAGTCAGCTCGCTGAAACCTCCCCTCCAAACCCTCCGTCTACCTCTGTCACATCCGAAGAACTAGAACATGCCTACTGGGCTGAGTACGAGGAGGACACCACCACCCCAGACGAAGATGAGACGAAAGAAATCGACGGGGGGGACTCGGACTATAGTGCCTCTGACCGTATGTTCCAAAGGTTCCTCTTCATTTCTCAAGGATTCGGGGCTGACTAGAGACTACAGACAAGTACTGGGAAACTAATTTCTTCCGTGAATTGGGAGATCCCGAGTATGTACCCACCGAAAAGGCCCGCCTCACGTGGACCCTGAAGGGTGTCCGAGGCACACCGGAAAACCCCAACCGGCATAAGGTCCTCAGATCTCCTCCAGCCTTTGTGGGGGGCTATTGGTGGCGCATAAAGTTCTATCCTAGGGGCAACAACGTCAATGCGCTGAGTGTCTATCTTGAGTGCTCTACAACGATGCCTGCGCCAGATGATGACATCCCAGAGATGGAATTCACCGTCCGCCGAGGTGGCCCCGATACAACGCTAGATGACAACTCCCCAGAGCTCGAGATGAAGACCGAGGCCACTGGCGATGGGGCGGCATGGTTGGAAGGCTACAAGGCACAATATGCGGCTGCCCGGAGTTCTGCGTCCCCCAGCGAGACTGAACCATCTACCCCGTGGCGTGTGCCTGCACAGGTGGGTGTCATTGTATACAACCCCCAAGAGCCGCGCACCGGATGGATGCAATCCTCCTGTCATCAATTCAACCCCCACAACTTGGACTGGGGGTGGACTTATTTCCACGGTCCTTGGGACCAGATCCACTCCCGCCGACGAGGTCAACACCGCGCTCTACTCACTAATGATACGCTTTCGTTTGATGCGTACATCCGAGTAGTTGACGATCCCACCAAATCACTTTGGTGGCACCCAAGTGATTCAGAGCCTACTTGGGATAGCATGGCATTGACTGGATACCGACCTCTCGGTGACTCAGTAATCAACCACAGCCCAGAAGTGGCCGGTCTCGCTTCATGGTTGCATATTGCTCCATTCTGTCGCATTATCCAAAGTATTGATGTTCTGGAACATCTGACCAATGCACAGGCCAGACCCAAGCCCCTCTGCGACTCTCTTCAAAGATTGCTCTGGCAACTCCGCCGCCAGACGCATTCTCCAAGTTACGTGGATACTGATGCAGTGACAACAACCCTGCGCAATCTGCACGAATTTTCCAGTGATGTGAATGAGTTTTGGGAACGCCTGCGTCGCACTCTGGAGTTGGAGCTAGAAGGAACAGAAGCCGGCAAAAAGTTTGCCGAGCTGTTTGACAGTCCGATCGTGGACACTTCGTCAGCTAATAGTGAAGTTGCTGTGAACATGTTGCCAACAGACTTCAACTCGCGTCTGTATATGCGAATTGATCAAACCAAATCCACATTCGAGGCCGTCAGCAGCTACCTGAGTGCCAAGCCCGGTCGTTGGTCACTGCCCCAGGTCTTGCACATTGAGATTGGGCGCCATGTATTGGACAAGGCTAAGCGGTGGCAGCTTCAGTACGACAAGGTTCAGCTGGACGAAGAGCTTGACCTCTCACCGTGGGTTGTTGATGGTCAAGGGACCAAATATGTTCTGTATGGATATATCGTTCACCGGGGTCGCCGCACTTCTGGCAAATTCTTTAGCATCCTTCGCCCGGCTGGTCCTGGCACCACATGGCTTGCTTTTGATGACGGCAGTGACAACCGTGTTGAGTGCCTCACCCAAAAGACCGCCATGGGCCCACACCTCGGTCTTGACCCCTCTCAGTCCGTTGACCACAAGAAGGGACACGACATACCTGTTGTGGCTATGTATGTTCGTGGCGACATGGTATCTGACATATTACCCGGTTCACAAGAAACCTGGGAAACTTCAGAAACTCTGAAGCAATACTATGAAACGGGAGTCTATCATGCCGATGATAAGCCTGCTGAAGATGTCCAAATTGAGGTCTACTCCCTTCCACAGTATGACGGTCTGACCAGTCTTTTTGATTCGCATGATCTTATGGCGCAGGCCAAAGCCACAGACCAAGTTTTGCATATGACCCTGCCTCGCTCAACACGTTTGACTGAACTTCGCAAGACAATTGCTACACACAAGTCCACGAGCTCCGAGCCACTCAGCCCTGAGCGCATTCGCTTTTGGCAAATTGGCAACTCGTTTGCGCAGTCTGGCTCATCATTGACTTTTGATCGCGCAACCAATCTTGATGTCCCATTGGATCCTTCGCTTAACAACATCCGATTCTGGATGGAAGTCATCTCAGAAGGTAAGAGATCTCACTTTTTCTGCATCTTTCATCGTCATCTAACACTAGCTTTTCCCACAGAGGACGCCCAATTCTTTGCTATTCCGGACCCTCCTGCGGCCATTTCACCGGATGACAAGCCCGAAGACAGTCTTGTCCAAGTTTCGGGCTCTGAGGGCTCAGGGAACGCACCATCATCCGTAGTAGAGGGAGATGCCATTGCCAGTTCCTCAGAAACATCGCCCCAGGAAGCCACTGCCCTTTCAGTCACTCCAACCCCGGCCGTGGATGATAGCGAGGTACCTCAGGTCGCGACAGGCTCGCCAGAGGACGGCGGTCCCGTCACTGAGAGGGAGGAGAATGAAGTGGGTGTACGACCTGTGGCATCTACAGAAGCCACAAGCTCTGCTCCTCTTACTTCTCCCGAGGATAGATCATCTACAGATGTTGCACCTCCACGTCAGGTTGAGCCGGCAGTCAAGTTGCCCATTTCTCATGCATACTACTTTATCCAAATCTTCGATGCGGATACCCAGTTGCTCAGGACGGTGGGATCGTTCTTCTCAAAACTTGATGCCAACGTCAAAGCCTCGATTCGACGTCATCTCAAGCGGCCTATCCGTCAAGATTTCCTGATGTGGAAGCGGGTTGATGGTGCAACAGTCACCACTGTGTCACCAGCCGATAGCTTTGATGATGTGGTGGCGCCCCACGGCGTATGCTTCATCCTCGGCGACAAGCTGACCAAGGATAAGTAAGTACACCCACACTCCAGCAATCAATACAATCGTTCGAATCTAATGCCAAAACCAGACGCTCCCAGCTTGCATCCTCGGGACTTTTCACTGGTCCTGATCGTCTGGTTCAATACCTGTGGGCCAATTCGCGTGGTCATCCGATCCACGGTTTCACCGGTAACAAAACCATCGAGGCTACCTTCACGCAGGATTACTACAGCGGCGACTTCGTCAAAGGCCATCAGCACGGTAAAGGAACCCACATCTCCGGCAACGGCATGGTCTACGAGGGTGACTTTATCTTTGGCCGACGCCATGGTCAAGGCAAACTGGTCTATCCCACTGGTGACTCGTATGACGGTGACTGGGTCGAAGACGTGTGTCACGGACAGGGCACATATGTTGAGAAGACAACAGGCAACAAGTACGTTGGTGGATTCAAAGACGGCAAACGTCATGGCAAGGGCATCAGCTATTGGGAGGTAGCCGATGCAGAGCTTGACCTGTGTCAAATCTGCTACACTGAGGAGATGGACGCTGTCTTTGCAGAGTGCGGTCATCTCTGCTCGTGTGTGACCTGTGCCAATCTTGTGAGCCTTTGTCCAATGTGCCGCAAGGAAGTCAAGAAGGTGATCAAGATCTATCGGGCATAGACTGTTTCCTCGATGATAGGACGCTGCACTTGATGTTCAGCGCATCTCACGAGACTGGAGATATCATTCATTCGTTTATTAGCGCGCGACTTGATTTGGGATTTGGAGTTAGGAGTATTTCGATTTGGTTAGATACATACACCATCTGGTAGACATAGATATTTTTACATACATCCATTCAACACAATGTTTGTACCTACTGGCTTTACTTTCAAGGTTTCCAAGGTTATTTATCCCATTAAAACCACTACGCTCAGCTCCCGAGGTCTGTTAATGTCTTTTCTTGTTTTGACACAGTTTGATCTTGATTGAACAAAAGGTATATCCGATACGCCGGGCCCCGGACCTAATACATGATGCTTTTGACTTGCCCGAAGAAATATACACAAAAATAAAACGGATGATCAAATATTGATCATTTGGTGGCCTTCTTGGCCGACTTCTTGTCCTTCTTCTCGCCCTTGGCCATGGCAGGTTTCTTCTCCTCCTTCTCGGCACTCACAGGCTTATCTTCCTTGCCCTTGGTGATGGTCTTCTTCTCGCCCTTGGGCTCATTAGTGGACTTCTTAGAGGCAACAGTCTTGGTCTGTTCTTCTTTGCTGGGTTCCTCAGTCTCGCTGGTCTTCTGTGTCGCCTCGGCCTTGCTCTTCTTGGGCTTGTTCAGAACACCCTTAGGGTTAAGACCCTTGCGACGCAGACGGTTGCGCTCAGCACGAGCAATACGCTCGGCATCCTCGGGGTCTTCGAAAGCGCTGAAAGCACCGCCTTCGAAGTCGGCGGCGTGTCCATCCTCGTCGACAATCGGGGTCCTGTCAATCACCTCATCATCGGAGGATGTAGCGGAGGCGCTGCGGGACTTGGACTTCTTGCGACCGGCGGAGCGAGACTCGCCATCCTCTGTCTTGGGCGCGGGGGTCACAGCGGTCTTCTTGAGCTTACAGACGTAGAAACCGTCAACGTTCTCGCGGTGAGGGAAGTAGCGGCGGGTGAGCGCCATCTTGGGGTCGAACTTCTTGCCCATGTAGCTGAGGAATCCAGGGCTACCGAAGCCACCAAGGCCAGTATCCACGATCTTGACATTGGGGCGCTTGCGGAGGACGTACTGCACAACGGCCTCGTTCTCTTCAACGGTCACACTGCAAGTGGAGTAAACAACGTATCCTCCAGTCTTGGATGCGTGGTCAACGGAATCGATAGCGGCCAAAAGGAGCTGACGCTGCATGTGGGGAATGGCGAGGAAATCACGCTCATTCTTGGAGGTCTTGACACCAGGATCCTTCGAGATGACACCAGTACCGGTGCAAGGGGCATCGAGCAGAACGCGGTCGAAACCACCCATAGCCTTGGGGAAAGCAGTACGGGCATCCATGTTGGTCACAATGGTGTTCTTGCAACCAAGACGGTGGATGTTACCAATCAAACCCTTGGCACGGGGCTTGCTGGCATCGTTTGCGATCACACAACCAGTGTTGCGCATGAGGGCAGACATGTATGTAGTCTTACCACCGGGCGCAGATGCCATATCGAGAACGCGCTCGTTGGGCTGGGGGGCGAGGGCCATGACGGGAAGGAAGGAAGAAGCGGCCTGGAGAATGTAGTGACCAGCCAGGTACTCAGGGGTGGCACCAAGAGGGACAGGAGATTCGAAAACCTGCAGACCGACCTTGGACCACTTGCCGACGGGCTCGAGGACAACACCACGGTTGATGAGGGCCTGGGCGAGGGATCGACGGTTGGTGCGCAGAGTGTTGGTACGGATGACAACGGGACGAGGGGTCTCGTTAGCCTCGAAGAAGGCAAAGGCTTCCATGGGAGTGAACAGGTTGAACAGCTTCTCGGCGAGGAATCGGGTGTAACCGTAGTAGGTGCAGATATCGTCGAGCAGGAGGTCGACGTAATCGGTACGGGACCTTCCGGGCTTTCCAAGTGCCTTCAGGTCACCCAGGATTCGAATGGTATCTGTAATGCGCTGGCGGAGGAGCTGAAGATCGGGTGCGAGTCCTGGTTGCTGGTTTTCGTCGGCGAACACATCGGGGGCAGCAATGTTGGTCTGCATCTGGGCCTCCTGCAATTCCTGCTCGGCATCCTCTTCTTCTTCCTGCTGGGCGGCGTCTAGCTTCCGTGACAGACCCTCGATGTTGGCGGCGGTCAGTCTCTCTTCGGCATCGGAGTCATCGTCATCAGAGAACATGGCTCCACGGGCGTGGCTGCTCTCCTCCTCGTCGGAGTCAACGAAGGAGTTATCGTCCTCCAGGTCTGAAAGTCCCTCCACTTGGTCATCGCTATCCATTGAGCCATCGCTGATTCCATCGAGATCACCGAACTCATCATCCATCTCCTCATCATCGTCGGACATGGGCACTGGCACTGGCGCAGCCTTCTTGGTGACCTTCTTTTCAGCCTTGACAGGAGCGGCAGAGACCTTCTTCTTCTTAGGGACTGCCTTCTTCGACGCAGCCTCGTCAGCATCGGATCTGCGGCGCTTGGGTGCAGCCTTCGGGGCCTCAGCGCTGCCGGCCTTGCGCTTCTTCAGTGTTGAGATTTTTGATTCATCGAGGGGTGCAGGGATTCCCTGCTTTGTTCCCATACGGCGTCCGACACCCATTGTGAATAACTTTGGACAAAGACGTTTGGGGTGTTTGCTTGGGAGCTGTGATTTTCCTTCCCGTCTTTTTTTTTTTCTCTTCGGGCGGTGTTTGACGGCAGTAAAGAAGTTTGGAGGGCGGTGAGAGCTGGTTGTTGGTGCCTCTTCCCTCAGGTGTCGATTTTGATATCAGGACCGGAGATCTGGGCATCTACGGAGAACTAAACATCCTCTTCTTCAACAGCTCACTATTCTCGTCTGTCTCCTCTATTGTCTCCTCTAGCTCCCTTCTGGGTTAATTCTCTGCCCACTCCATCATGTCTGAATTGAGCTTTGCCAAATCATTCCTGTCCACGTTGGACTCACGACCTGTCAAGCTTCGCGCTGACCATGTCTTCGACCCAGAGCAGGTTGGATTACGAGTTCCTGTGAGTTTGACAATATAATGCAAAACTATTGGCACCAATTCAATTGCTCGTATACTAACCGATTGTCCCATATTGCAGTACACTCTTCCCCGCCTCTCAGCCCCGCATCCCCCGATGGCTAAGAAGGTGAAGTCGGCACATGCTCCTGGCTCCTCCAAATCTATCACCGTCCGTGTCAAGTCAGCCCGCAACCCGGTTCTGGACTTCTCTATTCCCAACGCCCCACTATCCACCACCTCAGTCCAAGACATTCGTGATGCTGTGCAAGGTCGCGTCACCAACCCCCAGGGAGGCCAGGTTTCACCCGAAAAGATTAAGATCTTGTATAAGCGAAAGCCAGTGCCTGGAACTGGAAAGACCCTCGCCGAGTTGCTAGTAGATGAGCCCGCAGTCCTCGCTGGGGGTAAGGAAGTTGAGATTGGCATTATGATCATCGGTGGCGCTCAGGCAGTTGAGTCTTCCCCGGCGCAGCCAGAGGCGCCAGAGAAGCAGGATGAAGTTCTGCCCAAACCTGCTGTTGGACCAAGTGGCGAGGAAGTGCTACGGACAGAAGCCTTCTGGGATGACTTGCAGGGCTATCTCGAACAGCGCTTGAAAGATGAGGGCGAAGCCAAACATCTGAGATCTCTGTTCAAAGATGCCTGGAAGTCTACGAATTAGAGTGGCCAGAAATCGTGCAAATTAAACTAATATCATCATGCGATTACCCCCTCATATTCTGTGGCTTCGGCTCTATGTACAGCATGAAATGATCTTTGGCCTTGGGTGCTCATCTACTGTAGGAGACAAACAAATATGAAGTAAATTGGACCTTCACACTGTAATTACACAGCCCTAGAGACTGGACAAGTACTCTACAACAGCCTTGGAGGGGAGCATGCTTGGCTACACATGATCTCAAAAAGGACAGTATCAGACTAGGCTACTTGAGAGTAAGATTACCCACTCTCACAAGAATAAAAGGGCCACTATTCAGACAAGGTATATTCCAGTCCAAGAATAAATTGATCATGTATTGAAACAGTCGTACCAAACACCCACGCACGCCGGGGAATCTTTCTCAAACGGCATGTTGTCAGAGAAGTTGAAGAAGGGTTAAAAAGAGTACACAAGTCGAAGTGAAGTAAAAACAAAATCACGTAAGATGAGTATCACATGCCAGGCAGCTTGATAGAACACCGTTGTAAATGCTCGAAAGAACTGGTCCGGCCAATCGCTCATCCGGTTCATGGGATCATACACGGGGAAAAGAAGAGGCGCGAAGAAAAACACAGGTATAACACAGCAAGAATCATACATGGGTTTCATCTCATCGTTCAATCATCGGGAGAAGACCTTAACCACGCCGTCTCCACCGCCGCCGACGACCCAGCGGCCATCACGGCTCCATACCACAGCACACACGCCTTCGCCACGCATTAGACGGTGGCTTGTCAGCTCCTGGTTGCATGTACGCTTCTCGAGGTCCCAGAACCGCAAGCTTGCATCATGACCGGCCGAAACAAGCTCACGTCCATCGGGGGACAGTGACAATGAAGCAATCGCAGCAGGGTGAGCGAGCATTGTGTAAGTACATTGACCTGGATGGAAAGTTAGTATGAGGGAATAGAAAAGGACGAGGTCGTGACATACCACTGTTGGCATCGAAGAAGCGAATGTATCGGTCCTCGTAGCCACTGATGATAACACCTTCGACGTTGCTCGAGCCTGTGGCTCCATGAACGACTTCCTCCTCGGTGGTCGCGCGGTTAGGATCCAGGTTCGCTGTTCCGTCAAAGCCAATGGTGGTTGCAACGACGGAGTTCACACCAGTGGATGGTGTGCCGTCATAGGTCTCAAGGCTAGCCATGCCCGAAATTTCCTCGCCAGTTCGTGTATCATAAACGAGAATGGAGGCATCTGAATAGGAAACAACGAAGTTGACACCCGCAAGTGAAAGCGGACTGATGCATGTCGGCGAGGGGGATTCAGGGCGAACGATGTGGTGGATGAGGGTGTGGTGGAAGGGGGTAGTTGTAGCAACGCTGGGCTGTGGCGAGGATGGGAAGTTGGACCCAGAGGATATTGAGTTCGCACGTCGGCTTCCACCTTGACGGCGCGATCCGCCTGGGGGCGCCGAGGCCTGGGGAGGAGCACTCACAGCCCAGATTAGAATCCGGCCATCTGCGGCGCCAGAGGCGAGCAGGATGCGATCCGGTCCACCGTAATGGCTGCTCGAATCGCCAAAGACTGATCCTACAGTCCCCGGGAGAACGCAGAGTCCCCATACTGCATCTGTGTGTCCGTCTAACGTGGCCTTTGGATCAACACGCCCACGCTCCCACACGCGCACGCTGGCATCCTGACCACCCGAGAAGACCCATCCATCTCCCAAAACACGACCACCATTGGAGATGTTCTGAGATGGCGAGCAGGCAGCCAATGAGGTGACAGCACCGTCGTGTCCGCGGTGAGTGAAATAACTCGTGATATCAAGATCGTTGCTGGAGCCAGGGCCGTGGGGTCCAAATCCACCATAAGTGGCTGGAATGATCCATCGTTTGATGGTTCCATCGTCACTGCACGTACAGATTTCGGGCTCTGATGGGCTTCCGCCGCCAGTGAAGATGACGGACCGGATCACGTCCAAATGACCGCGCAGAGCGAATCGAACTTTGAAATTGGTGTCTGGTTGTTGTGCCAAGGCCGCGCCTCCGTCGCGGGCATCAATGGCACCTTCACTTCTGCGCCTTGATCCAGAGCTCTTTCGTCGGTGCGGGAGAGAACCTGCTTTTGTCGAAGTCTCGGGGCGTACGAAATTGGCATTTGGGAACGCATCGGTGTCGGGGCGATGAGGCGGAACAGGCTCTGCGATTGGCTGCTGCTCCACCGGTTCATCAAAATTCCACCCATCCACGTCTTCGGTTTTCTCAGGTAAGGCCTGCGGGTTGATATCCTCCTTCACGACCACTTGAGGTCCCTGAGCTTCAAACGCCTGGCTTTGTTGATCGTCGGCTAAGCCCTGTTCATAGACCTGAGGCCGGTTTCCAACTGCACCAGCGGGAGCTTGCGGTAATTCGAGCGACCGCCGATCCATGCTTTCCCGCGGAAGGAACTGGTTTTGGCCTCGAGCCATCGCATTGTCAGAGTAGTGGTTTGTCACTGGTTGGTGATTTTGAAGCGCCAGTTCGCGCGCCATGACCTGGTTCGCCTTTTGTCGTTGCTGCTGAAGGTAGGCCTCCTCTAAGTTTTGTTGGGACAACTGTGAATTTCCATATAGTTGGCCTGAGATATCGGAGTCGGTGAGATCGGGTTGAGGATGGGAGGTAGGTATAACATGGTACGAGATTTCGTGGGAGGCTTTGGTCAGGAATCCTCTAAGTTTGTCTCGACCTTCATCGAGCTGACCGTCTTGCTCGTTCTCGTTGTCGGGGTCTTGGTCATTGTCATTATCCGTGCTGGGTTTCGGGCGTTGCGCTGGTCGCGAACATTGTCAGTACACGTTAAATGTAGAATTGGATAAGAAAGGCCACAAACATTTGAGGAAATTGATGTTGTCACGCGCAACCTCCTTGGAATCCTTGGTATCTTCGGAGGGTTCGTTGTTGGATAACTTCTTGACTTTCTCTCTTTCACGCTTGAGCGCAGTCTCCATCAGCCTCACATGCTTGCCCAGAGACTCGTGTAAGCGTTTGCTGGTGCGGAGGTCACCCTCCAAGCGGCCAATGCGGGACTTCATTTCGGCACGTTCAATCTCCCAGGCGTTGCGGTCGCGTTCGTGGCGATGCCATTCTGTCTGCAGAAAGCGCATCACACCTATGTAATATCCTAGGTCAGCAAGGGAAAAAAAAAAGGCATGAGCTAGACAGCTGGGTACACATACCCTGCAGCGTGTATTCTGTGCCCTGTGGACCGCTTGAGCCATCCATAGCGCCGGGCATTCCTCCGATCCCAGACATGGCAGATTGGGATTGCCAAGACATGAACGACTGAGTGCAGTCAAGGCTCCGAATGAGAAAAAGGCGAATGTCAGGTGTGAAGCTGGAGACGGGCTGGGGCGAGCTTCGGTTTCTCCTGACCCCGGTAAATCGTATCCGCAGGAAGAGAACCGAGATCCCCTACAACAACCACGTTGCCCACAATGTCAAACTGTGGTTGAGGCGGTGCACGGGAAAAAAGTCCAGAAGGAAGCAAAGGCCAATGATCTGAGCAAAGTATGGAGATGAAGGTACCTTCATCTGTCTTTTGTTATGGGAGGGTTGGCTGGAGTGTCACACCGCCTTCCGATAGTGCCAGACTCAATGCGCCGGGGCTTCAATGCGCTGGCGAGATACCTCGGGAGTCGATTGAAGAGAACAAGAATAACGTGTAATTATACAATGAGCTCCAACAGGGCCTATTGGCAAGCAGTGAATGCTTACTGTAGATGTAATTGTAGAAATGCTCCCAGTGACCAGAAAACAACAATAGCATGTTATTGCCTCAATCTCCAGGCATAAATTAGGATCAACACTAGCTCATCTGCTAACTACTCCTTGAATGCTCTCTAATAGGCTTGCCTCGTCTTCTTTTTCTTAGCCTCGCACCCGTGGACATGATAACTACTGCCACCGAGGCAAGATTCGATCTACGTCAGTTTCTCGTGCGGATACGTACGCGCGTAGAGTGAGCAGAAAAATATATCTGTCATCCTATTAACAAGGGTTCAATCAAATATGTATTACAATGGATCTAAACCACAAATGACGAGTGTATGAGGAGCTATGACAGACAGCCTACGCTTTCCACAAGGCATTGACTTGTTTCCTCCGAGTCTAGATAGAAGATTGAAGTTAGTAAACGTGTATCTTACCAGTGTAGAAACAATGTGATAAAGTCATTGGTACAGAAAGAAAAAAGGGTTGAACATACCATCGGTGCCAAAATGGTGACACCTACCCCGAGTGCCACTACCGTCAGAACAAGCTGGAGCTTAGAGAAGCTCTTGCCTAGAACGTCGAATGCTTGGCTTGGGGTGGCTCTGGTACCATAGATATCGCTGCCATAAGCGAGGATAAGACTGGTACTTTCCAACAAAGTGGGGCAGGACAGCACTTCCTTAATGCCGGCGACATCGCGAGCGTGAGTCAGGTACCATTTGCCATCGAACTCAAGGTAAGGTGCGTAGCGGAATAGACCCTCCTCGGCCTCGGCAGCGGTAGGATCACGGTCGACGGGGCGACGGGGATCGAGAACGGGGCGAGGGATGCCGACAATGGAGTTGGAGGAGGGAAGAGTGCAGAGGAGTTGACGGGTGGTGATGCCCTGGCGAGTTTGGGTGACGGTCATTTGGGAGATGGGTTCGGGGATCATAAATGCTTGAGAAACGACATGGGGCAATGGGAGCGTGTCGACGCTAGAATAGTTGCTAGTAGAGTCAAGCGTGCCCCGGTCGTTGGGCAGCGGAGACTCATAGAGCTCCGAGACCACCAATTGGTAGCCCTTGGCAGAGGATTCATCGGTGGCAACATCGCCCCAGAACGAGTAGGCAAGCCAGTTCTCGGACACGACAGATGCAATAGGCTGAGTAGAATCAACACCTGCTTGGGTAGTTGCATGCAAAACCTTGCCGGAGACTCCGTCCAGCAGGTAGAAGCTAGCGGTCTTGGCCTTTTCATCCACGGCAGTCACCAAGGCGAGATTAGGATTGAGGTATTTGTACAGAACGGAACGATCTCCAAGGACCTTGCCAATTGACGCGACGGGGTCATGCGCAGGACGAGCGGTTGCTTTAATGACCTTCTGTCCGGAGGGAGGAACGAACTCCCAGACGGGCGACTTGTTGTCCTCGGAAATCCACCCAAGGACTCTACCATCTGCGCTCATGGTGACCAGGAAGCCATTGTCTTTGGCATATGCAGTGACAGGGGCTCCATCTGCGCCAATGCCGGCTGCGATCAACGAGTTGCTATCCTTGGCCGCAAGGATGGCAATAGTATGAAGCGCGGTGTCGGATGGCTCAGTGCGCGATACAATCTCTCCGGTAGAGGCATTCAGAGTCACAGAGCTTCCATCACTGAGGTGAACAGTCACGGCTCCGGGGGAACTAAGGATGGCCTTGACATCCCACTGTGTGGTCTTCGCAACCTGGACGCTCCACGACACAGCGCCGTGCTTACCGGTGTCCAAGGCGTGGACGCGGCCATTCCTGGTGGCAATGATGACTGGTTTGGCAACTCCAAAGCTGTCCAGGTTGGAGACTTCATCAGTTAGAATACTGCTCAGAATACGCTTGGGCAGATCCTTGAGCCAATCTGGCAAATGCTCCAAGTCCCGAACATGACGCTTTACTCGATGAAGGTAAGCACCGTGCAAAGTCTCGTGCCCTTCAACCTCCAGTTCATGGGCCAGATCCTCCTGAACATCGGTCTCCGCCCAGGTAGCTGCAACAGCATCGATCAGACCTTCATGTCGAGTCCATTCAATCTGGCCATTTCGGATGAGCTGCCAGTCTCCATGCTCTCGGAACAGCGCAGATCTAACAGCCAAAGACTTTCCTTTGGCGACCACCTCGGATACCGAGTGAAGACCAACCTCGGAAGATGGCGCGTGCAGATCCCAGCGAGCCAAGACTCCATGGGACGCAGAGGATACAACTATAGCCTCCGCTTCAGTAATCCGAGTAAAGTAAACATTAGCGTCGATGACACTGGTCGCGACCACCGACTGGCCTTGGAGGTAGGGCAAACGATAAGCGTTGGAGACCTTGGAGGAAGCCAAGTCGACGTGGTACACCTCAGCCCAGGCACCAGCCTCGGTCACGAAATGGACCAAGAAATGAGGCAACGCGTTGAGCTTGTTCGGGGCGTGGACAACAATCTCGCGAATTTCCGCGCCGGAGGTGTTGTCAATGGCAATTGTAGTGATTTCCTTCGTGCCGATCACATTGACCTTCAAGGACTTTTGCGCCTTATCGGTCCATACGATGAGAGGCGAAGCAGAATTGGCACCGACGTAAAGGACAGATTCGGGTGTGGTCACGTCGGTATCGGAGTTCAATACCTGCTGACGGACCTGTTGGCCATTCAAAGGGTCTAGCACGGTAACTTTAATCTTGTAGCCCTTCAGCATAGCCGATTGGAGGGAAATGTAGAAGACTTCCGTTGAGGAGGATGACACCTGGAAAGGAATATCACCACTGCGGCACACGTATTAGCTTGAGTGCAACAGCCCACTCGAAACCAGAACATACCTGGTATCCTTGTATTCCCACACATTCTTTCCGGTAGCACCATCCAGCCGTCTCACGATTCCGACACCATCGCTGCCAACCACAGCGATCGTGTCTCGGACACCGGAGGTCCCGGTGGCGTCCTCGAGCTCCAACAGCTCAATATCCGCGACCACGCCGTCCGTGAATCGCTTTTCCCAGCCCAGCTTACCATCTTGAGCACTCCACGACGAAATAGAGTCGCCTGCAGCACCGACAAGAGCATCGTTGCCATCCGATCCGCGCAAGAGACCGGACCCAAGAGCAGGCAAATCCGACCGCGAGAGGTTCTGGCGCCATACCAGCGCGCCATCGCGGGGGTTCACCGCACCCACGAGCAACTTGTCTGATAATGTATACAGGAGGGAGGCATTAGAAGCGGTAGATGGCTTGAGGAAGAAAGTCGAGTCGGGTGAGGGGGTACCGAGGAGGGCGTGGTGGAAGTCAACATGATTGATCTCGTCGGAGTAAATAGCCAGCGCGGGCGATAACCACGCGGCAAAGAAGAGTGCTTTGAGCCTCATGGTGACTCTTACTGAAGCATTGGAGAGTGGAGGGATGGGACTAGCTGTCAATATACCGACTTGGCGGAATCCGGGCGGTGATAAGCGGGCCCCAACTTCTCACTGCGCTCTACTCAACCCGCTACGTTGCCTCAGCACGTACTTTCTTTCAATCATAAAGCATGATCATATCTAGTATTTGGGAATTTAGATCTTCCTGGAGCTTTCAAATTTGCCTTCTCAAGCAATATGTTCGCCATTGCTCGCCATTGCTCCCTGGCTCATACACATATTCACGTACTCAAACACACTAACTAGCCATGCCCAGGTCGCAGTCAGGTAGCTGATTACGAGACATGAGTTAGCTCGATGAAGCCCTGGAGGAGAGCCCATTTTATTTCCCATATATCCGTTTATTGATTCAGGAAGCCAAGATACCTATGTCGGCTATATATTCTCTCAAATTGACCTAGCTACCCAGGTGTTCACTGAGTTTCCAAACATTATCAAATTGCTAGAGAAGTTTTTTTCCAAAATTGAGTGCTCCAAAAAAGACATTCGAAGCCATAAACAATGACGAAAGAGCTCGGTCGCAAGTGGCCACAAGATCCGAGGTCGCATATGAAGCTGATATAACTTGAGAGCCATCGGAGGAGGGCCCGGTCAAAAGAATCTAAGCCATCACACGTCAGCATTGCCACCAAGGATTTCAAGGAAAGAAGGTAATGCAACGTACGAACCTGCAACTTAGTGCAAACCCTTGCACAGGCCGTCATCAACAGGGTGGCTAATCTAATTGCCATAGCGATCATTGTTGCTGCTACCATAGTTGTCGTTGTTGCTACCATAGCTGTCACTGTTGCTGCTGCCAAAGGTATCGTTGTTATCCTTGCTACCATAGCTTGAGGACTTGTTGCCGCTGCCATAGCTGTCGTTGTTGCTGCTTCCATAGCTGTCGTTGTTATCCTTGCTACCATAGCTCGAGGACTTGTTACCGCTGCCATAGCTGTCGTTGTTATCCTTGCTACCATAGCTCGAGGACTTGTTGCTGCTTCTATAGCTGTCGTTGTTATCCTTGCTACCATAGCTCGAGGACTTGTCACCGCTGCCATAGCTATCGTTGTTGCTGCTGCCATAGCTGTCGTTGTCACGTCCGGAGCTAGACTTGTTGCCGCTACCGTAGCTGTCGTTGTTTCCGCTGCCGTAGCTGTCGTTGTCCCGTCCGGAGCTAGACTTGTTGCCGCTACCGTAGCTGTCGTTGTTTCCGCTGCCGTAGCTGTCGTTGTCCCGTCCGGAGCTAGACTTGTTGCCGCTGCCGTAGCTTTCAGTGTTGCTACTACCGTAGCTGTCGGTGTTGCCACTGCCGTAGCTGTCGTTGTCCCGTCCGGAGCTAGACTTGTTGCCACTGCCGTAGCTGTCGTTGTCACGTCCGGAGCTAGACTTGTTTCCGCTGCCATAACTGTCGGTGTTGCTCTTGCTGCCGTAGCTGTCGTTGTTGCTGCTACCGTAGCTGTCATTGCCACGTCCAGAGCTAGACTTGTTGCTATCACCATAGCTGTCGGTGTTGCCGCTGCCATAGTTGGAATCGTTATCACGGCGGTCTGAGCTACCATAAGAGTCGTTTCCGCCAAAGCCGGAGCTTTGGTTTCCACTACCGTAGTTGTCCGAGTCGTTGCGGTAAGACATGGTGCTTGATGGTAAGAGAAGCTTGTGAGAGAGAGAGATAGGAAGAGAGATGAGGATTACAAAAGGCTAATCTCAGTGCGGAGCATGCTATTTATACCTATCAACCTTGGAAGGTTCTCTAGAGTGACCGAAATCGTCCCCCCTCTTCTCTCAATTCCCCTCAATGACAACAGCTAAGCGGATTGGGTGGCCAATGATCGAAAGAGCGAGGCTTAGCACGATGAGGATCGCTAGCTCTTTGCTTATTTGCTCGCTAGCGATTGCCCAGTGGAGCTATGAGCCACTTTCAGCTCCTGCGCCGCATTTGTGGCCCCTGACCCTTTCGATCGAGGTCAGATTCATTTTTATGAAAGAAGAGCCGAATCACGCCATGAGGAACGGGGTCTCATTCGCCCATCGAATTGGTTGAGTTTGCCCCTCTTTTCATATGTCTCGATATCACCTCGGAAGTCCGGATTCCACCATAACCCCACGGCCCCATAACGTATCCTTCCAAATAAAGTGCTTGCCTGTCAGAACCAGTAACTTCTGCGAGAGCAGGGGCAAAGATCACAACATGCCCCAGTGCTGACCCATTTTTAAGAACTGCCCAGGTGCGAGTCAATTCGATGGGCCAATCATGGCTGTGGATCTGTTGTTATCCGGCTCGGGGATCTAGATTGCACACTAGGGAGTCACTAGTCATTACAGAAAGTATCAGCTATTGATACTGTCGACACAATACGAGTACTTATGACATTCTTAACTTATCCAGTGGAATGAAAACAAGGAACAAATTTGGAAATTCTCATAGTACTCCGTGTCCTTTATGCAATTTCGTCTTTTCATAGATGCAGGTTTTGTACAGGTTCCAAGATTGAGATCCAAACTGATCTTAAACACCAAAACAAGCCTTGTTGGCCGATCTAATAGCTTCTTTCTCGCCCTCACTCATGGCCTCGGTGATCTCCCAGGGTGTGCTGCCCATGCCCATAGCACGCTGACCATTGGGGCTCAGCGAGGACCAATCCATAGCGCCCTTAAATCCGGACTCGCCGGCTCCACCCGCACCAGGGAAATCCCAAGGAGGCGAGTAGCTCTCAGCAGCTTGGCGTTGCTTGAGGAGATAGTCGACGTTCATATCACAGAGTGGAGTAGCTGGGATGTACATCACGCTCGAGTCTTGCTTACCGCGATGCTCCTTGTCCACGGAATGCAGAGAATCACAGTGCCACGCCACAAAGTCACCGGGGGCCACTTCCGGTACTGAGACCATCGTAGCCTCAAGATCAAGATGCGGGTGTGTCACAGGGTTGTACTCTTGACAAGCACCAGGCACGGAACCTGGGAATGTGGCGTCCAAAAGAGGTTTTGAGCTCTCGGGCTCGAAGAAGGGGCGCAGAATGGTGTACGCTGTGCTGTGGTTGATCATAGGGCAAACGTGCAGTGAGCCCTCTCCGGGCTTGGTGTGGGACATGGAAAGCCACGCCTGGAAGAAGCGCAGCATGGAGCAGGCTCCAGCTCCGTTGTATAGGTCCATATTGGCGTTCAGGCGGTGTCTTGCATCCCATGCATCATACTGCTCCCAATTTCCCTCCAAGATCTTGGTGTAGACACGAGCATACTCTGGGTCCTCCCAACGCTCCAGAGAGCCACCATCAATATGCGGACCGAGGGTAAACTTTGAGTCACCTGGATCACGAATACGCAGACGATCTCCATAGGTGAGTGGGTGGGATGTTGAGATCTTGCTGTTGGGGTCTGATGAATGCCACAGCTGCTGAATGAAGCGTTGTGTGCGAAGCATATTATCGTGGCCACGAGCCTCTGCCTGTGAGGGGGTCCAATAGAGCTCATAGACAGCCGGCGAGTCAGCCGGGAAGGCCTTCACACGATCTTTGTTGGCAGCCACGTAGTCGCGGATTCGCTGCTTGTACTCCAAAGCTTGATCTTGAGGGATCACATTGCGCACTACCACGCTGCCTCGGTGGTGGATCTCCTTGAGTGCTGCTTCGGACACTTGTCCGGACACCACGTCAGAATACTCAATTGAAGGAATGATCTATCATTAATTAGTTTTAAATATTCCAATACATCGCGAATCAACAACATACATCGCTACCAAGTGCCTTGATCTTTTGCACTTCTTCATCCAAGCTGGGGAGTAAGCGCTCCCAGCTTTTTGTGAGAGCATCTTTATTCTTCTCGAAGATGTTTCTCTTCAGCTCCTGGAACCTTGCTGGGAGTGGTTCGGGCTTATAGTCCGGTCTCAAGCTAGGAAAGACGGATGAGATGTCGCCCGCGGCTTTAGTTGTCTGGGCTGAGGTGGATGCCGCCCGGATGGCGGATTTTGAAATAAATTTGGACATCGACATGATTTGAGTTGTGAGAATATGCACTTTCCAAAAGGTTGGGGATCTACAGCGGTTATATATGCGCCGCCTCTGGGGAAGCATTCGATTGCAAGCGGGACACTTCCCCAATGGGTAGTGGAGCCGCCATCGGAAGAGACGTGGGGATTACCTTTTTAGGAGACCGTTCCGACATGACCCCAGCCATGACATCAATTTGTACAACTTCTACTATTTCCCCGGAATCTGGCTAAAATCTTTAACCTGATGTCGGTATCCGGCACCTGGTAATCCATGGATTTCTTTTTAGCCGCAAATTTCCAAGGTTTACTGTGTGAACTTATGACCTTAAAATACCAAGGTATGAGGGAGGGGACTGCATGATATCCATTAGAATATACGCCACATTAGGTATCCAAGGCGAGACTAACCAAAAAGTACGACCCATCAACAGTGCGAGTGGGTTTTCATGTCGGCACAACCGAGAATTGGCCTTGGAACCTCAGCAACCTCGGAATCGTCTATAATTTTCTCGGTAGCTTAGGGCTGAATGACATGTTATGAATATATCTCAAGTTGATGAATATATTGGTTCGACCGCTTAACCCACAGTAAGAAACAAGAGGTGGCACTCAACTTTTCAATCTGATATCGGTTAATATTCTACGGTTGCGCCAACCGCATATGAAAAGCATTAGAGGAAAACATCCATGATGATCGGAAGAGGAATTGCATTCACTCCCGAGTCTTTGGCTCGACCCAATTCTTTTGGTCCAATATGGGCTTGGAAACATATTTCATGCACACCTGGGCACCTGGAGTGATATGCAGAAGTAGATCTCGGCCATTTCGCCGGCCTCGGGTCACTTACCTCGCCCTCCTTACCCCGCGAGGTCTGGAAATGGCTACAATACGCGCTGCAATGAGTTCCACAAGGTCCACAAGTTGCATAAAGGAGTGCGGGACCCCCGGGACGAACATGAAAAGTGCAGTGCAATATATTTAAGATGGCTCTCTCAATAAACTCTGTCCGAGGCAAATCCGCTATAGTGACCGGGGCTGGCTCTGGTAAGGTCCCCTGATACCCCCCGTAAATCACAAGCTTATTCTCCCCCAGGGATCAATCTGAGTTTCGCAACGTTGCTGGTGGAAAACGGATGCAATGTCTTAATCGCCGATTTGGCTTTGCGGCCAGAGGCACAAGTGCTGGCCGATAAGCACAAGAGCGGCCCTGGGCGGATTGTGTTCCAAGAGACTAATGTGATCGACTGGGCTCAGCTGGAGCGGATGTTTGAAGTCGCGGAGAAGGAATTTGGGGCGATTGATATCGTTTGCCCCGGTGCTGGAATCTACGAGCCGGTAAGAATACCAGAAGAAAAAAAACCTCCAAGATACTGATCCCAGTTTCAATTCAGTACTGGACCAACTTTTGGCACCCCCCTCATTCGGCGCAAAGCAAAGATTTGCCCGACAGTGGCCGATACGCTCTAGTTGATATTAATGTCACTCACCCGATCCGCACTACCCAGCTGGCGATTGCGTATTTCCTCAAGCATCGCGAGAGCGGTCGCCCGAAGCACATTGTCCACATTTCCAGCATCGCAGGCCAGAATGCCAACCTTACCGCGCCAATCTACTGCGCCACCAAACATGCCATCAACGGCTTGGTGCGATCGCTCGCCCCTCTTGACCAGAGACTGGGGATCCGGGTGACAGCAGTCGCTCCAGGTGTCATCAAAACGCCGCTCTGGACGGACAACCCCGAGAAACTGAAGTTGATTGATGCTAGCGCGGATGTGTGGGTGACTCCTGAAGAAGTGGCGGAAGTGATGCTAGCTCTTGTGCAGCAGGACGAGGTGAGCGAGGTCATCGGAGACCGATCGGGTCGAGGTCCATTATACAAGGTGTCGGGAGGAACAATCCTGGAATGCTCCAAGACAGTTCGGGCCGTGGGCCAGTTCAATGATCCAGGTCCAGGGGATCGACCTGGCAACACGGCCTCGGTGCATCGACTTGCGGAGGAAGAAAGTTATGAAGGCATGGGCCAGAAGGGTTGGGGATTGCCCAAGCTGTAGTTAATATTTGTCACGCCATATGCATGAGAGTCGCCAAATATGCAATTAACCCCAATGACCAAAGATCTTCCAGCAATGACGTTTCATGTACTCCTTGATGTGTCAAGTAATTAAGCCAAGAGGGCCAAGAGGAGAAGAATTAGGCAACAAGTCCTTTCGGAGAAGAGCCGGTCATGTGCCTAATCGCGATAAGGGTCTCTGACCATCTTTCCCTTCCTCCTGTAACCGCCTCTCTCTTTGCTTTCTCCTCTCCCTGCTATATCCCTTTTAATTCCTACCGTTGGTAGTGTTCGCTATGTGTTGTGTGCCTATCGCATTCGATCCATAATCGCTGTTCGCAAAATAAATCAGATGGAGGAGGCTACTATTGGGGTCGTTCCCCCCGGGCAACATGGACGCAGGTAAGTTTGCAGATCTCTATGCTGTTCGATATATGCTGACTTGATTGTGTGTACTAGACGGGCAGCGCGCAGACGAGCTGGCGACATTGTGGGGGAGGCCAGTTGGGCCAGCAGTGTCATCAATTTGGTTAATACCAGTGAGTGCGGGCGTGCGGGCGGTCCATGGAACGTTTGGTGATCTAATATTTCTGTGCACTAGTTATCGGAGCTGGTGTGCTTGCAATGCCCCTAGCCATCTCGCACATGGGAATATCTCTCGGCGTCTGTGTGGTATTATGGTCCGGGATGACCGCGGGATTCGGCCTCTACCTACAATCACTATGCGCCCAATATCTCGACCGTGGCAGCGCTTCGTTCTTCGCATTGTCGCAGCTGACATATCCTAACGCTGCTGTCGTCTTCGATGGTGCTATCGCGATCAAATGCTTCGGGGTCGGTGTGAGCTATCTCATTATCATTGGAGATCTCATGCCGGGAGTGGTGCAGGGCTTTGTCGGCAGCGAGCCAGCATATGACTTTTTGGTGGACCGTCACTTCTGGGTCACTGCTTTCATGTGAGTTCAATCATACCCTGTGCCGACCGGGACTAATTGCTGAACTCATTGAAGGTTGATCGTGATTCCTCTATCCTACCTCCGCCGATTAGACTCTCTGAAGTATACCAGTATCGCGGCCTTGGTATCCATGGCTTATCTGGTCGTTTTGGTCGTCTATCATTTTGTCCTGGGAGACACCAAGGAAGATCGCGGTCCCATTCGCGTGGGTCATTGGGCTGGCCCGATCCCGACTCTCAGCAGTCTACCAGTCATTGTTTTTGCATTTACCTGCCATCAAAATGTATGTTTTGGAGAACATCAAGTCTTGCATGCGTCTAACAGTTCTTGCAGATGTTCTCTATTCTCAACGAAATCAGCAACAACAGTCACTTCCGCACCACCGCGGTGGTATTTGCAAGCACAGGCAGCGCAGCGGCAACTTACATCCTCGTCGCTATCACTGGGTACTTGTCCTTTGGAAACAAAGTCGGTGGAAACATCGTCGGCATGTATCCACCTGGCTTGTATGCGACAATTGGACGCGCCGCAATTGTCATGCTTGTAGTCTTTTCCTACCCGCTCCAGTGCCACCCATGCCGAGCGTCAGTTGACGCCGTCTTGAAATGGCGCCCTAGAGCTCAACCCAACGGCACAGAGGGATCCCCCCACCGACACCCGCTTTTGGGCCCGCGCGGCAATCGCACGCCAGAGCCAATGAGCGATCTCCGCTTTTCCGTTATCACGACTACTATCTTAATTTTCAGCTATCTTGTGGCCATGACTGTGTCATCCCTCGAAGCCGTATTGGCATATGTCGGCAGTACAGGCAGCACGAGCATCAGCTTCATCCTCCCCGGCCTCTTTTACTACAAGATCTCGTCCCCAGACTCGCCTACCCACCGTGGTCTGATGAAAGAGGATGACGAGGCAGACGACGACCTGTCAGATGAGGATGATGGAAACGAAGGCGAGGGCTCCCTTGCCCGTTCTTTGACCGAAAGTGGTCTCCTGCTTCGTGGCTCTCGTCACTGGCGCAAGGCTCTTCTCCGCCGCCTTAGTTTGGCATTGGCCATCTATGGCTTCCTTGTCATGGTTGTGTGTCTAATCACGAACACCTTCTTCAAAGCCTCGCATTAAGACGTTTTCCCACACTTAAAAGGACCACTTTTTCCTTTTGTGGGTCTGCACCTGATTTTGTTTGATATTTGAGCCTGCCATATACCTTAGAGGATACAGGTCTTCTTTATCGTACACCAGGTCAATTTCACTGTGCATATTCTTTTCTAATTCTGCGCAATCTTGGCTGTGGACTTGGATGTCTCCATTTCACAGGGTGATTCCTGACGCATTGCAGGTTACGTGGTGTTTGGGCTGGCGTTTCGGAGAATTGTATCTATTTGACCAATTCAATTGTTGAATTCTTTCCTACATATGCATTTCAATCTAAACGAAACTCGTAATCTTATAGTGAATTGGTTTCGTTGGCTTTCTACTGGAGGAATGGTGAGGTAGAAAATTGTATGTTGATGGCAGCAAACTAGAAGAGGATGGGCAAAGCGAATTTGTAAAAATAGAGCTATGGAGGCAGTCGCAATGACAAAATATTGACATCAATCTGGAAGCCGGCTCTGAAAAACACCTGGAGGCCTGATCTGGATTATTTGGCAATTGCCTTGTCATGATTATGCCTGTGAAAGGGAAAGTAAAAAGATTCCAGGCCTCGAACATTAGTCACTCCAACGGGTACGCAGTTAGTTATTGTTGTTGGCGCCATTCAAGATGCGCAAAATCGACATGAACAGGTTGAGCACATCGAGATAGAGCGAAATCGAAGCAGCAATCTCCTCCTCGACATGGTAGTGTCGCATAATAAGCTGCGTATCAACGAGGATATACCCCGAGAAGATCAGCGCGCCAAGTACACCGTAGATAATCTCGACGGTGCTGCCGAACGGCACAAACATAGCCACGAATCCGAAGAGTATCATGAACCACAGCGCGCCAAACAAGTACGGCATCCAGTCGGTGAAGTCGTACTTGGTCTGGCATGCGAAGAGTGTCAAGGCAACAAAGATTCCCAGCGTCAAGATGAGTGCCTGCACGACTACCCTGACTTCATAGAAGGATACCACCACACTGATCGAATACGCCTCAAGGAGAGTGAAGCCGGATAAGAACAGCAAGTTGGCGGGGTACGACTTGCGCTTCCAAAAGGTTGCAAGCATGAAGCCGAGGGCGCCGAAGACGGAGATAATCATCAACCAAGTGTTTGCTCTGATCCAGTCGCGGTATGACTGGCTAAGGAAAGAGATCGAACTGAGGATAGTCGTGAGGAGAAGTTGGGCGGTTCTGAGAAAGATCACTGTTAGCTGGACTTGCTTTGCTGAGTTGCGTTTCTTTCAGGTGGCATACAAGATTGAATAGACCTTCCGAACGAACTGCATCCGAATCTCGATGGTGCCCTCCGCCACATTGCCTCCAAACTGCGATGTTGTCAGTACTCATCATCACCGGTCTTGTTCTGAAATTCACTAGATAGGGTCATACCTTGAAGTCATCGGGCAGATTGTCGCCTTCGGTGCGAGGCGCAGGCTCCGCTGTAGCCTGGTATGAGGGAGGGGCCTGGGAGTAAGATGGTTCCTCGAAGGAGTCCCGCTGGGGAGCGGGCTCATATCTGGCGTTTGAGGCCATGTTTGAAGTGAGTATTAGTGGTCTGTCTGCTCAAGGCTGGGTGAAAGGAAGATGAGATGCGGCGACAAGTGAACTGATGTGACACGTCACGTGTGATAAGCAAATATCCGGGGGATTATGTAAACCGGATCCACCTCGATCCATGGAAACGATCTGCAAGTATAAGAAACAGTCCGAATGAAGCAGCATAAGGTTGATGAAAAATGAGTATTTGAGTGTCATGATGATGTATGCTCTCTATATGCTTTTGAAAAAAAAAATCGCCCTAAAATACAGATGTTCCAGCCAGTGCTGCATTTGTTCGAACGTCCACTTTAAGAAGAGTTCGAGTTGTCGGCACAAGACCAGGCTCCAGAGCCACCTGAAGCATTGTAACTTTCGATGATTCCAACAACTGATCCATATGTACCAGCCACCATCATGAAAGTACCGATACAAATGACAAAAACGCTCCAACAGACCTGAGCGATCCATCGTGGAGATCGCTCTGCTTTGCCCTTGCTCCAGTTGTCATAAAGCCACATGCAGCCCATAGGCTGGAAAGACATGAAAGTTCCAAGCAAGGCACCAATGAGAGACACAAGGCTGTCAAAGACGGGAATCGCACTCGCAATGATGTAGGAGATAACGCCAACTCCAAAGGTGCAGCTGACCCAGGCGCTCCAGTGGACAATGGTGTTAGAGGTGAGATGCCTCGAGCCCCGCAAGGCGCGAACAAAGATATATTTGCCAGGTAGCTGGATTAGGTGTTAGTCTCACAGCTCCAATCCCCAGTAGGAAACATTCTAAAGGATATAACTCACATGAACGAAGAGCATCGTAGTGACCAAAAGCCCAGGAATGGCAAACCCATAGCTGACCTTCTTCATAGTAGAGCCAGCAGATCCAAGAGCCGGAGATGCAACATACGAGCCGCAGAAGTAGTAGACAGCACAGCCGACGGCGATATAGATAGAGGTCACAGTACCCTGACAAATGAGCAACGACCGAGTATAGTAACGGGGCTCGCGCATCTCAGAAACAATTGCGAAGAAACCCGGGGTTCCAGCATAGGCAAAAATTAGTGAGGATACGGCTGAAATAGCTTCGGTGAACGAGGGATTTCCCACGAGCTTGTAGTCAGATACCCACGGCCCTTCCTGAGGGGCAGATACCGGTCGACCCTGGACGCCTACGGCAATGGTCACAATAAGGACTGTCGTGGAAAGTCAGTCCCGCAAATTGTCCACAGATAGTAACAAGACTCTTACCAGCAGTGACAATAGCCACCAGACCGATCCACGCAAGCCAACTAATGCGCCCAAGGGTCCGAATACTTGCGAATGAAATACCCGCAATAGCTGCAACGGCCACATAGGCGGCTGTGCAGGTTGCATGATTTGACACGGCGTTCAAAGCAATAGATAAGCTGAGCATTCCCGAGCCAGCAACGAAAATCCAATCTATTCTTGGTCAGAATTGGTTACTTTGTAGGCTTCACTCAACTTACACACGCAAAACACAAAGCCAAAGACTTCACGACCGATGGGACCAAACATCAAGCCACCCGCATCGTCAATGCTGTAGACTGAGCGATGGTTGAGCTTGAAGATGCCAACTATATAGTCGGACCATGTTGTGATGGTCGCAACGACGAGTAGGCAGATCACTCCTGGGATAATGCCTAATGTGTTGAACACACTCGGAATAGAAAGAACGCCCAATCCCAATTGGCTCTTCATCATGAGAACGGCGGTTCCCGTCCATCCCACCTGTTTGAATGTTAGTCATGGGCGTTTGAGTACAAGCAGATCAAACACGCACGTTACGGTAGTTAGGGCCACCTTCAGAGAGTTCACCAAACACATCATCGTGGTTGCTTGCAGGGGTATGTCCATCGAGACCTTCCAGGTCTTTTTCATTCTTCATATCGGTCATATCGGTCATGTCGAAGGATTGTTCACGTATAGAGCCAAATTGGCAATTGACAGACAAGCCCTGAGTCATTCAGAACCGGTGGGACAGCAGGGTTTTAATGGAAAATCCCCAGATCGACCTGGCGAGTCCAGAAGCGGCTACTGGTTTGCCCAAGTGTGGGTTCTCACGAAATGCCTCGCACTAGCTCCGGTTTTGAAGACCGAAGAGTACGAGTAGTCTCCACCGAAGAGATATCACCCATCTCATGAGTCAGGTTTATTGGCTTTCGAACTTCCATGACGCCAGTTGTAGTCCGTGGAGCGAATGATGTGGCTGAGAATTGCCAAACTGGCACCTTTTACTTGTGTTACCCCACGGGGAGACGTGGAGAAGTTGAACGTTTATGTGCGAACACTTATGCTATCTTCCAAGGTTGTTCCTTTATTTTTTTCTCAATCTGTCAACTTTCGCCGACTCCCACAACACCCAAATCGCTTTCAACCCTTAAAAAAACACATCAAAAGATCTTCTCAGGGCAGTCCGGCGCACGGAGTAGTTCCGCGACATCGGGTTCCGCTATCACTTTCTCTGTCTCGTTCACAGTCTGGGTAGAGTATCTATTAACACATCCACACTCGAAGTGGATCAACGGAGATAACATTGAAAGCACGATAATCCTTGTTTTTCAATGCCCTGATTGCTCTGCAACTCCGAGCCTTGGAGGCTGGAAGGGGCCGACAGCCGGCAAGCAGCCGGCTTCTCTCCGAGATCGGCGGGTCGCTCTCAGGTCACTCGGGCTGGAAGGTTTCCACGCGACTTGTTGCAGAGATTTGAAACTAGTCAACTACCTGCAATGCGCAATGGGTCGTCGGATAAGAGTCCTGGAAAATATGTTTAATACTAAGGATATGCGAATCATCATACCGAACAGCCAAGACTGTATGGAGTACTCTGTACTAGTCACTAGTAGATATGCATCTTCACAATCTTCCTCACATTAGCAATCGAACCAAATGTCATTACCTAAATATTGTGAATATTCAGATGGGAATTTTGAGCTAGATCACTACTCATTTGGGAATTGAAGAGATATGGGCACAACCTGCTCGAGGTTTTGATTTGCACGGAGCCTTTCCGTCCTCAGCACCGCAGAATGCTTTGGTTGTCTGATCTGAATACTTACACCAATTTATCCACTACTACAAGAAACATTGGGAAGACAAATTAGCGAACTGAAGCTCATCGGCCTGACCCGGACCATACACCTGGGGCAGTATACTTGAGCCCCATGGTCTACAGTAACTTGGAACCAGATGGCCATGGATGCAGATAATCATCGGAGGTTGCATGAGGTCGAAAGTGTCGTCGAATCTCCGCTGTACCATGCACAATTGACACAGACTCCTCCGCAATGGAGATCATCACATCAAGGCTCAAGGCTTCCAGGAGGTGGCAATGCATAGCATACATCTACATCATACACGGTTGATCTTCTTCTCAAAGCCTTTCCTATCAAGGAATGCAAACGTTTCCCCGCCATTTGGTGATCGACATTGATGGAGTCTCCGCCTGGGCACCAGTCATGCATGCCCAGGTGAGTAGCTGTTCCATTGCCGACGGCGATAGGGAGATACAGCATCAAGACGCACCGACCAGGTGAAGGACTTTCCGAGGGAAGACCTGCCTAAGTGAACGAAGCACCGTATAGGCAACCTATCGGAGAAGAGCTTGGAAACCGAAACAGATATTAATATTTATTCATAGCAAGATAAGCCTTATATGCAAGACGCTCATATCTATAATTGAAGCAAAAAAATTGGAATAGGTAGGCCAGCCGAGGGACGATCTGCAATGACCTCACTCGACAATGCGGCCCATCCCATCCCGTCTTTCAGAAACCGGCCTTGACCGAGGACGCTCATGCCCATTAGCCGAGTCCTCGTCGGTGCTCAAATCTCCTTCATCCCCCTCTTCATCATCGCTACTATCATCAACGGCGTGTGCCATATCCCGTCCTACACTGCCGGAGGACAAGTATGCTGGCAAACGTCTGCGTTCGAAGTCCTGAGCGTGCGCCGACGTGATCATCGTGCCGACGCGACCAATGCCCACCGATGGGCGACGATGGCGGGCACGCAAACTCGTCCCGGATGGAGTAGCTTGTTCGATATCTCCGGGGGACATGAATGGCGTGGAAACCTGCTGCTGCTGCTGTTGCTGCTGCTCCTGAAGTTGGACGTCTTCGGGTGAGCCGTCGAGAGGGGCAGGCGCGGCGGGGATCTCGTAGGGGAGAGGGACATCGCGCGAAGCACGGAACAAGAGGACGTTGGTGCAATGTTCGTTTTCAACGCGGAAAATAGACCAGACACCGCGACGGCAGACTTCGGATAAGGCGATCATGAAACTGAGGAGGGCGGACTGCTGGATGTTGGTGATGAAGATTGCGTAGAAGATCCAGTTGAAGCGGACGACCACGTCAAGGACCATCGCGACGTAGTAGACCCACACGCGACGGAAGGCAAGGACTTCACGGAGCATGGGGGTTTTCGCATAAGGATTGCCCAAACTCCAGTCCATGATGAGATCCCAGACTGAAGTGTAGACAGCATTCAGCAGGGCGAAGGTGATGAAGGCAGCCTGGAAACGCGTGTAGAGATCGATGCGGTACATGCTCAGCGTGGCATAGTAGAGAACACCGAATATGTACTTGCCCAAGTTAAGAAGGTGAGGGAATGCGTTCCGTGTATCCAGGTATCGGCGAATGCATTGGAAGGCACGCCAGACAGAAGGAAGGCACTGGAAGAACCCTAAAAGGCGAGAATGGGAGGAGTTGCATTTGGGAGGATAACTCCAGTGAGAGGCGTAGAGGCAAAAGAAGAGTTCGATATTGCCCATGGCATAGGTCTGAGAACAGTACATGTCGCCTAGGAAGAAGTCACGGAACTCAACTGGGTATATTCCTGCGAGCAAGAGACGCCACTAGGCGAGTTAGCGATGGCACCGGGCCGGACAGACAAGTGGGAACTTACGTTCGAAAAAGCGAACCATTTGCGGCTCCTGTGGTGTAGTACCCGGGCGGGCAAGAATATGATCAGAACCGTTAATCCAATGAGAACAACAGGCCAGTAAATGTACATGTGATTGTACCATGAGAAATTGAGCCACATGAACAGGCCCATCAGGAAAAGGAAGAAAGAGGGAATCTGAGTGCTGTCAGTATCAATCAGTCAGAGAAAAACTTGGGAGCAGCATACCTCAAGCAACTGACGCCACTCCAATGTGTGTCTGGTATCGTATTCAAAAACAAACGCATGGTTGATCTTAGACTTTGTCCAAATCATGCAGTCCAAGCAAAATAACAAGACGTGGAACACGATCAGGAAGTAACCGCCATATATCTGCCAATGTAAGATAACGAAACTCTAGACTGGGGATCCTTGAAGACTAACCTGTAGCAGATAACTTGTCTGAACTTTTTCAGCAGCTGTGCCCGAACGTAAACTATGTGTAGCGTCCACAAGGGCCTTGATAGCAAAGAGGATACCGCCCATCAATAAGAGGCCGGACCGGAAGGTGTTTGGCGAGAAATCGCCTGACTTGTTGATGGTGTGACGAAGCTTCGAAACAGCGATTTTACGGTTCCCGCGCTCGAAGTACCGGGAATACAGGTCTTCAACCGCAATCATGAGGCTTTCCGTCACTTCACTCTGAACAAAAGACGCTTTGTTGACTTTGTCCGACATGTACCGCAGCGGCGGACGGGCATTGACCGCTTTGTCGTATTTCTTGTTGATCTTTCGGAAAGCAGTGCGGTTCAAGTACGCATAACCCTTGAGAAGTTCGACTCCACGATAGAACTCCTGCAGTGCATGCTTGAGCTTGCGCTTGGCAGAGCGATAAGACACCTCCTGGGTCGGAGGCTCCTGTCGACTGAAATCTCTCCGGTTGACAATGAATTCCCGGTCTTGTGCTTGCATCCCTGGAGTTGCCATCTGGGCGAGTGCCTCCGAGTTCTTACCAAAGCGGGTCTTTCCCACCAAAGTATCCTTGAGATTGCTGTTGAGCTTAGCAAATCCATTCGGTCGATGCTGTCCCTGATCATGATCGGACTTGGCTGCTCTCTTCGAGGCCAAGACCTCCTGGATGCGCTGGTCTCGCATGACATGTAGCTGTTGGCGGAGAATACGAAGTTTCTCCGTGGCCTCCTGCTCTTTGGCCAGATAGAAGGAGTCGATCTTCTGCAACTCGCTATCCAGAAACTCAAAGAACTCGTCGTGCCGTTTGTCGAGCTCGCCGGTATCCTGTGAGCGCTTTGCACCAGGTTCACCTTCCGCGGTGAAAACCCGGCGGAGTAGTTGTGATCCTCGGTGGCTCGAAGGAACCTTTGTTAAGCCACTCATGGGACTTTGATAGCTCGGGCGTTGCGACAATTCGGGTCGCTGCACCGGGGAGAACTCTGCGGGCTGGGAAGGCGAAGGGGTCATGCTCCCCACGACACGTCGGTCCATGACCGGCGACGGCGTGCGAACGGTTCTCGGTCGGTCGTTATGTTCTTCGGGCGGCAGGTAGTCCTCGTCCGGGTCGAGGGCTGGATCCGGCAGTTCGAAAGAGGCCGCATCCGAGCCTCCCCTGCGGTGTTGCTGGGGAGGTGTCGCCAGGATACTCCCATAGCTCCCAACATTCTCTGAGAATCGCGATCCGGGGGTGCGAAGCGGTTGGCGTTCAGTCTTTTGAGCGGGAGTCGATCGCGGGACCGGTGTGTCTGCGCCTCCCTGTGGCGTGGTCGGCGCATCCCCATCTGCCGCATCGAGCTGTTTATCGGTATCGGACGGCGGCAGCTGAAATTGGGCGGCGCCTCTTTGCGGGGTGGGGGGTCGATAGGACGGGATCCGGGGGCTGCGATGCGATTTCTGGAGGGCCCGCGTGATGGCTTTGACTTTCTTCTTCCCGGTCTAGATGCAAGGGGATCAGCGCGACGCCGCAACTTGTGACACAGCAAATACTAACCTTGTAGTCGAGATACTTTGCCCGCCATTCAGGCACGAGCTCCTGCTCTAGCTCTCTGCGAATGGAGTCAGCCACTGATATGTCTCTTTCTGGGAGGTTTGAATGGTCTCAGGGCGATGGACGTACTTGGCAAACTTCATACTGGACAACCTTCATGGCAGGTAGGGCTCCAAGACATTGAAACTCACACACTGTGCGAGGGGTCGAAACCTTGAAATGGCTGAAAAGGCGCAGGTGATCAACGCCACTAGATAAGAGTTGATGAATCTGAGTGTGTTCCTGTCCAAAGTCCCAAGCCCAGGACCCTTGGAAGCTGCGATCTCGGAAATAAAATTTCGTCAAATACCGAAACGACCGGAAGATGCAGACTGAAATGCTTGAAAAGTTCCCGAATCAATTGGACCCTATACTTTTGGCACGTGTATGAGCTCATCAGCAGTGGTTGCCTGCTTTCTCAGGCCAATAGCCCCTAATTGGTCAGCTCTGGACTCTGATTGGTCAGATTGGGTGCATCCTATGAAGATCCTCCCCACAAGGCCATTTCGAGGAATCTCCTGACTTCATCCCGGCCTACACGTAGGGCTGTCGCGCTATTTGCATAAATGCGCAGGACTCTCTTTTACCCCTTTTTGACACCTTTTTTTTTTCTTTTTTCAACCCTTGGTCGTCAAATGTGCGATGGCGAAGTCTTCCACTCATCCAAAAGTTCGGATCAAACCCAGCCGATTGCCTATCTAAGCTCCGACAGCTCTGGAATGCAGCTGGAATGTGGCCGGCGGGTTCTCATGGTGATTACTGGCCACCCGAGGCCTGAAAAACATCCGGTGGCCGGACATCCCTGTCCTGACTGACATATTTACTCTCGGAAATCGGGTATCTGCAACGTCGGCGTACGTAGGGCTACGTACCTCCGTCGGAACCATGCATACTCGGCCATGTCTTACAGCTCGTTCGACGTGGTTATCAGACTTGGCGCCAATGAATATCCAACGCCTTACCATGACTTACGTGGCACTCACCGCTCATCTACTTGTACACCAACTAAGGGGAAAGGCACAGTGTGTGGATCAATTTGGTTCAGTCAAATTCTTGGATCATAAAAAAGACAGGTCGTTCATTCATCGCATCGAGCGGCTTAGTAGCGCTCATTTCCGTAACGCTCCTCGTACATGTGCTCGGCGTTCTTCTTGGCGTGGTGCTGGGCCTTCTCGCGGTCAACCCAGTCCATACCCTTGGTCTCGGCGAGCTTGTCGACCTCGCCGCCGACGAAGCCAGCGATGAGCTCCTTGGCGAACGCGTGGCTGACGGGCTTGCCTGTTGGGTTCGTGATAGATTAGAATATGATTCAATGGTATTAGGAGACCGGGTGAAACAAACCGTTCTTGCGCTGGTGGTCTTCGTAGGCCTTCATGGCACCGAAGGAAGCGGCACCGGCGGCGAACTCGTGAGAGAACTTGCCCTCGTGGTGCTGCTCACCGTTGAACACCTGCTGGTGAGCCTGCTCAGATTCGTCTAGTGGAAGTCAGCACGTTGTTTCACTTGGAACATATCCAATGGACGGATGCTCGCGAGCTATGCAGGCTGGGACAGAACCCTTGTGCATGCATGCGGCGCCCAGTGAGGGGTAGATATGATGTATATCAAAAGGATGTGTATGAAAGGGATGACTTACGCCAGCCCCAAGCCATTGTGAATTTAGTGATAGATAGAAGGTGGTTTGAGTGGGAAAAGGTTTGTAGTGATGGATGAAGAACAGATTGGGAGGGGTGATGAGGGGATCTTATACTTCTGAGAAGAGCTACAGAATACTCGAGAAGGGCTACGTATGTATTTCCTCCAGGAGCTGTCTCAGCCCGTACAGCCCCACCATCTAATTTATGGAGTGTGAGGCTGTTTATGCGGAATTGTTCAGACCCTCTCCGGGAGGCAGTTGGACCACGGTTGGGACAGTACTTGACTTGCCGAGTATATCGTACGTATTGACCCGTGGCTGGGGCAGATCATTGTTATTGTTGGGTATCCGGGGCGATGGGAGGGGCACAATCTAATTGAGATGAAATCATCGGTGGTGCCGACGGTACTAGTCGGCGATACCATTGGAGGATCAGATGAAACGCTACTCCAGTGACGGAGGGATATGTATCATGATCTCCGACGGTGATACAGCGTATCGATCTTTACTGGATCGCTGAGACTGGGACCCGATGTTTGGTCCAGGGGCTGTTGTCTTCGCCCGGGCGTACAAGTGAACTTAACGATCTACGTCTCTTCGGTTCGCGTCACTACAAGTTCTGGGCTGTAATTGCCTTGCGGATACACCACGGACCTCAATGCGGGAACCTATGTGATATTACGCGCTGTACGTTGTTCAAGCAGTGAGGAGGAAATTCTTCCATGCACCGGGACCTTACGAGGCCGTGTTCCACCAAGGTCCAATAAAGCGCCGATCTGATGGACCCATATGGGTCCGCTCAGCCCTACTCCGCTGCATATTCACTAATAAGGAGAGGACACAGATGAAACTAACCACAATGGAGCCTAGTGGTATACCGATTACGCATTGATCTGTTAAAACGCCAAGACCGTATAACCGGCGCAACCGAGCCAAGACTTCTTCCGAAGGCTTGTCGTCGCCTTATAGGACTCGGGTCTCGGCGAAACCACTGAAAAGTGGCGGTGAATGAACCCTGTGCAGTGGACATTTCTGAACTAGTGAACCTATTCGTGTATGAAAAATCAATCAATAGAAACAGTCCGAGGTCTTGGATGGGGCAGCAGCAAAAGCTCTTAGAGCGGAGAATCTCATTACGTACCGCGCCTCTTGTGGCGGAAGTTTTAAATAGCAACGGACATTATTACCCATCAACGAGGGGCTATATGTCTGCCTACGAGTATCCGACTTCCATGGGTTGTGTTTACCATATGCCGTAGTTAATCTGCGGGGAGTACATTCACACCGTATTACGAGGATATAGATAGGCGCAAGAAATAGTACGTGTACGAGATGGCATAGCGAAACCTAAAAAAAGAGGTACTCTGTCGATTTGATATTTGCCAAAAGCCGTCTGGTCAATGGATAATTTGGTGAGCGTTGATTGATCCAGGAACAATTCCCCTCGTACCTGTGGATGTCGACGTCATTGGCTCTCGGAAGTGTGGCTGGTAGCCTCCGGTGGAGTTGAGGCGAAACAGCCGACACTCAGCCACCTCAGCCACACGGAAAGGTTGAGCTTCAAGTTCAGCGTCAACTCCTGCTCTAGCCCCAATTTCAAATCTCGGTGAGCCCAACAGGAGGAAAGCCGAGCTTGAGGAAAGAGCATTGCACCTCACACGATGCCCACCAAAACCCCCACCCCAAGCGACTTCCCTTCTCAGCTCACCGTGACCGTCACGCCCGCACCCTCAGCCTCATCCTCAGCCCCAGCCTCAAATATCCTCCTTCTCTTACATGGCCTCGGCGACTCCGTGGCAGCTTTCACCAAGTTTGGCCAAGCCATAAACTTACCAGAGACAACTGTGGTCACAGTACAAGGTACTGCCCCGCTCCCCTTTGATCTGGGCGGCTTCCACTGGGGCGATGATGTCTCTTTCGATTCCGCGACCGGCGCAATAGACATGGACGCCGGCCTCACTCGCGCCACAAAGACATTGGTAACAGATGTCGTGCGTGAGACTCTCGTCCGCAAGTGCGGCTACGCACTGCGAGAGATCATGATCCTAGGATTCGGACAAGGAGGCATGGCCGGGTTAGCCGTGGCACGAGAGCTAGGACTGAAAAGCAATGAGGGTCACGAAGTCGGTGCGCTGTCTGGTGTCATCTCCATCGGGGCACCATATCCCCTGTCCGGGTCACGAATTGGAGACAAGAACCGATCAGCTGTGCTGCTTGTTGCCGGGCGAGACTCAGTTGCAGTCTCCGACGAGGCAGTGCGTAGGACGAAGCAGGTTTTTGAATTCGTGGAGGTGAGCCGGTATACCAGAAAGGGCGATGGGATGCCGTCGAGTCGAGAGGAGATGCTGCCTGTCATGCAATTCTTCGCACGTAGATTGCGGAGTAGACAAGGTGTTCCAGACGGGAGTGTTGAGATTGGCTGAGCGTCAGAATAAACCAAATAAAAGTAATGTTCTAAATATCGTGATCCATAAACTAGTTCCTATCTCAGTAGGAGGGCGCGCAATGGCAAGACGTTATTGGCACGGGATCTTGCGCATGTTTTGATGCCATCTGGCCAACGCAGAGAGCCAAGGCTATCCTCAAGTCTTCGTATAAGGTATCCGCTCTCCAATTCTGCATCCAAAGATCCCCAAGCTTTCATCCTAAATGGACTACGCCCTCTCAATAGAGGTCTTCGGACCCGGTACCAACCCCAATTTTCGATCTCACTGGGGCTTTATGATCAACAAGCCCGGCAACCTGGAGTTCGGCGATCTGCTGCAGGTCGAGGTCATCGACGCCAACAAGCTGTGGTACGGATTCGCCCCGCGATATGCAACCAAAATCATCGATAAAGCCGCAGTGGGAATGTGCAAGATTGCCAATCTGACGTCCGAGCAACGACGCCAAGCTATCACCATCCTTGAAAAGGAGCCCGCCCCGAGAAATGGAATCGGGAGGTGTCAGGATTGGATGTTCGATGCCCTCATTTCGCTGGAGATCGAAGAGCTTGTTGCGCCTGGTACCTCTGAGTTTTGGAAGGGAATGGTTGGGAGATCGGCCCGGGAGGTCGCCGAAGCGTGTGGGAAGGAGTGGACGGCCTTTTGACGTGGAGCTGGAGCTGGAGCTGGAGCTGGAGCTGATTGGGGCTATATGCTCGGCAGCCTTTATTCCAACTGAATAAAAGAGAGCTTTACGCATGGGATCAAGTCATCACCTTCATTTCATTCAGTGGAAAAGTGTCTCTTGAAGAGGTTGGTAGAACTATGGGTATATCCTCCTTATGTACTGAATGTCTGTGGCAGACTGCCAAATCTATAATATGTGCTTCATGCCCAAAAAACAACTCCCTCCATAATATATGCATGCGTGGTTGAAAAATCACTTTTTGATTCCAATGACGGCCAGGTTCCGGGGGCTTTGACTATAGTCAAATACCGGTTCAACCCAGCACTCCTTGACGGAGTCGTGTTCACGTAGGAACTGCCAGCGGTCCACGACAATGGCAGCCTCCACAACCTGGGAGCTAAACGCCATCAGGGCCCACACAATACTGAGGTTCTTTCGTGTAGGAAGATACTCGGTTTCATAGCGTTGCAGCTCCCCATCGGTCATGGTACAGACTCGTTCTTTGACCTTGTCGCCACGGAGCGGATCCTGACTCAATTTGACCGTTGCGGCACGAACGTAGGACGAGAAAGACACAAATGCAGATTTGCGCAGAGATCCAACGATCAACGCGATGCCAGACTCGGGATTATCAGGATCATCTTTGAAGAGATCTTGAGAAACATCTGCCTTGGGGACGATTTCGTGGTCAAGGAGCACACGCTGCAAGAGGGCGCGGTAGAAGTGACGGGTGAAAAACCCTTCGCTGTCAGTACGGCCCCAGTTGTATGGTGCCTGAACAGCCATTGCGCGAGCTGTGATATTGAGCTTGACGCCCTTTGTAGTCTTTGCTTCGTATTCCGCGTAGAGCTTGGACATTGGGAAACCGTGAGGATCCCATGAGGATCCAGTTTGTTTCAAGCGGGGGTGAGCGGATCGGAGGATGGGGATTTTGTATGTGGCTGGGCCGAGCCGTTCGGTGAGCAGATTGTAGCAGCAGCCGATCATGGCGATGGCAACAACGGAAGGATTGAGCACCAACGAGCGAACACCATGGTGGACAAGGTTACCGCATGAATGTAGCGAAACAACCATGACCCTGGGGTCACTGGGCTTCTCCTCGGGCTGTGTGACGACTTCATCCGTGGCAGTTCTAGATTCCACCGGTCTCTTGGGGTCAACAACGTGTTCAATGATCGGCTCTAGATAGCCATCCTTGATATCATGCTCGATGTAGCTCAGGGTACCTCTGGAATCAACCTTAGGAGGTGGCTTGAAGATAGGCGGCTTGTGCTCGGTCGAGGTTAAGATATCATTGGCTTCTAGACTCATGCCGCCTAAAGTGTCGGAGAAGATGTCATCTTCGACTTGCCCATTTGCCTCTTCTGGAAGTGTATTTGGTTCTGACTGCGTCTGTGCCTTCGCGTCGCCCTCGGGCTCTCCTGCTGCTAGCTCTGGGGTATCGGTGCAGTCAATGCATTCTTTTTGTTTCTGCTTTTTTTGCTTCTTCAGCTTGGCAAGCTTCGCATTGTGCATGACCTTTTTCTTTTCGTCCTTGGCCAATCGAGCATGAATATCCATACGGTTTGCCCCACTGATGTATTGATGCTTGCGCTCAATCGCAATGATGTGTTTATGATAGGGCGCGCTGGCCAACGTGCGGCCCAGGTAGTTTTGTCCAGATCCGAAATCGGCGATATGAGTCAATGGCTCTCCGCGACTCTCGTGAATTGTCTCAGAGAGGGATGCGATGTAACGCGAGAATTGTTCAACCTCGTGCGCCTTCTTCTTGTTCATGCCCACAACAATATGTCTCGGAAGCTTCTCGTTCTTGTCGGGTGTGAAGTCGCGGCGAAGGCTGAGTCGACGGATATTGCGAATGTACTCAAGGAGAGTTGCAGGCGGGAATGCGCTTTCATTCCAGGTTCCAGGGTTCTCGGTCGTGTTTGTTTCCGCTTGCTCACACAGCGGACCAATGTCCTCGCGTAGGAGCAGCTGCATGATACTGTGGATATCATGGTGCTCAAAGAATGTACACCAGTCTTCTGGCAGCAATGATGTGTACAGATCGGGATCGCGCGTCAAAAAATCGAGGATATGCACGCCACCGCAGAGGTTCATGAACATCACTGACTCGGTCGTGAAGGAAAGAAGGGCGGAGACATATTCGTCGGGGTCATTCCACTCGCCGGAGAGTGGAAGGGGATGAGGAGGAGCCATGCTCGAACCGAAAACACCAGACAGCACTAAACACGTCGTCAATTCATGAAAAGAAAGGCTGATTGTGGGGGAGAAATCTTATCGCGGGGTTTTTTTCCTTATCGCACGCTTAGTCAATATCGGGCGGAACTATACACGAAGTCCGCGGGCATTTGCAATGCGCTTTCATCAATGATCGATTTAGGTACGAGATTTGACTCAGGGGGAACAGTTTGAAATGGAAGTAGATCAGGGGGAAACAGCTAAATCTATGGAATATAGGCAAGAACGAAGAGAGATCGAAGGAATATTGGAAAGCAGGACCACCTGATTTCTAACATTTTATAACGATAACCTTGGAATTACACCATACATAATCAAGCCTTTCAATTAGATTTCAATGAGGCTCGTCTCATGCGGAGATAGCCGGTATTATCCCGATCTCGATGGCAAATGCGGGAAGGAGCTGCATATTATCCCCGAGTTACCGAAGGGTCTTCGGGATTATCAACAAAACCGAAGACCTTCCAGGCTTCTCTAAAGTTTTCTCCTCAATCTCTTCGATCTCCGATCTTTGAAGCCCGTGCTAACACCCCCCATGAGCCTGGGCTTATTCTATGTGTACAGAATGCATTTAAATAAGAAACCAAACACCGCAGTTATGGTATACTATCTTCCCTTCAATACTGCCCTCCCGCGTACAAACTCCCATTGTGAATTCAATCCCATCGAACAAGAGGAAAATGTCACGCAAAATTACGAATGTGGCTCTCGCCGGGGTAAGAGTGCTCAAAACACCACATTAGTCAGGCTAATAAACTCCTACCAATAGGCCAGCGGAAATGTTGGAGCTCGGGTACTTGACGCATTGCTTGATCTCAAGTTCAATGTGACGGTACTGAGTCGCAGTCCCAAGCCCTTTCCGGCAGGCACTACTGTGAAGATTGTCGACTTCACCTCGGTAGAAGATATTTCTGCAGCGCTTGCCGGACAGGACGCAGTTATCGATGCTACCTTTTCACCAGAGGCTGATACTCCTCTTCGACTTATTGAAGGAGCTGTGACGGCTGGGGTTTATCGCTTGTGAGTAACCCAATCTAGGGATCAGATGGAAACAAGGTACATGTAGCCAACGAATTCTTCTCACACGTCATCAGTATAACCAGTGACTTTGGACTTGATCCTGAATTGCCAGGAGTTCATGATATGCCTGTCTTTGCCCGAAAGAAGATGTCCTATGATGCCGTGAAAAAGCAAGCGATCGATAACCGCTTAACCTACACACTGATCTCTTGTGGCGCTTTCCTGGATTGGTCTCTCGCTTCTGGGTTTTCCGGTCTCAATTTTGAAGAAAAGATAGCCTGGATCTTCGGTGATGGAGATAATGTTGTCCCATGGACTACATTGGAGGATGTTGGCAAAGCGACAGCGAGTGTGCTATTGCATCCCCAGGAAACTCTCAATCGCCCAGTCTATGTTCATTCGGTGTTCATGTCGCAAAATCAACTTTTCGACACAGCAAAATTGGCCACAGGAAGCGAAGGGTGGACAGTCACGCACAACGACATGGAAGCTCTCTTGCAAAAGGCGCTGTTGGATCTCAAGTCCGGTAACGTCAGTGACGCAACATTTGTAGTGCAAATTCAGTACTGCTTGGCCACCAAAGCCCTTGCACACCCTTGGGCGCGAGATGACAACTCAGTCGCGGGTTTGGAAGAATGGAGCCAGGATAAAGTGAGAAGACTGATTCACAAGATTGCCAATAAATCTGTGTGAAGTCAGAGTGTGCTTTTCAACAAATTCAGCATTATTTAGATAACGTTGAGAGAGAAAATAATATGACACGTACAAAAAACCTTGGAAGGTGCCGCCAGTTGTCATATCGGCCTAGGCATCAAAAACCTCTCACTTGTCTCACTAGTCGCAATTCTCGCCCCAATCCAATTTTTTTTTCTTTCAACCCTCTCAGCACTCTTCCTTTTCCTTCCTCTATCTCTGGTCTTTGGATTTCAATTCAAGACGTTGAACAGTATGGGAAATCCGCTGGGTTCTTTACCACCTGAGCTATGGAACCAAATATGTCAGCGACTGAGCATCGAGGACGTTTGTGCATTGCGATTAAGCTGTAGTGCGGGGAACCTTGGGACCTACGACTATTTCGCCGATCAACTTTTCCATGATTTTTACCTGACACTCACCAGCGATGGCTTACGCGCATTGGAGTACGTGGCTGGTCACAAATTCTTTAGCACACATGTCAGGGTAAGTAAGCTCATGGAATCTGTGCACAGCATGCCATGCTGTGAATATGAACTGATTCTTGAGGTTAGAGACTTTGGATTATTCCTAGCCTTTTCGGCGGAGAATATAAAATGAAGCTTCGTGAGCTTAAGCAAGAAGTTGAATTCCAGAAAACCCGGGAAGCCGTTAAACGCAGAGCTCCACGGCGCGGTACCTTGTCCGGGCCTTCATCTCGTAAAAAGGCGTTGCCCCAGAAGTCAATATATCCTCGCCTTTCTTCGCGTTCCAAGCTCTCGATGGCAGATCGTTGGAAGGTCTACAAGGATGCAGTACTCGACCACTTCCAGGTCCTGTTGTCATCCCATGAGACACCAAGTACTGGAGAACTGTGTTTTCGAAATACGCTGGAGCGCTGTCTACCTTCTTTCTCGAATCTCCATACTGCCGGGCTGAGAAATCATCTTAGTTATCTGAGGGACGAAAAATCCAAGAGATACCCGATGGTTACGAGAGGGATAAGTAGCCTACAGAACCAACTTGGCTTCAATCCGTTCAGCCCAAACGCTCTACTTCATGCCGCGATCGAGAGTGGTCTCAAAAGTCCTTGCCAAGGGGGTTTATTCCACTCTTATGTTTTTTCTACATTGTTGGCAGCCCTTGGCGCGACCCAAACCCGGGTCGCGGCACTCGAGACTTCTGATGGAATTATGGTAGATGATGGGTTATCGCTCACGCCATCAGAAGAAGAGGTCGTTAAGCCATTGCTTCAACAACTGGAGAGCCTGTCTGTTCGCATCTCGTCGGCTCATACTCAATATGATGAGCGGCAGAATCTACACAAAGATGGGAAAAAGGTGAAATCTCTCCTTCAGAAATCGGAGATCTAGGAAGAAAGGAACAATCGCCTTGAGACAGAGAGCGATAGACTTCTGCCACTCCTTGCTGAGGCAGCTCCGCGCATAAAGTCTTTGGATCTCACTATGTCTACCTTTGATATAACTTTGCAGGAGTTCCTTCAGGATCAAGGTGACCTTGACCTGCTCGACGCCCACTTCAACTGGGTCTCAGAGAACTTCAAGTTCTGTCGCCTCAAGAAACTGTCGCTGGGCAACATCATAGCCACTGTACCATCGCTCAAGAAATTCCTACAGACGACCCTACACACCTTGCAGCATCTGACCTTTAACTCCTTTATCTTGACAAGTGAATCCAACCTCTCGATTTCTGGAGAAGAAGAGCTTCAAGATGCAGGCCAGAAGGCTTGGCGAGAGGTATTCGTATATCTACGGGCCCACTCTGAGATACAATACTTCGAAATCAAGAATTTGGGTTACCATTCGGGTTACCGAAAGGAAACCATACTTTTTCAAGTGCCTTTGCACAATGGACCAGGCGACTATCCGAAATCCTTTCGCCCGACATGCTACGACACATCGCATGACACGATTTCTTTGGGGGAGTGGATCGACCAACTCGAGTTTCATACGACTCCAGCTCGAATCTTCTATTACTCGGTTAATTGATTAAGATACCATACCCCTTTTCTGAGCTCGGCCTTGACGCCCAAAAACGGGAAAGTGGCGCTATTCTTTAGCCCCAGGACAGGGATTGCGACTCGGCACCTGGGCATGCCAACGCACACCCGTCGATGTGGTCAAGAGCCGGATGTGCAAGTTTCTTTCCTGGAAATTTGACAACGCTTACTGTGGAACTTTTGATACCCTTGATAGCTTCAAAAACTAAATTCGTCTCAGCACTCGGACCGTCGCTTATGCATATAGTCCACTAAGACGGATTGCCAAGATATTAGTGGATGTAGTTCAAGCTTGCACTAAAATATTAGTGGTTTTGTGTTCTACTGGTATCGTAAGCCATTGATACAGTAGCGTCTTCCTAGCCCTGATGGTCTAGGTAGTGCCATTTTCTCCCCTGCCGCAACCCGTGGAATTTTCAATTTGTGCTTCGTCCTTATTAGCCATTGCTGGGCTCTCTCTTCACAGCATCTAATCCAACTCGCTACAGCGAGCTTCTTCCACATCTACGATGCATTACAACACGCTTTCTGCCTTGTTCGCTGTTACATGCTTTGCTGCTGCATCGAACGGCGCCTCAATTGACCCAGTTCTCGAGTCTCTCTACGCAGTGCCCACATGGGTCCTAGAGGCAATGGACTCGGCAGAACCAACTGCGTGGGCTTCTTCATTCAGGTATGACGAAGCGTTCGCTTCCTCAGTGCTCGTCGCGGAGAATGCAGGAACTATGCCGGCCTGGTATAGCAACCTTCCTGAGAGCGTTCAAGAATTTCAATCCACAAAACTTGAGGCAATTAGGTCTTATGCGAGCACTGCCACCCAAGATTGGGCCACATTCACCGACTCTTCTGCCACTGCTACCGCTGCCGCCACTCCTTCTTCTTCTTCTTCTTCTTCTTCTTTCTCTTCGAATGAAAAAGCCAGTCCCGTCTCTACTGGTGGGTCCTCTGCTGTGACTGGTGATATTTTTCTAGGAATCGCCGGTGCAGCTGGAGTCCTGGGCCTTGCAATTGCCCTTTGATATCTGAAGCCCGGTAGATTACTACCAAAGATGTAAATAGACAGTTTGTTGTTTGTGGAGGATGTCCAGCAGTGTTATCCCGCCTAGTAATGGACGTTTCATGCTCGGTGTGCAATTTCCTCCATGAGCCTTACGACCATGGGTATGGCGGATTATATGCTGTTCCCTGGTTTCTTTGGCACAACATTTTGTAAGCCACTCGGCGGATGAGTTGGCCATAGCTCTGCGAGAGTAATCAGCAGAAAGTATGGCTTAATTCTTCATACCAAAGACCTGCACGTTCCGACACTGCTCTGTGACTGCCTCTAGCAGGATGAGTGACCAAATCATCAAGCAAATAAAGAATGGAGTATGAGATAGAGGACCGCAGTCTAAAAACATATAAGGAACAGTAGTAACTAATAACTTAGGTAAAGGTTCCAAGTGTAAGTGTCGGTGTCGGTGTCAGTGTTGAAACACTCGTGGACTGCAAACTGGGTGGATAGTTTGCATCCTTTGACATGTTTGTATTTGGCCCCACCGCTATCCACTCTGGCAGCATCAGCCAATGAATGTGGTCTGACAGAGTTTGTACAGTTTGATCAGTCCCACCTTTATCGGGAGGCTAACCAATCAAACGCCTGCGGACTTCCGAAAAAGAGATCTGCAGGATCAATGCAAACAGCCCCCGATCTATAAGTGAGAGTGTTCATCGCTGGTATTTAACATCCTGATTTTCCACAGTCCCTTGAACTATTCATTTTGATCAGTCCGAGCCCAAATATTATATTATGACTTTCAATCGCATCGCGGTCTATGGCCACCGGGGATGGGCTAGTTCCGAAATCGTCAAAGCACTTGCTAGCTCAGGTGCTCCCCTTCGAGTTCTCTATCGTCCAGGTTCCGACACCTCATCTTTGCCCACAAATGTTGAGGTTGTTGAAGTCGACTTGGCTGATCAGACATCGTTGGTTGAGAGTCTCAACGATATCGATATCGTGATGTGAGTCGGTGAATGGGAGCATAGAACGAGGCTATCTATGATCTATGACAACCTGCTGATCCATGCGTCTCTACAGTTGCCTTGTCGGACACGGCGGAGTCCCCCTTCAGCACCACTTTGTTGAAGCAATCCCGAAAACACAAGTTAAACTATTTGTGCCCTCTGATTTAGCGGCAAGATACGATGAACAAGGGAACAATATCCCGGTGAACCGACACAAGTCCGAGGTTGAGAAGGCAGCGCGTCTCGCTGGAATTCCCACCACGGTCGTTCTTCCCGGTAATTTTGCGGAGTTTGCCCTATCCACGCCGTAAGTATATCCCCGTTAATGAGATGAGCATTTCACTGACTGGGTTTGGAATTTTCAGCGCAATGGGTGTTGACTACCAAAACAACAAAATTCAATTCATCGGTAACTCGGCCTTGGAACCCTTGAATCTTTGGTAAGTCTGCCAACATGAATTCTGATTTCCGATATCTTTTTATCTAACTGATTGATAGTACTCGCCCCTACGTGGCAGCAGCTTACGCAAGTATTTTTGCTTCAACGCCCATCAGCCAGCTGCAAGGACGGGATTTAGCTTTGTCTGAGCTGAGACCTACTGGTAATGAAATTGCCGAAGCTTTTACATACAGGTTCAATGCGGCCCCCATTACAAAGACTGAAAGCAAAGGACATATTGTTCAGGCATTGAATGAAGCAATTTCAATGGGCAACCCATTTGCCTTGGCACTTTACTGTCGAAAAATATGGGCAACTGGAGAGCAGGCGAGAATGATCGGTGAAGATATATGGGACGTTGAGAACTATTCCAAGGCGACCCTTTCAAGTCTGATTGTTGAAGACGACCTCAAGTCATACCGATCGATGCCTGAGGAAGTGAGAATTTACTTTACGAATCTCTTCGACCAATATGAATGAAGAGTGTTATCCAATCCACATTGAGACCGACACTGATCCCAAGACGATACATGCCATAGAGATCGATGTAAAATCAAAACACAGAATATTTTCAATCCCATGAACAATTCGAAACTTCTGGCATGAGATTATCTATATGTAATATGATAGGGACACTAGAGAAAATACCAGTAAAATATTAGAGAAGAGAGAGCAGATATGGATAGTATTATAATGCCCGGGTATTGTGAGATAAGCTAAGAAAAAAGAGGAGAGAGAGGAGAGAGAGATAGAGAAAAGTAGAGAGAGCGGAAGAGAGAGGAAGGAAGGTAGAAAGAAAAGAAGGGAAGGGAAGGGAAGAGAGAGAGAGAGAAAGCTCTACATCTACAGCTATCTAACTGTAGGAATCCTGACCACGCAGGCAACCAAGGAGTTCCAATAGAATTATAGCTGGGCCCACCCTAACGACACAAAAGCTGGCATGAAATCTATCATAATTGACTCTCTGGTCTCCATCGCAACACGGGCTTCAAGACCTTGCCCTCCTCCATATCACTGAATGCTTGCAAAAAGTCTTTCGAGTCATAAACCGTGATCAGCTTTTCCAGAGGGAATTTCCCCTCGTACTGTTTTTCTATCAAGTACGGAATCATCTTCTCGCCTCGTTAATACAGGTGCAAAATCTTACCAGATTCAGGATGTGACTTACCTCCCTTGCAATGCTGTCACCTTGGTGACACCCAAGATATTGACGACCCATTGTGAGATGCGCAAACACATCCACTCCGACCTTTCTCCCAGGAGCCGGTGCCCCAACACTAGCGGCTTTTCCGCGAATACCAAGAGTCGCAAGCATATTCTCGATTACAGGAATTGCACCAGAACAATCAAGGGCAAAGTCTGCGCCACGGGACGAGCCACACAGATCAGTGATATGTTTACGGATATCGGGGTCATCCCCACGGAAAGTGTGGGTAGCGCCCAGATCTCGGGCCAAGTCCAGTCTTTCGGGCTGAAGATCTACAGCCACAATGATTCGTGCTTCCCGGATTTTGGCGGCCATGACCCCAGCGAGACCAACACAGCCTGTTCCAAAAACCACCACTGAACTTCCAGGCCTCACGTTCAGAGTGTTGAATACTGCGCCTGCTCCGGTTTGCATACCACATCCCAGTGGGGCAAACAGCTGGAGATCTGTGGTCGGGGGAACTTGTACGACCGATGACTTGCTGACAACGGCAACTTGGGAGAAGGAGCTCTGGCCGAAGAAGTTGGAGAACAAATCTTGGTTGTTGGGCAGAGACATTGTGCTTGAGCCATCAGGTCGTTTTCCGCCAAAGTTCAGCTGCATCAGGGCTTCGCAGTAGGCTGGGTAGTTTCCACTGCACTGGGTGCATTCGCCGCAGGAATTGTAGCTCAGCAGCACTTTATCGCCAATTTGTATATCTGTGACGCCACTTCCTCTTTCCAAGACGACTCCGGCTCCTATTTCCCAAAGTCTCAATTATCAATGCACTGCAAGAGGATCGATTCAGAGAGCTTATAGAACGAACCTTCGTGGCCAAAGACATTGGGAAACTGGACTGGAATATGGCCGTTCATACACGCCAAATCTGTATGACAAATACCAGTCGCGTGTATCTCAACCTTCAACTCGTTGGCCTGCAGTGAATCCAGCGTGACATTGAGTAATTCGGCTTTGGCCCCAGCAGACTGGACGACCAATGCACTAGTATTGTATATCGCCATGAGGAAGTATCAGCTTGAAGGTTTGTTAGGCACAAAGACAAACAGAAGTGCGGGCTTAAAGTATGCCGCTGTGGGGACCCCTTATTCTCTCAAACTGGGTCACCAATAGTTCATGCAGCTGGGAACATGTTGGTTCTCCGCAGCCCCGCGTTGGGGCCCAGCTTCCGATGCGGGTTCCGTTCGGAAGTCCTCTGGCAGAGCTCCTTTTCCCGCTTTCTCTGATACAAAAGTAAGTTTCATAGGCTCACGCTTGTATGTTCTGTGGCCTATTCTACAGTATGATGGGACTCGAAGAGCCCGATTCTACCGTTGTTCTTATCGATAGATCAAGGCATACAGGTTGCTTGCGCGCCTTAGCTGAAATCATAGTATATCTACTATCCATCGATATTTTGCATAAAACGCATACTAGTAGATGAATAGAAAGAAAAAAACTCTATACAATGTAAACTGTCAGGAATCTGGCGGATCTCGGGAGTTGCATGTGTATTTTTGAGACGTTCAAATCCTCTGGGCAAGCTCTCGTCTAGCATCCCCGCACATCTTGTCAATGTCGACATTGACGATGATGCCGTTCCGATGATTGATCGCATCTTCAATCTTTTTGAAGTCTCGTTCTATCCCTTCGGCCCGCCATTCATAACAGTCTGCGATAAACCTGCTGCTCTGCACCAACCACTGCGTCCGTTCTCGGCGACAGAAGTCGAAAGTGTTGACAACATGTTGAAGATCTTTGTGGGTGTGCACTCGGTCGTCTTCCAGCAGTGCAGCTAAAACTGCCGTGTCTTCAATGCAGAAGCCAGGCCCGGCGCCGAGGTGCGGTGATGAGGCATGTGCCGCATCACCAGAAAGACAGATCCGGCCTTTAACAAATGTGGAAAGAGGATGTTCTCCCAGGTCAAAGATGGCCCACTATGGAATGATCAGCATCTATATTATGGGGCGCGGTTGTCGTGGATGGAGTGAGGCTTACGACACATAGTTCTTCATCGGTCAACTTCAATAAATTGATCACGTTAGGTCCATATCCAGCGAAATCGCGGCGAACTTCATCCCGCGTGCCCTTTCGGGTTAATCTAGGGTAATCCGCCCAGCCATCCGGGGTGGTGTGGCAGGCAACAATGTTCAGCGTCTTGCCCTGGTCCACAGGGAATGTCAATATGTGACCACCGGGGCCCATCTGTCATCATTATTAGGCAAGCACATCACAAATTCTCCAGTGTGACATACGTGCATGCAAGAATTAGAAGCCAATTGTTCCCCGACTGCCTCGATCGCCTTATCCATAGGTATCAGACCACGGTATATATATTTATGCGTAAATGATGGGTTGGCAGATGGATGATCTTCACCCACCATCAGCTGTCGAACCCGAGACTTGATTCCGTCACAACCGATCACCAAATCAGCAATGTCCTCGCTACCATCCGCAAACTTGAGGACGATTTTTCCATCTTCGCGCTCAGTGACATCATCTAGTCGCTTTTTGAGCCGCGGGATGTCATCAGGAACCAACCGGATCAGTTCATGGAGAAATTGGGCGCGGTGGACACCGGTCTGCCCGGTGCTGTTTGATATAGTAAATGCAATGTCCTGGCGACCAGGATTCTGAGCTGAGGTCGAAGTTCCCATGCTACTATGCCCATCAAGATAGTCGAACCAGACATTCTGCTTGGACGGCTCCATATTCCGCGTGCAGATGTTCTCGAAGGCCTCGGAGATGCCTGGATGGCAGACTTTCATCGCCGCGATGGCGTTGGGTCCGAATGATACACCGGCACCCATCTCACCTATGGCAGATGCTTGCTCATAGAGTGTCACGGGGATATTGCGGTGGTGGAGAGTAATTGCCAAAGTCACGCCTGCAATACCAGCACCAACCACAGCAACGTGGAAATTCTTTCTAGATGCCGTCATTCTGGATTTCGTGTTCGAGTTGGTGCAAAATAGGCAGAAATGGGTAGGAGACGAGCAGAGGTTATCTATAGACCACACCAGTCTTTCTCGTCGGAAATGCCGGGTTTGTACTCGATCCGATAGTTCGGACTGTGGGCAGCAGTATCGGCTTTCTGGCAACCAACGCATGACATCAGACGACCAAGTTGGCGAGCGTTACACAACCAAGGGAGAGAGACGCGAAGTATGGAGATCTCCATGGTAGGGCAGGTTCCAGTGCTCGCTTCATTGGTCCTTTCATTTTGCTGGTTTCAAACATTGGGATTCTGCGACTTCCAGCATTCAACCATCTGATCACCCGTGGACCAGTTGAGGGGAATTGGCTGACCAAATCTTAACGTCATCTGGTCTTCTCTTATTGGAAATAGGGACCTATGGTAGCTGGAGTAGGTCACTAAGAATCTTATAATCAAGTCGCAACATTTCCAAGGTTAGCGAGGAAAGATATTCCGAGAAGTGACACTACATACAGAGTACACCTGTACACGACAACATTATACCACAAGACCTCCTTAGATCCTATATGCTTAATTAGCACCACAGTCTCAAGCTGACGGGCCTGAGGTTAGAGTCTTGTATCGACAATAATATCGTAATATTACCATCATACAGTATATCTACAAGATACAAACCAACTATCGCAATACAATCATCATCCAAGGTTGCATTCTTTTGATATGGCTACTGGGCCAGTGCTCCTTATTACACTGTATAGTTATCAATTGATTCTATCTTAATAAAATAATAGATTGTATCAAACCTTGAAAAAGACTCCGGGGCCAGCCATGACGAAGTATTTCCTTTTTTGGGTGCGTTGGAGCCTTGAACGCCACAGGTAGAGTTGCCCATGGTAATGTGATCTCTACATTTTATGATTTAAAATCGACGATATGAGCCCTGGAGTAATTGTGGTTATAAGAATGGATTGAGATTGCAAAGTGCTAATAGCTAGTCATTGATCAATGATATACATCTCAGTTGACAGGAGCCTCCGAGTCGTGGAAAGATCCAAGCCTGAGGAGCTTCTTCGCGTTGTCACGACCAATGGCACGGTAGTTATCAACACCACCAACAGCTTCCTTGATAGCCTTGGCGTCATTGTCCCACCAGCCACAGCCATTTTCAATGGTCTCGTAGGGGTAGTCGACACTGAACAGAATGCGATCGGCGCCAATCTCGTTGACGACATACTTCAGGGTAGCAGTAGAGAAGTGACCACTAGTGGTGATCCAGATGTTCTGCTTGAAGTAGTCATAGATGGTCTTCCTCGCCATGACCCGACCTTCCTCGTCGGCGATGGGGCGCTTCACATCCTCGAACCAGTGGTTGATACGCCAGAAGTCGAAGGGAATGTGCTCACCCTGGTGGCCGATGATGACCTGGGCGGTGGGAAAGCGATCGAAGACTCCATTAGAGATCAGTCCCAGGGTGTGCAGGGAAACACCATTAGCAAAGGACAGAGGGGGTCCGATCAAGTTCTCGCGTTGGGCGTATAGCTTTTCCAGGACGACATCGGCAGGAGCAGCGGGGTGGAGGTACAGGGGGACATCCAGCTCGGTAAGGACCTTCCAGAAATCGTCGTAGGCAGGCTGGTCGTAGTACAGGTAGGTCTCGCCGTTCGGGCCGGCGTGCTGGAAGTCACAAAGGAGAGCACCGTGGAAGCCGAGCTCCTGGACGCAGCGACGCAGTTCCTGGCCAGCTTGCTTGGGGTCGTGCATGGAGAGACAGGCGAAAGCACCCATGCGATCACGGTGGTCCTTGATCTGCTCGGCGGCCCAGTTGTTGGTCTCAAAGGCTGTCTTCTCGGCCAAGGCCTTGTCGGAAATACCCTGGATACCGGGGACGGTCAGGGAGACGATGGTGTAGCCGATGCCGTGGGCGTTGGACAGACGGACACGCTCGTCGTTGATGTCGTGGATCTGGCGCATGTAGCGAGCGCGGTCCCCAGGTGCAATGTACAAGGCAGCTTCGGCTTTGGACTTCTCCTCCTTGCCGGCACGCTCATATGCCTCTTCGAGAACGATCTTGCCCAACATGTTGAGAGTTTGGAGTGAAAAGTAGAAGTTGATTGAGTAGAATGCTTCAGTGATTGCTTGGATGATTCACTATACCTCGGGGGTGCAAAGGCTTTATATACTTGAAATTTGTTTGTAAACCCGGCCCATCGGCATATCTCAGAGTCCAAGACTTGAGGCCATTCCCGGCGATCCCATGGTCAATGTGCGGTCTACATGAACCAACAGAGATCTTGACAGCGACCACGTTCCAATCAGGGCATGAGAAGTGCGAGCCTGCTACAACAAGGTAGGGTAGCTGGATTGAAAAATGATATAATCTGACGTCGAAGCCTGCGTTCAGCCAATGATGAAGCTGTCGGTGCGACGAAGCAGTTACATGGTGGGTCTTGAGATCAACCAGGAAGATCCGGAGATGGCTTGTGACTATCTAGTCCAGAACTTGATAAGCTTTTCCGTATGGACCCAGATATCGTTAACAGGCAAGAAAAGTGACGAAATAATAGGAGGTGCCCGAAAATAACTTGGTGAGAGAAAGCACATCCGAAATTTCGGAACCGGATATGGCGCCAGTTGCCTCATCGGAACATGCCATCTCGCCAACCCCCAGCAACATCGCACCGACTACCTTTCTATTGGCTCTAATATTTCTTCACCGTCATAAATCTATCACCATGCCTCGAATGACACTTGGCCAAAAGTCCAGAATGGGCTGCCGAGAATGCAAGACTCGGAAAGTCAAATGCGATGAGCAACGACCGATATGCGGCGGTTGTTCTAAGTTCAACAAACGTTGCAGCTTTTTGAGAACAACACCATACTTGTGGGACTCTGGGCCATTGGATCAGCAAACAAAACGTGGTAAATCGACCTCTGTTCAAAAGCCGAGAGTAGATGCCGGGCAAGGCTTGTCCAAGCATGCGAATGACAACCCCGGGTATACCTCGGAGGACATGCGTCTTTTACACCACTTCACCTCTTGTACAAGTAAGACTTTGTCAGATGGCTCAGAAGCTCACCAAACATGGGCCACAACGGTCGTTCAGCTTGCATTCACACACCCATTCCTCCTCCAAGGCATTTTAGCCCTTTCTGCTCTTCATATGGCAAGCTTGAAAGCAGACGAAAAGGCAAAATTCTCCATACTTGCTGCCAGTAAACAAGATGCTGCATTGAAAGACTTTCGACGTCAGCTGGATAATATCACACCTCAAAACTGCGATGCTGTCTTCGCATTCTCCTTCCTTGCCCAATACTACATTCCTGCTTCTGCAGGGACCGTCATCAACCCTGCTGCCACATTTATGCACGACAATTTCTTCGATGCAATTGTCGATTGGCTTCGCTTACACCAGGGAACATCTGACATATACAAGCGCAAAGGTCACTGGATTCGGAATGGCCCTGTTGCTCCTCTTCTTTGGAGTGATATCTTAGGCGAGAGATGCCTTTCACCAACACGAAAACCCGACGTCAAAAATATCATGATCCACCAATTCCATGACCTTGTAAGAAGATGGGATACAGATATTGCATGCACAACGAGCGATGCGCACGAGAACAAGATCAATTCTCGGGCGCTAGACATCTTGGTAGAAGCATTCAATTCTATCTCTGAAGATTCCGAGGCAAACACTGATCGGGTGTCTGCCAATGAGCCTCTCGGCAATGGGCTGCCCCCAGACACTGAGTTCACCCCAAGAGTCCAAGGTTCAAATTACCTTAGTCTGTCGCTCGGGTGGCTGTTTGAGATTCCCTTTGGTTTTGTGGAACTTCTAGAGCAACGCCGACCAGCAGCGCTCATCATCTTTGCTTATTTCTCGGTTCTATTTCATAATTCCCCCAAATTTTGGTGGAATGAGCCGATTCCCGCGAAGATTGTAAAAGCAGTCGCTGCAGTACTTCCTCGGGAATACCACAGGTGGATTGAATGGCCAATACGTGAAGTACTAGGTGATTGCTATGCACAAACATGAATAACAGATTAATATCGAGGCTAAATGAGTTCATTCCATAACAATAGCATATCAAAGGATCGAGCTTAGAGAACTGATTTAATATTACCACTTCCACGCCATGTGTTACAAAGACCGAGCTGTGAGTCTCCAAACATGGGATCCTTTTGCGGTTTCGGTACAGACCAGACCTTTTCATAGTCCCCTCCACTTTTCACGAAATCCCATTCGCCCCCATTATAGGCTCCCATCATGGTATATCCAGATAGTTGGATTGCAGCCAACGCTTTCTTGGGATCGTCTGCCTCGATTCCGTGTCCCGTCCCCGGCGTCAAGAGCTTGAACTCAGCTTCTGGCTGAGTATTATACGTTTTGTGCGCCACACCTGCAGGAATTATGAAAACGTCACCTGCCTCGGCGTCCACTTCAATACCACCATCTTCCCAAAAGGACCCATGTGTATTCTTGCTCAAATCGTCCGAGGTGTCGGCAACGCCAAATCGGATTCGTGCAGTTCCCGAAAGGACGGCCATGCACTCATGCGCTCTGGAGTGGTAGTGTGATAACTGTGTTGGCCCATATCGGAAGATCCACTGCACGTTCCATCCATTTTGAGAAAATAGGTCCCAGACCTCGGCCGGATCACAATGAGAGTGGTCGGTCCTTGCTAAGACATTCTTGTAGTGTAGTAGAGGTCTCGGTGAGTTTGGGATGAGATCCGTTGGGAAAAGATGATACTTTCTTACTTCCACCATATTCTGTTGATTGTTGATTCAAGGTGATACTTGCAGGATGAAAGCGGGGTGGTCGTTCAGATATGCCCAAGTGATCGGTACTGGATCCGAGTCGGCATCTGTTCCCGTGGCGGGTTCTGTTACTCAATCTAGAATATCGATATCACAACCTATAGTTACGTGTATACATTATAAATGAGGCGAGAGAGATCCTGGGTATAGAAACATTATTGAAACTCTTTTGACAATTGATGCGATGAAACCAACTTTTTCAATACCAGGCCAAAGTTCAGTATAGTATAGCCATATCGAATCTCGGAGATGAATCAATCCACAATGGAAACAACGTGGCATAATCAATATTGATCTTTGGCGAAGGCTAAAAGCATGGTATGCAGTTCGTAGCAGAGAAAAAAAAAGGCCACTTCTCATGTCGGATGCCCACCTGAGCAGCCATTTATCGTGACATACAAATGCTATCGTGATAGTATAGTTCCCCCGGGCCCGCTGGAATCATGCTTAGTCATCCCGGACCCGGGCACCTGGGACCCATCTGGACACTATCAACAACCTGAGCACCTTCAAAGTCATCCACCGCAACCATGGAGAACGCAGATCCATTTCTTCAAGTCCAAGCGTAAGTCATGCTCTGATACTTGAGCCAACCTCTACTAATTTTTCCCCAGCGACGTGGTTTCAACCCTACAAGCAAGCCGCCCACTATTCTCCTCATACCTCCGCATCCGGTCCCTAGCCAAAAGCCCTTCCAACCCCGAACTAAAGCAAGCGCGCGCCGAACTCGAGAGTACCTTGACAGAACTCACAGCCGATCTCAACGATCTAGTCGAGAGCGTGCGCGCAATCGAACAAGATCCCTATCGCTATGGCCTCGAACTCGAGGAGGTGCAGCGGCGCCGCAAGCTCGTCGACGACACGGGCGATGAGGTCGAGAAGATGCACCAGGAACTACAACAAACCGTCTCCAATTCCGCTCCCGAGGCACTTCCCAATCCTACTGAGTTTGATGCGGCTTTAGAAGAAGAGGAGCGCGGGCGTGGTCGTGGCGGCGACGATTACTATGCTTCTATGGAACAGCAGCGTCAATCTGAGCTCATGCATGAGCAGGATGAGCAGCTGGATGGTGTTTTCCGTACTGTTGGCAACTTGCGGGCGCAGGCTGATGATATGGGGAGGGAGCTGGAGGATCAGGCTGTTATGATCGACGAGGTTGATACGCTGGCTGAACGAGTAGGGGGCAAGTTGGCGAATGGCATGTCGCGCATTAAACATATTGTGCGCAAGAACGAAGGTATGATCTCTACATGCATACATAGGCGCACTTCTTTCTCTCTGGATGACATGGAACCTTGTGACATTAAAGGTTCAAGCTAACTTTTTGCAAATAGATACATGGTCCTCATTTTGCATCGCGACTCTCATTTTCGTCCTCGTCTTATTATTAATCCTCCTCATTGCACTGTGATAATACAAGAAAACAGGGGTTAGGAAAAGCAAAGTACATCAAAGGGAGGGGGGGGGGGGTTCATGGCGTTTCGGGTGCAATGGTTTAGTTGCGAGCCTTCTTGCGCGGGCGCGACTCACTTTCTTCGTCCTCGTCCATCTCGTCCAACTCATCCATCTCGAGATCCATGTCTTCGAGCTCGGCGCCGGCCTGGAAAGATGAAACTGTGGGGCATCATCGTTAGCAGTGGTCACGCTGTACGTCATCGTCTCTTCTTACCGTAGTAGTTGAGCGCATCGGCCCAGAGATCCTCGGCAATGGCAACGGCGAGGTCATCACCGTCGGGGAAGATCTCGGCATCCTCAAGACCATCTTCCTCCTCGTCCTCGTCATCAGATTCCTCAGCGCCCTCGCCCTCGCTGATGTCCTCACCCTTCTGAACCTTGGCCCAGCGGGCTTCGATCTCCTTGGCGGACTCCTTGGACTTGGCGGCAGAGACGTCACGGCCGCGGTAACCGAAGAAGCCGAAGAAGCTCATGCCGTTAGGGCTGGGCTCATCATCCTCCTCATCGGCGGCATCAGCCTCAGCATCGGCCTCCTCAACCTTCTGCACGAGAGTAGCGTACTCGGGGAGCTTGGTGCGGTCACCACCCTTCTTCTTTTCGGCCTCAGCGAGGTCACAGGCAGCGTCCAAAAGACCCTTGGTCAGATCGGCATCCTTCTTCCAGTTAATGCGGACGGGCTCGGAGACGAGACCCTCCCAAGTGCGGGTACGGCCAGACTTGGACTTGGAGATCTCCTGGCGCCAGTAGAACTCCTTGACGAGCTTGTCGTTGGTGAAGAAGGGGTTCTCCTCGCCGGTCTTGAACTCGAAAGTGAAACGCAAGCTGCGGGGCTCGCCGTTACCCTGGGCGTCAAGCTCGAAGCGCTCGACGGTCAGGTTCTTGAGGCTCTCGCCGAGGACGGCGGCGTCGCTGGGCAGAATGTACTCGTCGATCTCGGGGGGAGCGCTGGCGAAGACGCGCATCCAGAACTCAGACTGCACCTCGGGCATGTTGATGATATCGCTGCGCTTGGCGATGAGAGGGGCCATGAGCTTGTGGGTGCTGCGCACTATGTAAATATTAGCAAATGCAACAGCAAATTTTCCATCGGGATGAAGATCACTACGTACGCTGCTCGACCTCGGCGCGAGAGAACTGCTCCTCAAGGACAGCAATCTGCTTCATGGCGACCTCAGGGATCTCGGGGAACTCGATGCGGTCCATGAGGGATTGATCGTTAGACATGGTGAATCGTGAGGGTATCGTAAAAATTCAAAGGGGATTTTTTGCAGATGTGAAGAAGTGAAAAGCAAAGGAGGGAGGGGTGGGAAGTAAATGGAAAATAAATGGGAAGCGGGACAGAAAAAAAAAAAAAAACTGAACTATGCGCTCATAGGGACAGGAGCTCTAGCTACCTGAGGATACCTGATGGTACCTTGGGTACCATGGTACTTGCGGTTCCACCCAAGTACCTCTGTGTACCCAAGAGTACAAAGTATGGAAATAGTGGGGGTTACGGCCTGAGGCTGCTCGTACAAACATTAGAAAACTCTGACGCTGATCTCGGTGGATCACTGTAAGCAGTGAACAGTAACTGTGAAAGAGAGCCCTGTACACCGTTGCCTAGTATATGAGCAGAAGATGATATAGGAGTATGTATCATTCAAAATTGCCTCAAGTGAATCATTCTAGTACTGTAAGTATCCAAGACCAAGCTTGGTCTACTCTGTGTACTACTTGTAGTAGCCCTGGAGGTGTATACAAAGTAGAGTGTTTCCTAGGAAACCGAATTTTTTTAAAAAGTCTAGAAACAGCTGCTCCAGATGCACCTGGGCAGTGTCGAGTTATATCAGTCGTTATATGCACAACTCTGAAAACTAGCAGGGATGTCTACAATTGCATTGTGCATTGTCTACTAAGAACGAGAGCCACACGTCACTGTTCACATCGTACACCCCCTCTTTCGGGCAGCATACGGTGGACGGTGATTTGTTACATGACTCGGCTAGATATGAGCGGTCTGCGCGCAGTTGAACGCACGGGACCTGCAGCAGACCGCGGAGTCGGAGAGATAGAGACAATTAGTAGGCAGGAAATGCAGGAAGTAAAAGCGAATTCGTAAATCTGAGCACATAATCTCGTGGCGGTCACCAGAGTCGGGATATCTTATTTCATATATTTTTTTTCTCCTTTTCGAAGCTTGGGGTTGGTCGAACCAGAAAGCAGAAAGAAAAAAGAAAAGACAATAAAAGCAAAGAGCAAAGCAGAGAAAGCAAACAACTTTTTTTTGAAGGGGACTCCGATCAGATATCGAATCGAATCAGTCCATGAACCATCCTCGTTCAATGTAGCATCTTCCGATTAAGAACCGTCAATTCATGAAAGTTCATATATCCCATGCCCGTTCGCCAAGAATGCAATGATTAGAACAAGAAAAGCAAAGATAGCGAGCAAATGAAAAAAAAAAAAGGGCCCGGCGAGGACCATGCACAGAACACATCACCATGCATGTCTCTGCCAGGCCGTGATAAGAAAGTAAAAGAGAAAAAAGGCGGTGTCGAGCCAAGACCGGGGGGCCCTCAAAGCATCCAATCCAGTCCGTTCGCCTCCTCTTCCACGGGGAACACTTCCCGCGCATACTCCTCCATATCACGCCAGCCCTGCCATAGATGCCGGGCCTCGTCTGTCACGCGCAGAGAGATAACGCCGCCTGGCCCTTGCATCATACCGGCACCGGCACCCTTTCCACCGAAGGGACCGAGGCCCTTGGGTGAGCCGGCGGCTGGCTGTGAGAACTCCGGCTGAGGGAAGTAGGGGGCGTCACATCGACCGAACAGCTCTTCCAGCGCCTCGAGCTGTTCCCGATATCCAGGTGGAATGTTGACCTTGATTTCGATCTTGGGGACGCAGACGTACTGGCAGGGCCGATCCAAGGCGCGCGAGAACGCAGCACACACCTGGATCGGGGAGAGTGTTTCGAAAGTGAGGGCGATACTGCGGGGATCGCGTTAGCAGTCATGATCGTCATCGAATAATATGACCCGGATAATTTTTCCGCGATCTGCGATATAGAAGATGACTTACCGGTGGCCGTTCCACCGCTTGGGACCGTCCTTGAAGATCTGGAGCAGGGTAGGGCCGACGTCGTGCTCGACGTCGAGCCAGGGCAGCGGGATATGCGGGTCGAAGGGCGCGCGCCATTCGAAGCTTCCGTCTGCGAGCAGCTCCATCTGGAAGAGCGGGTAGGGCAAGCTGGTGAAGTTATTGCTGTAGATGCCGGCGTAGACGAAAGTGGAGGGCATGTTGAGCTGGCGGATATAGTTCTCGACTGTGAATTTGGGCGCCCACTGCGGGGGCGCGGGCCAATTCCCGTGCACGGAGTGATCGGGCATACTGCTGTAGATGTAGTGTTGGACGGTGCCGGCGCGCTTGGCGGCGTCTGCGAGATCGCGGCCGATAGCGACCTCGTCGCCGGACTGGGAGGTGGTGTTAATGAAGGCCAGCTGGGCGCCCTTGAAGAGCTCGTCCATTAGGGCGATATTGCCGAGGAGGGGACCCTGGAGGAGGGTGACATTTGGGAGTTGTTGCAGCTCTGGGGCGATGATGCCCTTGAGGGTGTGAATCTGGGCGCGGACCGAGTAGCCGACGGCGGACGCGACGCGGATGAGAGAGGCCGCTTGTCGGCCTGTCCCGTTGACCACGGCGATGGTCTTCTGCGGTTGTGTCATCCGGGTGGATGGGGGAGGGAGGAGGGAAGGGAGCAAAAGGGTAGTGGGCAGAGAGCAAGTATGGAGCAGGGTTCCCTATCAGATTGCGAGGGAACAAGGCCAGATAAAAAGAAGAAAATCCGGAGTAAGCCTTGGCGAGAAGGTTGGTGGGGTACCTTGGGAGGGGAGCAAAGTGGTATGTAACGAGAACCCGCCGATGTTATGCGATTGAAACAGTCATCTGCGATCTGCAGAGAGTATTGTATAGTGTATAGCGCAATACTTGTAGGGCAATAGTGTAAGAGGAAAGAGGAAACCCTTGAAAGGCCGGTGAAAATTGCAAACGCGGAGAGGATAAGATAAGAAGGTTATATAGGAAGCCTTTCTATACTTGCCAATGGCCGAATACTACTCTAATGTAATCCTGCAACTATAACTATCCATGGATATCTTACATGATATTGTCCTACTGATACGTGATTCTATTTTTTTTTTTTTTCTTCTTTACTCCAATTCAATGACACCATCGAAGCCGACAGAAAGGAAAGAAGAAAAAAAAAAAAAGGCCTCATCGTGCGGTCTCGTCCACCGAATTTTACGTAAATCGGCATCCGCTCGGCACCAAAGTGGGAAGATCCTTCCGGCCTTGGCTGCGATGAGTTTATTGCCGGGCTCTGCTACTCGTATGTGCTACATCGAATCGAGCTTGGATATTTTGGTATATTCTATGCATTCTACCTTATCCTATACCATCATATACATATGTATCCATTGCTTATGACTCTCATTTTCCCTTATCTGTCACTGCCAAGCTCCGGGAAGCATTCCGAGGTCACCAGATTGACCAAATACTCCGTATAACACACAAATCGCGCAGGCGACTCCCGTCCAACAATTTGCCAGGGGTAGGCTCACGTGGTCCATAGCTGCTCCAGGATGTGGGCTCCCTGCCGTCCAATCGCCGCGCCGGGGGGGGGCTTACTCGTAGTTGACGTGCTCTGTGCAAATGGCTATCTCATCCGGTTACCTACTTGCAGATACTTTACTACTTTACTACTTTACTACTTACTCGATATACCTGGCCTATACCATCACCTCTAGCTGCCAGCTGTCTGCGGAATAGCCTTTCGGCGATAGCACTAGGACCTAACGAGGTACCTGACCCCGCAATGGCCATTCTATAGTCTTTGCTCAGTACTCCGTAGTGTATTTTATTATTTTATTATTCTGACTGTCTTATTAAATTCACTGTAGTATTGTATGACTTTGTATGATTTTGTATGATTTTGTATGTATTATTTTTTTTGTTGAACAGTGGGTCACAACAGGTCCAAGCATCTACAAGTATCGGAAGTGCCCGTTTGCACTTGGCAATTGTAACGAAATTACAAGCTTAGTGACACTAGGTAGCGACTAGGTCAACCCCAGGAAAATAAACGGACAAATGGCCTTATCTTCCCCCACTTAGCGTCCACCTTAGGGGCTTGGATCTCATTGCGATCTCCGCGGATGCCCTGTTGTATTGCGTTCACCTGGCAGGCGTGATCATTCCCTAAAAGGATGGTGCAAGAATGGACCCGTGATGACTCTATACTCCTATATCGCTATGTGGTTATATCTCTGTAGTACCTAGGTAATATCTAATATCTCTGCCCCGTCGCTCTTTCTCTATACGCCACTTTAGCTCCCAGTCGTGTCAGGCCTCGGGCCCGTAGCTTCCCAAAATAACCACGTACATTTCTTGTTTTTTTTTTCTCGTTGTTTTAGGAAGGCGCTGACCCTGTCGCCATCCGATTTCGTCTCGCATCCCATTCCCATTCCTCGTCCATCTCACGCTGGCTAATCTCTTTCGGCCCAACCCCCGCCATCCCCCAAACAAACGGCCGGTGACGCGCTAGCAGCTCCGCCGCCGGTCGCTCGTCAGAGTGCAGGTGAGCACCGGACTTCCGGAGGAGAAGCGTGTGCTCCGAGAGGCCTGCGTTGGCGGCGAGGAAGAGCGGGGTGCGCCCGGCACGGTTGCGGAGGTGCACGGAGCCGCCCTGCGAGAGGAGGAAATGAAGAATCTGAATCGCGGGGGAGGTGGCGGCCAGGTGCTGCGAGGGTTAGATCCGCCCGAGGTAAAGTGGGGGAGACGAGAGATAAGGGGGAGTTGCTTACAATAGGGGTGTTGCCGGAGTAATCGGCGTCGTTCAGGAGCCAGTGGTGTTCGGTTTTGGTGATGGCTTGGACCTTTTCGAGGTCGCCGTGGGCAATCGCATAGCTCATCGAGGTGAGGGTCTGGATGCGCTCGGGCAGCGCCCCGTCCGGGTGGCGGAAGATAGGCAGGGACGACTCGGTGAGCTCGCCTCGGATGGAGACCGACATGCGCTTGGCAATGGATTCTGGGGTAGAATCCGGAAGAGCGAGAAGATAGGCAAGCTTGGTCAATGCGCCCTCGGTGGTCATGTCGAGGCCGGCAACCACACCGGCTCGGGACAGACTCATGCCCGTGGCATAGACCGGGCTTACGCTGCCAGTGAGACCTAATTGGATTAGTGGGTGGTTTGTGAAAATCGGTCGAAGGACTTACATTGTGTGATGTTGACAATGACGATGCCGCGGCTGATCGCGCTCGCCAAAACGTTGATCATGGCGTTATCTTGACCGGACGGGGCATTGCCTGCACCAAAGGTCTCCAGGATCAGTCCGCGCAACCCGTCCAGCTTCAGCACGGCGTCCACCATCTCCGGCTTGATACCGGGGAAGATGCGCAGACACGCGACGTGAGTGGTATCCAAGTTGGTCTGGATACTGAAGTGCTCCAGACTGGTAGGGCGATGTACCATATCCCAATTCACATTAGTTCGCATCGAAGTGGTAACCGCCAAGGGAGGGCAGTTGGGCGCATCGAATGCGGCGAAGTCACTCGCCGCAACCTTGGTAGTGCGGTTGCCTCTGAAGAGTCGGTTGTTGAAATACAGACACACCTCTGGAATCATGAAGTGGCCCGCGACGACCAGCGACCCGAGCAGGTTGTCCGTGGCGTCATTCTGCAGCTCCAGCATTGGCGCCTGGGAGCCAGTCAAAACGACCGGCTTACCCAGGTTCTGCAGCATGAAACTCAGCGCAGAACAGGTGTACGCCAGACTGTCCGTTCCGTGAAGGATGACGAAGCCGTCGAAAAGCGTGTAGTTGCGCTCCACGGTCTCGGCGATCTGCGCCCAACCCTTTGCATCGATAGAACTGCTGTCAAGCAGCTCCTCAAACTCATAGACGGTGTACCGCACCCGGCGGCCGTAAGCTGTCATCGGTGTTCGCAGACTGGGGTGCTCCGTCAGGTCACCCGCCGCATTCACCACCACCTCCATCGGTGTAGGCGTAGATGCATCATTGAAGGTGGGGACCCGCGCCATACACTTCTCCTGGAAGCCACGGGCAGGAATGAAGCCTGAAGGCGATGGCTGCATGCAAATTGTGCCGCCTGTCATGATGATCAGGACGCGCGATTCCAGGATAACCTCTTCGGGCTTCCCCTCCGCTCCCTCGGGGATAGTGGGAGGAATCATGTTGCTAGCCTGGGGGTTGAGGCTGGCGGAGAGCATGATGCGATTATACGGTTATCGCCGTCGCACGCTGTAGTATGCTGTAGTATGCTGTATTTTGATTGATGTCAATTATCAAGGCATTAATTCGTCATTCGTGTCCCACGATAATAACGCGGACTGCGGGGGGTGTGGATGGGGAAAAAGAAGGTTAAAAAGATGTTACAAATGGAATCCAGAAAAAAAAAGAGTCTAAAAGAGCCCACGATCAGCGTCGATCATGATTGACTCTTTTGGCCGAAGTGGGAGAAGAACTCCAAATTGACCCCCGATCGCATTACGTACGCCGCCTGTCATTGGTCAATGGCTCACATTTAAGACACTGCCCACAGGCGATCTCGGAGTATATCAACTGCACTTATTACTACTCGTATCTTTCTCAAGATGTAATTCATCTCTGTTTGCTCAATTAGCTACGTGATTCCATGCTCCCGAGTCATGTCTTGAAATTGCTGATAAATGTCATTGGGTATATTCTATATCCGTTTCTATACAACGCCTTCAAATGCCAAGATACGCCTCAAATGCAAAATATTACTGGGAAACCTCAATCTTCTCCTCGGTCGCTTGATCACGCTTGAATGAGTGCTTGCCACGAGCAAACCAATCCACAAGCATGATGAAAACCACCACGCCGTACACAGCGGAAACGTAATTCATATCTGATTATGTTAGAATGGAGACGATAAGACGATAGAGACGAAGACTTACTTCCGGTGTGAACGGGCATAGTCGAGGGGAAAGAGTACATGACAATACAGAAGATCGTCCAAGTGATAGTAACGATATTAGCCGCCATGCCCAACTTGCCGAGCCAAAAGGGGCCATGGTGAATGTTGTTGCGGCCCCGGTACCACAGACACAGAATAGGAATCGAGTATGAGACATACAGCAGCGAGATACAGGCCGTCATCATACTGTTAAAGGCAGTGGTTGAACCGAGGTAAAGCAGGCCAAGAAGACCAACGATGAAACAGCTGACCGAGTGCGCATACAGCGGCACATTCAAAGTGTGGTTCACGCGCGACAACCACTGGTGGCCGGGCATTCCGCGATCACGAGCAAAGGCCCAAGCAAGGCGTGATTGCCAGGTGTGGCATGCGATCTGGCAACCCATGCCCGTGACCAGGAGGAGGGTTTCGAGGACGATGGCACCGGCCTTGTTGTCCAGTGCCTGATAGTACAGTTGCAAGATGGGGACACCGGTGGATGTGTTGATCAACTCGTCCAGATCCTTGATGCCGAAGAACATGGCAATACAGTAGGTCCAAGAAGTGACGAAGCCGATGCCCACGGTGGCCATGATGGCGATGGGGATGTTTCTCTCGGGGTTAGGGACTTCCTCTGCCAGATGCGTGGCAGAGTCCAGACAGGCGAAGATCCAGTTCGGATTAATCAGACCGACGATGAAGGCCATGCCGTCGGACTCCCAGCCAGTGGAGTTGACGAAGTGGCCGAAGACATAGCTGGCGCTCGCACGGGGGCTCGCACAGGCCGGGATGGTGACCAAAATGATCAAAAAGGAGGCAAGCGAGATGTACAGGGTACACTTGGCGACGAGAGGAAGGATCTTCCCCACGCAGTTGAAGAAAAAGCAGAATAAGTTGATCAACTGGTATGCCAGGACGACGTGCCACGGCTCGATAACACTAGTAGAGTCAGCATACGAGGGAGCAGAGGTGAAAAGATTCAAGCATACAAGTCGGGGTGGCCCATTTGCCACATGCCAACAGCAGCCTGACCGAGACCGAGCACGACACTGGAGCAAGCAAAGATTGCTCCGGCATAGCCAAACCAGCCACTGCAGTAAGAAGCAAAGTGAGCGTATTTGCGGGGCGCCAATTCAAAGGCCCAGAAGTACTGTCCACCGGCATTGGGCATGGCACTGGCCAGCTCAGAGAGCGAAGCACCGACACCGAGAGAGATGAAGGTAATCCACAAGAGGCCATAGATGATCAACACAGTACCACCCGAGTTGATGCCTGTGATCATAGAGGCAGAGATACCGAACCAGGAGTTTGACATGCAGAAGGCAATACCAACCAGCGAGAGGATGCTAAAATTGCGGTTCAAGTCCTGGGTATAACCCATCTCGGCGAGACGAGCGGCATCAGAGTCAGACTCATCGGCGCGAGAACCACTACTCGAGGCAAGTTTCACGCTGGCGGTCTTTTCGAGATCGAATCCACCCATTACGTCGGAAGTCCTGGATTTGGGTTGCAAGGGATTGGTGCTCTGGAGAAGTCAAGATCGAGAAGATGCTTAGGCTTGTTGCATAGGGAGATCGAGTATTGGTGCTGTGGAAGTAATGGCGCTGCGGGTGTCGAGATGTCGAGATGTCAAGATTGCTGCTTGGGTATCAAGATGTCGCTTGGGATAATTGAGAATCGTACACAGCGTACAGTGTAAGACTACAGAATTGAATCTGTGAATTAATCTGTTATTCTGCAAAGTATCAACAATCGAAGCTCCCGAGATCGCGGCGGAGAGGCTGAAGGAACGTATGAAGTATAAAAACCGGCCAACCGGCAAATATGGAATGCTTGGCCTATTTAACGCCGGAAGATCGCTTTCAATTTTCATCGCTGTTATGAAAGAATCCACCGCAAATATCATTGAGCCGTTGAAGTGGATTTTATCTCTTGTCTTTGACTGGCCCAGAGATAACTTCGGTTTTAACGACGGCCTAACGCGCGGGCTCTCGGTGAAGGCCCCAGTGTTTTTTTCCCTCTCTTTTTCTCGATTTGTCTCGATTTGTCTCGATTTCTCGGAAGCAACCCGAATCGCTTTGGATTGAGACTTGCGACTTTGGTCTAAATGCCGCACACTAAATGATCTACGAGTAAATCGCCCCCAGACCGGACCGGTCCACACGTGAAGATTTTCATTCAATTGATATCACTTTTCAAAAGACAGGTTTGATATCATCTTCTGAATCATTGCTACGGGGAATCTCATAGCCCCCAGTTCATGCTATGAGATTTTTGCGTGACATACGTCTTCAAACTCCGCGAAAACTCTACAGTGGAGCATTCTAAGACGGGAATAATACCCGCTGCACAATGTCTCTAGCCCTGCATCCAGATTGTCGTTTTTACCCTAAGTCTCACCGAGGCAGATTTATTGGACGCCTTGCCCGGTGAAACTGAATCGAAACATTGTAGTAGAGAGTAGGGTCAAGTAGCGCCCGCCACAGATCGCCATGGCGCAGTTTGCTTCTTGAGCCCACATCGAGCCCCTGAGGCATCCGCGAACACTAGTCCACCCGTTCACCCTGCTTTGGGCTTCTTACCTTCTGGAAGAAGTAAGCTGGACCGTGAGTAGTTTTAGGCAATTGAACTCAAAAAATGGCTACTGTCAGGGAATTCCTTGCCCTGCTGATCGTTCATCTTATAGGAAGGTTGTCGAGCCGCATACTGCCTCAGGGGCGACTTGGGAATCAATGAATCGAAATTAGCACTTAGCCAACTCGCCATTGCAGCGAATTCTAGGGCTGGAATGAAAAGGAAAATCAACCATCTATTCCTTGTAGCATTGAATCACTTGAACAAAGCCATTATTGGGTTTAATTGTGCGGAGTGGGTGATTTTTATTATACTCTATCGTACAAAGCTTTCATCGAATAAACAAACCCCCGACCTTACCAGGAAGGATTAAACTGGGACAAGTCCTCCTCTAACAGACCCATCATATATTGATTTCCCCAGAACCAATTCCCCAACTGTGCAGCCCCGGGGTCCTGCGATTCGGCCGGGAACCCAGGGGTAGGCTGCGCCGGGTCCGAAGCATGCACAGGGGCACCAGGCTGGAATCCCATGGGATTATTACCCATGGAGTTATTAGGCAGTCCGAGCGCGCCGAGATAGGCATCGAACTCCTGACCAACCTGCACGAAATTCTCCGCGTCTGTCTGGGGTCGAGTGTTGGCTTCGAAGTATAAGCGGGCGACGGTCCCAAGGACGGAACAGAGGGTGTGGAGCCGCTCAATGGATTGGGAGAAAGAGCTGAGAGGTTGGAGGGAGGCAATGAATTCTTCCAGGCGTGCTAGATCCTCTCGGTTGGAGGTTGTGATCACATTGCAGAATATGACGATGAACGGAACAAAGGGAGATAAGAGAATGGCCCTGTGTTGTTAGCTGTTTTGCTTGTCGGGGAGATTTCGAGTGTTATCTCACCAGTGCATGTAGGAAGTTTTCATAAAGTCATCAGTCTCGTTTAGCAGAGTGCCGCACTGTCGGTGGACTTCCAGTGCTTCGCGGGCTGTCTCAATGCATTCGGGAATGAAGGTGGCACCCGACTCCGGTGAGGCGGGGATTGCTCGGTATATCAGTGTGAGAATCGAGAGCCTGCTAACCTTGTCGGTAGTGAGGTATATGAGGTCTATTTCCGAGGTGTGCAAATTTGATGACATGAAGTCCTGCATCCATGTCAGCACGCTGGATCAAACTTGGGGCGAAACCTACATCAAATGGCTCTATGACGCTCGATTTCATCTCAGCGGCCAGTTGTTTTGCGTGTGCAACTCGATGGTCCCCGGGCTGTTGAAGTGCTTCTGGGCTGTAGAGGTACTGGTAGACTTTACTTTGAATTATAGCCGATTTCGTCCACAGCACGCAAACGAGACCCCATGGCTCGGGCACAGCAAGTGTATCGGCAGGCGGCAGCGGCAGGCTGATGTCGTAATTTTGGATTGGACAAGCACGTCCCAAACGCAACGTCATCATGTTCAATATGGTGTAAACCGACCAAAAAACAAGCTGCTTTTGGCGCTGAACAACTAAGGGCTCATGCTCCATTGAGCTCAGGCGATGATACCCCAGCGTCTGGCACAGATGCATAGCTGTAGATGCGAGGTTCCAGCCAACTGATGGCTTTGAGATTTCAAGCGCATGCATGGCCTGGAATTGAGTGAGCGAGAGCCCTGGGTTGGGATGGAAATTCAAACAGAACTTACTCCTACGGCTAGTGCCAGTATCGATTCCTGAGTAGCTGGCATCAAGATATTGAGGCTTGCAAGCGCAGCCTCGAGATTATCGCGGCAAATATCAATGTGGTCCTGGCATTCCTCCCCAAAAGAGCCACCGCTTTTGGTTACGACCAGCTCGAAGAAGATGCTATACAGACAGAAATTAGTTATGATGAATGCCGCATCCGAGAAGTCTTCTGTGCAGAAGTATACTTCACGACATTTCTCGATGAAATAATCTACTCCGAGGAAGGGCATATAACCGCCGAAACACGACGTTGGATGCTCTAGATAATTAGCTCGGTGAAAATAAGTTATACTGGTGAAGCAAACCTTTGATATGCCTTAGAACGCGTAATACCAGCTGCAAAGGCGGCATTTCGAGGTCACGGATATCACACTTGACTCCCATCCGGGCAGTTTTGGCCCTCAGTTGAGCCCCCTGCAGATCAGCTTCTCGTCGCTGGTTCTGGATTCCGACAATCTGCTTCAGTGAAGAAAGAGCCGCGTTAATCTTTGGGCTGGACAGCACCTGCGGCGAGCTTTTGGAGACTGCTGATTCCAAGAAAGCGCTTGCATAGGCCCCATGCGCGCTGAGAGAAGAGCTGCCTTCGAATCCGGAGCTTGAGTCATGTTGTTCAATCGTGGGATTCGTTCTATAAAATGGGCTCTTGGGCTTGGCGGGGTTCCGCTTTGATGGCGGCTGAGATGGAGTTGAATTTGGCGAGGGATGGAACTGCGGAGTCAAATGCGACGCAGACGCAGGCTTTGAAGCCGATGTATTATGCGCTAACTCTTGGAGAGTCTTTTCAATGCTTGCCAGACGCTCTTCAATTAGGTCGATTTTTTTCTCACTGCGCCCGAGTCAGTAAAGTAACGGTAATACGTCACCATACGTACTATTGGTTGGAGATGAGGACTCGTCGTCGGGGCTCAGGGGGTTTCTGACCATCCGTAGATCGACAGACGATGCTGGAACTCCGACAGTTTGAACATGGCGTGCGCTTATCGCATCGGATCTGCGAGGGATTAGTATTTTGACGTGGAAATGGTGTCGCGGGCTACCTTTCGAGCTCGGCATTGGTCACACTGTTCTTGTTAGACCCTCCTTTCATGCATCACTGGAGCACATACGGCGCGTCGGACCAACGCAGGGTCGCGTTCATGATCGGATTCCGCGGACTCCATGAAAAGGATGTGATTTACTAAAATCTAGTTCGTCAATTCAAGAAAAAGTTGAGATTGTCGATTGAATTTCGGCTGCCTACGAGATCACGTGTCCGGTAGTACAAAGTGTGTCAATTCCAAATTTTCAAACTATTCAGCATCAAAATATCAATATCTTCGTTACACGTCATGAGCGATAGTGGACATGATCTAACACTGTGCGGCCAGCACACGGGTATAGGTGTATAGTCTATTTCGCCAAGTGGGATGACAAGAGCAGGACCCGAAACAAAGAAGCAATTCTATCTATGCCTTGGGTGATGAAGGGGGATACCAAGCGCCATCACTTAGCCATACGCCTGTCGGTCCGTAGGTACCAGCCTCGGCGCCTCTCAAAAACGCAAAGCGGAAGAACAGATCATCGGGCTCGGCATCCGAGCTCTCGTCGCCCAGCAGAAGTGCCTGCGATGGCTCACTGGCATCCATGCCGCGGGAAACCAGACGAGGATTGGTTTGCAACTCTAAGCCATCGTGACCATGGCGGTGCCAGATAAATTCACCCGCCTTGTCTTCATCCAGATAACCGCGCCAACGTTCAACGTCATTCAAAAGAACGGAGATTCCATCTACCTCTAGGTTGGACATGCGCTCGTGTTCCCATAAAGCGAAAGTGATGTTACCATTGCCGCGGTACGTGTGCTCTGAGTCTGGTAAGGAGATATTGACAGAAGAGCTCGTGACGTTGGGGTAAGTCGCGCCCCACCAGCCACTGACTCCATCTCCGTTGGGCACTTGCTCACCAAGGGCCGCGGGAGTTTCAATGATAGAGGCGAATCCCCATCGGGCAACTCCGTTTATGAAGAGACCCAGTAGCAAGCCCTGGTAGATCAGTGACGGGCGGGTGGGGAACGCAGTTCCGGGCATGAGCAAGATAGCCAAGATATAATGGTGGATTCGCAAGCGAAGACCCGGAAGAGGAAGCAGAATCAAAATGATCACTCCCATGGTGCAGTAAATCTTCAGGTAACGGGGAAGCAATCCTCCCTGGCGAATCTGCCACGCCTGGCTCAGGATAATGGAGAGCACAATGGGGATGACAAAAGCGAGAGCCAGTTTTGCTCCAGGTTGCTTTTGAATGTCCATAGGGGTCAGGCGTTTCAAGGGAATCAAGCGGGCAAAGGTGTAGTTGTTCAATGCTCCGATGAAAAGCGGGGGTAAGAAGAGGAGCATCTTCGAGAGCTGATAAATCGGCGAGCTGATCGGTCGGAGCAGTGGCGCCGCGCAGAACTTATACAGAACGTACACGACAAAAGATGCCGGTAGAAGGCGAGACAGAAGACTGGAGACAAGCTCTGCCAAGAAAGGATCGGAAGGCGGGTCGCCAACAAGCCCTGTATGGCAGAACACCATAAAGAACGAGCTGAAGAAGAGCACAGGCGGCGACGTGCAGAATAGCCAAAGTACGCCGACAGCAGCGGCCGTGATTCCAAGGAGCGTCCAGCGTGGATCAGGCGGACAGCTAGCCTGCGGTGACGACAATTCAAGGAAGCTGAAGGCTTTGGGGAAGGTGGATGGGAAAGCTGCCGACAGAATGCCGTGCTGCTTGACAGACGGGAAAGAATGTGCCGCGCCCTCGAGCTTGACGACGCCGCAGCCGCCGTCGTTCTTGATCGCACCGGCATGGATTGCGGCCTGGCAGACAAAACTGTCGGCGCGGTAGAGATCCGAGTCGGAGCCCGGTTGAGGACCCCCAATCACCAAGCCCTGGTAATTGTAGGTATGGTTTCCCACAGTATGGGGCTCCAGCAATATGGTATCGCGGCAGTTCGCAGGACACCGGAAAGGAATGGTCGAGGACGAGAATGGCCGGCAATCATTTCCATTGATACCACATCCATTATCAAATTCCCTGATCATGTGAGTGCTGGCGTCTTGAACAGAGGGTGAATATCTTACCAGAAGTTTGTAGAGCATGACAATGTCTGAGGCCGGCCATATCCTTCAATGTAACCAGAAGAGCGCGAATGCAACAAGATTAAAAACCAAGGTAGAAACCATGAAGCATAGAGCAATATTAAGAGAAAGGTCTTGTGTTTGCGCTTAGGCAGCAGCCGGTCGAGGTATTGAACCGGCAGTTCCTGGACGCGGGGAAACAGCGGCTTCAATAGCAGGATGTGCGGTGGATCGGGGCCTTTCACCCAATTGGCGGTGGCGCGACCGACCTTTCTGAGAGGCAGCGGCACCCATCCCCAGCGAAATGACTTGGAAGACTCCCGCAACCAGACGGGGAGCGTGCCTGCTTCGACATCGGGTGGTGGTAGGTCCTCGGAAGCTTCGGGATCGACGAGACGATCGTCGTCTTCGATTAACGGAGGAACATAGAGCCGAGTGGCCTCCTCTTGGCCTTCCCCGGGCATGTTGAGACGTTCAGCCGGAAAGTGAAAGTGCTCAGTCGTGACTAGAACGGATATGTCGGTATGATGTCGGTCGGCGGTCGGACGTGCTAGCGGCGATGGGCAGTGGGGATCTCCCGGAATAGCCCAGGAACCAAGAAACGAGTTGTGGTGCCAACTAAATACAGAACGAAAGGACGAAAGGGAAGGGATTCGGAGTAAAGAGAATATATGCGAAAGGAAAGAGAAGAGCAGTAGACCGACTACAGGTGAGATCTGGGGAAACTCCGTCAGGCAGCCAGGCATCCAATCAGCTCTACGCGTGACGATTGTGGCGCCTCCACTGGGAGATCTGGCGATGCTTCTGCTCCTCCGCTACAAACCCCTCGTCTTTTTACAATCCCGATGGAGAAATAAAGAAAAATAATGATTATTCATTGGCTCTGTTTACCATCCTATATCCCTTGGCAGACCCGACCCAGAGTGTTTATCAGCAGCCGTTCCCTAGGAGGTTCACTCCTGGTTGCAAATCAAACCCCTGGGCGTCCTCGCCACTCAGTCCGTCCAAATCCTTCCGCTGCCAGAACGAGCGGAAACCTTCAACCAATCTCTGGGTGAAAGGCGCCACCTCGTCGGCTTCCATGGGGGCAAAGGCCACGCGAATGTATCTGTGAGCCTTCTCGGCGGATATCGGTGTTGGAGCAAACATACTGCCCGGGCCCACGAGACACAGATGGGGGCTCTTGGTCAAATGGACCCAAAGTGCCTTGGAAAGTTGTTCAGGGGGATATTGAGATCGCAAGGGGTGTGTATCGAACAGGATCTCTATCCACGCGAACATGCCACCCATCGGCCAAACAAAGTCATACATTTGGACTCGATCCACTACCTCCCAGGCATCAACATCATCTGTCGATCCATGGAAAAGGTATTTGTTCTCTTCCAAAATCGTGCACATGTCCTGCATGCGCGTTTCATAGCGATCGCGTAAACCTTCCAACCACCGCACCCAGCCGTCCATGTGCCAGCCCGAAGCGACCTGTTTGGACGATTTTGCCGCAGTATCGTCCTGCCCGAAAATCAATTCGGCCACCAATGATTGAACGAAGCCCGACGGCTGTTGCGTAGTCACCTCCGTGATGCGAGTCAGTCGTTCGATAATCGCTGGCTGAGCTGTCACCCAGCCTAGTCGGCTGCCGGGTGCGATGGTCTTGGAGAAGGTGTCCAAGCGCACTACTCGGCCCTCAATGTCGATCGATAGATATGAGGGAACAAGCGAATCCAGGTAAGCGTAGCCTGAGGATTTGCCCTCTGCGTTATAGTTCTTTGTGTAAAGGTTTGGCTCTGAGCATGCGCCCCGGTGATGAACCGTCTTTTGGTAAGCGGAAGGGAACTGCAGGTTCCAATATGGCTCATCCTCAACGATGATCACATCGTATTTCTGGCAGAGAGCGTAGATCTCCTTCCGGCGCTCAATTGAGAGGGTACCGCCAGTGGGGTTTTGACCGGTTCTATCAGCGTCAATCAAAGTGTCTCTTGCATCCCTGTCTGATATACTCACGGAACAGTATACATCACATGAGGCCGTCGCCCCAGGCGGAAGTCCCAGTTCTCCAATACGTCCTGCAGCCCTCCTTTACCGCTGGCAAGCATACCCTGTCCATCCATCACAACGCTAGCCACGTTCAACCCTCGCGGCTGCACCGTTTGGATCGCGTTCATGTATGCAAACTCCTCACACAAAACACCCTCCCTCTGCTGGATCCAATCCCGGTCGGGATTCCATACATTTGTAAAGGCTTCGATGGCCTTTGAAAAGCCATCGGTCGATCCACAAGTCAAGATAACATCCGGTCCACCCGCATAGGGTATGTTGGGGTGCAGATGATCTCGAGTGAACGAGCGCAGGAACGCGTTGAGAGGCGGGTATCCTTCGGCAACACCATACTGGAGCGCAGTCGTCAGGTCGATCTTCCGTCGGACGTCTTTCGTTTTGCTCTCCTTGGGAACAGTAACTCTGCCGGAGGACTTGTCGTTGGATTCCAAGCGCTGGGGTAATGCGACTTTAGCCTCGAGGGTATCGTAGGGAAAATAGGATGGATTTGGCAATCCTAGTAGCGTTAATAATCATATTGGCACGGGTTATTTTTCTATCTTACCTCCAGCAAAATTAGCGATTCCAGGAATCTGAAAGTATTTATAAAAATCCTTGACGCTGCTGGGTTTCTTGTTCTTGGTCGCGTAAGACAAGTGGTGCGACAAATCCAGTGGGTGTGGAGCTGTCATGACGCCGATCCTAACGGCCTTGCAGATGACAGGTGAGGCGGCACTTTAAGGGTGAACAGAAGGTTTTGATCGGGGAATTTATCAATGAGGATTTAATGAGTCTCTAGGAAATGAAGACAATGATTTCAAAGGTGCCCAGTCTCCAGCGGATCCCTCGGTACCCCCCGCGGTGCTTGATAATCAGTGTTCCCCGGTCTCCACCAGGTCTAACTGGATTTTGACTCGGGGATTAGCTTTGTTTGGCTCCTGATTGAGGGAGAACATCCTTATCTGACAGCATTGATCTCAATCATGGCGATTGCATAGCCATGTAGGAGGTGATTGGCTAGATGTTGCTGATTGGTCTCTCAGATGGCGTGAGGATAGCGTGAACAGCTTAACCACTGTTCAGAAGGAGTATTGGGCAATCTTTTGTTGTTGTCAAAATAGATCCATGTGTAGTGCCTTTCAATTAACACCAAATCAACACCAAAAGTAGATCTCTATCTAGTGAGGGCGTCCCAATCCTTTGTCCATATAATAATCCAACAGCCCCTGTAGACGGGTTTTCTTCGGGCTGCTATACTAGCTTTGTTCACTGCCTCTCCGATTGAGAAAGCTGGTCTCACATATCATGGGAACTTTGATGCATTTCGTCCAGCATTCAAGGCAATTTGAACTTAAGTGGCCACCGAGCCACTTTAGCCGAAGCTCCAGAGATACTCGCCTTGATTCATCTTTGTTGCTTGCTGAGGTGAGATTTCACTATCTATGATCCCTGCAACAATCCTTGGCTACGTGATTATCTGAACTTCTCTCAAGGTATAGAAATTTTATCTTGGTACCCTACAACTACACATCATCAGCTAATGATTCTGGCAGGCACATCTTGCCTTTAGATTTGTTAGATCAAAGTTTCATTGACGAGCTCACAAAGAGCCAACCACTGCATAAGAAGAGTTCAATTGAGGTGTGAGAGGGTCTGCAGAGCCCCCAAAAGCTCACTCCACCATTTCTATCGACCCCAGGTCATATGGTGATTACACTGGTCAATTGATGGACAGCCGTGAGTTCAAGATCCAAGTCTCCTGTCACATTCTCCTTTTGTGCAGTCGCTGATACTGACAAAACACAAGCCACATCAGCTATTATTGCCTAGGCATCAAAAGGAATGCAATACGGGGATCCAAAATGTGTTCCTCCCGGACAAGATGAACAGGCAGGAAGGCAGGAACCGCCGACATTTCCCTTACAAAATGCATATGAGGTGTTGTCCAAGTTGCCACCGGTACCGGTCGTCTTTTTGGGTACCGATCTATCTGTTGAGGAAGGAGTGCCGTTTGGGCTCAGGCTGCAGCAGGCTGGCGTGGACTGCCATCATCAAGCCTGAGGGCCAGACTCATGATTTTACTATTCTTGAGCCTATTCGAGTCAGGGCTACTGCCAAGGTACTGGGTTCTTGTTGAACTAGATGCTTTGCGGTTAGGGAACAGTCTCGTGTAATTCATGTATTATGCAGAGATTGGCAAGTTCTTTGATTTGAATATTCATGATCTACACTCCTCCGCATGTTTGATTGATCTACAGCAAAATCTTATTTTACTTTTACGGTGGCCTGTGCAGCTCGAACTTATTTTTTTTTTCCCTTGCTTGACGCAGCCGAGCCTCGAAACGTTAGACGTGTAACCAAACCCATTGGAATATATCTCTTTTTGGCTGCTTTGACCGATAAGACCGAATCGGGCGATTGAGGTGATACGTCATCTCAAGTCCATCACTGCACTCTTCTCTGATCCTAATCAAAAAGATCTTGATCTGGATGTTACACCACATAAGTTTTCACGAGGAAATAGATTTGCAGAGTGCATATATGCTGAAAAAGAGCAGTTGTCTAGTTAAAGCTCCCCATCTCCGCGGGCTCGGGCTCGAGCTCGGGCCCACCCCCGTACATTCAACGAGGGAGCGAATCTGCAGGTGTCTGCATTCGAGCCCTCGGGCGTTACTTTCCAAGTCTGGAATGCCTCGAGGGCTACAAGGATTCACCTGCAAAGTACGTCTCCGTCTACATCTTCAAACAGCGGTCTGAAGATGCGTTCTGGGCATGTTATCTCAGTAACAGGCTAATCTGCTCTGAGAACAGGCAGAGAAGTATGCACATGCACGAGGAAAATGGCCAGATGGCTTAAACTTCTCCGGAATTATCAGCCGTGAATCAAGTATTCTGCTCTGCTCGCTCATGCATGGCTTGCAGATCCCTACGGATATGCCTAGCAGGGATGATCTACTCAATCCATGCAAGCCAAGTCCACGGTTATGGCCCGAGCAGCGATACAAGAGTATTCAAAAATATTTTTGAAATACTTCAGTATGATCGTTTTCTCAAAAGCCGTTGTATTTTCAAGTACTCTAAGAATTTACCAACTTACCTACCTACTGCACAAGCAACCTGGAGCAGGAGGTGAGGTCATCGAGGTCTACGTGTACTTCGGTTAGACAGCAGAGTATCTAGCAGACACCGAGCAAAGGGGGAACAGATATCCCGAATTTGACACTGTCACCTGAGAATTACCTTGCAACTTCAAGGTTTTTCCCCCAACCTTGAAATCACCTTGGAAAACATTGGGACAACGGCCTCTTCACCTCCAGTGCTGAGCACGGCTGTGATCTTTTAGATCTCTCCATTATAGAAACCCCCGGGCTCATTCCCAAGTTGAATTTTTATTTCTCTTTCCAGAGTTCTGGCCATTTTTGGCTTGTGCACACACTATTATTGTTGGACAATGTCCATAATCATGGTTGGATGAATATATATTTTTCTAGGGATAAGTGTCGTCACACCTAAGTAGAGTTATTTGATAGCCATAAGAATGAACTTTCTTAGAAAGAATGAGCACCAAACAAGCTTCTTAGATTGAAATGGGCTTTTAAGTAAGATTGTCAAAGGACGGTAGAATTGCAAGGTCAAAAGGCGATCATCAACATTATGAATTGGGACTAGTTCCAAGGTTCCACTCCCCGCTTCCGCACAGTCTGCCTGAGCCTCAATCTTCAATCTTCAATCTTCAACAAGCCCCCTAGACGACATAATGACCCTCACGGAGAACCAAGACCTCGCCGAAGAAATAGAGGCAGTCAACGCGATCTACGATCCCGACACAGTGACCGTGACCGCGTCCCCGACACACGCGACCAACACTCTGGACCTAGGAAGCTCCCACTCCACCACACATTCCACGGTGGTCACCCTGCAGATCCCCGAACAACAGAACCTCTCATTTAGAATTGGATTTGAGGCCTCCTACCCCGAAACAAGGCCCGCAGTCCTGGGCACAGCATCGACCGGCGCGCGGGGGGAAGGCAAGATCGCAGTCGACGTGTTAGAGGACATTATACAAAGGACATGGCAAAGCGGCGCAGTGTGTCTATTCGACGTCATCAGTGAGGCCGTTGAGGTGTTCCCGGAGTTGAACATCGGAGGAACCCAAGAAGAGGAACCACCAGCGGAAAATGAGCCCGTCGCAACAGCAACGGAGAGCTTTACCACTCTATCTCTACGCGACGCGTTTGGTCTCGACTCACCGCCGGACTGGATCCTGTCGGAGGTCATGACAGAGAAGAAGTCTGTGTTTGTGGGGCGGGTCGCGCGAGTCGACAGTCTAGCGCAGGCGCAGGCATTTTTAGATCATCTCACTGCTACGGACCGGAAGGTTGCTGCTGCGACGCATAACATCAGTGCATGGCGTATACGACAGAAGAAGGCGGGCAGCGATGCCGGCGAGACTATTGTACAAGATTATGATGATGATGGGGAATCTGCCGCTGGCGGTCGACTACTCCATGTGATGCAGTTGATGGATGTGTGGAATGTGGTGGTTGTTGTAACGAGGTGGTTTGGAGGAATCCATCTTGGACCAGCCCGGTTCCGACTGATCAACGATGCAGGCCGTGATGCTCTGGTTAAAGGTGGATTTACGAAGGAGGAACCCGCGAGCTCAGATAAAAAGAAGAAAGGAAAGAAATGAGGGACCTTCGCCGTCCCTGCTTTTCACATGGGAAATCCCCCTGAAGCAACGAATATGAAACAGCCGTTGCAGGACCAGGATGCTTGACCTTCAGGCAGGCATCAATAACGCTAGCACCACGGATACGACCTTCCTCTCGAGTCGCGAATCTAGATATTGCATGATCAGGCACAGGTTCAGACGGACATTCTTTGAAATGACCCGCCAAGGTCATGCCATGATCTCACCAGTCACACCAACCTGTGACCGCGAGCAACACATGTGTCAGAGATTTCAAGGATGTTGGTTTACTAGAGCGCTTCGCCAAGGATCCAGTTATTGTGGATGTGTAGACTTGCAACCAAAGCACCAAACTCTCACAAGCGCTATCACGCAGCAGATACCTCCTTTGGAAAATGCACCACCCGATCGACATCTGGATGACCAGGAACTGAAATGCACTGTCCGAAAATATGGACCACCAACCATCTAAGCTACACTGCTCACAGGCCTAGATAGCCATGGACCCAAGTAGAAGAGGCTGAAACCGGTTTGCAGCATGCGAACTGACAGGATCATGCAGAGTCTGCAATTTCCAAATTCCCACGCACCGAGCAACTCCGACGAGGTCGCGAGTTTGCAAATTTGAGGCCATTTCCACAGTAGACGCTTAGCACGAAATAGTTATGCGCACGCGACGAAGTCCAAGCTATTCGGTGCTTTGATTGCGATCGGAGAGTTGGTGCAATCGAAGCATGGAGAAGCGCTGCGTTCATGCGAACTAGGCCGCACCGCATCCATGGATGGAACAGGCAACGGACGAGTCACAGTGGCTGCAGAAATCTCGATTGGGTTTCGGACATTGCATTTCCCCTGAGATCTGGGATGAGTAAGTGTGATCTGTTGAGTCCCTGAGGGCTCGAGGGTGGTCAATGTGAAACGGATCTAGAAGAGCTTGTGTATTCCGAGAAGTGAACCATGTGCCGACCGATGCAGCCTTTACCTTGTGCAGTCAAGATCCGCAGTGTCAAACGATGACGGTGGATCGCATAGCTAACAGGGTCGATTTCGAAGATCCTGAACCACCGCGTGGGAAATTATCGGGAGTTGATCTCGGCTGCCCTGAGATTCGAAGATCACCCAAACTTGAGTTCGCCTGACAGTTTCCGCAGTTTCCACATGTCCACACTGTCTATGTGGTTGATGTTGCACCAGGCCATTACCGAGATTTGATTAATTAGGCGATCTTGGCGTGCTGTTTCAGAAGATGGAACTCCTGTACCCCACAGGCAAGTGCCGTAATGTCAAATGTGAGGTGTGGCTGACACTCGACAGACTCGTACAATGTTTGGAGTAGCCCAAACGTAAAAGGTAGGTCAGTTGTTGTTTCAGGGAAGCATCGCAAGGGCGCGGGAAGCGGGAATAAGACACATCCACAGTCGTATGTAACCTTGAACTTTTGCAGGTTGAAGGCGAAAACATGACTGATTGGGAGTAGACCCGCCGAGAAGAAATCCAGGCGGCTACAGGCACAGCCAATACCCTTGGAGGTTCAGCGGTCAGAAGAAGAGCGGTTGATGGTGCGACAATCCAGGGGGTTTGCCAGCAGCGGAGGTGCCTTGCGCCCGCTGTGGTTGGCTGCTTGCCAGCCGCCCAGCCCAGCAGAAGATCTTCTGGGGCATCTCTTCCGATCTTCCTACTGGTCTGTCACTTCTACTCTTTATGGCTGCTTATTGGCTATGCCCTGACACTTTGTTCTGCCAATGTTCAGAGATGAAACATCCCAGCTTGCGTCTCCACCCCCTTCCTACAGATCAAAGTCTCTGCTCGCCTCGACGGTGGAGGACGCACAACCTGGCGTGTCTAATTGATTGCCCACGTAGCATCGCTCCATCCAGGGTCCCGAAGGCCCGATCAGCAATGATGTCGTAGAGGCCCGAGAGTATTCCGTTCTCATCTGTAGATATAAAACCCTTGACGCCAATGCTGCTAGTGCTTTTTCTTTTCTTCAAGCCTCTTTTCTTCTTCTCTATTGACTTTGACAGTTTGACAGGCCAGCCCTGCATTACTTTCCCTTTCTTCCATTCTTGGTGGTGATTGTCTGTGTCAATCCCATACATTCCTTCAAAGAACTCATTGTCTAAACAAAGAGGTTGGAAATAAGCTCTCTCTAAGACATTTGTGTCATTCACTCTGCTACAAAGGTATTGTGGTCCTTGATTTCATTCTCATCTTTATTCTTTGAATCGCCATTGTTGAATCTATTGTTGGCCTGTCCCAAGATAGATCAGACAACTGATCGCACTATATCTACTCCGATCAGACCAGCATCTCTGACTATCTACAGCTCTTCCTTCTTTACAATCCCACCAAGGTCCAATCCTTTTTTTTCCATTTTCCGATTCCTTTCGTCTGGTACGAATCGAATCTTTGCATCTTCCTGTCAAGCTCAACTTCAAGAGAAAACACCAAAAGTTCAATCCAACATGATGTTCAAGTCGAACCTCGTGGCTGCGCTCCTCGGAGCCTCCGTGGTCAACGCCCACATGATCATGAGCACCCCGACTCCATATGGCAAGGACAGTCTCAACAACTCGCCGCTGGCGGCTGATGGCAGTGACTTCCCCTGCAAGCAGCGTGACGGTGTCTACGACGCCCCCTCCACCGAAACCATCATCGGCATCGGTGAATCCCACGCCCTCGCCTTCGAAGGCAGCGCCACCCACGGCGGCGGTTCCTGCCAGATCAGTTTGACCGAGGACCTCAAGCCTTCCAAGTCCTCGACCTGGAAGGTGATCAAGTCCTTCGAGGGTGGCTGTCCCGCCAACGTCGAGGGCAATCTGGCCGACGGCACCGTCGACCAGACCCAGTTCAACTTCACGATCCCCGACGGAATTTCCTCTGGCAAGTACACTCTAGCCTGGACCTGGTTCAACCGCATCGGCAACCGCGAAATGTACATGAACTGTGCCCCGATCACTGTCAGTGGAGGCTCTTCCAAGCGCTCTGCGGAGGAACTCGAGAAGCGCGCCGCTAGCTTCCCGCCCATGTTTGTCGCCAACGTCAACGGCTGCACCACCAAGGAGAGCATCGATATCCGCTTCCCTCAGCCTGGTGAGTATGTCGAGTACGACGGAGAACCCTCCAACCTCGCCCCTGAAGGCTCCGAGGCTTGCACCGGTACCGCTACTTTCGGTGGCTCTGGCGATTCCAGCTCCGGATCCAGCTCCAGCTCCAGCTCTGGTTCGGACTCTGGCTCTAGCTCTGAATCCTCCGGTTCGACTGGCTCTTCCTCCGCCGCTGCACAGAACACTCCCGCCGTTGTCGCCTCGTCTACTTTTGCATCTGTCCCAGCCGCAACCGTCTCAAGCATCCCCGACGTTGCCGGACAGGTAGCCTCCAGTTCTGCTCCCCCAGCCCCCGTTGCGACTTCTTCCGGCTCCGGCTCCGGCTCTAGCTCCAACTCCAGCTCTGGTTCAGGTACTTTGTCAGGTGCCTGCACCACCGAGGGCGAGTGGAACTGTGTTAGTGGCACTTCCTTCCAGCGCTGCGCTGGCGGAACTTGGTCCGCCTCTCAGCAGATGGCATCCGGTACTGAATGTGGTGCTGGTCAAAGCAGCGAGCTCACTATCACGGCCACCCGCAAGGCGCGCCACATCTCCAGCATGCGCTTCCGTAAGCGTAACATTGGCTCCAACCATGCTTGAATTGACAATCAATCCGCTGGTTTCGGATATTGACACAATTCTCGTATCGCATGGTGCTGGAGTTGTCTTCTTCACTTCTTCACTTCTTTTTTCACCACTCTTTTCTCATACATTCTTTTCCACCCTTGCTTTTTGGATCGGGGTGGACCTTCTTTTCGGTGCACAATATGTCACTTCATCTGTACATTCAAGAGATTAGTCTAGGAGAATTGGACATCTCGCAGTCTTCAACCAAATATCTTGTTCCTTGTATAGCTTGTTTGTAGTGTAATTTGACCATCGCTGTTAGTAGTCGAAGCATGTTTTTCTTTATCGTAAAGGATCTTTCCTTATGAAGAGCTGAGATCGTCGTCGTCAGGATAAGTCTCATCCCGTCAGTACCCAAATCTTGGTCTGAGCAATGCAGATGTAATCCACGACATTGTGGGCACAGAGGCTTTCTGCTACCATTAAAAAATGCAAATGTATCTTTAGGACTATGCCAAGAGTAACAATGATGTTGATCGTCTCCAAGTGGCAGTAGTAGAAAAGTGTGGCTTGATGTCAACACAGGTCGAAGTGGAGTTGAAACACCCGGACCTCCAGACCCACAACGGATCACGTGAGCCACACATCGGCTAGTCCTAATTAGGGAGTGAACTAGGGCTGGCCCTGCCCCACCGCGCAATTCGATTTCTAACTAAGCGAAAAAATCCACCACAGTCTGAAGCCCCCGACTCGACGAGATTGGATCTTCAACCTCACCTCGACACCGACCAGCAACAATGGCCTCCCGCCCTACTGTCTCGATCGCCACGGCTGAGGGCAAGCCCTCCGGGGCCTCTCACCCCCTTCCCACCGTGTTCTCTGCTCCTATCCGCCCGGATATTGTCCAGTATGGCTCGAAATCGACAAATTTACAATTGGAGGGGAGATGCTGATGGATTTACAGGCAGGTTCACGTTGGTATGGCCAAGAACAAGCGCCAGCCCTACGCCGTGAGCGAGAAGGCTGGTGAGCAGACCTCTGCTGAGTCCTGGGGTACTGGTAAGTGATTTGGCAGATTTTTCGAGATTGAAGGGCCCAGAGAGATTGCGCCAACAACCGCTGCAAAATCTTTGGGTTTCCATCGTCTCACTATGGGATATCGAAATGGGATCTAATCTCAATTGAATAGGTCGTGCTGTCGCCCGTATCCCCCGTGTCTCCGGTGGTGGTACTCACCGCGCCGGTCAGGCTGCCTTCGGTAACCAGTGCCGTTCCGGTCGTATGTTCGCCCCCACCAAGGTCTGGCGCAAGTGGCACCAGAAGGTCAACGTTGGCCAGCGTCGTTTCGCTACCGCCTCCGCTCTGGCTGCTTCTTCTTCCCCCGCTCTGCTCTTCGCTCGCGGTCACCGTGTCGCCAACGTCCCCGAGGTTCCCCTCGTCGTTGACTCCAAGGTCTTCGAGGGCTCTGCCCTGACCAAGACCAAGGCCGCCATTGCCCTCCTCCAGGCTGTTGGTGCCGGTCCCGACCTCGTCAAGGTCCAGAAGTCCCGCAAGATCCGCGCTGGTAAGGGTAAGCTCCGTAACCGCCGCTTCCGCCAGCGCCGCGGTCCCCTCGTTGTCTACAACCCCGAGACCGACGGCAAGGACCTTGTCAAGGCCTTCCGCAACATCCCCGGTGTTGAGACCTCCCCCGTCTTCGCCCTCAACCTCCTCCAGCTCGCCCCCGGTGGTCACCTCGGCCGCTTCATCGTCTGGACCTCTTCCGCCTTCCAGGCCCTTGACCAGGTCTACGGTACCACCACCACCCCCTCGGCTCTCAAGCGGGACTACCTCCTGCCCTCCAACCTGGTGGCCAACGCCGACATCACCCGTCTCATCAACTCCTCCGAAATCCAGTCCGTTCTCCGTGCCCCCAAGGGCGAGGCCCGCACCAAGCGTGTCAACGTCCAGAAGAAGAACCCTCTGCGCAACAAGCAGGTCCTGCTCCGCCTCAACCCCTACGCCGCTGCCTACTCCAAGCAGAAGCTTGGACAGCAGTCCGTCGAGGGTGGCAAGCCCACTGCTCCCGCCGAGTCTTTCCTCAACACTCTCTACGAGAACTAAGCGGGTTTCTTTGCCCCCTGCTATTTTCTTTGTTAGCTGTTGGTTGACAAAATGGTAGTCAGCAAAAATGAATCAATGCCTTTTTTGCAATACCCATGGGTCTTTTTGGAGTAGTAATGTGATCGGTTCTATGTTCTTATAAAGCGTTTGGCTTCCTTGTATCTTGCTGGTAAGTTGTAGATGTAGACTGGATCAAGGTGTCGTTGCTTTTTTTCCCCCAGACAGTCATTGGATGGATAGGTATACATTCACGATTGGTCGTATGGCTACATCAGCCTGCTTCCAACCTTGGAAGGTTCGCCAGCTGTTCTACTGAGCGGTCTGTATGCCAGCTTGGCACCACCTCTTGCGGACTGCAGACAGCTAACGTTGCTTTTCATGAATGGCCGGGATTTTTAACCGCACCAATAGAGTCATACAATTTACACAACATCTGGGTCTGCATACTCCGTACATTGAGGTTGATGTTTGCCCAGGTGCCCAGGTGGTCTTGAGATTTCCAAGGTTGACGGGTAAATTTTCACAATTGCAGGATTGTGCCGGAGCCTCATACGGTAGGGCATTCCCATTCACGGATTAATGCTATAGGTACTCCGTATTCTCTGTTTCCTGGATTGAGGTGACATCTATCACCGTGCCTCTATTCGAGGCTCAATTCAGCAGGCCGACGCATTTTGTCACATGCCACTATACAGCCCCTTGCGCACTACCTAGGCACACACATAACCCACATGAAATTTGCAGTAATTTATGCATACGAGCAGTCTCAAACTCAGCGGAACACGCAGCATATCCCGCGGAGTTCCCGTTAGAATGGGACATGACAGCTCGTCCTGAAGCAGGCGTCTAACGGCTGAGGATCGGGTATTGAGTTTCGGACTCCTGATAGCAGGTGATAAATTAAATTGAACCAAAAAAAAGCATTGCGGGAACACATGTTACCTTGCACGGAGTTCAATTTAATTGACTTTCTCGAGTGCCCCGTTGGTTCCTGGGCACGTTGATACTAAGTGCGCTTCTCGGGATCTTGCATAGGACGCGCAGAGTTTGCACAACTTCCAGGGTTTAGGTTTGCCATGTAGGTACTTATTATAGCGTATACAAGGTAAAAACCAAAGTATATCTGACTCGGATCTCCGTCCAAGCCGATCGTCTAAGCGATGTACTATTTTGGAGGTAGTTCACGGAGATCAGAGAAAAGGCGTGCTCCAGGGCTATACAGAATACGAATTGCCAAGAGCATCGTCAGGGTCCGCTGATATTGGTGGGCACATACGAGACGCCCAGGTGGAGGATGTACGTCAATTTCCTGAATCGTTCAACTGCACGGGTTGTTCACTGCACGGGTCGAGCGCTCTGGAGAGTGAACAAATTCTGAAATGACGTTTGGTCTTACCTTTCGCCCCCATATATGCTGGCATTACCTAAAGTGGTGACATGTTACGACGTTGGGATTACTAGCATATTGTAACATACTGTACATAGTCTAACTTGCAATCTGAATTATGAGGCCCGCTAGTATCAAGCTAAATTGTAATGCGACGTCGATTAAGAACGCTCAATAGCCGAGACCAACGGCCCAGCCCGTACAATTGGAGAGGGTAATTTTTCCACGCCAACAAAATCGTCCACGGGTGGCCGCAGGTGTGAGCGAAAGCGAAGGGTGGGCACGAGAATGCACGAGAACAAGAGCGATAGAGAGCCCAACGGCAAACGTACAACGCAAGGAGGAAGAAGAAGCAGAGAGAAAACGTGCAAAGAGCGGTCTCGGTAGGGTCAACCGAGTGACACTGAGCTGCACGAGTAAGGAGAGACGCACACAACCTTGTATGGACATACATGAACGCCCTCCAACCTTGGAAGAAGTACACCGATGGGTACTCACAGACTCTATTCGCAGATCACAAAGCGGATACAGCTATGTATAGGTATGTCTCACTTCACGCGAATCGGCTCAGGGGCGCGGAACAGAGCGCCTTGCGCTATCGGGAGTCAGACCGGCGCTAGAAGACATGGGATGCAAAACATGTTAATATGCTGCAGTAGCAGAGTTGCAATACATTAGTGTGGGCTATTACGAGGTCCAGGGGACGAGATGAAGTCATTTAACCATCGAGTCATTCAGAGATTAAGCCATTTGAAGGTCCCGGTGGAATGTGATTTATTCTTTCTCTGTCATATCATACCATATGCACTTTAGACCTTGATTTTGATAGAACTCTATTACCTAAATATACGCACAATGTGGATTGTTCTTACACCATGTCTCAACCCGTATTCTCCGTTATTACTGCTAAATTTTTCCTTGGCTCAATTTCTCACTGAGATCTCTCAAGCCCTGGGAAAATTCTCTGCAGAATGCCCCCAATCCCCTCGGTATATGTTCGGAGAAACCGAATCCCGTATCCTTCGTAATTGAGGGTTGGGCTTACATCCTCGGGTGAAAATTCCAGATGGGACGTGGCGGCTCCAAAATGCCGAGTTGGAGTACTGACGGTCAAGTCCCGAAGACCGGGTAACAGAGCAGAAATTACAGTTGGAAAAAAAGAAAAAAAGAAAAAGAAAAAAATAATAATACGAAGCTTCCGTCATTGCGTCTCAGGTGTTCCCTAGAAAAGAAAACGCACAAGGGGCTGAGCCCAATTGGAATGACGATCCCGGGTGACGGCCTGCAGATCAGATCGCCAGGACTCGACACCAAAAAAAAAAGGGAAAAAAAAAGAAATAATGTACAGTAAAATACGTGGTCGACTCCGAAGTGCAGTTGGGGTAAGAGGTCAGGTGAGGATTTTAATCAACGAAGTAAACATTGCACGTTGGACGTTGTAGAAGGGGTTGCCTGCATTGCATTCTCGACGTACATATGTGAAGCTGCATGGCAAACCCGTTTTTTTCCCCCTTGAAATACATATGCTGGGATATCAGATCACCTGATTAAGGAATATAATCTGATTGATCACTTTTTGCATGGTAGAATGGAAATCAAGGAAAAGGGCGAGGTTGTTCCCTGCACTGACACTCAAGGGTCTAATTGAATCTGCAAAGATGTTACTCCGTATTCCATACGACTACCCGTGGTAGATCGCACCTGGGTACTGTATTGTTGCCAAATGAAAATCCCCAAATCTAAATCTAAATCTAAATCCAACCGAATATTCAGGATCACAACCTCTGGCGGTCTCGGCTTTTGTTCTCCATAGAGTAAAGTTATTCGGTAATGGAACGCCAGTATGGAGACCCGAGTGCTTCAATCCGAGGGACCAAAAAGAATTCTACTCCACTTATGGACCGCACGGTCGATCTTCACCAGAGAGGCTATCCAAAAGTGAGATAAGCCCTGCGGCGCCCGAACGCTGAAAGGAGGATTTGCCCGTCTAGGCATCTAATCGCCCGCGCCACTGACCGGCCGAAGGCACTGGAAGGACCCACTATGAGGGTATTCGCGGCCAGGACTCCGAAACAAGCTCAATTTTCTCTGAACTGTTGTACAATGTCCATTACTGTGTACAATCGACACGTGTAGCTCAGACCTTACGTTTCGGTGCTTTCTGCTGTCCGACCCTCACCGGTTCACCCAACGTCGCATGTCTTCACCCAGGTACATGTTCGTGAGTGCAAACCCCGATAGGCCTTTATTGGTGCCGTCAAAAACATCCATGTCTGGGCATGAGATTGGTCATGCTGCAGAAAGTACGAAGTACTGCAGGGTGGATAATTGGCGCCCAAGAGGCCACTGTGTACACACTCTACTCCGTACATAAGGAAAAACCATAGGTTCCGCCATTAATATAAGAATGCAGTAGGCGGGAGTGACCAACGGATGAACTAGGATGATCCTCGGTAGAACCGCGCAGTCCCAATCATACCGATGTTCTATGAAATTTCACATCAAAATCCCCACTTAGATCAACGGTCCAGGTGCAATTGCCGTTATGCTTCTCTCCCAAGACCAGTATTACGCCATTTGAAACATCCGTGATCGGATATGCCAACTTGGAACTTTGACCTTTGCAGACCGAGTGCCGGTATTCGTTTCTAAACCCACTCTAAACAATGGGGCGTTCACCTTCTCTCTAGCCTATCCTCTAAAAAGACCGGGCACTGGCTTCCGAGTGTGGCGTCTCCGGAAGCTGAACGGGAGAAGAATTGGGACTCTGTGGAGTTTAGCCCTCTTTTCTTTCTGCGCTGCACCTCAACGCTGCGAGGTACGATCCGAGAAGAGGAAGGGTTGATTTTCATGTCGATCGGCTAATCCGAGTCCCCAATAGTTAAATTAAATAAATAAATGAAATTTATGCCTAGGGGTGGAAGCATGACCAGCGGTACTTGTGGTAATTTTGATGTACTTTGCAATACATAACTGGAAATACACTCTCTTTTTTGCTTTGGCCCTGTTTTGAAGCTTGAATAACTGCCCCCCCTCCTTTTCTTCTTCCATCAACTCCACGTTATCAAGGAGGTTCGTTGTCTACACTAGAACTGGAACACCCTCGCCCGGGACGTCACAAACATTAGATCCTAAATCCCTGGAGTCTGGAATTCCAAATTCCACATTTCGTCGAATCTCGAATCTGAAATCTGAATCTACGGCGCTACTATTAGTCGTTTTTTAAACCCTAGGGGTGTCACTGACCAGTGATAGGCGGCGCTTCCCTCGAGGCTATTTTGTCCATAATCAAGCTGTGTGCCACCATCGGCTCCAACCTCGATCGTTCCGGTTATCATTATTTGTCGGGGTATTTTTGTTTCATTTCTTTGCTTTTTTTTCCCTGCTCACCAGGCACGGATATCAACCATCCCGTGCCCTGACGCCCAATATCCATCCGGTACTGGGGATCGGAGATCTCGCCCTTTGATCTTCCTTCTCAAGGATCCCCCATAGTCAGCACTGATCATTTTCGGCCTCGTGGGGCTAAACGGTGCTACACGCCGGCCCGGTTCTCCGTGACTGCTTGGGACGCTTGTCAACTCTTTTAAATTCCGATTCGGGTCCTAAGCTCGTGGACGTGGGACTTTCACCGCATATCCCTGGGCTTATACACCAGAGACGGTGCCCGGACCCATCGCGACATGATGAGCTTTTAGGTCATTCTCAGTCCCTTTTCTGTTCGATCTCCCCCGACTATGCGAATGAGCAAGTGGAGTATTCTGAGTGCCGAGATCCCCGTTCGCAAACCGCTGGCAACCTTTGTACAACTTCCGTTCGCCTCGTGATTGTTGCCCGTTATTCGATTTCCGAGCTGAACGTGCAATCTGCTTTCCTTTTCTCTCTGGGCCTTCCTCTAACTAGCGACTCTCAAGTGGAATTGGTATGTGTAAAGCGTCTGCCCTAGAATAGTGGGAGAGAAACCTATTGCTAAGTCGTCTGGTTCGCTTCGATAGGCACGCTTTCACAGCCTGAGCTCTCGCAAACCAGGTTCAACGACCTAGTCAAGTTTCGCCAAAGGAGTGCCGCATCGGATCCAACCTGGGCCTTTTACAGTACACCACCTGAAGGATACGAGGACCCTTCGACAAGCCCTGCCCAAGTTGTCCGGAGTCTGTTATGTAGACAGATCGAATTACCTTGCTTTCGACAACCCTTCTTGAATCCACCATGTCAGGCCCAGGCCCAGGCTCAAGCTATTACATTGGACCCTTCGGTCGTATGTTACCCACCAGAGACGGTCCTTCCTCGGAGCAGCAACCCGAGCATTCAGCTAATTTGCCAGATCACGAGGACTCTCCGTATCAGCTTCCACCCCCGCGTGTTCCGGCCAGTTTACAATTTGGAACCGATTTGTCTTTGAGGACTGAACACCCCGATGGCAAAGACCCTGGATCGCAGAAGCCCGAGCAACTTCCATCATTGAGCCAAATCTTCACCACCGAAGCGCCTTCCAGTTCGCACTCTCAGGCATACGCCGCTCTGACACCGACCAACGAGCGCCGTGACTCGGCATACAACTTCTCCCATCATGACTCGAGACTTTCCGCCATGCACGATAGAGCAAAGGGTCTCTCTGAATCGCTCCCACAATCCCACAAAGCCGGTCTGCCTCCGTTGTCCCAGGTGGCCTTACAAAGTCATAGAGACTTGCCCCAGCATACGCCCACGAGGAGCGATCCATCCACTGCAGTCTTTCCGCATGCTCCGGTGCCCTACAGCAATCCATCTCTCCACGATCTAACAACTGGCGGAGAGTCTTCTGATGGCTCGAATAGGCCAGGGAAGACGCCTGTTAGACCTGCTGTGATAGATGAGCGAGTAATCGAGGGGGAAGGGCTATGCTTTATCTACGCTGACGGATCATATTGCCCACAAACCATCGATGGAACACCCGTGAATGCCAATTGGGGCGTCACCAAAGCCGGCAGACCCAGAAAGCGACTTGCACTTGCATGCTTGACGTGCCGAGAGAAGAAGATCAAATGCAATCCTGCCACCGAGGCTATGTGCGATCAATGCCGGAAATCTGGACGAGAATGCCGGTTTGAAAGTGCGTAAGTGTGATCATTACTCTGACTATATCACATTTAAATATGTTGCTAACGTCTTTACAGCCCACGCGGTAATCGTGCTTCGATGAGGAGCTCCAGCGGCAGACCCGAGCCTTGCGGGCAACCTTACCACTCTTCGGACGGTTCACCGTCACTTTACAACGTCACTCGAGACTCGAGTAGTGTGACCTCTCTTTCTGGGGCCAATGGCCAGTCGCCAGTCTCAGAGGGTTCAACTCTTACACCGTCGGGCCAAGAGACCACGTATGAAACCATGGCCGACGCAGACAGAGCTTTAAGGTCCCGGTCCTACCGGTTCCCACCACCTTTCTCCGGGGCAGATGACACCCTCGGAAGAGCTTCGGCACATATCGAAACCAGTCGTTTACCAGAGTATTCTGAAATATTGGGTGAACTCAAAGACAGCAACATGGACGACCCACTGATGACCTCTTGGTACCTCGACCCGTATGAAGTTGACCCGGAGACGACAATGCACTACATCGAGTGTTACTTCTTGCATGTGAACAATAGTCTGTACCACATGTTCCCGCATGGTAGGTTCCCTCTATGGTTGAAGTCGTGTTCTACCAAGTCTGCTGAAGACAAGATGCTTCTTTATTCCATGTTGGCTCTTGGGTCTGTCTTTTCAAACAGACCGGACAAGCTTGATGCCATGAAGTCGTATGCGCGCATAGCACGCTTTGCTATCAACAAGAGCCAACACAAACTCTCTTTGCAACTTGCGCAGAGCCACATAATCATGAGCCTTTGGTACTACGCTACAGGCTTGTTGGCCGGATCTTGGGATTCAATAGGTGCGGCAGGACGGGCAGTTTTTGGGCTTCGCTACAATGTGGAATCTGGTGGCGTCGCCAACCAAAGCCACACGAGTGACTACGGGTTACACCCACAGGCGTTGATTGAGTGCCGTCGGCGCACATTTTGGATTGCCTTTGTGCTTGATGTAAGGAATCAAACTAACCATCCACTTGATTTCGTTGACTAACAATTCAACAGCGCTTCTCCAGTCTATACTCCGCTTCATCGACCTGCATCTCATCCGATGCAGCTCTTTTGAGACTCCCATGTCGCGAAGAAATCTTCGAAGCTCAGCAATACGCAACAGTGCCTTATTTCCAATCCTTCCTCAACTATTCCTCAACCTCCCCAGAGAATGATCGCTCTTCTCTCGGCTCAATGGCCTTTATGATCGAAATTATGGCCATTTGGGGAGATGTTTCCCTGCATGTCACGCGACTACCTCACATCCCTCCTGAAGCATACAACCGACTTTCCGAGGATTTCCACAACACCATCTTCCAAAAAGCAAACCAATGGATAACCCGACTTCCTGATTATTTAGCATTCTCATCTACCAACATGGAGCGCAACATCCGACAGCGAAAATCAGACACATTCATTTCGATTCATTTGTTCTACCACGCCAGTTTGATGAAATTATACCGACATGCCCGCTACCAGAACCTACGACCAGAGGTTCTCGTTCAGTACATCCATCGAGCACGATACCACGCTGTCGAGATCATTCGCATCGCCCTTGCCTTTGATCAGTACTCGAAGGAGATCAAGTCTTCTCGGCTCGCCACAGAACCATCTTCACCTCAGCTGACCCTCTTGAACCCATTCCTGGGTTACTTGATTCTCTCAGCTATGGATGTCTTGGGGGCAGCTGGTTTGGCCTCTCAGTTACAAGAATGCATCTCATACACCCGAAGTGCACTGGAAACGGTACAGGAGCTGAGTCGCTATTGGGACAGCTCTTTGCAACTGGTTGCAGTTCTCCAAAAGCGACTAGGGCTGATGATTGACTGCCTCAATGAGCGTAGCGTCATTGAAGAAAAGCAGGGCTTTGCTATCGAGGGACCACCTCTTGAAACAAAAGCTCACACTGGCGCTTTACTCTCCCATCCACCCTCCAGCCCCGGTGAAGATCTATTCTCAGGCTCAATGCCCAAAGAAGTCCTTCTGAACGCTCTGCGAGTTGACGAAAACCTTATCTCAGCAAGCAACATTGCTTGGATCAAAGATCCATGAGACCCTTCCCATTTACCTTTCTTCTTCATACCCCTTTTGATGACGGTTACCCAAAATTGCATGGTGAAATTATTGTTACAGAATGTTCTACATGTGTACCTGTGGTTTGCAAATTGCGATGCATTCTTATAAAAGTCCTCACAACAACAAGGCACTTCACAACCCAGACCGTTTATTTCTTGACTTTTAGCCTGCTTGATGTCTTCCAGTAACGACGTGATGAGTGCTGATCTCAATAATGATTACAGCTTGATGTGAACGTATCGTTGCTCTGCATAGTCGGGACTCGAGTCGCACGACTTGGTGTTTTTGTCGTATTTCCTGTGCTTGGCGTGTACTATTAACCATCTCCTTTTTCTTCCGCATTATTCAGTGAGTACTTGACTACTTGCTCTTGTATCTATATAATTCTTACCTGGATGGAACGAAGGTCTGATGAAATCAAATGAAAGCTTGGCCAGACTAAAATGCTGTCTAGCATCAATATTACGACTGCTAGATCTGGAACAATTGGATTATAATCTTGGAATCTAGGAAGCAGCTATCTGTATACCCGTGATTCCAAGGTTTACAGTCAAAGCCATTCAACCCTTGGGCTGTCTGTACAGACTTGCTGGAATTGAATATTAATCCATTCAACTTATTACACAATCAATTTTGACCTACAATATCATTGATCACATCGAGGATGGCTACCCTTCGTCCTTTATTTGGGATTAAAAACATGCTTGATTACTCTCTTGACCAAGATTCATAACCTTGGAACTTTTCTTTTGTCCTCTCAGGCGATGGCAAGAATGAGCTCTGGGATGGGACAATGGAAGCCTTTGATGTTAAAAAGCAGGAGCAATGGTCGCCCATCTTTCTTCCAAAGGCAGGCAAGCTGGTTGACATGCTGTCATACGGGTTCTCAACTTCTACTGCACCCAAGGCCCAGAGCGATAACATATTACCCAGACTCGGCCACTCTGCCAAGTGAGCCTATGCGTTTCACCATATCAAGACCTTCAAAGTTATGAAAAGTTATGAAAGTAATATCCACGGATCGTCCACGGGTCTCGGCATGGGTCAGTCATGTTGGTGACAAGCGGAATCAAGATGGCGCCGTGGTAACCCGAGACCCAATGAATGGAGATACGTGGATGGGATGTATCATGTTGAACGATGACTTACCAGGCCAACAGTCGAATTGATTTCTATTTGCTCTTTTTGAAATGTCGATTGTTCTAAAGGTCAGGTGTCACGTCGATTTTGATGTCGACTGAACAATGCCTAATGCCTCAGGCATCGAGTCAACAAAGCCATTGTTTCTCGGACATATGCACAATCTTATCTACTTAGTTGAATATTTTCAGTTAGTCTCAAATTTCAACTCAGGTCACTTCCTGACTGGCATTGAAACTGAACCATTTGTATGTTGACTTTCGATAGTCGCATTCTCCCGGCCTGCGGGGATTCCGACGGAGACACGGAAAGTTTCTCCGATGGGACTTCCCTTCCTTTCCACCTTGCATCGCCCTCAATCCAGACTCAAAATGAGGTCTGCTTATACATAAACCACATAAAAGAGAGCGCAGTAACCTCTCATGTCCTCATTCGACCAGCACGGGGCGGAGTTCCGCGCCACCGTGGAAGATGACGGTCTGGACGGCGACTACAGCATGGTCGAATACCCCGAAACCGACTACTACCTCCTCCTAGGTCTATCGCGCAACCCACCCCCGACCGATGCCGAGATCCGGTCAGCCTACCGCAGCTTGTCCTTGAGCTTCCATCCAGACAAGCAACCGTCGCATCTCCGGCATGCGGCCGAGAGTCAGTTCAGACACATTCAAGATGCGTACGACACGCTCATCGATCCCAAAAAGCGCGTTGTATATGATATATCAGGCGCAGAAGGCGTGCGGCAGGAGTGGGGCCAACTTGGGGCCATGGGAATTGGGGGAGAAGCACAAAAACAAGACGTGGGCGTGAAGACGATGTCACCGGATGAATTCCGGCGATGGTTCCTCAAGACAATGAAGAAGCGCGAGCGACAAGCTATTGAGAGCTTGGTTTCTAGTAGGGTATGTAGCTTCTTTCGCTGGTCCCGCAATGGAGATCTGTCCGAGCGGCCGGGGCTGACAATGGGTGGTTTTGATTGTAGGGCGGTATCACATTGGGAGTCGACGCTTCATCGATGGTATCGGTTGATGAAGATGACGATGTGCAGTTCCATATCCCCTCCCCGAAAGTGACGACATATGGTGTCACGTATAATTTCGATACACCTCTGGCTTTGCCCCAGCTTTGGGGTACAGCGGAGGAGCAGGATGTCCAGGCTGAAGGGACAGAATTTGAAGACGCGCAAGAAGATGGGTCACAAGCTGCCCATCTAACATTGAGCACGGGTATAGTTGGTGGCTTGGCTCACCCAGTCCAGAAAGCCACCGTCCAGTACGAGGATGGAACGGAAGGCGATGAAACTGTATGTTGCACTGAAACAGACAGGCTGACGAGTCTTGCTGACATGGTTCAAGATAAAAATGCCGCCGATTCTGGCAGCTAAGAACTTCCGGCTCGGGGCCACTCTGAGTCCAAACGTGAGAAGTTTCGTCGGAACAAAGGGAATCTGGGCCAGACATCCATTCTCCTTGCTCAGAGATTCTGCAGTCACTTTTGAAGGTCTGTTGTTGCCCGAGCCCTCATTGAGGGCAACTATCACTCGGAGCTTCCAGCCAGTTGCTGGCGCTCAACCCTTCAATGTGAGCGTGACAAGCATACACTCGCGATCACTAGGGGAAACACCACCCTCTTTCGAAGTTCAAATCTCGAGAGAGCTATTTAAAAAGAAGATTGGTGTCATATCGTGGTCAAGTGGTGTTAATAACTGGCCCGAGTTCCTTTTGGGCTTCTTCCCATCTATCGGGATGGGAATTCAGAGTGCCTTCGCATCTGCCAACGACGTTGGTCACCTGCAGATTGGCTTGATCGCGCCTGCTTCATCGCCTCAGGCTGCAATGGAGGTTGAGGACGAAAGTGAGCCCAGTGGAGACTTCGATGATGATGACTATCAATCTCCCAAGAAAGGTCAAGCCGACAACTCGGCAGAAGCATGGGAAAGCCACCTGCAGGTTTCTCCTGGTGGAGGTGCTCTTGTCCTGAAATATTCAAGAAACCTCTTCTCTGGGAAACCTGCAGACGACCCAGTGAAGACGGAATGGAGCTCGGAGGGCTACTTCCCAATGCCGGCAATGGATGAGGCGCGTGCTGTCCGGCTTGAGGTTTCAACCATTGCAAGCTTGGATATGTCCTTGAGCTGGACCATCAAGGGTATTCGCCGGGTTGGCGAATACACGCGTATGGGACTTGGCGTTGGCATCGCAGACAAGGGCATGATGCTGACTGTCACATGGCGCCGTCTCGGGCAAAACATCGATATCCCAATCGTGATTTGTCCGGCCAGCGAGGCCACAAATGGAGCCACGGCGCTGACGGCCATCTTCCCTTGGCTGGCGTATTGTGCCATTGAGTTTGGCTACATTCGCCCTCGCGATAGAAAGAAGCGTCGACAGGAAGCTGCTCGACGTCATCGTGACCTGAAAAAGCTCCTCCCGCAGAAGCGTGAGGAGAGTCTTCAGGCCATCGAGCTCATGACAGAGCAGGTTCAAAGACGACAAGGCCGAGAGGAAGCACACGACGGTCTTGTAATCCAAAAGGCCGAGTATGGTTATATACCGCCGACAAACAAGAAACCCAAGGATGGGTTTACGGAGCCGCGGGTCATCGATGTCACAATCCCTGTGGCTGCTCTGGTCAACCGAGGTCAGCTGGTGATCTCTAAGAAATCTGTCAAGGTAAGTCGGGTCGATGAAACATGGGTACGAGAAGCGCTAGAACACTAATCTTGCAATAGTTCCAAATTCTGGGATTCCATGACCCTGCGCCGTTGTTGCCCAAGCGATTGAAGATCTGGTATAGATTCCAGGGTCGCGATCACTATGTAGAGGCGAATGAGAAGGAGAAAATCTCCTGTCCCCTACGCGCGCACCTGGTGTCTGTTTAAACTCATTTCATATTCAGCCATATAAGGGATCTCCCCTTTCAATGTAATTCTACATCACCACTCAAAGATATTCCCACACTTGGCGTCTGATTTAGCAATATTCTCCCTTCACATCCTTTGAGCCGGTTTCTGGTGGTCTTTATTGCCTTACACGGCTGCTTGATGTCCATATGCTTGGTGATGGCAGCTCTGATCTCGCTATATCTTATTTAGGATTGAGAGATGAGAGTAAAGCTTGTATTCACCTACTGTTCTTCGCGGTGAGTCCGATATCAAAGTCTTGGCATTATCGATACGGGAGAGCAAGGGACCCAGCCGCGCACTTTGTCCGAAAAGCCAAATCGAGCATCATCTCGTCTTCTTCTTCTATCAACTGCGAGTGTGGAGCTCCTCAGTTGCTAACTCTCACAATGTCCACTAATATTGCACAAGGGCTTTTCAAGGCTCTCCCCAAGCCAAAACATTCTGGCGAGGGTGAAGAGCTGCCACAACATGCGCAACCCCGTGGTCCGCGCGTGGTGGGCGCCGACCAGCTCGATGAGACCCAAGTCGTGCTACGGGTAAGACACTATCTTCTCGTGTATTAATGGCTCAAACTAATCAATCACAATCCAGAGAACCGGTCCCCCACCTTACGGAAACCGCGCAGGATGGCGACCTCGAGCTGCCGAAGATTTTGGCGATGGTGGCGCGTTCCCCGAGATCCTAGTTGCACAATACCCTCTTGACATGGGCCGGAAGGGAACAGCTTCAACTTCAAATGCGCTTGCTGTCCAGGTCGATGGCGAGGGCAAAGTGAAGTACGACGCGATCGCGCGCCGTGGTCACGCAGATAACCGAACCGTCCATGCATCGTTCAAAGATTTGATCCCGCTTCGACAGCGGGTTGATATGGGTGAAATTTCGCTGGAAAAGCCGTCCGAGGAAGAGATTCAAATGCAGATGGAAAAGACAAAGGCTGCACTGACGACTTTGGTCGAAGGAGCTGCGACTGCCCAGAAGCCGAAGAACGTGAAAGGAGGAAAGCGAGCAGAGCCGACTTTCGTCCGATACACCCCAGCAAATCAGATGGGCAACAATGGCCAGAAAAATGACCGCATTATGAAGATTGTCGAGAGGCAGCAGGACCCCATGGAGCCTCCCAAGTTTAAGCATAAAAAGATTCCTCGCGGCCCGCCATCTCCACCACCTCCCGTTATGCATTCGCCGCCTCGAAAGCTCACTGCGGAGGATCAAGAGGCCTGGAAGATCCCCCCTCCCGTGTCCAACTGGAAGAACCCCAAGGGTTACACCGTGCCCCTGGACAAGCGTTTGGCTGCGGATGGCCGTGGGCTGCAAGATGTTTCTATCAACGACAAGTTCGCCCAGTTCGCCGAAGCTCTGTTCACAGCTGATCGCCATGCTCGTGAAGAGGTGCAATTGCGAGCTTCGATGCAACAGAAGCTAGCCGAGAAGGAGAAGGCACAGAAGGAGGAGCACCTTCGACAGCTGGCCCAGAAGGCTCGCGAAGACCGTGCTGGTCCCAGTCAACGCGACTCACGAGCTCGGTCCCGCAGCGCCAGTGGCAGTGCGTCACCATACTCATCCAGATCCCCATCCCCCAACGAAGATGACGAGGCCGCCCGAGACCGTGCCGAGCAACGTCGCGAGCGACGACGGGAGGACGAGCGACAGCTGCGCCAATCCCGCATGGGTACAGAACGTCGCATTCAGACCATGGCGCGCGAGCAGAACCGTGATATCTCCGAAAAGGTCGCTCTTGGACTTGCCAAGCCCACACAAAGCTCCGAAACCATGTGGGATTCGCGTTTGTTCAACCAGACTAGCGGCATGCAATCTGGTTTCAACGAAGACAACCCCTACGACAAGCCGCTGTTCGCCGCGCAGGACGCCATCAACAGTATCTATCGCCCTCGTGCTCAGCTAGATGCTGATGATGAGGATGCGGGCGAAGGCGAGATGAACAAGCTTGAGAAGACCAACCGGTTCGAGGTTTTGGGGCGCGCCAAGGAAGGCTTCCGCGGCGCTGCCGATGCCGAGGTGAGTTTTGATATGGTTTTCTGCACTATGTCCATCGCTAACATGTTTTTCTACAGGAGCGCCAAGGCCCCGTTCAATTCGAGAAGGATACCGCTGATCCCTTCGGTATTGACAACATGATTGCCGATGTTACCGCCGGCAAGAAGCGCTATGGTATCCAGGAAGCCGAAAGTGACGACCGGGGATCAAAGCGCGCGCGAGTCGATGAAGACTGAATGCAACCCTCCTGTTGATTGTATTCTGACACCTTATGTTTTCTTGTGATCTTCTCTGGGCATCGGTCAAATATCCTCAATGCATTGCAGGCGTTTCTGGCAGTGACAACTACCATCTTCAATATCTCACAAAAAGTTCAATCTTGAAGCGAGCCCACCATACTCGCATGAGTTAATGTGAATAAAATCATCTACAACGGGTTCTCAATCACTGGTCTTGTTCGGACTTCTCTCATACGCAATCTGTGAATTATTTTCAAGTGCACAGTGCTCACTAGCAATGAGGCAACATTAAATACCGAAAAGAAAAGAAAAGAAAAACAGCATATTCTCACACATCCCACACATTTTCGACATCTAACAGCCTTCTAGTTCTTGACTTTGGGCATGTTAGGGGACAGAACACTCTCCAACCACTTGTAGGCCACCGGCAGAGTGTCGGGGTAACCCATGTGCACCCTGTTCTCAAAGAATCGTCCCTCCTTGGGGCCTCCGTGGTTCAGCAGGACCATCGAGTCTTCGATTGGGACAACACCATCGTCAACGCCCTGCAACCTGGTTAGCTTCCGTCTCTGGTCTCTTATTACTGAATCAAAAACTCACGTTCAGCAAAAGCAAACGGCAGTTGTCCTGTTGGACAATGCCAGTCTCGATCAGCGAGAACTTCTTCTGCGCGTTTTGGACAAAATCCTCGACATTGTCGTAGCCATACTTCTCCGCCATGGCAGTAGTAAGCCTTTCGTATGGTCAGCTATTTCATTCCTACATGGACGATGACTGAAAACTCACTCAAAGGGATATTCATGGTCATTGGCCTTGGACAACCACTCAGGGCTGAAGACGTAGTGCGATCCAGGGCCGTGGGCAACCGCTCCAAGGAGACGATTGCGGTGGACACAAGACGCCCGAATGGCATAGAAGCCACCAGCACTCAGACCCCAAGCTGCGACACGCGACATGTCAAACGCGGGTTGCTGGGCCATCCAGTCGAGAACGCTTGTCCACAGTCTATCGGGCGACTCAGGGTCCGCAGGGTCCGCAGGCGAGTCTGCGGTACCGGGGATTTCCACGATAACCGTCGCCCAGCCACGGCCGATGATCTCATGCGATCGCTGACTGTTATCGGGGCGGTATCCATCAAGACCCGTCATGAGAAGCACGACCGGCACGCGGTTGTCGGCGCTGGCTTCTTCGGGCAAGCGAACGTACATCGAGATCTCAGCGCCGTCACGGCCGGCACGCTTGGAGTGAGGAATCACCACCTCGGTCATGACTGGCTTCCACAGAGCCGTGGCCTTCATGTAGATCTCCTTCTGGCGGTTGAAAGCAGCGCGCTTGATGGATGTCTCTGGACGAGTGGCTGGGCTGACGTATGGGAATCGCGAGATACGCAGGACTACCGCTGCGCGGCGGTAGAGATCCGATGCGAGGCCGAAGTTGCCATTCTGCTCAGCCTCAGCCGCTTTTTTCTCCAGAGCTGTTGCCGTGGGCAGGAATGCCTCGGTGTATGCATCCGTGCTGGCGTCATTGACGTCGTCCTATTTGGTGTCAGTTCGAAGTTGTTCAATGGTTGTGGTATTTCTTACTGCAATCAGCTTTTCGAAAATGGGCTCGAAGTCCTCCACGGACCCATCATGGAACGGATAGATAGACTTGGTGCACTGCGATATTATCAGCTTCTGTTGGTGATCCGAGATATCCTGAATACGTACAGGGAATTTCCACTTCTTTTCCCACAAAGCCTTGATCGAGCCCTGGTGGGGGTAGACCGTGTCGAACTTATCTCCGAGAATCCAGTTCACCATTTTGACCGTAGTTTTGATAAAAAAGGTGTTGTTGTTTTGTTTCTAGGTTGAGATATTAAGAATTACATGTATGAGGCAAGCTGCGTCTTTCAACTAATCTAATGGCAGCCCTCTTTCTGGTAGCAGTCAGTACTAAAACAGAATTAAGACAAATGATGTCGATCTAGACGGAAGCAGTCGGTCATTGCCACGAGCTCGGCACTATGCGTAGATCGCAAGGTAGGGTTGTTCCAGGAATTTCCGAATGCGGATTTAACAGGTGTCCTGGAAAAGGGAATCGGCTCGAGCCAAATTGTGATTCACAGGCAATTAGGATACTTTTCTCCGGATTTTTTCATTCGTTCTAGCTTTGAAGCTCGCTCGACTTGGTTGAATTCTGTTCGAATCTTGTCTCGCATGCTCGATGTCTCGTGACTACTGTGCCCTAATTACCTGGGCAGTCTAGCTGTCTACACAAGCCAACAGGATCAGTCTCCTTGGTAGATACAATACGAATGCGATCGATGTAAATGTCTTTAATCTTCTTAAAACAAATAACTAAATTGATATTCGACGCGTTTGAAATAATGCGATAGAACTTGTAGATGGCCGCGAGGTTCACGGGCAATTCCCAACCAACTCATGCAAAACACCTCCAATTGCATTAGATGTTGGCTCCACCATTGCAGGGCAGGATTTGGCCTAAGAAAGTCAGAAGTGTTCGAGAACGAAAATGCAGCATTCCAAGACTTACCGTTGATCCATTCTCCGGCAGGGCTGGCCAAGAATGCTACAATGCGGCCAATATCCGCGGGCACACCGCAGCGCTTGAGGGGGCTGCCATTGGCCAGAGCCTGTTCGATCTCTTCGATAGACGAGTTCTTGTCACAGCCAGGAGCATAGCGCCACGAGTTGTCCATCCACATGTCACTCTTGACTCCGGCTGGGGCAATGGCATTGACTGTGCATCTCTTCTTGCCGAAGTCAGCAGCAAAGCAGCGAGTGAATCCCTCAACGGCGCTCTTGCTGCCTGCATACAGGGAGTGTCCAGGGACTCCGACGCCAGCGGCAATGGAGGACATCAGAACAACGCGGCCACCAGGGCTGATGTGGTCGTAGGCGTTCTTCGCAACAAAGAACTGAGCACGGGTGTTGAGATCAAACACATCGTTGAAATCGGTCAGAGTGGTGTCGGCCAGAGATACGAACTTCTCGGTTCCGGCGTTGGAGACGACGATATCGAGTTGGCCGAAGTGCTCCACGACCTTTTGGAACAGGCCCTCGATGGACTCGACTTTGGTCAAGTCGGCCTGGAAGGCGGCGCCCTGGACGCCCTCTGCTTTGATTTGCTGCACAACTGCGTCGGCGGTCTTGGAGCTGCTGGCATAGTTGATTGCCACGGAAGCGCCCTTCTTCGCCAGTTCGAGCGCGATACCGGATCCAATACCACGGCCACCACCGGTGACTAGTGCGACTTTGCCGGCGAGCTCAGGCTGGGCAGTGTTGGGGTTGGGGACGACCATTTTTGCGGTTGATTTTGGGGGATAGAAATGAAAGAGTGTAGATTCAAAGAGCTCGCGCAGAAAGTGGGCACCGAAGTTTTGATATTGAATCTATCGATTTGAATCAAGAGTATCAACTGCTACCTATCTGAATTCGGCTCGCTATTGTGGTTCCATCTTCGTGAGCGCCTATCGCAAGGTAAGCTTGGCTTCCCGGATATAGCCATACAAAGTGATCATTTTACTTAATAGACCCAGAATGTCACAATGGGCATTGATTCTTGAGCTGCATAGTATACTTGGCGCATGAAAGCGGAAATTCTCGAGTCTTTTGGCTTCTCTTGTTACCAGATGCGGTAATTGACGGCCCCGTTTGTCACATTAGAAGCTCCCGGTTGCATTCCTCGGTTCCTTTACAGGGGAAGTATGCTCCGGCAACAGGCCAAATCCGGGGCATCTGGTTCCAACTGGTTCCACCCCGGTACCTTGCCGTTAGCATCCCCCAATATCTCCACTTTTATTCTGCCGTGAATTAGATGTCTAGGGTAGAAGTCGTAAACTCGAGGGGGAGGTGATATTATACCAAATTCCCCTTGATAAAAAGCGGTACGATGCATATTTTACCGCCTGCGAAAGAGGGTTCCCAATTGTAAGCCGGTGTTATCCCTTACATTAGAAGTCATATCCGCACTTCCTACCTGATACACCAGTGAATTCACCATCAAACACAATGTCTCCTGCCGTAAAGAACGTTACTGCTGAGCCCAACTTGGACGTCAGCTTCCAAGGTTTGTTCCCATTTCCACGAACTGAGGTACTTTAGCTAACAGCAATAGACTACCTTATTCTCTCGAAGCTCGTCTTTGACTGGGCCGACAGCTATGATACCAAGGTCAGAATCCATACAGTCCCCACAACATACCAGCCCTCTTGCTAACAGGATATCAGGACTGGGATCGTCTTCGCGGCATCATCGCTCCCACCCTGATGGTCGACTACACCAAGGTCGGCCTGAAGAAATGGGATAACATGTCTGCGGATGACTACATGGCCATGATCACACACCCAGGATTCTTGGGTGACCAGACCGTCAAGACCCAGCATCTGCTGGGCCAAACATGGTGGGAGAAGATCTCCGATACGGAAGTGATCGGACACCACCAGCTGCGTGCCGCTCACCAAGTCTACGAGACTGTTGACTTGAAGACTGTGAAGTTGCGCGGCCATGGACATGCCACAAATGAGCACTATTACCGGAAGGTCGATGGAGTCTGGAAGTTTGCTGGACTTAAGCCCAATGTGCACTGGAATGAGTTGCAGTTTGACGAGGTTTTCAAGGGACTCGATTAGATTTGCTGCGATGATGGTCCTTTTCTGTACTGGAATTTCTATGAATCAGAAGAACATAAAATGTCTTGCCATTGATCAAGCTACCACCATTTCATTTTTTGTCTAGAGTCCATTGAAAAGCAAAATAAGATCAGCTATCAGAAATCATCAGAGAAATCACACCCATCACAGTCATTGCTACAAAAATCATCCCCGCCTCCATAACTGTCAAAGTCATCATAGCAACTCTCCGAGACAAAGCATCCGGTGTCCTCGATATCCTCATTGCCTTGCTGATCGATTTCATCTCCCTCTATCTCGTCATAATCATTTGAAGGAGCATTATCATCGGAACCGTCTTGGTCAGGCTCACAACAGGCGTCTGTCGGATTCGAAGGTGGAGATGTTGGGTCCTCGGTGCTATCTGAACTGGTATCTACAGGCTCAGTCGGCAAATACTCATCTGCGTCTGCTTGTGCGCTGTTCCTGTCGGTGTCGGTGTCCGGGCCGATGCTAGTATTGCTGCTCACAGCATCCGGATTGTTGGTATCGAAATCTCCGAAATCAGAAAATCGAGAGGACATTCCAGACAACGGAGGTAGAAAGGACGAAGTACCGGAAGAGGATTGTAAGTGAGAAAGTGCCCCAAGAGTCGAAAGCCCGATGCCATGAGTCGTAGACGAGGTAGCTGAGCCAGAGTGACCACGTCCTAACAGCTGTCTCACCCGCCCAAGTCTAAATTGGCTAAGGTTGAAAGCATCTCGTGGATGAGCATTGACGTGGTTCCGCTCATACCGATTGATAGAGAAGTACATATAGTGATGCCCGCACTCCAAGTGTAGTCTCGAACTAGAAGATGTGAGTATGCGAAAGCAGCAAATGTCATTTACGACTCACGAGGCGACAGGCTGGAAGCTTGTTCGAACCAATCCGGTTGGAATTTCCTCGAACTTGTAGTGGTTGAGAAGGTGCTGGGTTGGGATGAAATATCGAGGGGGTGGTGTTGAGCTAAAATCACTCTGCTGGAGCTCGATGATAAATGGTGCTTCGCAGGGCTTGGTCTCGTATGGACCAGGGAGGGTTTTCTTTGCCCATTTCACGAATGCCTCGATTTTATGGGCGTCATGCCCTAGGTATTCGGCGAGAGGATGGACGTCAGAGCAACAGAAGAATTCAGTCGACATCGTGCAGATGGATGGTATAGGTTGGTAGATGTAGAAAAAGGTTCAAAGGCCATATCGTGAGACGAATGGATGGTTTGAAATCGTCAGAATTTGCTATCGACTATCCAACGAAACTGTCATAGAGGTGTTCCAAGGTTCGGGAGAGGGACAAAGTTTGAACCCAGAGATGCGGATGTTTATGCGTGATGCGGACCATCTATAGATTATGGAACAGAGAAAAACTCAAAAAGTGGAAGAAATTACAATTATATTCCAATGAAAACAAGGTGCTTTCTGTATATAGCGCCTATGGAAAAAGTCTAGTATCCGCCGTCCACAAACTGCTCGAAGCCGGACAGGATGTTGAAGGGATCAGAACTAAGAAGGTCAGTTGAGCACATTTGAGTTTATTTCAGTGTTGACTTACCCTGAGTCGTCGGCAGCGGCATCTTGGTCACTTTTGGGGTTGGGAAGAGTCCAAAGGTCTCCATGAGGTTGGGGTTGGGGCCATTGTCCCTTCTCGTGCTGAGGGTGTGGCTGCTGGTAGTAATCTGAGTAGTCGTATCCAGACTGGGGGGTTGGAACGGCGGGAGCTGGCTGCTCGGACGAGGGCGCAGGGGCCACGGACTGCACAGGCTGGGGCGCAGCTGGCTGAGGAGCAGGGGCTTGGGCCGGGGTGGTAGGCTGGGCGGCTGGCGTGGTGGGCTTGGAAGCCTTGGTGGACGACTGTGGAGCTGGAGCAGGGGCAGCGCCGCTCTGCTGCATGCCCTTGTACAAAGCACCATCACTACCTTCCTTGACCTCTGTGTTGAGTCCTGTCAGATCAGTGCCCTTGTTACCGGCAGCGTTGCCGGAGATCTTGCTGGGGTAGGCAGCGCAGGCCTTGTAGTGACTGTTGGGAGGGGCCTTCAGGGAGTGTGGGAAGGTCTCCGGGGCCTCGATGATAGTTGCCACGAGACCGGCTTCCACGTGCCATTCGATGTGGCAGTGGAGCAGCCAGACGCCGGGGTTATCAGCGCGGAAGCGAATGACAGTGTGACCGTTGTTCTGAACCATGATCGTGTCGCGCTTAATGGGGGTCTGAGAAACGTTGCTGAAGAGGCCGGTGTAGAAGCCTCCATCGACAGCAGTCCGCTGCAGAACCTGGAACTGGTGGCCGTGCAAGTGCCACGGGTGGAGATTGGGGTGGTGGTTGTTGATCACAATCTCAACAATCTCTCCATATTTCACCACGAAGGGGTTGACCTGGCCGTACACTTCGGGGTTGGAGGAAAGCTCAGTACCGACAGTGTTGGCAGTATACAAGGTGGGAACCTTGGGGGGCATGTAGGTCTGGTTGTTCACGGTGAAGCGAGTGACACCGTTGATCTCTGCGGAGGCAGCATCGATGATAATTTGGTGGTTGACGGGCTGAAGGATAGGCTCGTGATCGGCGGGCACGAGGGCGACATCATCGACAAAGTTGTCGAATCCAGCGAAGGAGGGAGGCGCGGGCAAAGGCTTTGCCTCATCATAGACCAACCAAGCAGTGGCGTTGGGGTTGTAGCCGGGAGGAGGAGTGCTGTTCTCATAGAAGAACATCATGTTGACATCCATAGTATCGAAGATGGCGAAGTTCTTGCTCGTGTCCGACTTGGTGTGAATCAAGACACTCATACGCTGTCCAGTTGCAACACGCAGGAACTTGTCTCCAGCAGGGTAAGGATCGGTGTAGATACCATCAACTTCGACAACGGTCATCTCATGTCCGTCGAAGACCCAAGTGTGACCGGGGAAGTTTCCAATGCAAATAATATGCACCAGATAGGTCTTGTTTGGCAGAACCTTGATCTTGGTGTCAACTGCATCGTTGATCAGTGCGGAGTTGGGAGTAGGCTCCCGCCCATGGAACGCTGCCTCGTTCTGTTCAGATGAATAGGCGTTGAGAAGCTCCGGCATCTCCTGGTGGTACCAGTCGGTCAAGGTGAGGGTAAACTCATCATCGTAGTGGAAGGGAGCGTTGGGGTCGTGGACTATCAGAGGCCCGCGGAATCCGTCGGGGTACTGGCCCATGTCGTGGGAGTGGTACCAGTAGGATCCCGTTTGGTTGATGTTAAACTGATATGTCATCTTGGAGCCAGGAGGAATTGAGCATTGGGTCACTCCAGAGGATCCGTCCATAATGGCCGTGGCGTATTGGTGGAAACCGTGCCAGTGAATACCGGTGGACTCGTTGCCCAGACCGTTGTATACATCCACAATGAGGGTGTCACCGACGTCGACATCAATTTGGGGACAAGGCCACTCGCCATTGACACCAATGACGGGGCGTTCAAAGCCATCGGGCGCAGCATTCACCCAGGTGACGTTCCAATCCAAGTATACATCCTTCGCGAGGGCCAGGCCGGCCGATGCGGCCAAAGCCAACAATCCCAACTTGGTCATGTTTCAACTAAACGAATGACGATCAATCGGCTGAGAAAGAGTGTATATGCCGATGGATCGAGTTGAAGACAAACTCAACCAGATCAAAAGATCTGTAGAAAAACACAAGAACAAAAAAACGAAAGAAAGAACCGTACACTACCTAGTGCTGTCGAAACGTCAGTATGGAGAAGAAAACCGCCGGCGAGACGGAAAATGCCAATCTTTTTAAGTATTTCAATAGTAAACAATGATGTCCGTATCGATCTGCACCAGGGGCCTGGGTATGTTCCTCGATCCGGTGGAGGTCGCTCCAACTCCGAGACTGTCATTGGTGCCTTCATTCAGGAACCGTATCACAGCACAGGAGAGCCACGCCTGGGGGTTCCCTGTTCCTTGTTGAAGTCGGGAATGTTTTGCAGGACTTGAGGGGTGGAATGTCGACATTTTCCGCCCGTTTCGGAGCTTCATGCAAGGGGGCATACTCGACCTGTGGGCCTCGGGAGTCGTTTTTGTAGTCAACAATCTTATTCAAGTCTCTTTGGATGATAACTTCGTTCATAGTGCGAATATAGCTAAGGATCTGGCTCATGGATCGTTGCCTCTGGGACCTTTGTAAAGTGTAGTGTGTGAAAATAAGTGTTAATAGTCCCGATCCGTGGATGTCACTATTTCCATTTTCGGAATTCCCAATGTTACCTTTTTCAATGGCCAAAGATAACGCCAATCTTAGAAGAGCACTTGGACAGGACTATAAATATACTAATAATATAACAAGAGATATGAATATCACAGATGACCTCTTAGAATATATGGAGCTGTAAGAGCGGCAGAGTAAAAATCAGCGAATGTATAAATAAGCTAATTTAATGAGAGATATGCTGATGGGTTAGTGTAGTAAGTATCTTCCTATCGGAACGGTCATTCGACAAAAGCACAAAAAGCGGGGTGCAGGAACTACTTTATGATAAGGCCAAGGCCGAGACGAGCCACCGAGTCATCGCTGCAGAGTGATCAGAACGAGAGAGAAGAGAAAAAGAGGGAAACGCCGAAAAGCAGAAAAGGCCGAGAGAAAAAACGAGCAAAACCCCCACAAAAAAAGGAACCGCGTCCGTGCGAGAGCGGAGACGATAAGCTGTGGAGTGTACAGTCGAAATTTGTCATTTGCCTGGATAAGAACAGAAAGATGAGAGCTCTTGGAAAAGTTGAAAAGTTGAAAAGTTGAAGAGTTCTCAAAGCTCTCAGCCATTTGAAAGTGGGACTTTCGTGCTCTGATCTGCCACTGACGCCATGATCCGTTAAGCTTAATTTCTCCAGAGTCCTCTTCTCTTCTCTGACAATGGAATCCACCTTAACTGATGCCCAGGTGCACTTCCTGGTGAGTCATGACACACATACGGGAGATCTCCTCTCACGATTGCCTAGGAAGAACCTGTCGTGCTGGTACACATCCCCTTGGAGCTATACCCGTACTTTGTCAAGTCGGTGTTGAACTTGATCTTTGATGAGACCCAGCCACTGGACGAGAATGCTGCTGAGGATGAGGATAATGTCTACAAGCCTCCGGCTTTCATGAATGTCTCCATCACTCCTGTCGAGGTCTCTGTCATATGTCCCCGGCGGTTACTAGACAAATATTTCGTCCCCGTCATAGACGAGCTCGGCCGACTCGATGCCGCTCTGCAATCTCGCCTGGTCGTGAGTGACAAGGACTACATTGTCATGCAAGTCCTCGGGGAAGGACTCGAAGCCGGCAGACGGGTCTTGGAGCTGACCAGTCCGCTCGCTTTGGCAGGAATGTATGTCAAACCTGTCAACCCAACCCGCGTCCCATACACTATACTAACCCGAGAGAACAGCTCCATCTTCTTCATCTCCACCTACTTCTCCGACTACATTATGGTCCCCATGCAGAGCAAAGCAAGCGTAATGAACGCGCTTGAATCCACAGGCTTCCAGTTCGACGACGAAACTGCAGCCTTTGTCAGCCCACTGAGCCCAACCACCGAAAAGAGATTGAGCGATCTCATCCCACCCAGAACACCCCCACCCTCCACCCTCGCCGAGCTACAAAGCCGCACCTTTGCGACCCTCCACAACCGCCAAATCACCCCCTCAGTCGACTCATCCCTCCGCCTCGTCCAATGCGCCGCCCACCACGAGTACCACAGCTCAGAGAGCTCCATGTCCATCCTCCGCGACGCCCTCACCACAGTGCTAGTCGTAGATAACCCGCGCTTCCTCTCCCTAACCCTAGCATCACTGGACCCAGCCGCCTCCCTCCTTCTAGAAAAGCGACTCCTACCCCGCTTCGCCCGCCACGGCGACTACGAAGACGGCTCGGGCCTCCTCCTAGGCTCGAAAGAAGACCATTTGATCCCCATCACCCTGGATCTGCGCGATCTCCCCCTCGAGGCATCCGGTATCGTCTGCGGTGTCGCTGGCCGGCTCGCCGAAGCCGCCCGACCCCTCTCTCCGAGTCCGAGCGCACTCAGCAGCGCCAGCAGTGTCACTGGCTCGGTACCTCGATTATTCGAGTCGTTTGGCACGCGACTGACAGAGCCCACGCCGGCGCATAATCTAGCGCCGCTGAGCCATCTGCCTGCCAATGTGGAGGGGGAGGCGGTGGAAATTAGTTTCCTGAGTACTGCGCGGGCGGGTACGATTATTGTCGGGGAGCACGAGCTAATGAGGGCTGTTGCGGAATTGCGCACGGAGTGATCGGCAATGATGTGATGACTTTACGTACTGTAGCTAGGCTCTTTGAGCTTCTGTTTGGTTTTGAGAATTGCGTATGTAATGAGACAAACAATGCAAACTATCAAATGACGTTCAACGGCCATAACGGGCCTTATCGCGGTGGGCCGATAAGCTTATTTTTTGACTATCCCGAGGTCTGTTACCGGTCAACTTGTATATCATTCAAGGCCATTTGCTTGTTTGTCTTCCCAGTTTTGGTCTCCAAATGACCTCAGGTAGTGACCTAGGGAGTTGGTGTTGTATATTATAGCGGAAATGACCTGGCTTTCAACAAAAGGTCTGATTGCCTGCACTCTTTGTAGCTCTATATATGCCTTTGTTGCTTTGTAGGAGCGCTTAACATGGGGGCTCAGTGGATCTTTCTGCCTGGCTCATTCCCCTTTGTGGGCAAACAGTGCATTGTATTCATTATCTAGGCTCAAATTGATATGTATAAATATCGCACACGGCCCCCAGCAGAGAGAGTATCATTTCTAATCTTAAAATTCGAATCACTAACTACCTCCAGCACAATTTGAAACTAACAATCACAGTCATCACCACACACAATTGCAAGACCACAATCTTTCTGCCTACTAACTTAGATAACCATGGACCCAGAACTCAAAAAGACCGTGATCGAAAACTTCCCAGACGACCGCCATGCTTTCGTCGAAGAGCTCGTAACACTAGCCACAGGCGACACCAGAGGCCGAGGAGCCGCGAAAACCAAAATAGACCTGAGACGCATAAGCCATACCCTATCCATGTGGACCCAGATCGCAGATCCCTCCAACGACGCCTTAAAATGCTTCCCAAAAAAGTGCGAGAACATCTCAACCCTCCTCCTAGAAGTAGCTGATCGTTTGACTTCCGAGGTAGTTCCCCCCTACCTGATGAAGATGTTCAATATGCTTGCTATACATATAGGTCGTCTTACCTTGTGCTTCTCCGGCAAGGAAGATAAGGAAGTCGAGGATGATGCCCGGCGCACAGAGCTGCAGGAGCTCTCGTGGAAGCTCAAAGATCCAGGCTCTGATAATCGCCATGAGGCTATTATGCGTGCGCTCTGGGTCCGGCTTTATACCACTCACGATGACTGTATTTGTCGTCAGTGCTTGGGTGGGTATGTGCCGGACATCTGAGCTTCTATCGCAAGGGCCTAGATTGACTCCATAGTTCGCGGCGAGTAGATTATGTCGCTTCCGGGTAATAGGTAAGTGAGATCCTGGATTTCCTTCTGCTTTTCAATACTAATACGTTCTATAATATTGCTGCCTTGGATAAAGTTGACTCACTTCTTCGATAGGTCAGATGGAATAAATTTGTGCCTCGTTAACAATGTCCAAACCATACAACATGGGGTCTCAAGATACACCAAGGGCTGCCCAGGTGGTGACTTAACAGCCTTTATAAATATGTTAGTAGTCACACATCCCAAGGTTCCCTGGATTGGTCTTCATTGCAACTCACCTGGCCACCTATTTATCCAGAATATCCAGAGCATGCATTCATACTGTTTCCATGATAGATACAAAGTTGGGTCAAGACATGGAACTTTCCAAGGTTGGAAAGAGCGACCCGAGGTAAACATTGCCCAGGTTACCATGAGTGCAACGCTCATTCCCAAGTATAGACTTCCTTCCAAGGTTATTTGGTCTTGTATTCTCAGATGCTCCCAGAAAGAGACATCCTCCTAATGCACACAAGGCTAGAAGAGGCCTTCGATAAACGCGTGTTCGTTATCATCCCAGATCTACCCGACAACCCATCGATTGTTGCTGTTATTTCTTCGCCGTGGAATTCATCTCCCAACGTCCATCTTCGTTGAAACAGCGACAACACAAAGCAATGCTTTCTCTTCGAACGTCCATTTCTTTGCTCCTAGGGCTTCGATTTCTTCATCTTTAGTGCCCATATAAAACCTTCAGGCTGTTCCCCCAGGAATAAATGTGTCACTGGAAGATGTCCAGGTGTCCATCACACAGTCATTGCCGCACACGTACAATGTGCAATGATAAACTGCTGACCACTTGCTATATAGATAATCCCAAATCTTGGGGATCCTGGGCCGTCAGAAGTCGAGCTCCCTCCCAACCTCCCGAGGTCCCACCCCCAGACGAACATGGCTACTACCTTAATCCATCACTCTATACACCTCCGCCAAAGAAGTCGCCGCCAAGTAGGCCCCAGCCCAGGGGTACCCGATGAGGAGAAACAAAGGCGGGTCGACTATATCTGGAAAATATTCCCATCGGATGAGTCGCAAACCACGGCCGTGCAGAGGTCGGTGTTCGATGTCTTTGCTGGGACTCACTTGGTCAAAAGTCAATCTGGCAACGGCAAGACCCGAGCCACCATGGTCATCCTCTTGATGCTACCTGATACAGGTATAGCATTGACCACACTTGAGGATGGTCAAACACGTACCATCCAGTTCCGCGTCGACAACTGGAACCAGGAGCGAGATAGTATCCGAGATACAGTGGCGAGGTGTGATCGATTGGCACATGACGTGCGAAATTTGAGACCGATGGAAAATCAGGAAGGACATATAGCCACCCTAACAGCAATGGTGAATGAGCTGAGACTCTGGTTAGCATGAACAATCTGGCATCAACATACAAACCACACCCACACACAAGATCGATGGAATGAAGCCGAAGAACTTGAGTTGTACGAGCCCCAGGAGGAGAAACAATGGAAAGATAGCTAAATTCTACCTGGACTCTAGCTATCAAACAAGAAACTGCTATTCGGTGCTTGACAGCATAATACTTGGTACTTTCAAGATTCCTTGCTCAGTAGATGCAGTACAGTTGCAAAATTATTTGACCTACTTTTTAATACTGCCTGACAGAAATTTCTGGATTTTGATCCAATATAATGAATAGTATACCACCGTGGACCCTTTATACCTGATGACATTAACTACCCTAGAAGATATAGTATCTAGAAGACAGCAAAAAAGACAGCAAAGTTCCAAGGTTTGTTATATACAGCCTTAGAAGTCGGTGAGACTAAAAAGGTGATTCCAGAGTTGAGGTCAAATACTAATGAGACTCCACTGTTCTCTGTGCATCCATGGATTAAGAGGTGAGTAACCATGAAGCACGGAGCAGTTGGTCTCTGCATCAATGTAGAGTTTACTGTACTCTCCACAATATTCTCATCCAATGGATCAAGTGCCTCACTTTATTGATATAGATAGCGTATGCGGGTATGTGGAGAGTTAATCAAATGTGACAGGTGTGTTTCGGGCCTGGGCCCGGACTCCGAAGGGGTCTTGTGCTTCCACCTAATGCTTGCTAGGTGAAACTATTGTACTCCAATCGGATGTGTATGAAGTCGGTCCCTCTCCAGGGGACTAATTCAATAGCACCGCTGCAACAAACTTCCATTGGCCGTGAGGCCGTGATGAACTGAGTTGTATCATCAGCTAGCGGTGAAGGACAGAAATGGTACAGATATTTCAAGTATTCCGTACTATGTCAGAGAGTAAATGTGCTCTTGCAGAAGCGTTGTCAAATAATTGACGCGAATCAGCCATAGACTCTGACCGTACCTAGAAGCAGTTAGCACACGCTATTCCCTGGAGCAATGGAGCACGTACCATCAGAGCAACCAGCGGCCCAGTCTCCCCCCTTTTCATTCCATGAAACGCAGCTCACAGCCTTCACCTTCTCCCCAACAGGAACGGCTGCAATGACCTCCCCCTTGACGACATCCCAGGCAAAGGCCCCAGCCCCAGCCTCACCAGCCTCACCCCCGCTCAACACAACAGCATCACCCTGCGCGAAGACGGAGCGAACTCTCAACTCTTTATTCTGATACGCAAGCTTGGATATTTTCATCCCAGGCGGCGCTGCACCCCCAAAGGAATTCAATAGTTTGCCGTCCATCCGGTCTAGCATCCTGATATGGCCATCCAGTGTAGAAACCAGCAGGGCATTTCCGTCATCCGAGCACCGAACACTTGTAACCGGATGAGCCAGAACATCGACGGTCATCTTGCCTGTGCGAACATCATAAACGCGCGCATGGCCGTCATAACTACCACTAGCGATCGAGTAAGTCGGGCCATGAACATGGAGTGACGAAACCGTATCTGTAGCATCGGAAAGAGTCTGGATCGGCTTGAACGATGAAGCGCGCGTATCCCATAGATTGATGGTAGTATCGGCGCTGCCTGCGGGGCGTTAGCTGAGGCGCAATACTCAGAGGATCAGCAGGGCAACATACCCGTGACAACGACCGAATCGCCATCACCGGCGAATTGAACTGCTTCTATGCGGCTGTTATGTCCAGACCAGCGTTTAATTGTGATTCCCTGTTCCACGTCCCAGAGGAACATCTGGCGATCGCCTCCTACGCTTGCGAAGCGGGCATTGTCTGTTGCGACGGCAACATCGAGGACGGAATAACCGTGTGCTTCGTATTTCTGAATCGGGGATTTTGTCTCGATTGGGTTCGCACTATTGGAATTATTTGGAACTGCGCGCGACAGGTGCACGGCTTTGTCTGAGGAGCCCGTGAGGACGTAGGTGCCGCCGGCGTTGGAATGGGTCACCGCATTGACGGGGCCTAGAGGGGTCAGGGGCAATTCAGTAAAGGGCTAGAGCATGAGCTTACCATTATGAGTTTTTAATGTATGGATATGCCGCGTTGGAAATACTGTCCGGGGCATGGCCAAGTTGTAGAGGGAGAAATTGAAGCTTGATGCGGGAGCTCGGAGTTCGAATCTAAAGTCCGCGTTTTCTAAGATCCAATACGCCCTGCCCTATGCGCTACTGTTTTGCTACTGTTTTCGTGCACCAATAATTGCCCAAAAGAAATTAATACTGTATTTCACGCTACGGAATACAGAAGAAGGTATTATCAAGGTTGTAGACACACCATCGCTAGCTACCAGCGGTAAATGGATATAACAGAAAAAAGAACCAGCCCCCCAGGACGGAGGTGCTCCCAAGCGCGAACGGCAAGACGTAGGGTAGTCAAACAGAACAGAAAAACATGACCGCAATTTGACCCATCCCCTTTTGAAGAATCCAGGCAGACGCCCGACAAAAACGTAACATCTTAGCGACGTCCGTGGCTGCGGGTGCCGGAGCCCTGCAGACCCTCGATCTCCTGCTCGAGTGATTTGATCCTGCAATCGGTCAGTAAAGAAAAACTTTGCCAGACGGTCCAGAACATACGCAGCGTGAGTAGCCTCGAGATCCTTGTTGAGGCGGTCGCGCTCGGAGATGAGCTTCTGCTCCCACTGGCGGAAACGCTGCTCCTCGACCTTGACCTGTTCGGTGAAACGCTTGCGCAGGGTCTCCTCTTCCTCCTTGAACTTGGGGTTGTCGAGCTTGCGTGGGCGAGCCTCGCCGAACTTGCGGGTCTCCATCTGCTGGGCACGGTAGGCCTCGTAGTGCGATTCTTCCGTGGTGTGAATGAGGTCGAGCATGTGGGTGCGGATCAGGATCGAGCGCAGCTTCTTGAAATCACAGTGGTCCTCGTTCTCCACCTCGGCAACACCCCAAGCGTACTGACGACCCTTGACGACGCGACCGTCGTTGGACTGGACGTCCTTCTCAGAACCGATGACGGCGAATGGCATGGCAGCCATAAGGCTGCGGGCGTGGGAAGCGGCGTGCTCGTCGTCCTCCTCGACGGGTGGGGAGTAAATCTTGATGCCCTGGGCCTCGATAACAGCGCGGATCTATCCAATCGTTAGCCGAATTCCCCCATTTTCCACACTCATTCCACTTACTCTCTCCTTGTAGCGAACCAGGTCGCCGTGGCTGAGGGTATCGGCCTTGGCGACAACGGGAATCAGGTTGACGCGAGAGCTCAAGCGCTTCATCACCTCAATGTCGAGGGGCTTCAGGGTGTGTCCGGTGGGTCGGATGAAGTACAAGCATGCGTGGACACGCATGTCAATCTTCTCAGTTCGGCGGGGTTGCTGCTCCTGGAGCATGTAGGACTCATGCTGGTCGTCCAGGAATTCGATAATCGGTTGCCACGAGTCACGGTTGTTCACGTAGTCTCCAAATCCAGGGGTATCAATAACGGTAAGGCGGACTAAAAGATTGATCGTGATCAGCTACCCAATCGTTCGAAAACACTCGGCGATAATCTGGCGCCTACCCTTGAAGAACTTCTCCTCGAGCTCAGCCTTGGTGATCTCGATCTCAACGGTGCGGTCAACCTGCTTCTGGTGACGGCGCTTGTGGTCGGCGTAGTTCTTAATGGTGGTGGAGAAAAGGGTGTTGATGAAGGTCGTCTTTCCCAGTCCGGACTCTCCAGCAACCTGAAGGACGGGTTAGCAGCAGAACGCACAGGCCGTGTTTCAATTGTCGAACGCACCATAATAGTGAAAGCCGCTCCCCGCTTCGCGACGATCTTGTGGCTACATAGCTTGATTAGAATCTTCCCTCGTTTGCCTCGTTATCACCGGTCGGGAGGTACACACCGCTGGTTGGGGAGCTATAGGGATGAATAACACGTTAGTCAGGCGTTACAAAATCTCCAAAAAAGACATCAGACTCACGTTGGCAATGCCAATGGGGGTGGCGGTTTCCGTAGTCGACATGGTGGGCTTAGGGGGGAATTAAAAACAATTCAGAATGAACACAAAAAAGAAGATGAAGAAGCCCCTGAAGAATGAGACCAGACGGAGGAACAGCAAGTCTGGAGGAGGGAAGAAATAGGGAAAAGGAGGAACGGTCGTGAAATCGGACTGCTCGAATTGCCCGTCGCTGCTTCCCCCTGAATCTCCTTTCGTTTTCTGGAGTATACCTCGCCTTGCCTATCTGGGTTTAGCGTATAGCGCTAGTCCTCTTCGGGCCCGGAACTGGAGCATGGATGATCCGCTTATCATAGCTTTTGAATTATCTCTTAACTTTTTTGATCGTTGAGATCGCCGACTGTAAAAATGAAGACAGACTTCAAGGTGAGTGGGCTCTTGCTTGGGGGAGGAATCTCCCTTGCAGCAGGCTACCGGTCAATATTATGGAAATTAACATGGTTAAATTTAGTTCTCCAACCTTTTGGGGACCGTCTATCGCAAAGGAAATCTTCTCTTTACTCCCGATGGAACATGCTTGCTATCGCCAGTAGGCAATCGAGTCTCGGTGTTTGATTTGGTCCAGTAGGTTTCATGTGTCCCTCTTGCGCAGAATTGGAACTCTTGGCTTACAATTGCCCGTAAAGAAATACTTCCTACACCTTGCCGTTTTCGCATCGCACGAATATCGACCGTCTCGACCTTTCGCCCAAGGGAAATCTTCTGTTGACCGTTGATGAGAATGGACGCGCAATTTTGACAAACTTTCACCGGCGCATCGCCATTCACCACTTCTCGTTCAAGGGACGAGTGTCGGCACTTAAATTCTCTCCCTCCGGCCGGCACTTTGCCGTTGGTGTAGGCCGACGCCTGCAAATCTGGCAAACCCCCTCTACGCCTGGCACCGAAACCAATGGCGAGATTGAGTTTGCCCCGTTCGTGCTACACCGCGATCTTGCCGCCCACTTCGACACCATCCAGAATGTCGAATGGTCTAGCGATTCGCGCTTCTTGCTCACTGCCGCAAAGGATTTAACGGCACGAGTATGGAGCATGGACCCGGAAGAAGGATTTGAGCCCACGACTTTGGCCGGACATCGACAGGGCGTGGTTGGAGCTTATTTCAACTCCACTCAAGAAGCGGTAGGTGTTGCTAAGAACGTTCGACTTGAGAAATATATGTTGATCATATCCACAGATCTACACTGTCAGCCAAGACGGTGCGCTATTCCGCTGGGAATATGTCACAAAAAAGGATGAGGAAACTATGGAGGATATTTCCGACGCTCGGTGGAGAATCGTCAAAAAGGACTTCTTCATGCAGAATGATGCTAAGGTGAACTGCGCTGCATTCCATGCGTCATCAAATCTTTTGGTAGTAGGATTCTCCAACGGCCTATTCGGTCTTTACGATCTGCCCGAGTTCAACATGATCCACCTGCTCAGGTACTTCAACCAGCTCCATACATGTGACACTCGCTAACAAATAATCTAGTGTATCCCAAAGCAACATTGACGTTGTGACCATCAACAAGTCTGGTGAATGGCTCGCGTTTGGATCGTCCAAGCACGGTCAACTTTTGGTTTGGGAGTGGCAGTCTGAGTCATACATCTTGAAACAGCAAGGACACCTGGACTCCATGAATGCTCTCGCATACTCACCGGACGGTACAAAAATTATCACGGCAGCCGACGATGGCAAGATCAAGGTTTGGGATGTCAAGTCCGGCTTCTGCATTGTCACATTCACAGAACACACCAGTGGAGTGACTGCGTGTCAGTTCGCGAAGAAGGGAAGCGTTCTGTTCACCGCATCCTTGGACGGCTCTATCCGCGCCTGGGATCTCATCCGCTACCGCAATTTCCGAACCTTCACTGCACCCTCCCGACTGTCTTTCGGCTCCTTGGCCGTCGACCCCAGCGGAGAAGTCGTCTGTGCCGGTTCACCAGACTCCTTCGATATTCACGTCTGGTCCGTGCAGACCGGTCAATTGCTTGACCAGCTTTCCGGTCACGAGGGACCAGTTTCCAGTCTTGGTTTCGCTGCCGATGGCAACCACCTCGTTAGTGGAAGTTGGGATCACACTGTTCGCATTTGGAGTATCTTTGGTCGCTCACAAACCAGCGAGCCGCTCCAGCTCATGTCAGACATCCTTAGCGTGGCTTTCCGCCCAGATGGGCAGCAGGTTGCTGCCGCTACGCTAGACGGCCAGCTCTCCTTCTGGTCCGTTGAAGACGCTGTCCAGCAGGGAGGCGTCGACGGTCGCCGTGACGTCTCCGGAGGACGACGGGTGGCTGACCGCCGCACCGCGGCTAATGCTGCCGGCACCAAGTCCTTCAACCGCATCACCTACAGCGCTGACGGTAGCTGTATCCTGGCTGGTGGTAACAGCAAGTATATCTGCTTGTATGATGTTACCACTGGATCGCTGATCAAGAAATTCACTGTCTCCGTCAACACCTCCATTGATGGTACTCAGGAGATCTTGAACAGTCGTGACCTGACTGAAGCCGGTCCCCGTGCTTTGATTGACGAGACCGGTGAGGCTTCCGATCACGAGGACCGTGTCGACCGCACTCTTCCCGGTGCCAAGCGAGGCGATGCTGGTGCGCGCACTACTCGCCCGGAGGTGCGCGTCACATCTGTTGATTTTGCGCCGACCGGACGATCATTCTGTGCCGCCTCTACCGAGGGTCTGCTTATCTACAGCCTGGACACCGACTTTATCTTTGATCCCATTGATCTTGATATCACTATCACACCGTCTAGCATCATTGCCACGCTAGATGCCGCCAAGGAAGCCGCGACGTCCGGTATTGCGGACGAGGAGAACTCCTTCCTCAAAGCCCTCATCATGGCCTTCCGATTGAATGAACAAAAGCTTCTGCGTGTTGTATACGAAGCGATTCCTCCGTCAGATATTCCCCATGTGGTTCGGTCTGTGCCATCAGTTTATCTTCCTCGTCTGCTCCGATTCGTCGCACATGCCGCCGAGGAGACACCCCATCTCGAGTTCAACCTCATGTGGATTGAGTCTCTGTTCAGCAGCCATGGCCGCTACTTCAAGGAAAACACCGGCCAATTCGCACCCGAACTCCGTGCTGTTCAGCGCGCTGTCGACGACATCCGTGAGAACCTGAAGCGCTTGACTGAGAAGAACCTCTACAACCTGAATTACCTGCTTTCAAAGCCTGTCCTTGCAAACAAGAAGCAAAGCAGCGCTCTCTTGGCCATGGAAACCGAGGACGCCGAAGTAGATGAAACTATGGCTGACGGAGATGAAGGTGAAGGTGAATGGGTTGGCCTTGAATGATTTATGTCTACTTGCATCTGAGCCAGGCGTTCTGTATATAGCAAAAACCAAAAGGGGAAATGGACGACCTTGAATAATATCCAATGCTGAAACCTTCAAACGCACCCATTTAGACGTAGCAAACGAAAGTCGTCTGATACTATCCGATGTGTGCTACGCTTCCCCCGTCTTGACTTCTCCTCTGCTTGTCGTTAGATTACGCCGATTCTGATAATCCGGATAGTATTTGTATCAGTTTCTTTTGGGTCGGCGAGTCGCTTCCATTATCTGCCCTCTCCCTCCCCTCTCTGTCCTCTCTCTGCTTTGTGCCTCTCCCTCTCTCCTCTTTCTGTTTCCCTCTCTTCTCCGTGCACCCTTCCACAACCATGTCTTTTACCTTCGTCCACGACAAGATGGACCTGCTCAAGGACCATCTGTTCCTTGCGGCTGTCATCGGAGTCTTCCTGACTTGTCTGCCGCAGCTGCTTTTGCCTCCCACTATCAAGAATGTCCCCACCGTCAGGTACTCACGTCTGTTGCCGGACTTCGTCAACCGAATCCTCTACTACCCTCATGCCATCTCTATGATCAGCGATGGTTATTACAAGGTACGATGAAAGTCACCGTGGCTCAACGTTTACTAACACTCTCTTCAGTACAAGGACCGCATGTTTCGAATGATCACAGGTGACGGGGAGGTGTACATTCTGCCTATGAAATATCAGAAAGACCTCAGACATCTACCTCTCACGAAGATCAGCTCTCTGGATGCTCAATACGAAGTCAGTCACTCATCCCCGCACGATATCACATTGACAAGTACTAATCAAGCCATTCGATAGAACGCTCTGGGCGATTACACCAATATCTTGCTAAATACAACCCTGGTGTCTACCACTATCCGCAAGCGTTTGACGCCCAGTCTAGGTACGGGATCATCTTGGCCGACTGCACACTTGAGGAGCTCGGAACTTACGAGGCTGAACAGTTCGCATTGTACCCCGAGTCATCGATGAGCTGGTTAGGGCTTTCGGCACTGTCCTGCCAGAAACCGAAAGTAAGATACATCAAGCAGACATATCACCATTCAACTCGGAGGGATGACGCTAACGGGAACTCATTTCTTAGATGGCGAATGGATCACCATCAATCCGAACGACTTGTTCAATCGTCTGATTGGCCTTTCTTCGGCGCGTGTCATGGTCGGTGATGCTCTTCGGCACAACGAAGAGTGGCTCAAGGCTTCTGTCGGCTACGCCCATTGTCTTGGTATCACCATGGTCATCTTGCGCCCCGTTCCTAAATACCTCCGTCCACTGGTTGCTCCCTTCATCCCTTCGGTCTGGCATATGAAAAGGAGTGTGCGTCTGGCAAAACGCCTCTTCGTCCCAATTGTTAATGAGCGACGACGGGCAGAGGAGAAAAACGACCCTGCATACGTCAAGCCCGATGACTTCTTGCAATGGCTCTTGGATCTGGGCGTTGAAGAAGGCCAGATTCTTCCCGCCGCTGAAATTGCTCAACACATGTTACTCCTGGTGGCTCTGGCGGTTACACACACCAGCACCATGGCCTTGTGTCACGCTACCTTTGATTTGATTTCTAGGCCGGAGTATCTCGAACCTCTGCGGGAAGAGATTCACCGTACTCTGCCGGATGGCTGGCATTTGGGAACACAGGCCGCATTCACAGACCAGGTTCGATTGGATAGCTTTTTGCGCGAGTCTCAGCGCTTCGCGCCACCAGGTGATTGTAAGTATGGCACTTTCGATCAAAGCCAGCTTGGGGCCTTGTGAGCCCAAGCATTGAAGTGATTCCTCGTTTTGTCTACAGATCTAACCGTCTATGCTTTAGTGTCTTTCCATCGCAAGGTCATGTCCCCCGTCACCCTTCATGATGGCGTCGTTCTTCCCAAAGGAGTCCACATCTGCTTCCCCGGAGGCGCAATCAGCATGGATCCCAGCTTCGTGAAGGACCCTCTTGTCTTTGACGGTTTCAGATGGTGCAAGGACCCCAAAGATCGCTACGCCCTGTGTCCCGAGCTTGCCAAATCTGCTCTGCTGAACGAGCAGGGTGACACCAAGGAGGATACGGCTGCGGCTGCGAACGCGGCTTCCAGCTTTGTGACTGTCACCGCTACGAACATGGGATTCGGATATGGACGTCAGACTTGCCCTGGTCGATTCTTCGCAGCCAACACCACCAAGTCGATCCTCAGCCGTCTGATTTTGGACTACGACTTCCAATTCGCTGGAGGCAAGGATGCGAAACGACCCCCTAACGCCTGCATTGGTGAGCATATCCTGCCCAACTTGACTGCCAAGCTGGAGTTCCGGAAGAAGTCTTTGGAATTTTGAGGCTCGAAGCATTGAGCATGGCGGGACCTTCGTTGGAGGAATGAGGCTCAGTATTCATTTCTAGACTGATCTCGTCTGGGTTTTCGGTTTTCGAAGAACCTACGTTGGAGGAATGGGGCTCGGTATTCGTTTCTAGTTGATCTCGTCTAGATTTTTAGTTGCCGAGGATAGTCATTAGTTTTTCGAGTGATACTTCAAATGTACACCAAATGCTGCAGGGCTGCAATGAGACAGCCTTGGCTTACATCGACTTCCAAGGTTAGATCGCTAGAGTGTGTACAGTTGAGCAAAAATACCAGTGACATTGCTACTAAGCCATAGAAATGACCAGTACTATGTCCATGTGATACAGAGCATGGGTACGTCCAAAAGAAACTCCATTTCTTATCAGCGCTCAATATTTCCGATTGTCCATAAAGTCCACGGGTAGTAATAGTCCGATTGAAATGATGTGCCATCGTATCATTGCATGAAAAAATGTACATAGATTCTGATAGATGGATTGTATACAAGGTGAATTCCCAGTATTTCTCAAAAGAGACTTATGAGCGTATGGGATCAAGTGTTGAAACGACCTTGTCAAGGCAGTGGCACTGAGAAAGCCTCAGTGAACCACCAAGCCAAGGCCTCTTGAGGGGTTGTGTTAGTCGAGCAGGATGAGAGTTTTTTTTCCGTTCCCCAGATCTGAATGATCTGAGAAACGGTTGCCCTCGGTTAAACCATCCCGAGACTGAATTGCAATAGCACCAGCAAATGCACGCAATGCGTCAGGGTGGCCACCGAAGAACATGCAGAGAATCGAAATAAGACAAGACAGAAAACACCAATCCACGCTTCATAAAAGGAAGAAATCAAAACCACCCAAAACCTGTTGAAAGGTCACCGCCAAAACTCCGAAAGTCCGTAAATCAGCGCCCCATCTTTAATTAAGATGGGCGAATGGTGAAACATGTCATTATCTGCGGTTCAGCAGGGTCAAGAACTCTTCACGAGTTTTGGCGCTGGACCGCATGCATCCAAGCATACAGCTGGTGGTCGTGGTGCTGCTGACCTTCTGCACACCGCGCATAACCATGCACAGGTGGGAAGATTCCATGACAACACCGACGCCACGGGGCTTGAGGACCTCGGAGATCGCCAGCGCAACTTGCTTGGTCAGGCGTTCCTGGACCTGTAGTCTGCGAGCGAACATCTCTGCGAGACGGGCCAGCTTGGAAAGACCCAGCACGCGACGATCAGGGATGTATCCAATGTGCATCTATACGTGGTTAATAGGGATGAGTGTGGATTTCGGTGGAACCTCATACCTTTCCAGTGAAAGGGACCATGTGGTGCTCGCATAGCGAGAAGACATCGATGTCTTTGACGATGACCAGCTCATCGTGATCTTCGTGGAAGACCGCACCGTTCATCAAGTCCCGCACGTTCTCCTCGTAACCCTTGGTGAAGTACAGCATAGCCTTGGCATACCTCATAGGGGTCTCACGGAGACCCTCACGCTCTGGGTCCTCTCCAATACATTCGAGAATTGTCCGGATCGCTCCAGAAAGCTTGTCAAGTCGTTCTCCGGTCTCTTCCTCGGTCGACTCTTTCCGCTGTCGGGTTCCAGGGCCTGGTGATGTTTAGATAAGGCACCGACGACAAATCAAAGGTCAAAACATGACAGATGTTACTCACATGGCCAGCTGAGGCCGTCAAAGTCGATAGGCGGGTTCAATGTGTAGGGACTGGCGGGGCGGCTGACGGTGGCGGGAGGGGTCAATGGGCCGCCTTCGTCGCGGGGGTCGCGGGGAGGGTCGTTCAGGGTCGGGCTAACAACGATAGGGTTAGTCGAATGGGTCATTGGTCCTCGGGACATTTTCATGCTCATACCGCACTGGCACCACGCTGCGGATAGGCACTGACGCAGTGGAGGTGGACTCGGTGGGGTCGACTGGGGCTGCAGCTCCAACTTCAGCTTCGGTGGATTCATGCTTGGAGTCGAATTCGAAGGGGACGCGAGGTTCAAAGGATGTGCGAATGGACGAATTGAGGCTCTCACGTTCACGGGCATCACGGCCACCGGTGGAGTGCCGTTGGAGGGGGGAGCTTCCGTTCAGCATGTGGGACGGAATGGCCGAGGGCTTCGAGCTTGGGGGAGATCCAGAACCCATGATAGATGGGACGATGTTCTTCGAGATTATAGAAATATCGAAGAGTCAGAATAGAAGTTTTTTAAGAGTCACTTTTTTTTTGGCCGCAAATCTCGCGACGCTAACTTTCTTTAACCCCCTCACTACCCCTCCACCAATCACCGTCCATCCCGGTGATGACATGATAACGCTCCGCGGGGGAGTCGGAGATCTTATGCACCACGTCTTTTTCTCTATACTATTCTCATGGGTGTTTTCAATATACATAAGCCCCTTCTAGGCTGTTTATACATGTATATGACACTGCTCAAGGCACTTCGTATCTCGGGCACTTTACTTCCAATTTGCCACTTCCGACTTCCTGCGCTAGCTCTATCCAGTAAGACTTGTCAGATATCCCGTGGGAAATATAACTCGACTAGGGAAAGAGTTACTTCGTTTTAGTAGTCCCAAATCCTCCCATCTTCCCGTATCATCTCCCGAGGGTAAGTTGTACCGGACATCACTCGGTACGTTGGAGAGGGACAACCCGGGAAATGTAGATTTCGCATTATAGCTCCCGAGGTCCAGGGATGGAATACCCTGGCTAGATATGTTTCGGTTTTCCCGAGTTCACGAAAACTTGTTCATTTTATAGGGTGGATGAAATGGAACTAGCTTGATGTTATTATTTAGCTGTTCTATTTCTACACTATACCAATGGTCATCTACCAGCCGAGTGACTTCAAGTAGTATGGATTATCCCCCCATTCCAGGGTCTACTCTGATATAGGGTGAAGAACGATCCAAAGTGCCAGCCCAACTAACCCTTGGTCTTCATGGGAAAATTCACGGCTCTGAACCTCTTCTAGTGCACAAGTTTCTTCGCATACTGACTCCCAAGTCTTCCAATGGTGTTATCAGACCACCTAAAGATCATCCACATATCTTCAGCCCTGGGGCTTCCACTATATGCTCATCTGTGCACTTTTCTTCTGCCTTCCTGACGCTCTTCGAGTGTGAGCCTACCCTTGGTCCCCTAGAGCCACCATAATACCTAGGGAAGAATTTCAATGTTATGCTGGGGCCAGCAACCTTGGGTATATAACTTGACTTCACACCCCAATTAACATCAAAATCGATAAAACACATTGAAACACATGCCAGCTACTACCCCCAGGGCTACATTGACACCTGGGTATGTCGATGGGGACATGCGGGGCTTCCAATGTTCCAAGCTTTCCTTTGGCTGTCAATGGTTCGCGAACTTCGAGGTATAGATCAAAACTCGAGCATTATAATGTAGCTCAGTTTGCAGGCAGTTCATAAGGGCTCAAATCGCCAAAATTTCCACCAAATTGGGGCTGTGGCGCAATTGGTAGCGCGTGGTAAGTTACGCTGTTACAGTACTTTCAATTGAATAAATCACTAACATTAATACAGCGACTCCAGTTCGCAAGGTTATCTGGTCGAGACGGGTCAGCCTCAATCTCTTTTTTTTTGCCCTTCATAGCTATGTAGGACATGTTGAACATGTAGATTGTTGAGTTTTTCTGGTTGTACTTTATAATTTTTGGGTCTGTGCGTGGAAAGAGGAGAAACCCTAAGATGTGTTGTGGTTTACTAGTTAGGAAAGAGCCTTTGCTTCATTAATCTATCAAGGCCGAGGATTGGCACCAAGTTGGGGCTGTGGCGCAATTGGTAGCGCGTGGTACGTTAACACTGTTGCAACTCAACTAAGAATTCACACTAACATTCTCAAAGCGACTCCAGTTCGCAAGGTTATCTGGTCGAGACGGGTCAGCCTCATCTCTTTTTTTTTGCCCTTTTGCCCTTTTGTATTCATCCTGTTTCCATTCCTGTTTTTCTAAAAATGTAAACTAAGGGTTTCTGATATGTTGTCAGGTGTATGGTCGTCAACCTGGTAAGAATAGATAGCTATGAAGATTGAAAGGCATGTGGCTATGCACAAAGAGGGATCAATGCCGGATGTAAACACAATTTGTGATTCTTCTTTTTTTAATGTCCCGAGAAAATATTATAGAGATCTTATCGGTTGGACCTGTGGACTTTTCCCCTCATCAGGAGAGCCAGAATACCCCGTGAGCTGAGTGGTCGGGTCTTCATAATCCTTTGTTAAGGGATTGAAAAGAGAAAACCAGAAACTGGGTTTATATCTGATAACATCTGATGATAGTATTGAACCCTTTTAGTGTATAATACCATATATTTTGATCCTTATAGCTATCAATTCATACATCCATTCCAAGGTTATTACTATGTTGATAGGCAATGTACCTGACAACGTAAACCCCTTACAATTTCTGATTCTTCTCATTTCAATCTCCCGAGAAAGGAGTATAAAGACTTGAGACCTGATCGGTCGGACCTGTAGATCTGGCTTTCCCTTATTAGGAGGGCTAGAATGCCCCGCGAATTGACTGATCGGGTCTTTGGAATATTGTCTTAGGGGATTGAAATGAGAAGAATTAGAAATTGAAAGGGGTTTATGTTGTCAGGTGTATGGCCAGTCAACCCGGTAAGAATGGATGTATGTGGTTATGCACCAAGAGAGATCAATGGTATTATCAGATGTAAACACAAGAAAGACTGATTCTTGTCAGAACCAAGTTTGACCCCGCGTTGGGCTGAGGTTTAATACTAGTTGGGGCCGCTTTGGCCGAGTAAGATCACATGATATCCGAGAATGCCGCGGGCCGAATCGTTACTCTCTGTAAACCCTTGTCATGGGGGAAAACTCCATTGCAAAAAAAAGTCTTATCTAGTGTGGATAGGTAGGAAGAGCATGACATCGTAAAATACTTGATAATGGCTATACTCGTGTATTGTACTGCCTAGCCTCAGACCTCCAGAGGCCCCAGGCTTCAGATATATTGGAACCCCATACCCGTTTCCCAGGGAACTTTGTGATTTCCAAGGTTCAAGGGACAAGGGCAAGTTCTACTCATAGTTTAGTCTTTCCAAGTCTTCTTGTCCCCTTAGAACCAAAGACGTCATCGAGTCAATGTATTCCTACTAACAGACCAAGGCTTTGAAAGTTCAAGTGGTGAGACTATGGGTTGGGTAGAGAATATAGTCTTTAAACATACGGAGTAGTAGGAAGATAGACGTATTTGTCGACAGAATTTTCACCAAGTTGGGGCTGTGGCGCAATTGGTAGCGCGTGGTAAGTTTCAATGTTATCATACATTCAGCCGAACATTTCACTAACATTCTCAAAGCGACTCCAGTTCGCAAGGTTATCTGGTCGAGACGGGTCAGCCTCATCTCTTTTTTTTGTGCAATTTTTGGTTCATCTATCCCAAACCAATCTTTTTGTAACTCGAACTAATCCATCAAATTCGTTTGCTTGATTTATGCACAGCTTTTTAGTGTGATTTGAAATCTTTTGTCCCATAGCATCGAAGGACTTTATGCAACTTGTTCTTGGGATGACCTAGATATTAGGAGAATTATGAAAGGTCCGGTTTTCGATATGGAATTCTTGGAGCTCACGGGTAGTGATTCAGCTATTCTAATCCCTTGGGTAAGATGCTAGACAACCTTGCAACCATAGTGGTTTGTCCACCTTATCGGGATTAACCTTGAAAGTATACACCTGGGCATGAGTGTTAATATCAGATGAATTGGTATTTTGAACTATTGTTCATTATGATTCTAACTCGCCCATACGAGAAACAACTTGGCTAACATGGCTCTTACGCCTCGATCTCTTCAGTGGGAACATCGTCAAGATCCTTACCCACAATGGCATCTGCCACCTTCCATACCTGCAGCAAGTTATCCTCAGCCGCAGAGCACAAAACCCAGGGATCGCTGAGGTTCCAACTGAAGTCTGAGATACGGTTTGTGTGTCCACCGTGCATGAACAGCCTTAAATTCAAGTCAGCAAGCAGCTCAAACCAAATACGGGAAAAAGGCGAGTGGGAAAGAAGTAACTTACAGCTCTGGGGGCCCATCTTGGGCATCTTCGGGGGTTTGTTCCTCGCCTGCTCGGCTGAGGTCCCAGAACATAATCTTGCGATCGTAGCCGGAACTGGCCAGGACCGACTCTTCGAACGGATGCCACGAGATAGACTGAACAGAGTCGGTGTGGCCTTCAAGCGAGTGTAGCTTTTGCTTCAGGTTACGCAGATCCCAAATGCCAATGGTTTTGTCAGCTGAACCAGTGGCCAAAATGGTTTCCGAGGCGGGATTAAAGGAAATCGAGTTGATAGCATCGCGGTGCTGGCCCTCGGCGGAGGAAGCCGAGCGAGTAGAGTCATCTTGACGGGTATCAAGAATCTGGAGCGTGATATCATCGGAAACGGTTCCAATGAGAGAAGAGTGGAGAGGGTGGTGTTGAACATCGTTCACGATCGAGGAGTGATGGGTGAAGGTACGGTTTGGTCGGACTGCCTTGTTGCCTTTGGTGTATGTTGTGATATCCCTGTAGGTTACGTTAGTTAGCCGCGTGCTATATCGCACATTGCGCGCGATTGTGTTTACTTACCAAAGTCGGACAGTCTTATCCTCGCTACCAGTGGCAAGGTGGCCGGCCACATGAGGGTTCCAGCTAAGACCGAAACCTTCAGCCTCATGTCCAAGGAGCTCCATTTGGGGGTTCACAGAGCCGGTAGGCAGACTGGGGTGCTTGGAGCGATCCCAGACCATGACACGGCCATCCGTGCACATTGTAGCAATGATGTTCGGGTTCTGTGGTTGGTACCGAGCCTTGTTGACCTCTCCCTTGTGATCAATCTTTTGAACGATGTTGAACTTGATCTCCATCTGGGGCTTCTTTGAATTCCCGCCATAGCCACCGATCTCTCCCCTGTCTTCGTCATAATCTTCAGGGTTTGGGACATGAGGGTTTGGAAGCTGCACTTCGGCAATCTGGAGGTAGTTCTGTGCTTCGCCAGTAGTATGTGTGCCGATAAGAAGACGATGGGTGGAGTAAGGCTTGTCCGGGACCCTAGAGCATTTCATTAGATTCAGTAGAATCGGAACAGCTTCGAGAACAAACGTACTCTTGCTTATCCGGCAACCACTGGGTTGTAAGAGTGGGCCATTCTAACGCGGTACTCAGGATCATATCATAGAGGAACGGCGCATTCTTCTTCCATGTCTTGTATTCTGCGCCCCGATGGACACCGTTAGCGATCGCAATGAATGGGGAGAAATAGAGCTAGAGGTAGAGCTACCTTCATTGATGGCCTTCTCGTCAGTGTGCTCATGGTCCTGATCTTGGTCCTGATCCCTCTCATGCTCGTCACCAGGACCTATATATCTTGATTAGATTGAGATTTCAGCTGCGCGAGTGTCAGTGCACCTACCAGCCTCATCGTAGTCCATATTGCGATTGAGTGATTTGTAACGGGAAATCAATATAACAGCGCCGATTCAATTCGGGTTCGACACGTCGGAAGTGAGGTAGTATGTAACACAGGCTGGGTATAGGGCAGAGGGCAGAGGGAAGAGCTACGCGCACCGCGTTAATGAGGCGCCGCCCCCCCAAAAGGCCGCTAGTCCCAAATTGGTGGGCGGTGTCCTTGAGCTTGACTCTTCACTTTCGTGGGGAGATCAACTTGCATCATAGACTCCAAACCAAGTTGGCGTTTTGTTTGCCGTTGTTTTTTTGTCTTTCATTTGGAAGCTATCTACCCCTATCCGTATCGGTATTTCATCCTTCTTTGTTGGACGATATACCTTACGTCGCAAGTCTTTCGTCCGCCTCGACTCTCACGATAACCTACCCACCCATTCCTTCACCAAACGCTCACGATGGGTGTCCCTAAATTCTTTCGCTGGCTCAGCGAACGGTATCCAGCTATCTCAACGCTCATTGCAGAGAGCCGGATACCCGAGTTCGATAGCCTTTACCTCGACATGAATGGAATCATCCACAACTGTACACATAGTGACAGCGATTCCCCGACATTTCGCATGACCGAGGATCAGATGTTTATTGCAATTTTCAACTACATTGAACATTTATTCGGCAAGATAAAGCCCAAGAAGTTGTTCTATATGGCCGTGGACGGTGTTGCCCCCCGCGCCAAGATGAACCAACAGCGTGCCCGTCGTTTCCGTACCGCCCTGGATGCGGAGACCGCGAAGGATAAGGCAATTCAACAAGGACTGGAGATGCCTAAAGAAGATGCGTTTGACAGCAACTGTATCACTCCTGGTACCGAGTTTATGCAGAAGTTGACGCAACAACTTAAATACTTCATCAACAAGAAGATCTCAGAGGACACAGACTGGCAAGGTGTGGAAATCGTGCTGTCTGGTCATGAGGTCCCCGGTGAAGGAGAACACAAGATTATGGAATATATTCGGTGCTCGAAAGCGCAACCCGACTATGAATCTAATGTTCGCCACTGCCTTTACGGCTTGGATGCCGACTTGATCATGCTGGGTCTTCTCAGCCACGACCCTCACTTCTGTCTTCTTCGAGAGGAAGTCACCTTTGGTCGCCAGGTCTCTAAGAAGCCCAAGGAACTTGAGCACCAAAACTTCTACCTTCTGCATCTCAGTATGGTTCGAGAGTATCTGGAACTGGAGTTCCAAGAGCTGAAGCAAGAAGGCGCTCTTGACTTCGATTTTGACATGGAGCGTGTCATTGATGACTTCATTCTCATGGCGTTCTTTGTTGGAAACGATTTCTTACCCAATCTACCAAACTTACACATTAACGAGGGTGCTCTTGCCCTTATGTTCAAACTTTACAAGGAGGTGCTGCCAAAGATGGGTGGCTATATCAACGAGCAAGGTGTGATCAATGTGCAACGCCTGGGCATGCTTGTGAGCTCCCTTAGCTCCGTTGAATACAGATTCTTCGAGGCAGAGAACTCCGATGCCCAATGGCTCAAATCTAAGAAGAATGGAGATGTTGATGCCGTTGACTCCCAGCAAAAATACAAGAAGCTCACGATCACATCGGCCCAGAAAGAGATTCTCAAGACTATCAAGAGATACGTTTTGAACCGAACAGAAAATGTCTCTGCGCCACTTGATCTGCCCCCCACACTTCCAGCTCGCGACCGAAGCTTTGTTGAGCAACTTGCAGACGAGCTTAAACTGCCTTGGTCGTCAATTGACAATGATGATGGAGACCGATTCATGCGTCTTCAATTGCCTCAGGCACAGAAGGATGATGATGATGATGAAGACGATGAAGAGGACGAGGAAGCATCAATGGCAGTTCAGCGCATCATTCGAAAGTATGAGAAGGCCACTGTCCAAGAAATGACTACCGAGGAGTCGCAGAAGGCGGCGCAAGAGAAGTACGACGCAGAATTTTTGGCTTGGAAGAATAAGTATTACCAGACCAAATTTGGATGGGGTCTTGAGAACAAGGAGGAGATGAAGAAGCTTGCAGAGAACTACGTGCAGGGGTTGCAGTGGGTCTTGTACTACTATTACCGTGGCATCGCATCTTGGCCTTGGTTCTTCCAGTACCACTACGCTCCCATGATCTCTGGTTAGTCATGCAGGAATATTTTGGGATCGAGCTGCTTGCTGACATAAATGCAGATGTGAATGCTGGTCTTGGTGCAGACATGGAGTTCAAGTTGGGACAACCGTTCCGGCCGTATGATCAACTCATGGGTGTCTTGCCAGACCGCAGTAAGAAGATTGTGCCTACCGCTTATTGGGACCTGATGACATCGCCCGACTCCCCGATCTATGACTTCTACCCCCGCGATTTCGATCTCGACATGAACGGCAAAAAGATGGAGTGGGAGGCCGTCGTCAAGATTCCTTTCATTGACGAAACGCGGCTGTTGTCTGCTCTCAAGACAAAGGAGCATCTACTCTCCCCGGACGAGAAAGCAAGAAATGATTTCGGAGCTTGCCTGAAGTTCACATATTCACCAGACGTGAATTACGTCTACCCGTCTTCAATGCCGGGAGTGTTCCCCGACCTTCCCAACTGCCACTGCATTGAAAACATGTTCGACCTTCCTGTCATGGAGGGATTGGTGCCTTACGCTGGTTTGATGACAGGTGTACACCTGGGTGATGCGGCACTTGCCGGTTTCCCTAGCATCAAGACGCTGCCTAACCACGGCCAGCTCGGCTTCCATGGTGTTTGTGTGTTCCAGCAGGACAGTCGTAACGAGAGTCAGGTCGTCACTCTACTGGATCCAGGCAGCCGCTCAAGCATTGAATTGGCCAAGAAGAAGCTTGGCAAGCGTGTCCACGTTGGATTCCCATTCCTGCAAGAAGCTCTCGTGATTCGTGTTTCGGACGAATTGTTCGACTACATCCTTCCCCCCGGAGAGGAACACCCTGTCTCTATTCCCCACACACCCCAGCAGATTGAGCAGTGGAAGAAGAAGGCCATCAAGATCGAAAACACCTACAGCAAGCGCCTAGCCACGATCATCGGCGAAGTCGAAGCTCTAGTACATATCCAGCTTCTCAAGGGTATGATCAAGACAGATGATGGTGCCACCATCAAGGAGTTTGCCGACATGCCAGGTCAAGAGACCGACTATGCTCTTCAGGTCGTTGTTGACGAGGTGAAGAACCCCGACCAACGTTTCATCGAACGCGAAGCCGTTTCCATCGAGGAAGATTTCCCCGAGGGTTCTCGTGCCTTCTTCCTGGGTGACTTCAACTACGGAAGACCTGTACATGTCGGTGGCCATGAGGATGGAAAGGTAAATGGATTGATCGCGGCCGTGAAGGGCCGGGAGCCTGAATTTGGCCGTGAGCGCGTGAAAGCAGCAGAACAACTCTGCCCTTACATGCCTTCTTACGCCGTCGCCCGTAGCCTCCGCCTCAATGCCTTGGTATTGGCTAAGATTACGTCTTCCTTTACCGTTGACATCGAGGGCACGCGTGCAAACCTCGGTCTGAATTTGAAGTTCCAGGCCAAGCAACAAAAGGTTCTTGGCTACTCTCGCCGTGGAGAGTCCGGCTGGGAATTCAGCCAAAAGGCAGTTGAACTGATTCAACAATACATGATCAACTTCCCCGAGTTCATCGCTGGTATTCAGCGCAACCCTCAAAGCGATCGTTATTCTCCAACTGATTTCTACCCCGAGGAGATCGCTTCTGCCAAGATGAAGGAGATCAAGGATTGGCTCAAGTCTATCGAAGCCAAGAACTTCGAGAGAGTGCCCCTTGACGCCGAACAGCTTGACTCGGACATCGTGGTGTTGATCGAGCAGGACGCTGATCGATTCAACCAGGCCCAACCGCAGATGCAGCCAAAGAAGGTCCGGGGCGTTCCTCGCGGCGCTCTTCTTCGACCTGCCGATGTTGAGCACCGCCTCGGAAGCCAAACCTTCAAGCTCGGTGACCGGGTCGTGTATGCCCAGGATTCCGGTAAGGTGCCGATTGCTACTCGCGGTACTGTGGTCGGTCTCACCCGGACCGCACGAACTCTGCTCCTCGATATTGTGTTCGACTCATCATTCATGAGCGGCACCACGCTGGGTGGGCGATGCTCGCCGTTCCGCGGTCAGACTGTTCCTGCAGTCTCTGTCCTCAATATCTCCTACCGCCAACTCATCGCAAGCTCCCGTGCTGCGGCTGACCAACAGGCTCACCAGGCCCCTCTTCCTCTGACAGTTGCTGGCTACGGTGCACCCCTCGGTCCCGGTAGCCAAGGTCAACTGAGAAACGCCGACGTCCCTGCTCCTCTTACCGGTTCTTTCCGAGGCGCTGTCTCTGGGCAGCCTGCCGGAGCTGGTCGTGGAGGTCGTGGCCGTGGTGGATTGAACAACGGCCAGCAAACCACCCTTCCCTTCCGCCCTCACTCCAATGGCGGTCCCCCGCGTGGCCCTCGTGCCCGTGGAGGTGGCCGTGGCGGCGCCCGTGGTGGGTACGTTTCCACGGAACAGGGTGATCCCAGCGAGGGGATCATCCAAAACAACCCTGACTTCCGTCCTCAAAACTACACTCAGGTTCCACCTCCCCAAGGAATGGATCGCGGTCGCGGTCGCGGCCGCGGCCGTGGAAATGGATCCCGCGGCAGAGGTGCCCGTGGACGTGGTGCGCCTCAGGCCAATCCTCAGTAACTTATCGATGTGACCGTAAAGAAGACATGATGACATGGATTTTGTACAGGTATGTATATGGGCCTTGAGATCCGTTCGCTCGCTGGACGCTTGTATCAAGGCCGTTTGTGCATACTATAAGATATAGTTCACTGGAGGAATTTTTGAATTTAATCAAGGCTTGATCTTCTTGAGCACTTGCTAAATCACATTTCGTTCGTATATTCGCGCCCACGCAGCCCTGAAGTATAGGTACCTACACGCCACAGGTTGGATTGCTCTAGAAGACTGGCAGTGCGAGCACTGAGTATGTGGTGCAAACATGTGTACCTACACCGGTGTACCCCGAAGGCCTTCCAAGGTTTTACATTTACAGAATGAAACATTGGAATTTAATACAATAACAATTTTGATCTCGAAGTTATTGAAATCAATGGGCAATATGTAACAGAAAGTCAGCCCGGAATAGTCCTGATAGCCTACCTAAGGTAGCTTGGTGAATCCTCATGTAAATGCAAACCGATTCTCCAGCCGTGACCCATGCAAAAGATAAAGAGTAGAACATCAAGATAATTAGAACATTAAGGAAGCTATTGTCAATGTGAAGCTTGATCACTGGCTTCTTGCTTGGTGCGCTTCGGATCCCGCGCACTGCTCGGCACTGAGCCGTCAGCCTTGCGCTTATCGCGATCCTTCTGGTTTTGATACTCGACGCGCCGGGCTTCCTTGCGGAGAGCCTTGGATTCAAACTCGTGCCAGTCGCCTTCAACGTGCTCCAATCTGTACACATGGTTAGTAATTGTATTTTCAAAAGACCGACATGGGATACGTACTCAATCGGTGGATGGGGGGATGGTTCCTCCGATGTGAAATATGGATGCTTGAGAACGTCCTCGGCACTTGGTCGCTGTGTGGGATCATAGCGGAAGATCGAGGAGATGAGATCCATTGCGCCGGGTGACAGGATGTCACGATATTGGTCCTCAAAGACACGCTTTCTGCGCTCTTTGGGTCGCATCAGATGGAACCAGGGCATCTCTACGAGATCCGGCCATTCGGTCTTCGTAGGTGTACCCAAAGCATTGTAAAGCTTTTCCATCTGACTGAGTTCGCCACCTTCTCCAGGGAACACCGCCTTCTTGGTAAACATTTCCATGCATACACAGGCAGCACTCCACACGTCAACGGCGGGACCGTACCGAGTTTCACCCAGAAGTAGCTCGGGGGGCCGATACCAGATGGTAATGACTCGGTTGGTGTAGTCAAGCTGGCGACTCTTGGAGAAGAAGCGAGCCAGACCAAAGTCGGCGTATTTCAGTAACCCACGATTGCTGATAAGAATGTTGGCTGCTTTTATGTCTCGGTGAAGCACACCACGATGATGGAGGTAATTGAGACCCTCGAACATCTGCTTGGATAGATCTTTCTTGTGTGCAAGAGAAAGAGAGAAAGTAGGATGGTTGATCAGTCCCGTCAGATCGTGGGAGAGATATTCAAAGACCATGAAGCACTCATTCTTCTCAACCATCACCTCCAAGAGGCTGACGACATTATGATTCCGGAGGTGTTGGAGCAACTTGATCTCGCGCACGGCGGTGATAGGGAAGCCGTCCTTCTCGCCCTCCATTCGAATTTTCTTAAGCGCAACCTTTCGCTGGGTATAAACATGGATTCCCTTGAAGACTTTGCCGTATGTCCCAGCGCCAATAACGGACTCATTGCCGGGTTTGCGATAGTATACCGAATCAGCATTTGCAAACTCTTCCGGGAGCAGAGGCCGGGGTTTCGGGCGAGTCAAGATCACTTTTTGCTTCGGTGGTGCTTCGCGGGTTGGCTCTGGGTAGGGTTCACGCCAGCGTTCCTGCCGATCCATTGGCCGAGTTGGAGGGCGGTCACCCTTGCGTCGATCACGACGTTGATTTTGATCAAACCGACGGTCATCTCGTCTGTCCCGTGGATCGCGGAATTCTCGAGGATCACGGAAATCTCTTCGGTCCCGGTCTCCCCGGTCCCGTGCACGATCACGGCGATCGTTCCTTGAATCTGGCTTGAATTTGGGCAACGGCCCATTGGTCAGGCGATTGCGAGGTGACGTTGGCTCCTGTGGAGGTGCGCGCTGAGGCGCTTCTCGAATTTGCATACGTTGGGCAAGGTCGGGTACTGGCTTCGGGGCTGGAGAGGGCACAGCTTTTGGCTTGAAAGCGAAACTGAACTTTCCACCCTTCGGTCCAGGGGTCGAGTCATCTGCTTCTCGGGTAGGCGGTGGCATGGAGGGAGCATTTCCACCATCAGAGGGAGGTTGTGCCATGCCTTCGTTCTCATAAAGCCCTCTATCTTCATGTGTGTCTCTGTTCAAAGACCGAGAGTGGTTTTCATGTTCACCTGCAAGTGGAGATTCTGGATCGTTGTGAGGTCGATTGGGAGTCTGTGACCCATTCCTGGGATCAGGTCGGGGGCTATGTTGGCCACCACGGCCCCGAGACCCCGAGGCTGTCCATTGCAGGTTGTTGAAATGCCCTCTCCCGCCGCGCTGTGGCGGCGCTGAATGATAATGGTGTGGACCAGAGCCCGGGAATCGTCGATCAGAGCCTTGTTTGGAGAAATTTCCTCGAGGGCCACTGCCAGAGTGACCACCTCGATGGGGAGGTCCACCATAGGAGTGTTGAGGGTGATTTCCAGGACCGTTATATTGGTCTTGGTTGTGATAGTAGTTTCCTGGGTGACCATTTTGTGACGAGTGATTATCTTGTTGGTAGGGAGAGGTATGACTGAGTACAAAGTTAGCATAAAGTGAAGTGACGACGATTGGAGATGAAATGGAAAAAGAAAAACTAACCCTGGTCCTGGATATGAAGAAGGATCGTTCCATTCCCCTCGCCCCACCGAATAGGGCGACGGCGGTTGCGGGGAACCATGGAATGAGCCAGTTGATGTGCCATGCTGAGTGGACGATGCATAAGGCCGGGAGTCAAGATGGGGCCGAGATGGTCGTCGACGGGGCTGATTTTTCACATCATGGCGCGATCCGTTCATAGAGAAGGCATCTCGTGGATTAGAAAACTGCTCTCCAGCAGATGCAAAGTTCTCAGTATCATAACTCGGGATTGGCCGGGGAGGAGAGGGAGAGCGAGTGGGATCGTTCAAAGCAGACTGGGTTGGTCGGGACGAGTTCATTGCTGAGTTGCGCCTTGAAGTATGAGAAGCCGAGGAGAATTTGGAGGTTGATTGAACAGAATGCCTTGAGCTTGACCGATAATAAGATCCATGGTCGCTGTAATTACCGCCATGATGATTGCCGTTATTGTCGCCTCCAGGTGTACGAGATCGTCCGTCGGGCGAAGGAGGGAACCCCCGCTCATGAACTGGTGACCTAGATCTTCCGGGTGGTGCGAAGTCTGATGGACGTCGGTCTTTTCCACGTCGGTCGCGACCTCGTCGAGGGGATCTTCGTCTGGGAGCACCACGGCCCTGATTCCGACCGCCTCGTTTTCTGTATGAAGGGCTTCGGTCCCTTGACTCCCCGTGCCTAGGGAAGTTTGAACGTTGCGGGGGCAGAGGCCCACGACGTCCGCCAGGTGAGGGGCTTCGAGTTCTCTGTCGTTTGAATGGGGGGCCATTTGGTGACTCGGCTCTGCGAAACCCGGGTGCCTCTCTATCGAAGGATGCAGAAGGATTCGCATTCCAATCACCTGCATCTGCAGGTCGGGTCGAATCTAACCGGCGGTTGTTGTGGAAATTCGGAGGTCCAGGGGAGCCTTGGGGATGAGATCGATCAGGAGCGAAATCGCCTAGTTCGTGAGAAGAGTCAGGTCCAAAGCGGGACGCGCGCGGTGGCGACCGTCCTGGGCGATCGAAATTGCGGTTGTTGGGCCGATGTGGACGACCTCTATCACGACCTCTGCCTCTGCCTCGATCGCGGCCAGAGCCTCGACCTCTACGTCGGTCATTGTCGCGGGGATCACGCTCGTGGTCAGCGCTCCACTGATCTCTCAGCACCGGACTCCTACGGGACCCAGCCATGTGGACGTCGCCAACGGCATCTGGTTCGAACAGAAGTTGAGGTGTGTGCCAAGGGGGAGAGCCCTTGGGAGAAGACTGGACTGGAATATCACGATGAATGAGCGTAGTGCGCGTTGGCGATTCGAAGCGTGGCTCCGATCCCAGGCGGAAGTCTTTCGGGGGGGACGGGTGGAGGGTTGTTCCGCTTTCCGAACTATCACTGTTAACAACGTGAACTGTGAGTAAGGGGAAATTGGACTGGGGCTGTACGCACCTATTCAAATTTACCGAATACAATCCTCTTCGTTGAAAGGCGAAATGAAAAAGAACTACAGAGGAGCGCAGGTCAGGTGGATGACCTCAGGGTTGCTGACTGATTCCAGGGCTCTACTTGATTCGACGCTGGAAGATTGGTGTGCAGCTGTCGAAGACAAGTGCAACCGGCGCTCTGCTTTTCCTCTGTATTTGAGGTGTCAAAGCTTGGCCACTCAGATGTTAGTCTGATCAGATGTTGTGTGAGCCAAACAGTTAAAAGGCAAGTTGGCATGAGTCACTCTGGAAGCCTTGAGCCGTTTCCTTGTCGTGCTCAATCTGCACTTTGTACAGCGACGTGCCTCTGGCAGGGCGGCATGAAGACCGTCAGAGACCGTAAGAGACCATTCTGGCCAGTCCCACAGAAAGAACTATCTACGTATTGCACAAGGCCAGATGGGCCGTCATCCACAAAGCATCGCGGTAAGTCGGTCCCCATTTGGGACCTTCAGGTCACATAAAATCACGGGGCGCGTCTTTATCAGCCAATCCCATGAGCCACACAGCTGTCGACCAGTGGGAGGAATTTCACCGTTTGATTCGCGGACAAGATGTTGAAGTCTCAATGTGTCATATCCAGTGGGCGAGTTCTCCAGCGCGCCCGTGGAAGGGTCGGTTGGCAGAAGACTCGACGCGTTCCTGCAAAAGGGGGAGTCGCCGTAGTAGGACTGGGGTTTACAGCGGATAGATCGATGATCCATTATCCGGGAGAAAATACCACCATGAGGGACCACTCGAATCCTCCAATCCCGAATTTAGTTCCAGTCAACCTTTGTCAAATCTGAGCATCTTGGTCTGTGGTCCATCTGACCATCCATATCGATCGGGTCCGGTCTGCTTCTTGGGTTGACCTGGGCGGGTAGCCGATGATGATGATGGCGGGTGTACTGAAAGTGGGGGATCAATGTACGAGGCATTCACAGCCACACAGGGACTGAATCCGAATCGCAGTTTCCGTCGCAGCGCCCGCAGAAACAGCAAGTATCTTTAGTTGAATCCCGTCAGTGAGTCGGAAGAGGCTAAGCCCTTCGCATTCAACCAACCCCACCCCTCAGCCTAAGTTGCTGAAATCAAATTCAGTACTAGCAGTCCACCGTTGGTAACCTAAAAGCAAGCAACGCCTCATGATGTGGATGTGGTCGCAAGGAAATCAATGCCGTGCGTGGCCTGAAACTCCGCCCGAGACTGAGGGCTGGAGCGGAACATAAAGCCCCAACCAATCTCCCCGGCAAGTAAACATCTCACATAGAAAAATAGACCGGGTTATAGGAGGAGGAGAATATCGTGAATGATCGACAGGGACGCGCGCTGCATCAAAAGGAAGAACTAGGAGGGCAGGAAGGTGGGTTGATGTCATGGGTAAGTCGGGAAGTTGTTGGACCTGAGCGAGGGGTCACATGCCGTCACGTGCTGCTTACGAAGTATACAAGAGGACATCAGGAAACCGCTGTAATAATTCAGAACCGTACTACGTATTTGAATCTACAAGTAAGAGAATTCGCATACCAAATGTAGATGCTACTAATTTATTTGATAGCCGCTGCAATAGCACAATTATCATTGAGCTCGACCCAGTCTCATCGAGCCTAGCCAGTCATTTGGCTTCATCGGGAGTATATCATCTTCGTGAAAGATTTCTAGTAACTCCTCAAGATTATATTCGGCGCCACGGCCCTCTTTTTCCATAGCGAGATACCCTGGGGCGTAAGTTTCAACATCTTGGGCAAGATCCTTTGACTTGTGTATCGGACTGTTAGGTCGAGCGTCCTTCTCTTTTTGCAAGATCTCCAATATTGGAGCATCCATGTCAATTCTATGATGGTCAGCAAACAGCCTTCATAAATGAAGCTTTTGAGCCTACTCCACTTTGGAGGCCAAGAATTGCATAGACCGAAGTGAATCTATCTGACCGTCGATGGTACAACGCATACCTAGCTCCCTCATGACAACTGGCATATTCCAAGGCCTCACCCTTGGCTGGTGAACTGGCTCTCCATTGACTCCATACTTCACGAGGGAGACAAATCTCTTTTGAAGATCATGTTGGTCGATAATGAAAATATCCCCAATATCGAACACGACCTCCCCAGATCGTGTCATATGGATAAAGCCAAATGCTGGATTCTCAAGATACAACCACCGTGACGCCGATAATATATCAGGTAGATTGGAAGAAATTCTCTCTGCGCAAAATATTTGATGATCAGACTCGTGCATTGCAAAGGGATTCTCCCAAGCCAGGTCAAATCGATTCATGAGGATGAGGAGTTTGATCCAACGAGCACGATTAAACGGATTGTCTGTTCCTACTGATGCCAAACAAAGGATTGCACCATTTGGACAGCATCTCAGTTGATGTGTTATATCGCCAGAATACCATAAATCTGTGATCTCCTGTGGCAAAGCCCGATTATGATAATCCTGTAGGGTATATTGTCAAAACAATCAACCTCGGGGAAAGGAAAATTCATATGCGAGAGAGAAGGTGTGTCTCATACTGACCTCCCGAACAGATTGCGAATAGGATGCCCATTGGAGCATAAGCTTACGACGTTGACTTGGTGCATACTCGATGCAGCCTTCACCCATGCCAGCTGCTTGACTTGTGGTTCAGTTTTCCTGATTTATTTTAGCCAGTGAGCCCCTCAAAAGATAAGGCAGACTAACCCTGACAAAAAGAAGCCAGCCCTTGATTTCCTCTTCTACCTCATGAAACCATTGTTCTTGACCCTGATAAACGGGTAGATCTGCAGGAACCCCACCGGGCCAGAAATGCACAATGTCGGAAAACATACTTGAACTTTCACACAGAGGGACGTGGGGAATATGGAAGGGCAGCGATTGCAGGGGGTCGGAGCACCTCGTGAAACGGTTCTCGCTTAGTGAAGCAGTGGAGATAGTCCCTCGTTGGCCCCCTGTGGTGTACATGGGACCCTGTGCCGCGATTCAAAAACCCCCACCCGACCCGACTTTCACTCTAGTGCTTCGTATATGCAGCGTGAAAACAAAGTGATGAGAATCTTTCTCATCGCTCTTCCTTGTCTTCTGCGAAGAGCATGTGGGGCTCATAATGTGCGAAGTCACATACGTGGACGCTGCGAATCCCACGAAGCGCAATGTTCATGACTGGGTGATCGAGAGTAAGTTGACTTGAGTTATGTTGATCGAGCAATCACTGACGGTTTTTAAGGCATTACGTTCCCCGATGACTGGAAAGAGACAGCAATCTCTGTTTCCAAAGACGATCCGGAAGGACTTGCTCAAGCTTTCTTTGAGCAGCTAGATATTTTCGAATATTCAGAGAAGGAGACTCATGTGGAACACTTGAGAAGGCAAAAGCGTAGCCACTCTCATGAGCATGGCCACAAGCACTGAAGAGCTATCCTACAGAGCGGCCTTTTACTACTTACATGAGATGAACCCCACTATCATTTCTACTGTCTTTTCAGCTATCTTTTCAGCCATCTTTGGTTATATTCATCAAAACACCCGTGGACCACTCAAAAGCCCACTGGTGGTGACAGAGGCTCACGAGATAGTCCACTAAGACTCACACGTACACTCAACAGCCGATCGTTAACCTTACGAACACCTCCGATCATTATTCGCCCCCATCCCTGGGAAAATAAATTATTTCTGATGCCTTCATGGGGGCAACGCCTTTGCGAAGGGAATTTTCCGACCCTTGGGCACTATACAACTCCGTAATCTTCAGCCTTGCATGGTTCCAGAGCATTGCTTGATCCCGCTGAATTGAGTCTTGTGTCTAAAGTAAACTGCGTTCTATCTTATGCGGTGTTCCCTCCTCGCAGAGTCTATCTATCTATTCCCACGAGCCGCCGGATCTCAGAAATTCTATCACTTTACACTTCCACTTTCGCGCCCGCAACACAAAGTTAGGGCAAAGCTGCCGCCACTGACTCCCCAAAAAAAAAGCAGCGTAACACGCAGCAAAACTCGCACCACTATCAAAGGTATCAGGATCTGGTAATCCAAGAGACAAATCAATGTCTCTTGGGCTTGCGGGGGCGAATGTGATCTTTGGGTGGGACGATGGCCAAACCTCCTCACACTCATCTCACGCGAAGGCGGCTGAAGATGCAAAGCACAGTCGGACTGACAGGCGAGCTACCAACAAAGGACTCGACCTGTTGTCCTTGACAGCTTTCTGTCGGCCAGGAGACACTGTCAAGGCGGCGAAAGCCATCACAGCATCGCACAAGAATGCAAGATTCGAGATTTCCCTCATCTTGGAATACGGTGACAGGGTTGTGCCTCCACCCATGCCACCCCTGACATTGGCGTACTTGGACACTTAAATGGACAGATTTGGCATCTCGGGCCCCACAAGTGAGAGAATGTACTCCGAGATACGGCCAGGCGAATTTCAAGCGCCCAGGGCCACCAACGATGCTAACGCACGTTCGACGATCCCATGTTCGCGGATTGATCGCCACCCCGAGGCCGTCCAAATCTGGAGGGATTTCGCGAGTCACGGCGCCATAGTCAATGACTACCGGCAGGCCGGACTTCCAGTTCCACCGCGTCGTCGCTCTGCAACCCCAGGTCCAGCCCCCCGAAGCCCAGCCCTCCCAGAGCCCTGCTGCCATCCCTTTTCGTCAAGGTTACCGTGGACTGGGACAATGAAAGTTTCAATATCAAAGAAGATTCATTCTCTACTCTTACATACAGACTCATTGATATCATCACTTTAAAGAAACTGTCGCTCACATCGTAGAACCAACTAGTATGATCTCCCGTTAATCATTAGCCCCATCAATCGGGAACCGACGATAGGGACTTTGTACTTCGTCTGAGTCTCTCACGTTGGTACCTGTCATTTTCTTAGACTTTTCAGGCTAAGGCTCTGCCGAGGATAGGGGGAGTTCAGAGTCCGAGAACTCCATTGACGAATGGGCTCCGCTCTCAATAGTTTCCACATCAAGGGAGGTCGAATTATCTGCGGCATGATTGACAGCCTCCAGGTTTCCGGGCAACGGAGGCGAAAGAGCAGGCGGGCCTGAAGGGGTCGCTACAAACGAAGCCAGAGGTGCGAGAAAAACCGTAGCCCGTGGGTCTTGATGGGTACGATCTGCCTCTATTTCATGCCAATCTTCCTGGTCCTGAATCAAAGCATGATACATGCTGGAAAGTTGACCGAGCTCGGTCGGCGAGCTAGCTTGAGCCGAGATGACTGGGGAGGTCGCAGCTTCATAATTGGAGACAATAGGAACACTCGACATAACAGAGGGACTCGAGGAGTAACGTGGGAGTGCCCCGACTCTGCGAAGGCGTGGTTGCTCCCCCGGGACGAAAGCCGGGTTATTGCTAAATGAGTACCGAGATGGGTCCCAGTCAGTATCTGGCGACGAAGCAGGTGGCGTGGTTAGGCCTGGGAGATCCTCAGGTGCGATAAATACCAGCTGATAACGAACGGTTACGGTATCAACCGGGTGACCAGAATCAATCGGTAACACGATAAGAGACGGCTGGCCATGTTGGCTTGTATGGAGGGATTGGACAGCTGAGTCAGAAGCATTCCCAGGGATCGTAGTATCCGGAAGCCCCGATGCAGTAGCTGAGCGGGGAGTGACAGCCGAGGTAGAGGACCGTGGAACTTGGGAAGAGTTCCATTGCACCTGCGTGACAGAATCCATGCTACCGTCGAGTCTGATAGGCGGGTGACTTCTCACCAAAGCACCTTGCTCAGTCAGAGCTATCCAGGGAGGGACTCGGTGTTGTTGTTGATCATTGGGAGTCACTAGTGGGCGGAGCTGATCGACAGGAATCGCCACAAGAATCTGCTGACGGAGAGGCCATGCCTGAACCATGCAACCGGGAGGACCTGGCCGTTGAGGTGTTTGGGGGTATGCAGTATGGCCGTTCCCCACCGAGAAGTAGTCATTAGAGCGGCTCTTCGTCACTGGACTTGGGGTTGCAGGCCCAGAATATTTCGAGACCTGGCGAAGAGGAGAGAAGTCGGGTCGAGCTGGGGGCTTGTTGTTGAAGTCCTTGCCCACACGCTTAAGAGGCCTTGAGGGAGAGGATCCAGCACAACTCGCACCAATCTCAAAGGTATCAGGGCCTGGTAATCCAAGAGACAAATCAATGGATATTGGGTTTGAAAGGGCTCGCACGGAAGCAATATCAAGAATTATAGGGACCTCGGATGACTCTGGACTTTCTGTGTTTAAACCCCTCCGAACCGAGGCAACATCAAACATGACGGGGACCTCAAGTGATTCCCGTTCCGAACCTATCAATGGCTCGGACACAGGCTGGCCAATAGAACTTGCCACAGAGGCCGGGGAGGGTTCGAATTGTATGATAGGGTCCTCAAATGATTCCGGTTCCGAATCTATCAATGGCTCGGACACGGGCTGGCCAATTGAGCTTGCCACAGAGGCTGGAGAGGATTCAAATTGCATGATGGGCAAGCGGAAAGGGTCCGGCGACGAAGACGCACTTCTGGGTGACTCCGGAAAAACAGCCTCTTCCTCAGGTACATCAGACAGTGGAGAATCTGGAAATTGATACAGCCCAAGTGGCAGCAATTGGTCTTGGTCGGCGGAAAGCAAGGCGGGAGGAGACGAGTCTGGGGATGATGAGCCTGAGGGGGGCTTGCATGGAGTCTCTTGAGTTATGGGGGTTTCGGGCTGGTTGGGTGCGTCGTTAGCATCGATGCGCTGGGCATGGATGTCTCGCATGTGAGAATCAATGTTCGACTGAAGGTCTTCAAGAGTATCAGAGACTCGACGAAATGACTCTATTTCGGTGACCTGGTCGAAAGCCACTGGCATGGGTGGGGGAGTGATGGTCTCATCTCGGGGGGTGTTAGTTGGCAAGCCATGCATCGCCGGTTGCTCTGCGTGGTCGTCCATTGTACTCGAAATGATGAAACTTGCTTCGTGATGTAGAGTGAATTAGAAAAAGGGAGAGATATGAAGAAGAAATGAATATTTTGACGTAGGAGAGATGAAAACGTGGGCCATGTGAGGGCCTGGCTGAGGCACCGCGATTGTGTCGCCAGGCCCAACCTGGGCAAATCTTGGAGGCATGGGTGACCTGCCATTCCGCCATTCTCATAGGAAAGTTTCCTATGTATTCCCAAGGTTTTGATGATGTTTCATGTAGTGCTGGTTGGATTCCAAGGTTGTGCATCTTTCGGGCTCTGTTCGTACCGAAACGATGCTTGACTTGATTAATTCGGGAGAAAGTGTTGTATGGCACAATGCAACACTCAGATATAGATCCCGTGTTAGAAGATACATAGCATCGTGTTGGAAACCCTATGGGCCAGGGATTTTAGAAGGATTATATCAGACGTTGCTATAGGAATTAGGGCTAACCGTATGAAGCCAAGACGTGTCCATGATAGAAGACCGACCTCGACAGAGCTTCAGTCTGTGGTTTTAAGGTATATACAGTGACATGAGAGATTGGAACGAGACAAGACTCGAGGGTAAACCGGATAAAAGAGTGGTATATAATAAGTTGCATAAGTATAAAGACCTCGGGAATCTAGAAGCGTGGACGTGGGTCGATCTATGGATGACGTGGAGGCTCTATCGTACTAGACATAAGCGGTTAGTCGATGCCAGAGCAAAAAAAAACACAAGTCCTGCATATACAAAAGGCTCAGACTTTGCCTGTTTACCGCATGCTCAACCAGCTCGCGAGCCCGAAGGCCAAAGTAGTACGGCGGTTAAGTCCTCGGATTACCAGAGAGCTCAAAAGAGTTTCTTCATTGCAAGTGTATAACAAGATATTCAATTTGACGTACCCTACTATAGAGAAAACAAAAAAAACAAAGACAGATTCTAGGGATGTGCCGTGCATTCAGGTCATCAACGCATCATGGGTTGCTGTAAAGCCCTCGTGATGATGGTTTTAGATGCGATTCAATCAATCTCGACACACTCATCGGAAACGTCAAGACTGTAAAGGTAAAAAAGAGTCGTCGACGTTGATTTGAGTTGGTGGTCTTGAGTGAAGAAAGAAAGAGGAAGGGGAAAAAACGCGCGAAGAAAAAGGAAAAACGGAAAAAAAGACGGTGCGGGCTGCAGGCGAAAGCGTCGCTGATTGGTTGGAGCTGCTCTCTACTCAACTCTCCGATCCTCTCTTTTCCTTCAATCTCCAATCTTTTGCTTCAAGTCTTTGTTTCCAACGATTTTTCTTCTTCTTTAGCTGATATTTTACGACTCTATACCGCTTCTACTACCCCCGCTACCCTCCACACCATTCTCGGCCTCTCTAATCCTACCCCGATCCTGCGCAAACCTTCCACATCTACTCTGTTCGCACCTACTACGTCACGGAGATAACAGCGCGGGCGTCTCATTTCTCTGTGTAACACTCATTTCGGATTTCCTTTTTTCCCCCTGATGACCGCTCGTGTCTCGGGCAGTCTCCTCACCCGCCGCGATGGATAATGCAAACCTGTGGACCCGCCGGGCAAAGTAAGTCGTGTGCCCCTCATCAAAAGTGGCTCTGCGCCGAAGACTGACCTTTTTGCTTTTTTTCTCTTCTCTCGTATAGCTCCTCCAAGTTGTCCCTCTCCACCCCCGGGGCAGACGTCAAAGATGGTGCCCGTGTCGAATTGCCCCGCCCATCCAAGCGGTTCGGTCCCGACAGCTCCCATGGCCGCTCAAATCCTTTTAACGCAATGTCCCCTCTATCCGGCGGCGTTTCTTCGCCCTCCACGAATGCTTCGTCCGCCTTCGGTCTGGGATCCGGCGCATTCGCTTCCTTCGGTGCTCCCAAGACTCCCGGTGGATCCGAGCTGAAAACGCCCGGCGAACGACGGGATGTCCTGATGGAACACGACGAGGCCCAACACGCCTTTGATCATGTCCTCTCTGCTCCTGGTGAGCATGGCCTTAAGTCGACATGGATTGTTTGGTACCGCCCTCCCACACCCAAATATTCCGACTACGAGAAGTCCACTGTGCCATTGGCTTCTATAAACTCGGTAGAGAGCTTCTGGGCTGTCTACTCCCACCTCAAGCGCCCTTCTCTTCTTCCGACAGTTTCCGACTACCACATTTTTAAGAAAGGCATCCGCCCCGTCTGGGAAGACGAGGCCAACAAGCGAGGAGGCAAGTGGATCGTGCGCTTCAAGAAGGGTGTCTCTGATCGATACTGGGAGGATCTCCTCCTGGCTATGGTCGGAGACCAATTTGCGGAGGCTGGAGACGAAGTCTGCGGTGCCGTTCTGAGTGTCCGCGGTGGCGAAGATGTCTTGAGTGTCTGGACCCGAATTGACGGGGGGCGCAACATTAAGATTAGGTATGCACCCCCAGCTCCAATCTTCTGTCTACATTATCTAACACCGTCCGCAGGGAAACGATCAAGCGCCTGCTAGCCTTCCCGACAGACACCAATATCATTTGGAAGAGCCACGACGACAGCATTGCACAGCGATCTGCTATTGACCAAGCTCGCCACGAGAAGTCCGTGACCGGCACGGGACATCAAGAACGGCGACGCCCAGGTCAAGATGACTCAGACAAGGGTAAACCAGCTGTTTCCCTCTAGACGAGAGATCACCCACCTGGCCTTGGGCTCTGTATAGTAAACCGGAAAAGGAAAAAAAAAAGAAAACCTTCATTCACGAATCATTGGGACGCGTTTGGGTCTTAAGGGGCGGCGGGGCATCGAGGCGAACTCAGCGGTTTGATTTGGTTTATGTCTTGAGTGAACTCATCTGTGAAATGTGTCTTTTGTTATCTGAGCTCATGCGTGATGTTCTTCTGTATGCAACATGAATGCAGCAGTAGTCTGCTAATGCCTTTTTTTTTGCTTGCTTCCTATTGTTATTTGCCTATGGTATTCTCCTGTATTCACAGTCGATCTCAAGCTATTGTGTTAACATTCAATACAAACATATGTGTAAAGCATTGTCTTATTGACCTGACGCTATATCAATTAACAATGGATGAATGGATGAATGGCGCCTGAATAAACAGGCGCCCAATTTTGACCGCCTAAGAATGGAGATGACGATGCGGCGTGCGTCGGACCCATGAATGATGAAGCTCTACTTGAGAAACCACCTACATAATGTCCTGGAGTGGTTGCCCTCATGCCTGTGTATGAAAGTTTTGTAAACTTCTTTGCAAATCTCTCGCCACGAAGCCACCGCAGCCAACGGGGCCAGGGCCGATCCGCTGTCCAGCCTGCACAACCGCAAACCCCTCCTCGTTATCGACTTGGTCGCGCGACCTTTGACCTTGAGGACAATCTGCCCGAAGCCACGGCTGCGCGAGGTACTGGTGTGACTGGTCACCCGGAGGTGTGTATCGATATCTGCGCGTTCCCGCCCACATTCACCTTTCGGCCAATCTTCTTATACGACCTCAGCTGTCTTCAGCTTGAGGATTTGTTGTTCGGTCTCATCTGGCCTTGAGACAGCCACTTGGTCAATACCAGGATAACACGATTTAAAATAGGCTGATCGTAACTTCTAGGCTGTTCATAGTTATGTCGATAATCTTTCCTCGCCAACTGGACCTCCGAGCACAAGCCAGCGCACACCTCCTCAATTCCCATATTCTGTCATAGACCTCGACGACCGGTCAGAGATGAATCCCGCCCACCAGTCTACCGGCACGCAGCTGACGACATCACCCTCGCGCAGAACTATTAAGCCGTCGCAGATGGTGAACAAGAATTCCCGGGACCGACAAGATGAGGCCCGTTTGTTAGGAGGAAAGATCAAGTGCGTTGCAATGGATTGGAGAAAATGAGGGCTGGGGCTAACGGAGTTCCATTTTTTTTTTTCCAACAGGGACCCAAACGCCGTTCCGATAAAACCTGGCGCAACAATGCCGCTAAAAACAAAGAAACCCGGGGTGAGTACCGGCGCCTGCTAGGGTATAATACGCTAATCTCTGGTTTCAGTCTAATTATTCCTTTTCGCCGTCGGATAAGATATCGAGCAAATCCCGGACAAGTGGTCCAGTCTGTGCTCGAGCAAAGCCAACAGGACAAGATTCCAACATGCGGCGGAACCCAACACTCCCGGCTGACACATTTGAAGAGTCAAGCCGGCCGAACAAGAAGCGGCGCCAAGGTGACCCCAGCTCTGCAATTGGCTCGACCACTACTACAGAGGTCATAGAGGATCGCTCCCATCTAGGCTGGAGTACCCCGCGGCAAAGCCTCCAGCACAAGCGCAAGGGATCTGTTAGTCTCTCCAACCGTCTCGATGAATGCAAGAATGTGGAAAATGGTCTGTCGACTTCACCAAACCGTTCACGATCTCAAATAAAGCAATCTGCGGCTGCACATGCCCACGACGAGCAGTTTACGGAGAAAGCTGCGCAGCAACGGCGAGATGTGCGTAAAGACGCCGATTCCCAAGTTTTAAGGGCCAATGGAAAACACAAAGACGACAATGAGCTCCCGGGCGGGCCTAGGGTTGAAATCAAAAACAAGAAATCTGATAAGGAAAGGTTTCCTAGCTCTCGTCCAAATCGTTTTCTTGAAAATGGCAGGGAGAGTCCGGATGCAATTCAAGGTGACATAACGACTCATCCTAAGAGATTCATCGCAGAAAAGTCAACCAAAGCCTTACGTCCAACGAAAGCCGAGATGCAGTCTCAGACCGTTACTCGAAAGCGTTCTCCAGCTGATATCCGGCCCACGGAATTCTCCTCGCCACAAAGCAAGAAAAAGACCAAGCACTCCCACCAAAAGATCAACAAATCAACATTGAGAGCGTCTTACTTTCGAATCGAATCTTTCAGCAAGCAATGCCGCGATGACGATTCTGCTCCGATCTATATCACTGATGATGGGTTCGAGCTTCGCGCAGATGTCCTTGGGTCTGATCAATCCCTCGAGATTCCATTCGATCAGATCACGGCACTCTACTACAGCTTCGGCATGACCCATGACAAGGTGATCATGGTTCTCTCGCAGGGGGGTAATAGCAGCAGCCTGCGAATGGACATTGAGTTTTGCAACAAGAAGGAGCAGCAGAATGTGGCCTTGATCAAGCGCTTACTGGAGCCACGCGACATCCACATCTACGCTAAAAATGAGTATGACACGAAGGATATCATGTTCATGTCGAATCAGTCTGCTAACATTAGACAGTGACGAAATGAGTGCCGAATTTCTGCAGTATCAATACCAGTGGTCAGATGCAAACGACCGGAAGCTGATGTCTCTGCCTGGCAACAATCCCAAATCGGGTTCCACTATACCCAAGGGACGGAGGAAGCTCTCCGACAATTTACGAGAAGCCAATGGTGAAGTTCCCGAATCGAAGGCGAGCAGGCTTCAAAAGGGTTCCATAAGTCTTGACAGAGTCTTGAAATCAATGGCGAAAGACGTTGACCACCAACTTTCTGGCCTAGATGCCACGGCCGAATCTGAAATACCCGTGGAGCCATTGGAAACCACTCGCCGTGGAACCCGGTCCCGAACACTTCGTGAAGTGCCCAAGGCATACCGTGCAATGAACGGGTCTGAGCCAACCACCAACAATCAGCATTCTGCCCTGCTTGAAGATGACCCCTTCCGAGAAAAGTGGACGCAACCTCTAGTCTACCCGCCGAACGGAAAAAAGAAAGCGGAGGTTAATCTTGACGACCGTGACAGGTTACGCGAGGACACCTATCTCAATGATAATCTCATTGCTTTCTATATGCGTTTCCTCCAAGAAAATCTCGAGCGAACGAACCCGAGTGCTGCCAAGCGGGTCTACTTCTTCAACTCCTATTTCTTCGCCACTCTCAGACCACCAGGCACTTCTGCTTTCAATTACAAAGGAGTGGAAAAATGGACTCGGAGCGTGGATCTCTTCGCCTACGATTATATCCTGGTCCCCATCAACGAGAATCAGCATTGGTACATTGCTATCATATGCAACTTGCCTACTCTGTCATTCGGGGACGCAGAACCAGTGGAGCCAGCAGAGCCAGCAGAGCCAGCTCAGACACCATCTTCAGCTGAAGAAGGAGAAACTCCACGCCCAGCCGATGTGCAACATATTGATGAATCCCCGGAGCCGGAATCCGATGGTTCGAACCAGCACAGTTTGGAGAAGAACAACGACAGTGAATCGTCTGAGCATTCGAACGAACAAAGCACTGAAAAGCGTCTTGATACAGACATCCCAGAACGAAAAGCAAAAGTCGACTCTGATGGAGCTTCGGATGCTGATAAGTCAAATTCCACCCCACACCTGTCAAAGGAAGCGGCTCAGCAGCTTGCGCAGGACGAGGCTGAAGCTGCTCAGTCAAATAACCGGAAGAGGAGCCGGGGATCTGCGCATAAGCTGCATCCCGACCAGCCGACTATCATCACCTTCGACTCCCTCGATGTGCCTCGTTCCCCGACCATCAGAGTTCTTCGCGAGTACCTCTCAGCAGAGGCAAAAAGCAAGCGCGGCGTGCAGATCCAAACCGGTGGCATCAAGGGAATGCGAGGCCGGGGCATTCCCCTACAACCGAACTTCTCGGACTGCGGACTTTATCTATTGACGTATCTAGAGAAGTTCGTTCAGAGTCCCGACTGGTTCATTGCCAAGGTCCTGCAGCGAGGCATGGATTCTAACGTTGATTGGCCTCCATTGGGCTCTGGTCTTCTTCGGTACCGTCTACGCACCTTCCTTGATGATCTTTATACGCAGCAGAACCTGGATCCAAAGGGACCGAGAATGGCAGACCGATCACCAATCAATTACCTGCTTGGTCCACCTTTGCCCTGTCAGAATGACACCTCTGCAGATGAAGTGGTACCTGAGTCTCAGCCGGAGCCCCAGCAGGAGACCAATGCGTTGTCCACGTCAGAAATGGAGTCCACCCCCGTGGATCCTAGAACGCCAAAGGCCAGCGAGGCTCGAAACCCCCAGACGTCGAGACCCAAGACTGCTGCAGCCGGAAAGCCCCAGGACAGCCATATTTCTTCTACAAAAGACCAACCGGTCATCCAAGTTCCCGGCAGCCAAGAAGAGCCCGAGATTCCCACAACACCTTCACCACCAGTGGAAACTCAACGGACTCAGCGGAAGCAGCGGAATCATCGGGACCGCTCCAAACATTGAAAGTAATCATTTCGGCACATTTACTGGATGTCTTCCAAGTCGAGTTCTAACTGCGAATATGTGCCTGCCAGCAACAGCATTTTTCTACGAAATCCTGATCTTGATTTTAGCGTTCCGTGTCGTTTTCGTGGGACATCATCATTCTGGTGTAGATGGCCCTACAGTTTAGGGCGTTTGAGCAGAGTTGAGGTGAATGATGGAATGCGGCGTTGAATTGATAGCATAAGATACCATTGTCTGCATTGAAATGCAATTTCGTTATTCTTACATTCCAAGACTTGTCCATGTGTAGGGAAGCTACTAAAATATAAATTTACACGAGAACGTAGTCGCAATTTCTGTCGCATCTATCTATCAATTCCCCCAATGTCCCAGCTACCCGTGGACATATCTTAGCATCCTAATCAAGACTCGGTGATTTCCCTGTGCCTGCTCAAGGGTTCCAACGACGGTGAAGTGGTTCTTCCAGACGAATCAGCAAAAAAGACGGCATGCTTTGGACTTCAGGCTTCGGTCTCGGGTATTTTAGCCCACCAGGCCAACTTCTCCTTCTTGAAAGCCTCGAAATCCCACTCTGCATCTTCCAGCTCATCCACCCCCGCGGTCCACACGTAGGTCACCGCTGGAGTCTCCTCCTTGTCGGCAACAGCGGTCTGAGCTGCATCAAGCATTTCTGGTAAATGTTCCTCGTTCCCACCACCAGATACTTCATTGGGCGTTTGCAACTTGTGCACAGCCACCTTCTTCTGGGTGTACTCAGAGCCTTCGAAGTGGTCAAGCCGATGGACATCCCCATCTGTCAGTCCCGAGACGAGGGTTCCAAGAACTGAATTTCGGGCTGGAGAAGTGGCACTTGAGGTTGAAAGGTCATCCTCTGCTTGATCCACCGGAATGATGGCAGGATATTCAGCGTCTCGAACGCGGTGGCGACGATAGCCGTTTAGAATGGCCGGTTGGAAGCTGATCATGGCCTTTTGCCAGGGCTCAGGGTTGGCACTGCCGTGAATGACACGGTGAAGTACTTGAGGTGCCATCAGAGTACCTTGAGTATGTTAGCTTGTTTACTTATTCTAGAATCAAGGACTTACCATAGAAAAAAAGGACGTTGTCACCCATTGTGATCAATGTGGGGTCCAAAAGTCAAAGTGGATGTTGACTGAGACGATGATGTGAGTTGAGTGAGAAGTTGGGCAAGAGATGAAGTGAAGAGATTAAAAGCTTTTGAGAGGAAGAGAAGAAGTAGTCTATGCAAGAGAGACTGAATGTTTACGAAAGGAAAGAGGAAGTAAAACGATGACTCCAAAGATAGCGTTCTATAGATCCACCTGGGGCCTGGGCATGGATGCCGCTTATCGATAAGCGCCAAACACAACAGGTCCAGCTGGCTTCATCTCTTCCTCCCCCAGCAACCACCCGCGATGCACTCCTCACTAACCCGCATCCAGTCGGTGTTCGGCTTTTTCACAACGGTCGCGCTGTTTGTCAGTGCCTTTGCCGCTCTCTCTGTCCTCATCTTCCCGGCAGAGGACACCAATGCCTCTGTACAGCTGAAGAACGTTCAGGTGTAAGTGAACCGCAATTTACCAGCCAAGGATGGGGTTTCCAGAGAAGCAGGGTACTAACATAAGGCCAAATACAGCGTCAAAGGCCGTCCACACTATCACTCGACCAAGCGTGAGGAGTATGCGCAGTTCCGCTTCGACCTCGACGCCGACCTGAGCCCGCTCTTCAACTGGAACACCAAGCAGCTCTTTGTGTACGTCTACGCCACCTACTCCTCCTCCGACAAGCCCAATTCGCAAGTCCGCGACTCCGAGGCCATCATCTGGGATGCCATCATCCCCGCGACACCATCCCCGTATTCCTTCGACATCCTCAAGGACCGGGTAACAGCCCTTCTCCCTGAGTCGATCGCATCATCGTCCGCCTCCGCGAAGCGACGCAACAAGAAGCGCAATGCGAAGCCCAGCAAGGCTGCTCAGAAGAAGGAGGCCGTGACCCCTGGTGTTCTGAGACTGCGTGGCCAAAAGGGCAAGTACCAGATCAGCGATATCACTGGACGTCTTGCGGAGCGCCAGAACGTGACTCTGCATGTTGGATGGAATGTCCAGCCGTGGGTTGGGGCTTTGTTCTGGGCCCCCAGGACCGGTGCTCTGCCCCGGACTGCGGGAACAATTGTCAGCAGTGAGGCTTTCGATTTCCCCGAATTGAAGGGAAACAAGAAGGCTGCTGCTGAAGAAAAGGCGAAGGCTGAGCAGGCGGGCGCTGAGAAGGCGCGTGTATAGGCTTTCGTTGGATGGTGCTGAGACTTTTGCTGGTTTACTCTCTGCCGAATATATTTCGGAATTAAATTACATGTGCAATGCAATATACAGTGGTCCAAAAGGATTTGACCTTGAGTACTTGGACCTCAAACTTCTTCTTTCAATACTCCCTGACAAAAAGCTCTGGAATTCAATCCGATATAACGTCTGAGAGACTATTAGAAAGACGGCAAAAAAGATAGGTAAAACCTTCCAAGGTTGTTTGTTGCGTACAAGTTGGTCAGGCCTAAAGATGGATTCCAAAGCACTTGGGGTCAAATACTTATGGAACAAAACTGTAAACCTTGGAATGGAACATTATCTCTCCATAAGTTGGTTGAGATGACTGTATCTGTACTCAGTATGCAGCCCTGGAGGGCCCTTGGATTTAGATTACTGCCCAGGTGGTAAACAGTCTAGGTTTCCCCCGGAAAAGAAACTTGATGCTGATTGTAGTCATGAAATCAAGAGGTTATTATTTCATTCATACTCCAAATAGACATGATGACGCTCAAAGAAGCTTCGATAAGGGTATGGATATGGAGACAACAAGAATCGCTTAGGTTGGAGTCACATAGACCGAGCAGCATAGCTCAGGGCCGTCAAAAAACAAAGAGAAACATGCAGTGTGGTTAATCACACGGTACCATAATTTCTGTCTGCGTGTGTGTGGTGGTGACCTCCGTTTTGAATGCGCTCGGAGTAGACACCGGGGGCGGGTCGTTGAGATGCTCGAGTTAGAGGATCGCGGTTGCGGCGATCGTAGTAGACGTATTCCAAGTAGAAGGCGTGGATGTGACCGGGGAAGTAACTGAGGCTTCTGGTTAGTTTTCGAAAAATGTTTTGTATGGAGACCAACTTACCCGAGAATAGTGAGGAGGACATTGATCCAGAAATCAACTCCGCAGCCTGAGATGAGGAAGACACCAAGAGGGGGAACTGAAGTTTGTTAGATGCGGGTCATAATCAGGAGATCTCGGCTGGCTGCAAGGTCTTTTATTTCCAGGGATAAAGACTTACTGAAGATGGTGATGATGATCAAGCAGAGTGTGGAGCAAGCGCCTGCCATATTTGCGGTTATGGTTTAGTCAAGTTTGGGGTGTTTGAGCGTTTGAAGTCGGTGGTAGCAAGGAAGCTGAAGAGGAGGATTGTGAAGAGGAGGATGAAGATATAAATAGGCTCGTTGTCATCGACAGCAGAGTTTAGGCGTTTCATCTTGGCCCACGACGTCAGACGATCGACTGAGAGGAACCGGTAGGGCTGAGGCAGCCGTGATGCTGATTGGCGCACGGTGACGGATGATGTCACCGAGCCAAATGGGTGGGCCCACGCCACACGCCACACTGTGGCGGTGCATGTTGTACCTTTTGTTGCTGGTATCTTTGGCCTGCACAGCACATCCAAAAATACATAACTAGGGATTTCTTTCCCTGTTTTTTGTTTAAAAGTCTCTACACAGCATCAATCGCTGCTCGAGTGGTGACTTGCTCGTTCTTGTTTCCAAGCTTCGAGATCTGCAGGAAGGCGTCCACGCCATACCCTTCCAGACTATGCAATTCGAGACTGCCTGCCCAGTATTCGGCATAAACACGACTCATGGGCAACCCCATCCCCAGTCGAAGATCGGGTGGCCGTGACGTCAGCGTGTCCAGGGATCCTTCATGGTATGATAAGAATGATGAATCGTGGTTGGCATGCTTGCGGTCATGGAACACTTGCAGCTCTTGCATGGTCGCCGCCATCGCGGGGACCCGCCCAAGATTTTCCAGCCGGGTCTGTGTGCGAGGACCCTTGCTAAATGACCAGAGGTAAGGAAGAATCTCTCGTGGAATACCTCCGCCTTGGTCGGAGATGCGCATTATCACGTGCTGTGGGGTCTCGCACACGAGCACCTCAATCGGTGGCGGAGGCTCAGTTGAGCCATGGTATTTCTCCATCACCGCCTGGACCGAATTGCGAAGGAGCTCCCCGATGATATACTCAAGGTGGCTGAGTATGTATGGGAAAGTGGCGTCGGTATGGCCCTTGACCGTGATGGCAGGGATCTGAGTCGACTCCGAGATATTCCGCATCAGATCCTGTGCGACCTTGCCGCATCTCTCGACCACTTCCTTCGCCTTGCACTTGAGGAACACTTCGCCCACAAAGTCCGCGTTCATGTCGGTTCGGTCGTGCGAGTCCGGGAAATGCCATGGCGAGTTGAAGGTTTCGGTGAGGGCAAGATGCTGTTCGGCGATGACTCGGCGAGAAATTCTCTGCAATTGAAAGAGGCCTGTCAGCCACAAGTCAGGTCAAATTGGGGTTATGTCGCTGCACCTACCGCTCGCAGAAGTGTGTTCATCAGGCGGTCCATCTCATCCGCCGGCGCAAGGTTTCGGCACTCCAACACACCCATCGCTAGATTGGGGATCACCACCAAGTGCTCTCTCAGCATCTCCTTGAGTATATCACAGAACCGATCATTGTCTTCGAGGGTTTTGATCTCAGGCACGACACGGGCCTTCTCGAACGCTTTGTAGTACAGCTCGTATACGAGGGTGAGATGCGGGTTGGCTACCACCACATAGGGCAGCTGTTGAATGTCTCGCAATCGATGCGCCAGTCTATCCACTCATCCTGTCAGCCCAATTCTCCCATGTTTGCGGCTCTTGTGACACCTACCGGGTGGGCAGCTCGGTTCGCACGTAGTTCGCAGAGCTGATCAGGCGTGGTTCGGTTAGGGTACGGCCGAAGAAGGTCAACTGACGAAGACTGATGGGGCGTATAGCCCTTTCCACCCATCTAGCACAGCACCCAGATTAGTACAAGAAATTCATAGCTTCATCTTGAGTCATACTCATCAACGGCAGACACTGGCCGCCAGGGCGGGCTGTGGGCTCTAGAATAGAGACGGGTGGGGAGATACTGGAAGGATCTCCAGCTCCGAGGTGAATAATTCGACCTCATTGTGCTTCATGCCCTCATTTGGGGAATGTCGAGGAGTCGAGATGCCGTAGCTCCAGAGTTTGGGGTCGCGGGCGGTGAGCCAAGCATGTGATGCACTTGACTCTTTGCCTGTTCTGGTCTTTTTCCTCCTTCTTCTGTATTATCTTGCAATTCAAATGAGGAGGGAACACGATATCGAGATTTCCCAGGTTATGACCCTGATCACAGGTGGGATTGAACCGTCTGGTCTTATATAGTGCCCAACGGTGCCTCGGAAGTATCTGCACGGACTCTGGGCCGATCACCTCGTGGAGAGATCATATGAGGGGTTGATAGCAGGGGAAAACTCGGTCTCATCTCGAGCTGAGTCCGGTGTGCTCTAGAGCTCTAGAGTTTCGAGTCTAAAGGCCCTCGGGCTTCCGCACATCCAGAGCTATAGAGCTATATAGACCACTGTAGATGACTGGAGATATGCAGGCGTTTCCACTTAATGCGAAGGCCTCACCGTCTCCAAGTCTCTTTCATTTGGAAATCAGACCCAAGCTTATCAAGTCTTGCAAGTCCAAAAAAAAAAGCAATACATATCATACACATCCGACGATTCTGTCAAACCTGATTCTTCACGGGCAGATCTAATTGACCCAGAGAGGCTCCGCCACCGCTAGCTCCGGGCCCTTATTATTCTGCGGGTTCAGAAAGAATCCTCCCATCCAACTCCCCCGGCTGTTCCCTCCCTTGCATTCTTGCCTTTCAAAATTCACAAAACACCTTCCAAAATAAAACTGTCGCCTTCCGGCTGGGAAGGCGCTTCCCGCGATGGAAAACGTGAGGCTTCACCCGTGCCCCTCGCCTGTGTCGTCATTGGCCTAACCTTGCAAACAGCTCGCGGAGAACGACATGCTTGTCGACGACTATGATTACCCGACCGAACAGACCGATGTCGTTGTCGTGTCTCCCTCGGCCTCCGATCCCGAGTCCGCTGCGACCGCAGATGACCGTACGTGATGTATTTTCCATTCCCATAAGCGAAACAGCGAGCGGACACAAAGCGACCCCGGCAACCCCCCAGCAGACCGACCCCACGCTGTTCAAACCCGCTTCGCTGCAAATACCCCGGGCTTGCTAACTGTGATGGTGATATAGACGCCGCCATGATGGCCAAGCTCCTCCCCAAGATCCCGGACCTCGAGATCGAAGACGAGGTTGTCAGCACATGGCGCCTGTCGGATTGGCGGAAGATGGAGCGCAAGTCACACGGCCCGACCTTCCAGTGCGGTGGTTTCCCTTGGTCAGTATTATAACTCTTGATGTTCCGTTGGGCCCGATCTGACCTGCGTACAGGCGCATCCTCTTCTACCCCTACGGAAACCACGCTGAACATGCCTCGTTTTACTTGGAACATGCCTGGGAAGGCGAACCCCCGGCCAACTGGTACTCCTGTGTACAATTTGGCCTGGTGTTGTCGAACGTGAACGACCCTTCGATCTACGTGCCTCATGGTAAGAATTCCGAGTTGCGGGGAGATGGGGCGAGCGGAACGCTAAATTGAAACTAGTCGCAACCCACCGATTCACCGCCGAAGAGGGTGACTGGGGCTTTACCAGATTCTATGACCTCAGGGGCCTCTTCACCGACCCCTTTGAGGGCAAGAATGTCCCGTTGGTGCAGAATGACGAGGCAAACATCACGGCCTACGTGCGTGTGGTTAAGGATCCCACGGGTGTCCTGTGGCACAGTTTCCAAAACTACGACTCGAAGAAGGAGACCGGCATGGTGGGATTGAGGAACCAGGGAGCTACCTGCTACCTCAATTCGCTTTTGCAGTCGCTCTATTTCACAAACGCCTTCCGCAAGGCCGTCTACCAAATACCGACTGACCAGGAGGCCTCGCGAGAGAACAGTGCCTGGGCTCTCCAGAGATTATTCTACAACCTGCAGACGAACGAATCCGCCGTCTCGACGACCGAACTAACTGCATCTTTCGGCTGGCAATCTAGCCAAATTTTTGAACAGCAAGATGTACAGGAGCTTTCGCGAAAGCTGATGGAAAGATTGGAGCACAAAATGAAGGGTACCGTTGCGGAGAAGGTTCTACCAGATCTGTTCGTCGGAAAGACCAAAACATACATTTCTTGCATTAATGTGGACTACGAATCTTCACGCGTGGAAGATTTCTGGGACATTCAACTAAATGTCCGAGGCAACAAGACTTTGGACGACAGCTTCAGAGATTACATTCAGGTTGAGACATTGGAGGGAGAGAACAAGTACGAAGCCGGTGCGCCTTACGGCCTGCAAGACGCCAAGAAGGGTGTCATCTTCGAAAGTTTCCCGCCAGTTCTACACCTGCATCTCAAGCGATTCGAATACGACCTCAACCTCGATATGATGGCGAAGGTCAACGACATGCACACATTCCCCATGGAGTTCGATGCCGCCCCTTACCTCTCAAGCGGCGCGGATAAGTCGGAGTCTTGGGTGTACCAATTACATGGTGTTCTTGTGCACAGTGGTAACCTTGATGCTGGACATTATTATGCTTTCCTGAAGCCCACCAAGGATGGAGACTGGTACCGCTTCGACGATGACCGAGTCAACCGCGCAACCGACAGAGAGGTTTTGGATGAGAACTATGGAGACACTCAGCAGCGCACAAATGGATCCGGAGGTCGTGCCGCTATCCGCACTAACAATGCCTACATGTTGGTCTACGTTCGGAAGACAAGACAGGATGACGTACTTTTCCCAGTCACCAAGGAAGATGTGCCCACTCACATTGAGAAGCGCCTTACCGAGGACCGGGCTGAGATGCTGCGCAAGAAAAAGGAAAAGGACGAGGCTCATCTCTATATTAACGTTGGTGTTCTGGACGACAATACATTTAAAAACCACCACGGATTTGATCTGACCAGCACCGAACTGCCTGTGGATGACCCAGCGCTTCCCAGGCAATACAAGACACTCCGAGCCAAGAAGGTGAGCGAGTTTGCACAGGAAATCGCCGAGGAACGGGGTCTCAAGGCCGAGGCCATCAGATTCTGGGTCATGGTCAACCGCCAAAACAAGACAACCAGACCCGACCAGGTCATCCGCGACCAAGAAATGACTCTTGAAGAGGCGTATAATAAATTCGGCACCAAGGGTCACGTTTTCCGCGTGTGGATGGAATTGGCACCTACGGGCGCAGACGGACAGCCTACGTCGTGGCCCGATAACGACTCCGTTCTCATCTTCTTGAAGAACTTTGACGTTGCAGCTCAGACCTTGTCTGGCGTTGGCTCTGTCTATGTCCGCAAGAGTCAAAAGGTGAGCGAGTTGGCACCCACTATCCTCTCTCGGATGGGATGGCCTGCCGGAACGGACTTCTTGCTCTTCGAAGAGATTAAGCACAACATGATCGACTCCATGAAGCCGAAACAGACTTTCCTGCAATCTGAGATCCAGGATGGCGACATCATCACCTTCCAACGTGCGCTCAAGGACTCGGAGGTACCTGCCTCGGCATTGTACACCGATGCCAAGCAATTCTACGATTACCTCTTGAACCGCATGGAGGTTACTTTCGCTCCGATCAAGGCCAACGAGGGCGATGAGTTTACACTTGCTCTTAGCCGCAAAATGACCTATGAACAATTCTCCAAGAAGGTTGGCGATCATCTTCAAGTGGATGCCACCCATCTTCGATTTGCCCCCGTCATGGCGAGCAACGGCAAGGCCAAGCCCTTCCTGAAGCGGACTGTCGGCCAGAACCTATCTCAAATCTTGACTGGCCAGTATGGTGCCTACGGTTACACTATGCACCGGCAAGACGCTTTGTACTATGAGATCCTAGACATGAGTCTGAGTGACTATGAGAGCAAGAAGTGCTTCAAGGTGACATGGCTGCCAGATGGTGTTAGTAAAGAGGTTTGTTCAATCGGTTCTCTTGTTTTAAAGTTGCACTAACTAACATGCACCTAGGAGAACATCGAGGTCTTAGTTTCCCGCAGCGGCACGGTCGTGGACCTGCTTTCCGAGATTCGACAAAAGTTGAATCTCGGAAACGAGCCAATTCGGGTTGCCGAAACTCATAGTGGAAAGGTTTATAAGGAACTTCGAGAGGACCAGAACGTGGCGGCCATCAATGAGTACGCCACACTGTACTCTGAGAAGATTCCCGCCGAGGAGGTGAACATGGATGCCGAGGACCGCGTGATCAGCACCTTTAGCTTCGATCGTGAGGCCAGCCGAACTCACGGAATTCCTTTCAAGTTCGTTGTGAAGGCCGGTGAACTTTTCTCTGAGACCAAGAAGCGACTATCTGCACGCACACAGATCAAGGGCAAGAACTTTGAAAAGATCAAGTTCGCTGTGGTTCCCCGTGCATCATTGTCTAGTCCCAAGTATCTGGAAGATGGTGAGTGCCGATGCCCTTTCTCAATTCCCAATGCATGACTGACTCTTCTTAGGTGACATCTTGTCTGATGTGGCCGGTGGCCCTGATGACTTCCTGGGTCTTGACCATCCTAACAAGAACCGCAGTTTCTGGGGAAAGAGCGATGGATTCTCCATTCGGTAAACAAGTTTTATTGTTATGGCGCTGGGGGGTTACGAGTTGACGGAGGGCTGTATGCTGTGATCCGGTACATGAGCAGTGACGGCCTGATGCGATGATCATGCCTTTTTTTCATTTTTCTTTTCAAACTGTTTTGTGTAGTCAGCCCAAGTAGAAGGCAATCAAGTCCATATGATGAAAATACAATTTGAATCATTCCCAGGAAATGTGTGGAGTACGTAGTGTAAACGGTTGCATGGAGTAGTTTGTTTGGTTGCAAACGGTGCAAACAGCGGAAGGCAAAGCTGGCCAGAACCTCCTGACGCGAGTGTTGAACCCCGAATACCCAAGTCACCCTCGGTATAATCTCACAATGCGGTTCGCACTCTTCGCCGGCCTGGCCTCTTTGGTCTCATCAGTCACCGCAACTGCCCTCACCTACAGACTCGAGGCGAATGAGAAGGCATGCTTCTACACAAACGTTGAGCAGAGCAACGCCAAGTTAGCATTCTACTTTGCGGTAGGTTCAATTGAATACCCACCCAGGCTACATCTATTTCAAAGATTTTGGAAATGGCCGATGATGTCTGGAGGCTGGCAATGAACACCACTGACACCGTACCTGCAGGTCCAATCCGGTGGATCGTTCGATGTCGACTACTCCGTGACCGCACCGGGCGGCAAGATCGTGCTCGATGGAACCAAGGAGCGCCAGGGTGATTTCGTCTTCACCGCACAGAGCATCGGCGAGTACACATTCTGCTTCAACAACGAGATGTCGACCTTTGCCGAGAAGATGGTCGACTTCGAGATCGCGGTACGTGACCCGTCACCTATCAAAGGGGGCCCCAGGATCAAGCACTGACTCCTCGCAGGTCGAAAACGAGCAACGAGCCCAATTGCCCTCTCGCCAGGGTGCCAGCCCCGAACAAACCTCCAGCCTGGAGGAGTCGATCTATAAGCTCTCAGCTCAACTTTCGACCGTCTCCCGCAACCAGAAGTACTTCCGCACCCGTGAGAACCGTAACTTCAGCACGGTGCGGAGTACCGAGCGTCGTATCTTCAACTTCAGTGTGATTGAATCACTGATGATGGTCTCGATGGCTGCGCTGCAGGTCTTTGTTGTGCGCTTCTTCTTCCAGGGAGCCCGGAAAGGTACGTGTAATGCACTGGGATGTTGTGGCAAGATCGTGCGTGTGGAATCGTGGATTCCATAGGTGGCGATCCGAGCTCAATGCGAATACCCTCGCTCTATTGCGGATCTCGACTAACATGGAAACAGGTTACGTGTGATATGAATATGAACATGAGGATGAGAAATAATATGATGCATTTTGCTACGTTCTTTGCCTTGCATGTTGACCTAGATCATTTGGGGTCTTTACAAAATCAATCATCAATCCTGTTGTCCCGTTTGGAAACATGAAATATACTCGATATGGCATCAACGCTCACGTCTATCCGACAGTCATTACCCTGGTTGTTCGTTGCTAGGTCATTGGCAGGATACCGCGACCGAGAGGCGTGGAAGGGAGTGTGTACGACGTAAAGGGCCTCCGCACGGCCCGCATGGTTTGTTGTGGTAGCTAGGAAGTGATTCCTGATGGTGACTCCGTATCAAGTTAGCCACTGACAAAATCAAGAATTAGGACCAAGAATCATTGTTGAAGAGCATGCTATGAAACCGGGGGAGCGATGTCTGGACCCTGTTCCTCGTCAGGGATAGAGAACCTGTTTATGCACGAAGAGAGTCAGTCCCCTTTTCAGGACTTGACGTGGTCTGTTGTCGGGTCCAGACCGTCAAAGCAAACACGCGGATGCCTGCATCCTTCCCCGAGAGGAGCACGGTGTACATACGAGTACTGTGCGGGTGCACAATGTACTCTGTCCAGCTCGTTACTCCAAGGCCAGAACCGGTTTCTGTTCAATCAAGTCTCCGAGAGGAGAGAGGAGAAGAGAAAGATCTATCCTGGATAGAGACTGGCGTGCAGAGGCCAGGTTTGGTCGGTGAAGACCCAGAAGAAATCTTGCCTCGAATCGACGTGTCGCCCGAGCGATGATGTGAGAAATGTGGAAACCGCCATGTTGATAATCGTAAGATGCTCACTGCTAGCGCATGTCCTCGCTCAAACAAGGGGCGAGCAAGGTCGATAGAGACTGACATCTGGCCCAGAACAGGTTTCGCTGATGAATGCTGGAGAGAACGCTCGATGGGGAGACGACCGGTGCTTATCCTTGGGTCCAGACCAGGGACAGAGGCGCAAACTCATCGATGATTTCATTTCGATGATTTCATTTCGATGAATTCATTTCGATGAATTCATATTGATGTTAATGAGGGTCGAATGTCACCGCGATATTGTCGCCCTGGAGACAGTATGATGACCCAAGATAATATCAACGCTAAGTTTGATGGATCGGTGTAACTAGCGCGTGTTGCTGTCGAGCTATGGGGCAATCAGAGTCTATTGAAGATGACATCTGCTTCAAAACAGGTTTTTTGAGTATTCGGGTCGCATGTGCCGACACTATACAATGGGCGCACGGTCAACGACCGAGACAGCGATGGCCTGAATGTGGAGATTTGTGTTATGTGTTGTTTCTACTCGACGCCTTACCCATTGTAGTTTACGACAAACGAACTCGGAAGATCTGACTCCGTGAGAGAGGGGCCTCTGACACGGGGGAAGCCTTCAAGCCTTTCCTGGCGGGGAGGGCATGATTTGTTCCGGTTGGAAGTACAATTTGAAGGCTGACGGTGACCTCATATGCCCCCAGAGTCTTCACTTGGGCTTGTGGGTCGACGAATGGCTGGGAATGATATCATTTGCTCGGTATTCCCAATCTCGGATAGGGTGTATCTTAGTGTTGACTGATCGGCATGCAGGACTCTCCTCTCCTCGTATGTGTACTCCGTACAGCTACTGGGGTTGAGGCTTGTCACAACCTTGGGACTTGGACAGAGCTGATTGACAATCAAACAATGATAGTGGATACACTGGGCTTGTGCTTGTAGTATGGCTACAGATACAGTTAACCTGCGGCCCCGCATGCACGCAGCGCGGCGTCTATCGCATGAACGCTAAAACTGCGGCAGAGATATGTATTATCGTATGCTGTCATATCCAGGCGATCAGACCCTCGGGGTAGACGAAGGTATGGTTCGAGGCCCCATTTTAAGGAAGGGTGCTCCACAAAACGAATTCGTTCTACGATATTGTGCAGAATTGCCGAAAGCTCTGATATCACTCGAGCGTCGTGGTTGCAAAATTAGTGTGTCTAAGGTCTTTGCGACATACCTGGCCGTTGGGATGACGGCAACATGCAGATAGTCGCCGGTCTGGGCACATGGGATATTGATTTTTTCGTGCTATTGAATTTTCCCGATAAAGAAATGTCTCAAAATTTAATAATCAGTCCCGAAACTACACGTAGAATACAATCCAATGAGATTTGACGCAAAACCTGATGTTGTGTTGCCTCTGGATGAAACAATCTCGTGGAGTCGATATGCTGGATGGGAACTTCGAGTTCATATTGATGTCACCGCCATCAATGCAGTGCAGCAGTGATTCAGGTTGCGGTCAGCACGGAAGATTGACCAAAACCGTGACATGCCGATCATGTAGCAATTTGCCTCCCCCGCTGACAATACCCAGGGTTCATGGATGGCAAAGACCCAAAACCGATCTACATATCTTAGATTGGTGCATGCGAGCACCCCTGTCACTGTCCCGGTCTAGTCGAGTGCCGACCAGACTTTGTTGTGGGGCGCCATATGAAGTGGAAGTTCAAGCAATATTGGACATTGTATACTAGTACTAGTAGCATATATCGTGCACCTGGGCATCGCAGAATCGGCCAAGGGAACCTCAGAATCCAGATGGCAGGTGTAATGTACTAAGAAATACGAAGTATGTAGTGATAACCTATCTGTATAGCACGGCGTATGCTAAGAAAGAAAGAGATCGAGAAGTACTCCCCAGGTGTTGATTCAGAACTTCATATACGAACAAGGGCTCACTGACGTCAGGTGCCGTTTCTGCCTCAGGCTTCATACCGGGAGAACATTTCCGACGCAAATCAGAATCCATACCACTCTTCTCCATTTCTCCATTACTCCATTCCCACATTGAACGAAAGCGTCAGTATATCTTAGGTTTTATCTATGGTTCCTGCATGTGGGTATGTTGCCTAGTTACCGATGGCTGATGCACAAACCACATCGATGCTCAGATCGCCCCGATGTCTGGAGGTATGACGTCGAGGCTCCAGCCTGAGCCTCACTATTTTCTCTTTGGCTTCTTTTCTTTTTTTTTCCCCACGGTAATTGCATTTTTTCTTCTATTTTTTCTCCCCTCTGGCTCTGGTATACTGCTTAGATAGACTTCAGTCTGCGTCACATAGATCCAAACATGTATGCACTTCACAGGCTGAATGGATCCAGGCCTCAAAAACTATTCCTTTGGGACAGCATGGTCAACCATCGCCGTGGGATAACTCCACCGGGGATGTCCACAATAACTTCCGCCTGACCCCCGGGACGACCTATCCCATCATAATGCAGAATGCGCGATGGGCCTCGCCGTTCGAATGGCCATGATAATCGCGATTATGATTCGTCCTGTAGACGTCAGGCGAAGATCTGCAGGGGACCGGACTATGGTGGCGCCGATCTCAGAGCGTCCTGTGGCTTTTCGTCGGCCTCCAGTGGTCCATTGGCATTCCCCAGTGACCTCATCGGATGACTTGAGTCAATCCACCCGGTGGAGCGACTGATATTATCGCTCTCAAAGCGAACCACTCTCCATCAAGCGGTGGAGTATACGCATTTCATAACGTCTTCGGATGATGTTAGAGCCCCACCGCTCTAGGACAATGCTTTCCTATGTCACACATTACACTGCTGGGGGGGGCTTACACTTTTATGATGCTGCCGCGAAAATACTGCATCCCCCTCTCCCTTTCAGCCAGTGATGTCACCGTGCTCCGCTTAGTGTAATCAGTGGAGTATCTCGAGTCTAAGTATTCCCATGGCGCTTTCAGGAGAAATTAGGCCATGTTTCGACCTATCAGAGGGGACAACACCAGGCTCTTTTGCTTTATTCGATCGCTCTCCGAAGTGATTTCATCCTCCCTTGTGGAACCATAGGCGTCTTATATCTACCCTTGCTCGCAGAACGGATCCAACCACTTTTGTGTTTGCCCTAACTTCCACTCAATCGCCCCATAACACTTTCCCATACCAATCTCTGTATCCTTGGCTTGTATCTTTGATACCGCAACACGGCTTAGTACAAACAACATCGCATCCTTCAGTTGTCTGCTTCCAGTATCACCACTGTCTATTACTCTTGACTCTATCTTCTAACACATCGACTGTGTGATCCTACCCCAAAGGTAAGCCCTCGAGCAGCCCCAGAGACAGTTGTTTCCTCGGGGTATGAAAGATCAGCAAAAATCCCCCACCCCACCGGTGGTGGTTTTGCACCAGCCGCACCCCTGCCGACAGACAGAACACCCTACCTACGAACAACCTTGGAATCACCAACATCACCATCACTGGCGTGGTCTACAGTAAAGGCATTGTAACTAAGCTAACTAAAACACAACAGACTATATCCACCATGACTCAAGCAGCTCAAATGCAACAGCCCACTGAAAGTGTCCAGTCCATGTTCCCCACTGATGCTGGTGGTGTGGACAACAACGCTAGTGAGACTCACGTTGAGTCCTACCGGTCGCTTGACCCTGCTCGTGCCTCCCTGGAGGACTACAACCGCTCCATGTTGCAGTACACTCAGCGTCAAATGGCTACCTTCGTTGACGTTGACGACTCTCATCGCGGTAGTGGCACCAGCAGCCGCAGCAGCCAAAGCAGCGGTCAGAGTGGCCGCAGCAGTGGTTCCGTCGGCTCCGGCATGGCGCGCAGTGCCAACGGCCCTCCCACATCCATCAACAACGCTTCTCACTTAGCTGGGTCTAAGGTCAGCCGACGTGACATGGATGGTGATGAGTCTGCCACCTACTAAGCCGTGATTCATCTACATGGTATGTTTCCCTTCTTTTTGGCTAAAATTGGAACTCAGAACGCTAACTTGCATACACAGGCCATGGCACAACTTCATGATAATGTCCATGATAATGTCATTTGATGTTTCATGATGCCGCATTGGCGAGGATAGTTCTGGAGAACTATCTATAGCCGGCTATGCCTCCACCAATGCCCAATGCAGAAGTTTCCGCGGAGTTTACTCTGGCGCGGGAGAGCGTGCCTGCTTTCAAGCGATACAGCGATTTTGATTTCCATTGTCCTCGATTTACGTCAGGTCACTGTGAAATGGTCCTTCCCTTCCCCCCATTACCCTGCCCCCCATTTGCATTTGCATTCTCAGGATATCGATTGATCCTCAGCGTCCTTTCTCTGGTGTTCAACACTGTTGGAACACGGAGCCGGATCACGCATCACTGCGTGTATTGCGCTTTCTCAGGACCCTTGATCGTGGTTCATCGGTTCCCATTCCTCCTTCACGTCCCCATTTCAAAATTCCCCAAATAGAGCACGACGTTTACGTCCTGTCTCCCTGCCCCATTTCTTTTCTTGTCATTCACTTGACCCATATCGTTTGTGACTGTTTTGACTTGCACTCAGTCTACAAATGATGTTTCATCCTCACCGAACAGTCCGCACATGGGTATCATCCCAAGTCCTCCATCTCCGCTGATTTCCTTCCGGGAAGGATCATCAGCTTGTACAACAATTTGTATTTTTATTTTGACCATTGAGCGAGCGAGCGATGCCTTTTCCCCACTATTTGATGCGCTGATTTGTTTTATTTTTTTGCTGATCTCCCATTGCGGAACCGACACTCTCCCGAGTCGAGGATACTGGCTGTCCCTCGGGTGAAGATCTTTGTTACGATATGATGTCCGTCCATATTGGACCCCAAGCCAAATGTTGGCCAATGATGATTTGTACTTTTCAAAGCTTACAAAAAAGCCCCTGTTTTCAACTTATTTGTCTGAATCTGCTCGCACGCTCTCTTGGTCAAATTGCTGGTGAGGTTGTGGTAACGTAGCCTTCATAGTCTCACCCCGACCTGAGCCCATAGACCACGCCAACCCAAAATATGTAGTACGACTCAACTGCCCAATTCTGCGGTACCTTCCCGCAAAATTGGTCTGCAGCCCTGTGTAGTGGACAGTTATTTATGAACGCTGCCAAGGTTGGTGCTATCAGATTGGTGCTTTGAGCTTAAAGCCCGATACCCGACCCCGGGAGGCGCACTAAGTGGACCCTGGCGGGGCTTATCCAGCGGGATGCTGAGACTTAGGTAGTGCCTATATCCATAGACAAAACTGGAATCACAACTTTGGAAAATTTGGCCGAACCATTGTGTACGGACAGTCCCGACCTCGAGAAGCTTTAGTGCGGGTTCACGGGTTCCAACTTTGGAAGGTTCCAAGGTTGAGGTCTGCCTCCAAGATATATTTCTCTCTGTCTCTTCTCATAATCGCTTCGATCGCCTCGAACAATCTCTTGGGAGAACCGAACCAACCTTGGAAGCCACATATTGCCATTACCTTCCAACGTTTACCTAAGAGACAGCCCCCCCTTGCATACTTGCAGAAAAATCAAATTGTAAACTTTCCCAAGCAGCGAGGGAGTACAGCCCTGGAGACTCCGTGTCCGGGTGACTTGAACCCTATAGATATACTGCACTGTGCTGTGCGAGGTACTCCCAAGGAGGACACTGATTGAATTGATATGGGAGCTCTTTAATTGATGAGGTATATATGACTCGACTCAAATATTGTATGGGGTTTGTTGAATAACAGCTAAAAGCTAAAGCTGGCATACCGGAACGAGGATTCAACAGCCAGTGAGAATGAAGCCCTGATCCTCCGCATTCCAGATGATTCAGTAAAGCAGCGAATCAAGGTCAGATTGTACCTCTCTACACGAGGGATGAACCCCCCCTGGCATCCTGAGACCTCCGAAACAAGCCAGCCACGAGTGCCCAGGAAGGGGTAATTCAAAAGAGATTGGACAATCTTGTTGCCCTGCTGAGTGGCTGGGAGACTCAGTCTGCGGTTGAGCGTCGGTAAACAATCTTTTCCTCCTTCATCGACCCGTCGGCCACCCATCCGACAACGACAACAACACGCCCAGCTCAATACATTCATTTCGGTCACAGGTCCTGGAGACCAACACACTCTTTTAACCTCTCACATTGACCTTTATTCTGAATTTCAAGCCCACGACCAACAACGGTGTGGCAGGTCTATAAACCCTCAGTCGTTCTCTATCCCATTCATTACAAGCCAAAGCAACCATGCATCCCACTACTTTCCTGATGGGCTTGACAGCCGTTTTCTCTGTCGCTTCGGCCATCCCGATGGCAAGCGAAAGACCAACACCAACTCCTTCCATGTCGAAGGCCCTCATCTCTCCATCTTCTTCCGCCTCTGCCTCCGCATCGCCCACCCCCTCGGTCAACCCATACGAGGCATGGTCGTGCCCTGCAACCAAGACCAAGGCCTGCTGCATGTCCGTCCAGCAGACTAGCAAAGATATCATCCAGCCACTAGGCGAGCTGGTCCCCATCGTGGGCGGCCTACAAGTCAGCTCGGCCATAACCTTCCAATGTACGTCCCATGCGCAAGATAGAGCCAACATTGAGCAGAGTGACTAACGTTTCTACAGGCAAGCCAATGGATGAGAAGGAGCCTCCCGCATCCTGCAACAAGAAATCTTACTCTCCGATGTGCTGTAATGATATCACCGATGTGAGTTATCTCCTGTCTAAATTGAAAACATTATCTAACTTTTTCTAGATCGGTTTCAGCTCCTGCAAGTCTTTCGAGCAGACCAAGATGAACTACTACAAAAGCCAGGGTCACGTTGAGGAGTCCCAGGCGGATATGATCATGGACGCTGTCACCTAAAGTCCATGCAGGGTCTCGCCAATCGATGTATATCCCTGGGTATAGTTTGGGTCACGGAAATTGGAAATTTTGTTTATTCTTTTCTCAATTTGATATTATTATTTACCACTTCATTTACGTCGTGACCGAGTTCTGGTTCATGTATGTATGCCGCTTGGCTTTGAGAGCGTAGTTGGCGAGTTTGCTAGGTAGCGCTATCCAAGATGTACAACACCCAACATTGAAGACTCAAGGACCTCGGTAGCCATGAAAACCCCAAGGTTGTCAAGAACCATGTACTAATTCTTGGAACTACCTAAAAAGGACAAACCGATGTACACAGTAGGACGTGGTTACTGATATTAGGGTTGTGCCTAGGCAGGACAAAGAATTCGTATTTCAACATTACAATTCTATTCTTACATGGTGGACTTCATAATTCAGCGCCATTGCCGCCCACTTGGTCCAGTTGGAGGATTCCATCCACCATTTTGACCTCCAGAGTAAGGAGGAGGGAAATGATACTGACCAGGAGGCATGGGATGACCTCGTCCCTGAGGCATTGGCATCGGTGGGTGTTGATATGGAGGCGGGAACGCCGATTGATGAGCGGGGCCTGGTCCAGGTGGGGGGTAGCCACCCGGCATCTGTGGAGGCGGGGGAGGCCAAGAACCGTAGCCGGGAGGTGGGGGAGCATATCCGGGGTTAGGCATTGGCTGAGCATAGTGACCTTGGCCATTTGGGATATGGGGAGGAGGGAAGGGCTTGGGTGCAGGGGGGTATTGTTGAGGCTGAGGTTGATATTGGTGGGGAGGAGGGAAATGAGAGGAAGCTGGTTCACGAGGCGTGTATGAGCTTTCACGTGAACGTACAGGGGAGCGACTCCTGGATCGTGAATCGTAGCGACGACGCACATCGCGTGTACGTGATCGTGAACGATTGGGAGATCTTGGCTCGGGGCTGTAACTGTCGCTGTAGCGGCGCTTCAAATTAGCTGGGCTTGTACTAAGGCTCCGGCTTGAACTGCGAGAACGCCCTGGGGCCCTTTTCGTCTGTTGGGAGAAAGCACGGGTCCAGCCATTGTAGTTTTCTCCGTCGAGGATGTCTTTAGTGATCTCATCCCGAAGAATTGATTCACCCAGCTCGTCCACGTCGGCGTCGGCGTCCTTTAGGTCGGACGTATCGCCGATTTGGTCCACATGGCCGACAAAATCCTTGAGAATCTGTACTAGTTTTCCATCCGCAGGACCGCCTAGGAGTTGAATTGGTTTGACGGAGGTAGGTTGGAGGGGCAGTGTCAACCTGGGCATAATGTGGGGGATAAAGTTTCCCGCTGGAACATCGTGGTGGGGGGCCGATGTGTCTCCATGGGTTGATGGCACGACAAAAGGAGTGTTCTTCCCGGGCTTCTTGGCACCTGCGCTGGCGACATCGTCGGGTAGTGGGGCGGCTCCTGTGGAGGCCGAACTGGTTACCACCTCCCGGAGCTTGTTGACAAACTCGGAATTAAAGTATCCATGCTCGGACCATATGCTAAGGAGATCATCTAGCCGCTGGTGGTGTCGGACATTCTTCTGACGATCGCAGGCTGCCGCATGGCCAACCAATCCCACGATGTGCAGCTGCAGGGACCCGCCCACCGTGGAGAAAGCTGTGCTGGTGCCTAAGTGGTACTTTGTGTGGTGCAACAAATCACTGAGCAAGTAGAGTATGTGGAGACGTCGACGTTTCAGGGAGAATTTGCTTCCAGTGGGCTGTGACGATTCGGAGGCAGCCAGAGCAACCAGGTATTTGGCCAAAACGCCCACCCTATTGGCCGATGAAGCCACATATTGAAGGAGCCATGTTTTGCAGTTCTATATGGCAGGGCGTTTAGTAGGGATGTAAGTGATAGCAGAATGCAAAGACTCAGACCTGGATGTTTGCATGCGAGCAATGCAACAAGGCGCGTTCGAGGGAGCTGTGACCGGCGGCTATCTCATCTCGAGGCACTGAAGTAGGATCGGGACGCAATAGCGCAGCCGAGAATGAGGCCTTTGCAATTGCCACTTGATGGCTCATCGTGAATCTGTCCCCTGAGGTCGCTCGTCTCGATGACGGAAGAGAGCCCTGGAGACCTTTGGAGCGCCCAGATTGGTTATCGAGGCTCTTATCACCACGTGATTGGAATTTTACTTGACCGCTTACTGGATTAGGAAACACGCGAGGCTATACGAATACGCGAATAGTACCTGTCCCAATCTACTTCACTTCCACCCCACGCTACAACTCTACACTCTCTGGTACTTCTGTTTAGACTTCACTTTTACCGCCCTCACCTGGAAATATCATCGACTTCAAAATCTACCTCAAATGCACAATATTGAGTATGAAATCACTAACCAAGGATGAAACCCAATATGATACATGGTCCCAATTTGCCGGCTACAATACTCCGTAGTTTTGGCCATGTACAGTAGCTTTTAGACATGTACGGACATCTGGAGTACTTTTGATATGTCGCCACCCGCTAATACGATTTTCCCCTGCGGCTAGGGCGTCGGGAACACTTCAGCCGTCCTCACCCAATCTGACCTGCTCCTCTGATACTTTGCGAGAGCTCCGCCGGAACTTCATTCCCGCATTGATTTTCCGCACTTAACGCGGTGACGCCCAAATTCCCCACCCCTGGAAACCCCGCGATGGCGTGAGCTCGTGCCGACAATCCGAATAGCGCGATTTCATAGAGTGTTCTCCATAAGCTCGAATCAGTCAGCGATCAGGCCATCAATTGATATGCCCCGCTGATATGCCCCCCCACACGGATCGCTCGCCTCGTTGCATGGCCTGACCTATGCTGTTATTAGTAGTTAAATATGATCCTGCTCCCCTGTTATTTTAGATCTAACTACTTGAATCTACATTCCACAACTTTACTTTCGACTCTCTACCATCTACGTCTACACCCGTTCTTCCGTTCCCACACACACACACACACACACACACACACACACACACACACATTCCACCATGGCTGCCATTCTATCTTCGGTGACTCGCCCCTCCATCCGCCACTTCTCGGCTCATCGCCCGCGTCCCGATTCACGCGCCGCTCGCGCCGTCACTATGGGTTTCATCGTATCCGGCGTCGTTCTTCCATTCGTGCCCCCAGCCATGGAAAGCTCGCGTCAACGCAGCCTGGACATGCCATCCAGTGCAAAGTAAGTGATATGCAGCCAGTATAAAATGTGGGGAAGCTAACCTTGTGCGATCAGGAATCCCCCACTCTGCTTCCACGCGCGTTAAGGCCCGAATCGCCCACGGTTAAGACTTGGCGCAGGCGCTGATAAACCGCACAATGTTATGCATCACGACTGGGGAAATTTGGGATGGCGTTGGGGTTTGTTCTTATGGATACCAGATTAATTCTGAGAGAGAAGTGAAAGAATCGACGATTCTTCCTGGTCGCGTTTACCGTCGCGTAAATGTGAAGCAGCTAATACTGTCGCAATCGATTCATTGAAATGATCTAAGCATCTCGAGTGATATAGTAGTGTAGTACTGTACATGCTCATGCTCATGCCGAGCAACCTCAAAGTGACCACATGGTTCAAATATCGACATGATATAGACCAGGGTTTGTGTCTTTACTGTGTGAACAGATCAAAATGTACAACGCGGCCAGCCGCTCAGCTGAATCGGTTTCCAGTGGGAGGACGGTAGGGCTTTGCAGCCTCATATTTGCCCTTTTCCAACACGCGGTCGGCCTCGGTCAAAGGTTCGTGGCGGGTAGCTGCAGGGTCGTGAGAGGCCTCGACGCTCGGCGAAGCAACGTCGTCGGCAGCGTTTTGGGATTTGGCCATCTTTGCTAGATTCGCGCTGGCATCACTGTTCGTGTATGCGGGAATGGACAGTGCTTGGCGAGTGTGCTGTTCCTCCATCAACTTCATCTGAGCCTTGTGCTTGAGCTCAGCTTCGAATCGGGATTGTCGGTCGGCGTTGATAGATTGCTTCGCGAAGTAGTACGCTCCGCCGCCAGCTGGGGGATGTGTTAGCTCTGATCTATACGAAAGCCGATGGAAACGATGCGATTCCACGGGAATGCGATCGAAACTTCACCTACCAGCTAAGAGGGCGCCCCAGCCCATCCTGTTAGAGTGAAAGCCACATCAGCATTTGGATCATACGATTCGTTCTATTCTTCAGATAAGTCTCGGCTCACCAGGTAGATCTGACCTGGAGACAATATTACATTAGCAACGTTGGTATTCAATAGAAAGAGAATGGTATTTACTGTATTCATGGTGGTTGGTGTGGCGAGGGAATAGAGAACGAGAGTACAAGGCGAAACAATTGAAGAAGCTCTACGTCAATTGGAGCTGCTCCGCACAATAGCGGCAGCCAATCACAGATTCTGTGGCCTCAGGCAGAACGCTTATCAACCATCGAATCGATAGTCGATGATCGCATTCTTATTCTACTCTTCCATTCTCTTCATTCTTTCCAACCTCGCTCACTGGCATCTTCAAAACGCTATCATTTTCCTGACCTCTACCGACCGAGAGATAGCGCACAGCGTAGATCGCCAGTCGCCGCATGTGCATGCGGTCAGCAGCTCTGATTCCATGCTCGTCTGAGATCTCTAATACGGAGCGTCGCTCCGTTTCACCGACCGTGTACATATTGTGATCGCTATCAGTTACTCGTTCAGTCTCACTTAGACTTGCTGAGAATACACAAGTATGCCTCCCAAACGCAAGGCCGCCGACAGTAAGTCCCAAGCACGCTCACCCTGGAGACAGATGGGACAAATGACTCACTATACCAGCCGGTCGATCCAGCAGTGCTTCAAAGCGAGCTACGCCAGTCCCCGATGTCACCGAAATATCAAGCAGCGATGAATACTCGGACCAGGAAGAGTTGCCGGAGGAGTCCAACTTGAAAGGTACAGTGTGGCAGTCTGCTCACATGAGGTGACTTGGATACTAAGTCTGCCATAAAGAGGTCGTCAACAAGTTTTCCCTCCAGTCATTCGCGAAGAAAAACCAGGTGGACAAGACAGACCCAAGATTTGGGTACAAGGACCTTTCTTCGCTCCCGCTGAAGGTCGATCACTACAACCGCCCTCTATGGATCGAGCCTTTGAAGGGTACCATCACCCTCGAGAGTTTCTCTCCGCTGGCACCACAAGCGCAGGACTTCCTGACCACCATCGCCGAACCGCTCTCGCGTCCGACCCACCTACACGAATACCGGTTGACCGGACACAGTCTGTATGCGGCCGTCTCGGTCGGCCTCAAACCTCAAGATATCGTGGAATTCTTAGACCGTCTCTCGAAAACCCCACTTCCTGAAAGTATTCGGACTTTCATCATCGAGTTTACGAAATCCTACGGCAAGATCAAAATGGTGCTGAGACACAACCGATACTTTGTGGAAACAACGGACCCCGAAATGCTCCAACGGCTGCTGAAAGACGAGGTTATCGGACCGCAGAGAATGGAAAATACAGAAGGCATCATTGAGCGGGCTGCTCCGAAAATGGGCGGCTTGGTTATTCCCGGAACAAAAGACGCTGCTGGTATACGAGAGACAACCCAGCAAGAGGCCACCGCTGCCAGAACCGAGAAGGCGGCTGAGGAAGATGGAGCCGTGGACTACGGTATCGATGACGTCGGCGAGGATGATAATGAAGAAGCAACCACGTACAGCTTCGAAATTCCCGCCGCTGGAGTCGAAGTCGTGAAAGCCCGCTGCCAGTCGATCGGTTGCCCTGCCTTGGAGGAGTACGATTTCCAAGGAGACACGGTCAATCCGAACTTGGACATGGATTTGAAGCCTGCCGCGCGGATTCGATCTTACCAAGAGAAAAGTCTTAGTAAGATGTTCGGTAACGGACGAGCCAAAAGTGGAATCATCGTTCTTCCTTGCGGTGCTGGCAAGACTCTTGTGGGTATCACAGCGGCGGCAACGATCAAGAAAGGAACCATTGTTCTGTGCACCAGCTCCATGTCCGTCGTGCAATGGCGAAATGAGTTCTTGCGATGGACGACTATTGATCCTGGAGATATCGCTATTTTCACTTCTGACCACAAGGAGAAGTTCAAACGATCTACAGGTATCATTGTGTCCACATACTCAATGGTGTCACAAACCCGGGCTCGGTCTTATGATGCCCAGAAGATGATGGATTGGCTCCAGTCAAGAGAATGGGGTATGATGATTCTCGACGAGGTGCACGTCGTACCAGCCTCGATGTTCCGTAAGGTGACATCTGCAATCGCCGCGCAGAGCAAGCTTGGTCTCACGGCAACCTTGCTTCGTGAAGACGACAAGATCAAGGATTTGAACTTCTTGATCGGACCCAAGCTATACGAAGCCAACTGGATGGAGCTTGCATCACAAGGGCACATTGCTAAAGTTCAATGTGCCGAAGTGTGGTGCCCAATGACTACTGAGTTCTACTCCGAATATCTGCGTGAAAGTTCCAGGAAACAGGCTTTGCTCTACATCATGAACCCTCGCAAGTTCCAAGCCTGCCAGTTCCTGATCGACTTCCACGAGAAGCGTGGCGACAAAATCATCGTGTTCTCAGACAACGTGTACGCTCTGGAGAAGTATGCGCTGAAGCTTAACAAGGCTTATATTTACGGCGGAACCCCACAGAATGAACGCATGCGTATTTTGGAGAATTTCCAACACAACGAGCAGGTCAATACTGTGTTCTTGTCCAAAATCGGTGACACATCGCTTGATTTACCGGAAGCCACTTGTTTGATCCAGATCTCATCACACTACGGCTCCCGTCGTCAAGAAGCGCAGCGACTCGGACGAATCTTGCGAGCCAAGCGCAGAAATGACGAGGGTTTCAATGCTTTCTTCTACTCGCTTGTGTCTAAGGATACCAACGAGATGGTCTACTCGGCCAAACGGCAGGCTTTCCTCATCGACCAAGGCTACGCTTTCAAGGTCATTACCCATCTTCAGGGTATTGATAACTACGAGGGACTTTCGTATGCGACACCAGCCGAACGCCGTGAACTCCTCCAAGAAGTCATGTTGCAGAACGAATCATCTGCAGACGTGGAACAAGTTAACGACGACCTGTTCTCTATGCGCTCTGGCAAGAAGATCGGAGGCAAGAAACCGAATGCTAAGCGCAGTGCGGCCACTCTCAGTGGCCTGGCCGGTGGTGATGACATGGCGTATATTGAATACAACAAGAGCCGGAACAAGCAGCTCAAGGACAAGGGACACCATCCACTGTTCAAGAAAATGGAGCGCGAACGCCTGCGCCGCAAAAAGGAGAAGCAGAACGCAGAGTAAAGTGCGTGTGTCTTGGCTTCAACATCTAGATTGAACTATAGCCCAATATTTAAAAGCAAAACAAATACAAAAACACATGTATCATCCAGCAAAACGACTCCGAGTGTAGAAATCAGTCAGCAGACCGGTCTGGAAATGCAAGGCTGACGGATATGACGTTCGGTCGTGGGATCGGAACGCCCGAAAGACCGAAGTCTCCGCTTTTCCTGTTCACAGCTCCATGATCCCCATCTGCTTGATTAATTACACATCTCTGATAGGCTGCCTGCTTTCCCTGCAGGACTGACCGGATTGCTAAGTTGTACAGCTCCAGTTTCTGGTTACAACTATATAAGAGCTTCCCCGCAACACCGTGATCGACCTAAGAGACCCTGTTCCAAGGTTCTTGATGAACACTCACCGCTGCTACAACAAACTCTCATCATTGAGACCAATAATCCAGCCTTCATTGATTCCTACCTCGCGAGTCAAGACTCAGCATATATTAAATACCGGAATAAAGTACCGCGGATTGTCCACCATGGCAACTGCCACCAAGATCCACCTGTCGCCGACAACAGACTCGGGCATCTACAGCTCGAACGTCCGAGAAGATGCAGCGCGTACAGCAAGTGAGATTCTACAGGAAGACATGGCAAAGCACCACGTCTTCTTCAACGACCAAGGGTTCCATAGTATGTCCTTCACATCGGTCCGCAAACCCGGAAGGTGAGACTTGTGCTTACTTGACAAAGATCATATTCCCCATCAAATCCTTAGCATATATGCCCTTGGAGCGACTCCCGAACAGCTCAAAGCCGGATACCAGCGCAATATAGGGTACCAGAGACCCGCGCGGCCAGCTGACCAAGAAATCATTCTGTCTTTGCGTGACAAAGTCAAGTTCAAGAAATATCTCGGAAAGGAAAAGCATTATCCCAATTATCTGGCCTTTTTCCAGCAAGAACTGGATACCAAGGGCACTGGTGATGTTCTGAAGGAGTATGTTTTTGCCGAAGACGAACGGGCTGAGGATATGCTGTGTCGACTGTTTGGTGGTGAGTAGGACGTGTTGAGTTGTTATATGATACTTTGGGATATTGACTCTCAAACTGCACAGGGCTGATTCATCCACTGATCCACCTTGGCTTCGGGCTTGAATTCAATCAGCCTGCCATAGTAGCGCAAGCCCTTGCTCAAGCAGCCGTGCATGCCGACTGGGTCGGTCGTGAGTTTTTCTTACCTGCGGAGAAAATGGCTGGCGAAATCGGAAAACCAGGACAGAAGTCGCTGCTTCAACTCTTGAATGAGATACGAGCAGACCAGGCACTCAAAGATAGTGTTCGATGGGCTGATGAAAACAAGATCAGAGATGGCGTGTTGGCCAGGGCACCTGAGGTGATGTTGAAATATGCTGCTCAGTTCACTGTCTCGGAGGAGCAAGTCGACGAGCGGTTGGCGGATATGATTAACACAGTTGGTATGCCAGGATATCATTCCCAATTTATGAAAAGAGCTAACTGGACACCAGTTTACTATACAAGTACCGCGCAGAGGCCGGCCAAGGAGATGAAGCTGGACTTTTTCTTCATCCACTGTGTCAACTCGTCTATTTTCTTTTCCAAGATCGCCAAACTTCCATTCCTAGACCAGCGATCCAAGCTCCGCCTACTGGAATGGAAGGGAAGAATGGATCTTCTGATGTACACCTCGCGTGGCACACCCGATCTTCTGCTGGAGGAAGTGGCCAAATATCCCGCCAAGGAGAACTGGTCGCAGATCTTCGCGCGAAGCGTCGCCCACCCTGATGACGATGGACATCTGGCCAAACTTGCACGAGCACTGGCTCATGGCCAGAAGGTCTGCGAGACTTACGAGAGCAAAAGCCCCGAAATGCCGATTCGGGGAGATGTGTGGTTGAGGATTGGAAATATCGGTAAGAGTCATCTCGGTTATCAACTATAGGTAATAACTTCTAACTGATTCTAAACGATTAGCTGTCGACTCCACTGTTGAAGAGGGAAAGCCGATGTGGGTTCGTTCGACCGGATTTGACGAAGCGTGGGAACCTGAAGGATCGCGTCTGCCTGCGACTTTTTTTAGCCCTGCGCCCTAGGCTGTATTATGAACTTTAGTCGAGTTTAAATAGGAGAAATCAGTAAATTCCAAAAATTATTTGCAGTAAGGAGTGACGTATTGACAGAGTATTAGAGAGAGGTGTTGAGATCTGAGAAATCACAAATAAAACCAAGCAAGTGATTGATGCCCCTTCCACCCCCTTTGCTATGCTTCCCAAGCGCGCAGAATATGCCCTATACGTATCTCCTGAAATCAGAAGTGGCAGGATCCTGAGACTTGAGTCTGGGGAGGCCCAACATCGACCAAGCCACCACTGACGGTGGTGACACTCTTGTCAATACCATTGAAAACGCAAGTGACGCCCGCGGCCTCCGACTGAATGTGTGAAATACTCAAGGGGTTGGCTATGAAAGTCAGCGCTGTTTCTGCATGCGATGCATACGAATAAGAGCAAGAGACGTACTGATCTGAACCCATTCACCGTCAGTAGGGAAGCCCTGACTGAACTGAGCATCGGCAGCACCAATGAAGGTGACCCAGGCCAAACCTCGGGCAGGGTGGTCATTGGTAGGAGTGCAAGAGCCAGTCAACTGGGTCTGCGGTGGGCCGACATCTACGGTCTCAGCTCCACTGACGGTTGTGACGCTGTGGTCAATGCCGCCGAAGGTACAATGGAAGCCACTCGCGCCGGAAGAGATGTGCGAGATGCTCAGTGGGTTGCCTGGAGAGGTCAGTACAAGTTCATGTGTATCGGACGGAGCATTCATGGGCCCATACTGATAGAGACAGTAGACCCATCGCTTGGGAAGGTTTGGGTGAATTGGGCATCGGCTGCGCCGATGAAAGTGATCTCGACATTGTCATTTCGCTTGACCGGAATAGCGCTCGCAACAGCGGCGACCGCGAAAAGGCTGATAATGGCGGAGGTTCTCATCTTGTATATAGGATGAATGAAGAATGTGCAATGTAGATAGGATAGAAAGTTGTGTGCTGAATGAATAGAACAAGTTATCTCGACGGATTATCCATCCCATTTATATAGTTTTCTCTCACAGTCTCGAGACCGAATGTAGGGCTAAATTTGGGTTACGGGGTTCTGCCAGCACCGTAGTGGCGCAATGATGTCTTCCATTTTGGACCAAAATCATGATTCGGATGTTTACAATGTATCACTCTCTCCATACTTCGATGTAGCCCCGATGATACTGATACTTCGGGTCGTATGTCAGCTGTCAGCAATCCCCATGGCTGAGTCTTCGGTGGGCGGGGGGAATGTCCAATTGAAAACTCGTTCGTATTCCATTTCAAGATGTGTTGTTCCCACTTCTCCTCACTGGTACCCGTTCCACACATGGTGGTTCCATGGAGACAGCCCTGCGGCACTAAATATAGCGTTGTCGGTCAGATCCGAAGTCATCAACTCTCTTGATCGGGCGAAAGTGTACTTTTACATGACGCACTTGAGCCCCCGAACACGAAACCAGGCATCCAGGGTCTGCAGTTTTATAAGACATTGCGGAGTGTAGGTCTTGGAATACGAACGCGATCCAAGTTATTCTTCTCATTTGGTGGGGAAACTCTTCCCGCCGCCAATGGTTGGAGGCGACTTCATCCTGAGCCAATCGCATCGCTATGCGTGCTTATACAATGAAGACTGGTACTAGGTGTCGAGCAGAATAGAGAGTAATCAACCTTGGAAGTATCAGGAAAATAATGCTGGGGTTTCACCGTCTGCGAATATATCCAATATTAAAGATGAATTCTAGATTTTAGACTTTAAACTAGTCATGTTGGATCTTCTGGGTGTCATGCCATTTAAATCTATATGTAAACCGCTACATTTCACCGAGAAACATGCGAAGAAACGAGAAGTGTCGTCTGGTCTAGCAGCGTATCTCGTCGAAGGTACTTCCGGAAAGGGAAATGGAAAGTATCAAAATGTGTCGAACTCCAACGAGTTCCTGCCACCTTGGGGGGAGCGATTCCGACTCTTCTTCTCTTCTTCACTTTTGCACCTCACACTTCACACTTCAACTTCTACCTTTCAGCGCCAATTTCCAACCTCCACCTTAAATGCCAGTCACCTACCCATGGCTGAACCAAGTCGTCCAAGTCGTCCCAAGAAGGGAGACCGCTCCCACAATTCCCGAAGACCCGATGTGCGAAGCAGCGAGCCCAGGATGTGGAACCTTCTCGGCATTGACCCCAAGAAGTACCGAGCTCGCCAGCCCATCATCCGCTTCATAAAACAAATCTACGCTCCACTCATGAACGATTTCGTCGCGACTAGGGACGTAGAGGATGCCAAGAACATTTTGCGATCCGCATCCTTCAGAAGAGAGTTCAGAGTAAGATGCCTGGAAAACTTCGATAGGTTACCAGAATCCGTCAAAGAACACCAACCAGACCGTGACATGCTCTTTGACCATCTCTATGATGTCCTTCGGTATCTCATATACCATGAACCATCCTGGCGAGTCCACATGAAACTGCCCCGAGACGCCGTCAGAAGCAGAAAGTCCAATGACAAGAAGCCGGCCGCAGAGCCTCAAAGCAGCAAAGCCGTAAAGACGGAAATGAAGAGCTCTTCTCCCGCTGGTCCTTCTGCCACCCTTCTAGTTTCCCCTCGCATTTCGGTTCCTCCTCGTGTCTCTCCACGTCTGTCTCTTCGTGGTCCTGCTCCTCCTACTTCTGCTTCTCCCCCGGATTCTCGTCAATCTCTGCCTGTGGTCTCTGCGACTGCTACTTTTCCTGATACCCCTGCCTCTCGTCCTGTGTCTCCTCCCACCTCACCCTTGTCTGGTGGGGCTTCTGCTCCTCCTCGCCCTACCGTGCCTTCTTTTGATACCCTGAAGAAGCCTCGGACCAAAAGATCAGAGCGAAAGGAGAGACAACGTGAAACTCTCATCGAAGCAGAGCCAAAATCTCCGCGGCTCCCTGGTGAAAAGGAAATCCTACGCCCGCCACGCCCTCGTGTTTCCTTCGACACTAACCCCACTATCATCCCCGATGGAAGACGGCAGGTTGAAACACCAGAGGAGAGCGCTGCGGAAAAGACATCCATCCAAACAGAGCCGCCTCATGCAGCAGAGCGTATTGAGCAAGAACTGCCATACCAGCTCCCTCCGCCCCCTCCGCCCCCTCCGCCCCCTCCGCCCCCTCCGCCCCCTCCGCCCCCTCCGCCCCCTCCGCGCCCTTCGCGCCCCCCTCGTCCAATCAAAGGGACCCCAGAGTGGAATGCCGAATATCGAAAGCGTGTAATGCAACTGCGTTTCTTTAACCGGGGCTGCGATTACGATCTGCTGGATCAAGATTGGGTGATGGACTCCGACCCTGCTGATGAAAACTATGGTTTGCGGGATCCGACTTTGGGTCCCATTTTCGGCCCGCCCGAGGAGCCTAAATACGCCGAATATCCCTGGCAAAGAGATCCATAGTTGTGTGAGTTGGCACATTGTGCAGTCACAGCCAGATCTTGGCAGGGAGAGCACGGTGCACATGTGAGATATTGTTGGATGTCATTGTAGAAAGCCTGATATTTAAGGAGACAAGGCCACAAGGCCAACAAAAAATGAACGACATTTCCTAATCTTCACAATTTCTTGTGCATCCCTAATCTCTCTTGCCCAAGTATCGCACTGAAGCCCGATCTTCCACTTATATTCACGTTCTCTTCATATCTCCAAATCTCCAAACTCCGCGCCAATAACCCACCCCCGCTGGGCTTATCAGGTAGACATGCACTAAGCCCCTTAAGGGGAAACTTGCGCTGGGTGGAGAATTTAGAGCCAATGATCTGGCGCCCAACATCGCGAAAGCTTTACCCGATCGAGAGCCTACATGAATTGCGAGGGACTGGAAGCATAAATGCACGACCATGCCCCAGATTTTCTCAAGCAGATTCATCCAAAATGGCCAGTCTTCACCCACTTGACCCAATCACCCCAGGGGAGATCCAGTTGGCGGTCTCCGTCCTGGAGTCTGCCTTTCCCGGCGTGAAGCTGCGTTACAAGCGTATCGATCTCCAGGAGCCCGCCAAACATGAAGTGGTTCCGTACCTTGAAGCCGAACGCCGAGGGGAGGTTCGCCCGCGCAAGCCGGCGCGTTTGTTATCGGCGCTGTTCCACCGATTGGACAATGGCTCATTCTTCAAGGCCCTGATCAACGCCGACACCAAGTCCATCGTGTCCGCGAAAGAGCTCCCCAAGGATGTCCAGGGACCAGTCGATGTTGACGAAATGCTGGAAATCGAGGAACTCTGTCTTAACCATCCAGCTGTCAAGGCCGAAATTGAGAAATTGAAGCTTCCGGCCGGCCACACCGTCTGCATGGATCCCTGGATCTACGGCACAGAAGACGCCAAGGAGACTCGGCGGCTCTTCCAGTGCTACATGTACATTGTGGCTACGGATCACCCCCAAAACAACCAATATTCGCTCCCATGCAAATTTTCTCCTGTCTTTGATGGCATTGCGCGCAAGCTGATCCGTATGGATTATCTGCCTGGCGGCGCAGACACCCAAACCACCGAGACGCAACCTTGGAAGCCAGTGTCCACTGTTCAATATGCACACGATTTGTTGGACGAGCCCCTCCGTACAGATCTGAAGCCCTACATCGTCCAGCAGCCGGAAGGCGCATCTTTCAATGTTATCGGGAATGCAGTCTCGTGGCAGAAGTGGCGCTTCAGAGTTGGATTCAACAACCGAGAGGGTCTTGTGTTACACAACGTGACCTACGACGGCCGCAACACCTTCTACCGTCTATCTTTCTCCGAGATGACCGTCCCCTACGCTGGTATGTCTTACAGTACGCCCTAAATAACCCGTCTAACTTTTCCCAGACCCCCGCGCCCCTTACCACCGCAAGCAGGCCTTTGACGTCGGTGACGTCGGCTTCGGTATTACTGCCAACCAGCTCAGTCTCGGCTGCGACTGTCTTGGCCACATCAAGTACTTCGATGGTTACCGCACAGATGCACAGGGTGCGCCGATTCAACTCAAGAATGTCATTTGCATGCACGAGCAGGACAATGGCCTACAGCACAAACACACGAACTACCGTAGCGGCGAGGCAACGGTCGTCCGTAACCGCCAGCTCGTTGTCCAGATGATCTGCACAGTCGCTAACTACGAGTACATCTTCGCTTTCATCCTCGATCAAGCAGCCAACATTGAGCTGGAAGTACGGGCAACCGGTATTCTGTCCACCGTTCCCTTCGATAATGAGAACGGCCAAACCGTGCCATGGGGCACCAATGTTGGACCCGGTGTGATGGCCCCATACCACCAGCACATGTTCTCCCTTCGTATCGACCCAGCTCTCGACGGATTTAAGAACACAGTCTACTACGAAGACAGTGTACCCATGCCCGAAGACGATAACAACCCTTGGCTCGTCGGATACACCACAGAGCAAAATATCATCAAGTCAAGCGGCAGCGCCTCTACAAGTGTCGATCGCAACCGCGTGTTCAAGATCCGCAACGACTCCATCATCAACCCTATCACCCACCACCCTATCGCATACAAGTTGCAGACCTCACCGAGTCAGATGATCTTAGCAAACCCCAAGTCATTCTCCAACAAGCGCGCTCGCTTCGCGACCCGTCCTATCTGGGTGACCAAATACCAGGACGACGAACTCTTCGCCGCTGGCGAATTCACAAACCAGAGCAAAGAGTCTGATGGCGTGGAGGTTTGGGCTGATCGTAATGATGCAGTTGAAAATGAGGACCTCGTTCTCTGGCACAGTATGTTATCCTTCCCTCTCCTCATATATCTAGCTAACACCTATCCAGCTTTTGGTCTCACCCACAACCCACGTATTGAGGATTTCCCTGTCATGCCCATGGAGCGCGTCAGTGTCATGCTCAAGCCCGATGGGTTCTTCACTAAGAACCCCGCTCTGGATGTACCCGCATCCTCCCAGTCTTTCAATAAGTCGACTCAGCACCCCGAACCGACTTGCTGTGCGGAACCCCAGGAGCGAGGACAGGTGAAGCTGTAGATAGATTCACAATGATGCCGTCTTTATGTGGAAATGTCGATATGATTAAGGATTAGAATTCAGAGTATCCATTCCAAGGTTCTCTATTCCAATCGAATGCACACTTTGGAAAAATGCTTTTGCTGTTCCAAGTATTCGTATGCTTGTTTGGCCTCCTGCAGACTGAAAACCTTCTCATCAACAATGGGCTTGATCCCCTTGTCCGTGATGAACTGATTCATTGCCTTGAATTGGTCACGAGTACCTAGCAAAATTCCTCTTGCTGTGCACACATTGATCAAACAATCGAGCAATGAAGGTACGGCCGCTTGCTCATCCGGTTTTCCAAGCAGTCCCGTCACAGCGACGAGACCATTTGTGCGCAAGGCTTTGAGTGATTGTGCAAGAGTAGATAGACCGCCCACATCAACGACAATGTCCACGCCCACGCTATCTTGCGTCAAGCTCTTCGCCACCTCTCCCCAGCTAGGAGTTGTGCGGTAGTTTATAACATGGTGAGCACCGAGGGATCTCAATCGCTCGGCCTTGGCCTCTGTGCTAGTCGTGGCGATGACAGTTGAGCCAGCTGCTAGAGCAAACTGCAACAAGATTAGTAACGTAAGCAGTGGTAAAAGATGCTGTGAATCTTACCTGAAGCGCAGCTATCGAGACACCACCGGTTCCCTGTACAAGAACGGTCGATCCTTTTCTAGGCGCTTGTGACCCGAGCCCAAATAGAGCATTCCATGCAGTGAGTCCAGAGCAGGTCAATGTACTTGCTTCCAAGAAATCCAACCCTGGGGGCATAGAAACCAGAGCCGATTCGTGAAAAGTACCATGACAACGCAGCGCTCCATCAAGATGCTGCCCTAGCCCGGAGTTGATATCAAGGAAGTTCGGGGCTTGAGAAGGAGGTAACTGCGAGACAAGATGCGTGCAGACCCTATCACCGGGTTTGAAATCATTGACTCGGGAGCCGACTGCTTCGACAATTCCGGCTCCATCGGAAGCGGGAGTGACACCTGGTGTGAAGAATGGAAGTTGAGGATCGCCCTGGTCCGGTTAGTATACATGCATGTCGATTGAATTCGTAGAGATGGATATCGGGTTCTCTGTGTCTCACCTTTGCAATGACTAGGTCACGGTAGTTCAGAGACACGGCATGTAGCTTCACGAGAACCTCCTCATCTTTTAAAGTGAGGATAGCGTGATTCTCGACTAGCTGCAGGCTGTCGATACCTTGTTGATCCTTCAACACCCAAGCAGTAGTTTGAGTCACCATTGCAATGAATTTGATGAATTTGATGAATTCAGGGGAGATAATATCCGAAAATTTGAATCAAGACTGAAAACAAAGCGTTCCAAACTTCGGGCCTTCAATCGAGTCATTTAACGGCACAGGCGTGATCCACACTGAGTCAGTTCACCGAGTCAGGTTCTTCATCAACCTCTAAGAGTATGGCAAGCGTGGAGCAGCCACCAAGAGTGGAAACGGCCAAAGGAGAAGCTCCACCTAGGACCAACGGTTTATCTTTACATGGTAGGCTCAGAACTGGCCAACATAACATGCCAGACCGGTTAGGGGCAGAGCTTTGGAAGCTGAGGCCTACATACCGCCTCCGTCCACCTCATCGTCGGGTTTTTAGATCGAGTGCAGTGTCTGATCCAAGCTTATGCAACGAGAGATCCTTGTTGGCTTTGGCTTATCTGCATTGAAAGGTGCCCTTGGAGGAAGTCGGTTTAAAGTGAAATTATAGCCTCAGTCACGTGCCACACTCTATCATGTGACCGCAGCTTAAAAAAATAGCCTTTTGGACGCTGATTGGTCAATCCATACAACTTCACGATTCGCGGAAAACACGACGATTTGTACTTTAGCTATACTTCGGTGTCATACGGAGTATAAGCTGGATGGCTTGGTTTGGGCATGTTGTCTTTGATGGAGATATGCGTCAGAGCCATCGGACTATCGCTGTTGGCATGTAAACACCGCTCGAATGGTCGGTTTAAGGAGCTTTGAATACTGGTTCATGGGATTTTGGGAAGCGATGGATGCAGAAAAAGCTGTGGAAAGTCATGTGATTCAAAACGGTTGATTGGAAATTTCTCGATGAACATGATCAACTGGAGCCATCAAAGTGTGCATTCGATGGGTGATGAGTCCACTCCACGAATCCTTTCCTCGCCCTTGATATGTAATGAGCGCCGGTAAATGCATTAAGCGAAGCTCTGAGAGAAGGAGAAGAGATACCAAACTTCTGGAGTCGCCGAAACCGATATTGAGCGTCCTAGCTCGTCAGACATTCAGACTCTCAGACTCTCAGACTCTCAACCCATGCACTCGCAGAAATAACCTCGGCCTTTTTCGCGAAGACCTTCTCCATCAGCACACGATGGACCTCCTCATCACGATCCATACAACAGTCCTCAAGAATTGTGACACGGTAATCCATATCCATCGCTTGGCGCACAGTTGACAGCACAGCGCCGCTGGTAATCAGCCCGGCAACAACGATCGTTTCAGCCCTGGCACAGCGCAGGAGCATATCGAGCTCAGTAGAGAGAAAGGCAGACACGCGACGCTTGGTGATGATTGGCTCGTTGTTGATTGGCGCAATGGAGGAGTGGACTTGCACTGAGGAGTCCCCTTCGAGGTATTCGCCGCGTGCGGCAACGGCAGACACAGATGGGTTGTTGAGGTTAACGTCTGGGTAGCCAGGTCGGAATCCAGTCACAACATGCATAATTTTGATGTTTGCATTGCGAGCGCTGGTGACGGTCGATGCCAGACGATCGAGATAGGGCTTTGTGTTTTCTAGGCGGTTGATCACCCCGTTTTGAACGTCGAGGATAAGGAGCACGGTTGCCATCTTGAGGTCTTGATTCGTGAGATGGAATGAGAAGAATTGCTTGGGGCTGAAATACTTTTTGATCTCAGAGGGAGAAAAAGAGAGTAGTTGATGAAGGTACGCGATTCCGGCGTGGGGATCCCGGTACCGGGATGAGCATATCAAGTTGGTCCCACCGTTTTCCCCCAAACTCAGACTTCTCACTGTATTGATCAGATGGAACAAATTGTACACGTTTTTCTATTATCATAATCTTCATGCAATTTCAATTGTGATATCATGAAAGCAACAATTTAGGAAGGAGCGCCATGTGGCTTACATAACAGTCGCATGACGTCGTCAATATAACCTTTGAGAACGACACGAGACCTCGAGACTGACATGAGACCTACACGTATTCTTATTCCTATGCTCGACTCCTCCTGAGCATCTCCTGGCCTCGCCCGCGCCTGGCACAGCAATGGCGAAATCGGTCTCAATCACCCACGGCGGCGACAGTGAGTGTGATCAGCATATCGAGGAACAAGCTAACATCGAATTAGAATTGCTGAGCTCGGTGGCAGCACTCAACGGTCGGGTCTTCAGTACTGATCCCGTCATTTCCTATATGCTCCTTAACCTGCCTCAGGAAGAGCGACTGGCGTATCTACCCACGTACTGGGAAATCCTGATCAAGTCAGCCTTGCTCAACGACGGAGTCATCACAGAGGCCGATGACTGTAAAGCCGCGTCTGTCTTGATCTTGCCAGGGCAGTGTGTTGATAACACCTGGACACTGGTGTGCGCAGGCTTCCTCGGTGTCCTATGGAGAATAGGATTCCCAGGCTTCAAGGTATGAAGGTTTGAGTTCTCGGGCATGACCGATAATGCAAAGAGAAAGGGTCTACGCGGACAAAAGAAATACTACTATATCTTCAGCATTGGCACCGAGGTCGAGCACCGGGGAAAAGGTGGGAATCTTTATTGAATTCGTCTCCATTTCAACTTGAATATCAAGCTGATTCTCTTAAAGGTCTTGCTAAAGCCATAATGCGTGACCATCAACAGACGGCACAAGCAGCAAATCTTCCCATCTGGCTGGAGGCCACAACACCTGGCTCCCGCGCTCTATATCTCTCGATGGGCTTTGAAGAAGTCGAGGAAATTGTACTTGGCAAAGGGAAGGTTGCTAATGATGCGAGCGTACAGCTCAGTGGACCAGGAGTCCCTCTGTGGGCAATGGTCTGGTGGCCAAAGTCGACTCCGGATCCTGTCTCCTAGTACCCATACTCCTGTCCATTGGCTTTTTCTCTCTTTCAATTATCCATAGTCTCACCTTCATCATGGTCTAATTAAGCACACGAAAAGAGTGCATATATTCATACACGAAAGGAAACTGGAATGATCTCTTCGAACAAGGCCATAAACCTTTGAGCACACCAAACTGGTTCTAAACAAGGTTATATTCAGGCAGTGTAATCTAGTTTCATACATGGATCTTATCTGGGGGGCATTGTTAAACCCAAGCACCGATTCTTGATAACACATTGTGTATAGAGATCTTCAAAGCAGCATCCTAGCTTCAAAGCTCAGTTGCAAGGATTTTGCAACTTGCTCAAATCCTTCGGGATAACGCCAGCCTTGACAGCATCTAAAACCAGTTAGCTAATCTGTAAGAAGGACACAATTAGATGGACTCACCTTGGTACGACCAGCGGTAATCATTCAGATCAGCCTTCCAAGTCCAGAAGACCCATCCTTGCTGCTGCTCATAAGAATGAACCTGTGCCGCAAACCACTTGGAATAGAAATCGGTGTTGGAACTGGGATCCCAGTCCGAAGACTGCTCCACATCATCAGGGACAGCAAGACTCCATTCACCAACGATGTTCGGCGAGTTGCTGTCACGCTTGTCACCACAGGATGTGCTGATGTAGTTATCGTGCGAGGCGTCGACGCTAGTGTCCCACTTCAAGTAGCGGTGATCGTCGTACGCCATATAGGTGAGGTCATCAAGGTGCTCGTTGGGATCACCGGAGCCCCAAGATTGATCCATTGTTTGAATATGCAGGTAGTCGTTCTTGTTGATGTTGAGCTTCTTCTCGGCGGCCCGAATACGCTGCACATCATCAGCATCGTACCATGTTGTCAAGTATCACTGGGTTACTCACCTCAACGGCTTGCGGATAGTACTTGGACCGCATGGACGAAGCCTTGTCGTCATCCTGCACAGGCTCATTGACGATCTCCAACATACCCACGTTCCTCAACTCATCAACCGTGTACACGAGATTGGTCATCCACTCCAACCACTTGAGCGCACGCTCGTAGTTATCATCCGTGTAGAATCCCGGCTCCTGCGGATTCTGACCCGTGAACGGATTCTTCGTCTGCGCACCAGGCGCACCATGCAAGTCCATGATGATATACAGTCCTGCATCACTGGCCCACCCACAGATCTTCTTGACATAGTCCAGACCTCCTTGTGGGAAGTGTTCACTTTCATCAACCAACTCCTCGTGTAGCCAGTATCCAACCGGGATACGGATTGTATTCAGTCCGTAGCTGACTATCTCGTCGATATCGTCCTTCGTGGTCCACGAGCCCCAGTGCTTGGCGAATGCGGTGTTGGCGGCATCTTGGCCGAGTGAGAGGACACAGTCGAATTCAGAGGCTTGGCCGTCACATCCCATGTCGCTCCATGCGCTTTGGGAGATCCAGGGCTCGAAGATGAACTGCGTGCCGAGGTTCACGCCGCGGATTTTACCGTTGGATGATTCGAAGAGGTTGGTGCCATCTGTTGAGTTGATGGATTTGTTGTCTTCTGGAAGCCAGGCTTGTGCCAGGCTGGCTAGAGTGGTGAGAGCGGCAAATTTGGAGATCACGCCCATGTTTGCGGTGTGTTGTTTGAATGGGGTCCTGTTGCTGGAAAGGATTCAACAGGATTGCACTCGGTTTAAATACTTTATTCCTTCTACCCCGACTCAGCCAGAACTGTTAGAGATCCTCGTCTCATACGTCTCGGATCGGGAATTGAACCGGAATTTTGAGTGATAGTCTGCATCTCGCCCCCAAGCAGATATTCGGTTGACGAATTGCCTGATCGGGAAACTAGACAGTAACCATTTACCAATGCCCAGTAGTATTGAATAAAACATTGCTCAACAGGCTTGAAATGAATTGCTTTGTTACACTTGAATCCAATCAATTTGAAAACGACGTGCTGCAGGATCGAGGGCACCTTCTCTATGAGGCCCTGTTAATTTACCACATGTATGGAGTACGACGTGATATGGCAGGGAACCATGTTACATGTGTTCGCGCTCAGTTTCCGTATGTAGGAACTCCTCTTCATCATTTTATGATCATCGAAGAATTTCATCGATTTGGCAATTGCAGTCTGTTTCGGATGCAGTGCCAAGATGGGGGCCAAGGATCGACAGGGGCTAACTATACAAGGTTGAACGGATATCCGGTGCACTATGGGGAGATCTTGATTGCGGAGTACAGGCGACTTTTTATGCAGTAGTATAAATGGCTACATCGTAATCCTAGGAGTCGTTTTATTATGTTCGGTCCTGGCAACCCTTGGAAGCCCGAATTACGGCCCTGGTCGGACCGCGGCCACTTCACAACCTGGAAGTACTAGGTAACAAGCACGAGTCCAGCGAAGATCGATGGAAGTGATGAGCATGACGTGAGGATCTGACTCGACTCGCACTCTACTACCATCCATGGATGCTTCCAAGGTTTGAACTTACAACTCACTACACTTGTGTGAAAGAAAAAAAAAAGCATGAGTAGACAATGTCCATTATCATTATAGCACATTAAGTATCATAATTGCATACGTGGCAATATAAGAAAATCATAAAATAGAACCCCTCACAGCGCCTTGAGCAACTCCTGAATCAAAGGCAAGAAGCCAGTGACATCGTCAATCAGGAGTGTGGTCTCGTTGACGAACTTAGGAGTGAGGAGGTCACTAGCGTTATCCAAGAGCGAACCGATCTCCGAGATGGTCGCGGGCTTGAGCAGCTTCTTGACTTCGGGCATGATGTCCGGCAGGTATCCAACGATATCCTTGAGAGAGCTGACCAGCTTGGGGCTGAGGAGGTCGTCTGCGGTGTCGATGAGGCCAGAGGTCTCGCTGACGAAGTGGGGTGTGAGCAGGTTGGTAGCGTTTGTCACAATGTAGCCCAAGTCCGTGATGATGGTGGTGTTCAGCAGCGACTTTGAGAGATCGGGAATCAGGGGAATGACGTCTCCGAGGAGGTCCTTCAGTCCGTGGACGATGGTCGGGGTCAGGAGGTCGCCCGCGCTGTCGATGAGACCGGTGGTCTCGTTGACGAACTTGGGGGTCAGGAGGCTGTTGGCGTTGGTCAAGAGAGATCCGATGGCGTCGACGGTGTTCTTGGTCAAGAGGTGCTTGATCTCGGGAAGCAGGGGCATGACGGCGCTGAGGATAGACTTCAGACCAGAGGTGAGGTCGGGAGTCAGCAGGCTGTCGGCCTCGCCAACCAAGCTCATGGTCTCGTTGACGAACTTGGGCGTCAATAAGTTCTCGGCGTTGGTCAGGAGGTTCTCGATCGAGGTGATCATTCCCTTGGTCAGTAAAGACTTGATCTCGGGGATCAAAGGAATGATCTCGCTGAGGAGCGACTTCAAGCCCTTGGTGAGGTCCGGAGTAAGAAGGCTGTCGGCCTCGCTGATGAGGCTGGTGGTCTCCTTGACAAAGTTGTCGGTAAGCAGCTTGTTGGCGTTCTTCAGAACGTTCTCGATCTCGGTGAGAGTAGCCGGCTTGAGAAGTCCCTTGAGCTCGGGCAACAAAGGCATGACCTGGTCGAGCAGATCCTTGATGCTGCTGATGGTTCCTGGGCTCAGAAGATCGCTGGCCTCCTCGATCAAAGTGGAGGTCTGGTTCACGAAGCTGGTGGTAAGCAGATCGTTGGCATTGCCCAACAGCGTCTCGATTTCCTTGACGTTGCCATCGGTGAGAAGGTTGCTGGCCTTGCTGATGAGAGGACCAGCCTGCTTGATAAGCTTTCCGGTCGTATCGATGAAGCTTGGGGTAAGCAGCTTGTTCGCGTTGGACAGTAGCGACTCGATCTCCTTGGTGTTCTCCGCGGTAAGAAGGCCACTGGCTTGGGTGATGAGAGGACCGGCTTGCTTGATGAGCTTTCCGGTGGTTTCGATGAAGCTCGGGGTAAGCAACTTGTTGGCGTTGGACAAGAGAGACTCGATCTCCTTGACATTGCCCTCGGTGAGGAGACCGCTGGCCTGGGAGATAAGAGGACCGGCCTGCTTGATGAGCTTGCCGGTAGTGTCGATGAAGCTTGGGGTAAGAAGCTTGTTGGCGTTGGACAGAAGCGACTCGATCTCCTTGACGTTGCCCTCGGTGAGAAGGCCACTGGCTTGGTCGATGAGAGGGCTGGCCTTTCCAATGAGGTTGGTGGTCTCCTTGACGAAGTTGGCAGTGAGCAACTTGTTGGCGTTGGTAACCAGGTTGATGATAGCCTTGGTGTCCTCGGCAGTCAAGAGCAGGGCAGCGTTGTCAATCAAGTTGTCAACCTTCTTGACGAAGTCGGAGGTCAGCAGACCGTTAGCATTGTTGATCAAAGACATGATCTCCTGGGTGTTCTTCTTGGTCAAGAGGTCGTTGGCATTGTCGATCAAGCCACCGACCTTCTTGGAGAAGTCTGCGGTCAGAAGGTTGTTGGCATTGGCCACCAAGCTCCGGATATCGTTGTCAACGGGGGGAGCCAAACTGGTGGACAGATATTCGAAGGTATCGGTAACGGTCTTCAGGAAACCGGGGTTGAGAAGACCTTCGAGTCCACCAATGAGGTCACCCAAGCCACCACCGCTCTTACCGCCACCAAGCAAGCCAGTAAGTGTGTTTTCCAAGCCGGACAGAATGTTGTCCGACGAGCCAGAAGAACTGTCAGAGGACTTGGTGCTGGAGGTACCGGAAGAAGAGGCAGCAGTTGTGGTCTCGCTCTGGTCAGCCTCCGCGGATGAGCTGGCGCCAGTGCCAGCAGCCTTGGTAGCGGTGGCACCGGACTCAGACTCAGATGATGAAGCACCACCCCCGAGAGCGGTCTCAACTCCACCAACCAGATCTCCAACAGGGTTGTTGGCCTTGGCTGTGGTGGTCGGGGCGGCGTTGTCATCGGCAGAGGCGGTATCCTCCTCCTTGGGAGCAGCAGCAGCAGTGTTGGCTCCGTGAGTGACCGCATTAGCAGTATCCGCGGCAGCAGTAGTAGGGTCCGCTGCAACGGTGGGGTCGGCCGCAGGGGTATTGGCGGCATTGACATTGGCTTGGTTTACGTTAGCCTGCTGTTGAGTGGCGGAGGTAGTAGGCGCCGCCTCCTCCACGTTGTTGGCGGCAGCAGGCGCGACGGTGCCCGCGGAGGCTGATGGGGCTGCTGGGCTGGCCCCTGTCACGTTCACCGTGAACAGGAGTGCCGTAGCAAGAGTCGACATAAAACGCATATTGGCAGATGGGCCGATCTGGCGGTTGTTTCTTTGATTGAGGTATAACTTGACCAACCAGTCGAATAGGCGTCAATTCCCCAAACCTGTCGTTCAAAGGTTTGTTGCGGAGCAGGAAGAGCCTTCAGGGAGATCCGGGAAAAACGCCATTCTCCAGCGCGCGAGCCAGGTCTTTATTTACAAAGCGACGGCGCCGATCGCCGTGCACCAGACACGGTTCTATGCCATCCCCGCTAACCGCAATTGTTAGTGCAATGGCACTAAGGACGATTTTTTGGTGAAGCCCCATCCTCGCCGAGGAAATGGGGATCGACACCGAGGCAGATAATAGAGTAGTACCCATGTGATGAGCAGTTCTCATCACAACTCCACTCAGCGTCGAGTCTAGCAGCTCTTCATCGGCCGTGCCTGGGGACTAGGTAGGGATCGGCACTATTACCTGCAGGGAAGAAGCGAAAGGCTTTTTTTCCCGCACCCGAGGTACCAGGCACATGTGTTTGTCAGATTTTGGCGAGCCTGGGCATTGATCCAGTGAAAGCAGGGGTGCCATGGCGTGAACCTGCGTATATTGGCGTATTAGAGCCAAATGATGCGGGATTTGGGGCTAAGACGAGCGGGAGCGGGGGTGCTCCTATTTCCCCACATCCGCGATTGAAGAGGAGAGATTGGCCATTGATGAGGGTCCATGTAAAGGGTCGAGATGGGTCAAAGAGCAGGTCCGGGGCCAATGGCAAGATGAGAGAAGAACAAACAAGAAAAGCACAAAAACAAGAATGAGGGGAGGTTCGGGCTTGACCCCAAAGCGGTAAGGGCCTACAATGATCCTTTCCCTATTCTGCCTCGACTCTCCCTGAATTCTCCCCCAATTCGCTCCTCTCCGAACCACTTTCAGCTTGGAAAAATCTTAATTTTACATTTCCGAGCCCTGTGCTTGGGACGTAAGTACGGAGTACTGGAATTTCAGTCTTTGCTCCATCTTGGTATTAAGGGTCAAGGGTCCTCGCAAAATTCGGCACTCGAACAGCACTACAGTTTCACGAATAGCGCTCGTATTTCGTATGACTGTCGTATGTCTTTCGTATGGTCTTTCGTATGGTCTTTCAAAATAATCGGCAGCTATTGCTCATAGACAGCGGAAGAGGGTAGGATCGGCCAATGGCTTAACCTGGAGTGGAAAGCTTAAGCGTTCATCTTTTCGGTCATTCGGTCTTAGCCTCCTTTTCTTCACTTTTCCCTCTGGGCTCTTCAGACTCGAAAATTAGCTAGATCGAATTTTGAAAGACTGCTCAAGCTAAATACCTCTCAATTTCTCACTTCGTTCAAATCTCCATTTGCAACATTTGCAACATTTACTTCGGGGCTCAAGTATCATCCGAAAGGAGTCCAGCACCAATCATGAGCCTCGTGATTGGTTATGTTTCCCCCGGAGCCTGGGGTAGATCTTTACTTTATGTTTCTCTCAGTCCGGGCAAGGTGCAAACCGCACGCGGTTGGGGTCCATAAAAATATTGCGGTCTCCATACTCCGTACTCCAAACTTCGTACATAGTAAACCTACAAAAGGCAAAGCCTCACGCAGCCACGGCCTCGAACTATCGTCATCGTATCTAATACTAATGCCTTATATTCAGACTGTAGCTCATTAGTTCGAGGCTAAGCATGGCTCCCAAGGTCCTAGACAAGAAAAGAGATAAAAAAACAAAAAAAAAAAAACAAATCCAACATTAAAAAACAAAGAACCAACAACAGCAAACCGTGGGCTTCATTCTAAGCGAATGGAACGGAACCCCATACTCTGACTCGTATCCGGAATGCGGGATAGATCAAATCTCGGCACACTCAGAAACCCGACGATCGTGACTGGGGAAGCCCTGGAGTCCTTGGCTGTAGGGTGGTATTTTCGGGAAAATGACCTCATTATTGGGATAAGCCGTTGACAAACTTCCGAGCCCCAATTTGTTCCGGGAAAGGAGGCGCCATTGCGCCTCCGCCATTTGCGGGGGAAGCTCGAATGATGACATTGTTCGCTTATTCCATACTAGCACCTCGAAAGTAAATTAAACCTTGGAACGTCCCTGGCAGATCTGAGGTTCAACCGAGAATCACAAGATTGCTCGGTCCAAGTACCTTTGCCTGCGCTATGGCCCATGGTTATATTAATTCGACGGATCACTCGTTTAGATCTTCGGATTCTAATTAAGAGCCGTTGGTGATTCCGTATGTCGCCTGGAATTTCATCTTACAATGGATTGTCCCTCGCTCAATTTTCCCCGTTCCTCTTTTTGGGGGTGTACTCTAATTCCGTGCGGATCCATGGATGGCTATGGCATGCAGTTTGGTAGCAAGATTGAGGCTATGCAGGTGATCAGTGACAAACAAAGCTCATTCATAGGAACAAATCTTTGCTTTGTATTTCACCTGTACAGGCTGACACTCAGATTTTCCATCTATACCTCAGCTTTCGTTCTCCGTTCTCCGTTCTCCGAGTCAATTAGGAGAAGCCCTAGAGTCCGCGAAATTGGGCATCAATGTCGTGCGTATGGGCTGATATCGCTTTGGCCCCCTGGACAACAGCTCAGCAAATTTCCCTCGGCAGCCTGCCAGGTGCTCAGTCATCCTGGCACCTCAAGCTGCTATAAAGGATGCACATACTCGAGTCACCTCAATGATTATTCATCGAATGACGAGAGGGTTGTACGAATTAAAGGAACTAAATATACACATTCAGTACATTGGCTTCTCGTCGCTCGTATCAAGTTGACTGGGGCATCCATTCCCGAGGTTGTTAAAAGGTTCCCAGGACTTGCCAATGACAGCACCCATGCTCGCAGCCACACTTCCTCAATGCTGGTCAAAGTCTTAGTATAATACACCCAGCTTCCCACAGTAAGGATTCATTTGGCTTTCATTGTCCTGGTTGACGAGCCAATTTATGACCTTCCAAGGGTAATGGGTTGTTGCGGTGAGGGCTAAATCTCTTACACGTACTTGACCATCTGAGCTCGCCTCATCTATGGGTTTGCTCACTTGATTATATCTACATGCATGCTGGGGCAGTGGGTACCATGCATCCTGTCCACAGGTTCTTTTTCAATCTTAGTTTTCCCAGATGGGCTTAATAATTTCCAAGTTGCACCGTATATTGCAGCATTGCTGACGGCTCCGCTGTAATGTAAATATATTGACTCCATACCAACATTTCCAAGGTTGCATCCATTGTTTGTTGATAACCTCACGTTCTCAATATCCATGAGTCACTCCAAGCCTATCTTTGGTGGCCCCCCATTGCATAGACACTCTTCTGGGCGGTTTGGTATTAGTTGGTAGGATACCCCCGAAGTCCCTGCCTAAATGCATTCTTCTTCAGCCAAGACCCCCGGGGCATGATACGAGCATTGCAGCCCGTAGAAAGCTAGACTGGCAGTCATACCAGACCAGGAATATCCCATCTCATATCCCAACATAGCCGTAGTCAATACCCATCAAGGCCATCGAAGGAAACATTCCATGCGACATCTTCAAATCCCACCTCAGCTGACCTCGACCGCCCTGTCTTAGCCCCCAGCGTCAGGCCATATCACCGAAAGACCGCTAGACAGCATTTGGGCGATGGGCCCATGAAAACAGGGGATAAGACAGTTGGCGTCAATGGGAAGGAGCCTGAGCGAATTGATTGCATGCGCAGTGCCCTAGGGTTTCAACGGATGCACACAGATATTACGAGGACTTGCAGATGCCCAGGCGTACATCCATATGGAGCCCCAGAGATGCAAACAAGTGGCATATACTACAGGTCAGATTCGATGCATATAGCCTAGACCCGTTTTCATCAATCATCGTGTCATGATTGAACCATTCTCCCCACACTAATAACAAAACAGCTCAAAGCCGTTGGAAAAAGTGGATCTCAGATAAGCACGGTCGATCAGGCGATGTTTGGCTGCAGAGTATCCATGGGTAGCTCTGGGGGTTGTGGTCTCGAAGTAATAGATCCTCTTCCAGGAGCCGCGGCCTCCAGAGCCCCCTACCTAAGTGGATACTGCTTAAGATTTGCGTTGCTGATTTCAAATCCTGGAGGGAGTGGAGTAGAGGATGAATGCCCAAAAAATTCCAACCTTGTAACCTTGGAATGTCAACAATGTGAGAACACTGGCTCGGATATGTATTCCACCCACGTTATCGATAATGCGCACGAGTTCTTTTTTCACCGGAGAAGGTTTCAAATGAGTGTGTTTCACTAGTCAAATCTACCAAATAACAAGAAAGATCTATTGAGTCGATGGGCCCCAAAAACTGCCGGATAGGGCGAGATCTCAGTAAGGCTGGAGCCGGGGAAATCTCGGTCGGCCGAACCGCATCCGACGACAAAGTAGACCCCAAAGCAGGACTTGCAGGCCGAGCGGTTGAGTCGGGTACATCGGACGTGTGACGTTTTTTTTAACACCTGGACAGTACTCGAAAACCCCCTGAGACCTAGCAGGCGGCAATAATATGCCGACGTTTCTCTTTCTCTCACTCGACCCGGGGGAAAAAAAGCAAAAAGCAAACACGACCGTCTTATTTGGATTCGTGTGTTGATTGAATTCTGCTCCAAAGAAATATGGTATGTATACGGCGCAGAATGTTGTAACCTCACCGCAAAAGTGCAGGTGGTTTTTATAGTCAGAAATCCCATGGCCCATGACCCCCGAGCGCCTGTGCATTGAGAGCATAACAAAAAAAAAAGCCAAAAAAAAGACAAAGAAACGAGACGGGCAATTCCCAAAATCCAAAACTACGCTACTGGGTTATTCCCACTCATACTGGGGAATAACATCACGTCCGACACACGACCCAAAATGTTCCGCATGCTGACTCCCTCCATGGGCTGAGGAACAGAGCTAGGGGCTCCCATAGCCGGGATGTTGGGACTGGAGTCGAGTGATGGAGGCGAAGGCAAATCCAGAGGTGAATATGTCTCTCCGGAATTCGCGACTGACGGAGCGCCCTTGCGGGCACTGAACGACTCGCGGATCTCGCGCAGAGCCCGAAGAGAAGATGACACATGTTTAGCGGAGTCTGTGCGATTGTTGTGGTCTTTCTCCTCGTCCGCATAGACATGGTCACCGAGAGCCGCCTCCAGTCTATCGATCAGCTGCCAGGTCTGTGGATCGTCGTCATTTGCCACAAGCAAGAATGCGGACGCGATGGTTCTTTGCAAGCTGATCCATGACCGCGAGCAATGCGAATTGATCTCGTGCAGCTCGACAAAGGCGTCGATGGTGTTCATCAAGCTGCTGATGCAATCTTCGCGGATGACTGCACGTCGATGGTCATCCAGGTGGGCGTGTGGATCAAGTGACACTCGACACAGAACTGAGAGGAGATAGGAAGAATGGAGTCGCAGCTCTGTGCGCTCGATGTGGTCCGCAAGAGAATGGCAGCTCTCGCGGTACCTGAGGTGTGGGGTTGCTTCGACGAGCATACGCTGAATCTGTTGTTTGTACTCTCTGATCTCGTGGGTCGGTGAATGTGAGGATCCAGGGTACATGCGTGATCGCAGGAGTTCCAATGCCGAAGAAACGATTCGACACAGGGTTTCGAAATATGAGCGGTGTCCCGGCATTGATTTGGGATCGAATGGGATCTCGGGTTGGCTGACCATGGTGATGGATGGTCGATCATAGGCAAGCGAGAAGTGGCTGTTCTGAAAGGCCATTGCCCACCTGAGAATCGTCAGTGGTTACTCCGAAATGCAACAGGAGACACATACCAGACACGCCTTCGCATTTCTTGTTCTTCGAGTGAGAACCCCGTCGTCTCAACGTGGAGTCCGAGAACTAGACACATTCGTTCCGTCATTCCTGTCACTGGTTAGCTGGACTCTCTTGCCAAATCCCTTCAGCACATACCCAGCAAAGTATAGGATGCACCCGCGTTCATGTTGTATGAAAGAACATTACTAATGATGAGCAGAATCTGAATTACTTCTACAGTGGGTTGCGATACATAATTCAACATCCGGAGACATTGATACGCACAGGACACTGGAACAAGGTCAGCATAGCCCTCACAGCTTTCTCAAAGTGCGACGTACCATATACCCATGAAGTCAGCTCGCGTTCGTTTTCCGGGTTGTCGGACAGCTGACTCCCCGACGCAAGAACCGCAAAGAGCAGACTCAGAAAGGCCAAGTCCATCCCAAAAGGTTTCACTAAGCCATTGGCATTGGGTTTGTAGACTCCGCCTGCTCGTCGCCGGTTCTCAAGCAGTTGTTTTGTCTTTCGTTTTAACCCAGGGACATCCGAAAGCACAGGGTACAACACCGCTCCTATGTTCTGATAAAACGAGACGAATCTGACACCCGAAGTTAGCTTAGGTCTCTAGCCGTCGCGCGGGCTCGACTCACTCTAAACATGACTGGTCTTCCGGAAGTACTGCGCACACGCCGGCGATGTTGAACGTGTACGGATCCGACGACCATAGATCGACGAAGGGGTATGCAGCCGACTCATTGCCCAGTGCAAGTTCGGCAAGGAGGTCCTCCTGAGGTAGCGCCTGCGCCGTATCCTCCGACCTCTTCGATTTATCCAAGATATCCACCAGCGCCGACCGGGAGCCCAGATGGACCGCGCCGGTCTTCAGCACATTCGAGCCATAAACACCTTCCGACCGTGTGGAACTTTTCCGTTCGATGGGTTCGGGCTCCGGGGGCCTGCGCGCAGAATGTGACTGGAAGATCGAGTGCAGGCTGCCAATGGTTTGTTCCATCGCGACCATCTTGACGTTGATCTCATCCCACTCGGCCTGGGAGAGATCGATGACGTCTGATAAGTCGGGATCGGCGCTCGTGCTGGAGGGATGATCGGTCGGATACGAGCCATCGCGGGTAGGCGCCGAATGGGTATAGGGCGGGATTGTGGGGGAGACAAAGGTAGGCTGTAGAGGAGTTGAGGAGGCAGTGGAGGTAGGATTGAGGATTCTGGAGGGACGACCGTAGGAGCAGGTGAAGTTGCGCTTGGTGCAGTTTCCGCAGGGGACGTTGCGATCGCAGCGGACTTTGCTCGCTCGACATGGTAGACAAGTCTTGCATTCGCGCGGTCGGCGACGGATTGGGTAGGTTGGCATAGTGTTGGAATTTTCCCACTTTTCTTTTTACAGCCGGGGCCCCGCGATCGACAATGTGAAGATAGGACCCTGCGACCGGACAATAAGAGGGAGCGGCATAGGGCGTAGACGAGTTGGAAAATGGATAGCTCTCACTGGTCTGAGGCTAGGAGCGAATCGGTACAAAAGACCGCGGAGGCTATCAGAGATTGAGCTGCCCCGGACGTTCACTGCGCACGCCCCATTGATGTGATGAGTCGGAAAGTTATTGGGAAAGTTGAGCGTGTGAGGTTCCGGGATGGTTTCATAACCAAAAAAATTATGAGAATTGCTGCGAGTTCTTAGCGAACCCCCCAAAGTAGCTTCTAGTTGGGAACTCCGTAGTTCGGCCACAATGGATCTAGACTGTGAATGATTCTATCTCGTACTTTGACTCCGGGGAAGCTTGATTATCGTGTTCAATTATTCAACATGAAACGCGTCATCCGGGGGTCGACAGCTAAATTCCGTTTCCGGCCTATAAAGAGTAGATCTATCGTCTGGGTTTTTTAAACTTTTATAACATAGTCTAGACAGGAGGATGTCCTTTATGTCCAGACCTAACAATTGATTACTTCTAATTCGGACTAAAGCAAGCGCACATCCGATATGCGAGGCCATAACATGTCATGTTCATTTCTATAGGTATCACGGGTAACAATGAAGAGCAAAATAGATATCAAGCCTTGGTCTTCTTCTCAGAGACCTGTGGCACCACCCACCAGTCATGCCAACGTGCTTTGCTGCCAACCTCAGGGACCTTCACCTCCAAGTTGAGAGGCTTATCTTCCCCGGAGGCCGCTAGAGCCTTCTTAACCACCTCAATAGCAAGGCTGGTTCCAATACAGGCACGCATGGTGTCCTTTGCATCTCGGTTCCAGTCCTCTTTGATAGCCTTCGGTGACGTCGAGGCTGCATCCGACGGGTCCTCGATGAAGGCCCCGTTGGCAAGCGTCGCCTCCCAAGCCTTTCGCGCCTCCGTAACTGCCTTGGAGGCACGCTCCAGGATGGCGGCGTCAGAGTCACCCTCGAGCGCAGCCTCCCGTTGGTACTCTTCAAAGGGCACCAGCTCGGGTAGAGTGATAGGGATAAATGGCTTCATGCGAATCTCATATCGTAATCTGTCGGTGGAATACGCTTGAGGCGAAGAAGCCAACGGAAGAATTTTGTGTCGAGCCAATACCACGTACAATGCGTGGAGAGCAATCGCAAAAGCGTCAATCGCGATGATGTGCGTCGTGAGTCTTTCCAGGGCGTGGAAAGACCGGTGGAACGCAGATGCCTTTTGAGCAGAGTTCCCTGGCCGGGAGCCTGCGGACATCAGGTCTCGCTTCCGCGCGGCTACCGTGAACGTGCGTATGCGGTCAATGTGACCAAGATGTGTGGAGCAAATGTGAGACAGGTACCAATACATCCCCGGGAGTTCTTCGGGTGAGTAAATGGAAAGCTCAAAGCCCATTTGAAGGATGAGCCGGAACTGGACAAGCTTTTGATGATACGCCCAACTGCTGAGAGGGAATGACCAGGTTGGCTCGCCGCCTTGGAATTGTAGTGGCGGTTCCGCGCTCAACGTGCGAAGCTCTAGATCGAGTTCTTCGGCCTGTTTACAGTTAGCGTGATGGCTGCAAGGTCCCCACAGGGAGACAAATCAGGGGATAGGGGAGTTACTCACCTCCATCTGTAGATTATCCCAATCGACAATAGTATGACAGAGTGTGCGGCGGAGGCGACAACGATTGAGGCAAGCGCATCGGACCGTATCGACAAATGGCTACATGGGTTAGCAAATGCATTTCCCACAAGAGGAGGAAGAGCCAACCTGAGAGAATCGCTTCACGAAGCCGTCCATCTTCTGCGCAATCTGGAACCGGGGATCAGACGGGACTTCCACCTCATCGATATTTGCTTCAAGCAGTATGCTGGCCGGTAGCACCAGTTCCGCCAGTTCTCCATATAGGAAGTCTTTGACAGGAACAGTCCCAAGGACGAGATAATTACTGACGATCAGTGCCTGGAGGAGGCAGCGGATATAGATTGATGGTTGGGGTTTTCGAGAAAGAAGAGTCCAGACGGTGGTCTGTGGCAATTGTTAATATCAGACTCAATAATAGTCTCATATACACATACCTTGAAGTTGCTTGGGCCGGTGTAGTCAAGCATCTGCTGCATGTCTATCGCATCTTGGCACAGCCGTTTGAGATGGGCCAGCGCATCATCGGAACTTATATTGACCATCGGGCGAGGGGGCACAGTGCTAGCCAGCTTTCGCTGAATTTTCAAGCTGAAAGCCTCTGGGATTGCCTTCCCCAGGGGAACCGACTCTGTCAAAGGTCCGAGTTCCAGTAGACATGACTCAAAGTTCTGGGTAGATCTAGTTTCGAGGACTTCGAGATCTTGATCTAACGCAGATAAAAACTCATGGCGGAATGCAAGCCTACTGCGGATAGCATCTTTGAGCTTCTGGTCGATATCGGTCTGTTCGGCAAGCCACGCAGTTGCCTGGTCTAGCAGGTCGTGAAAGCGAGAGATATGAATCGCAGACAGCAGATTCCGGTTGTATAATTGACTGACAAAGTCCTCCTCCTGTTGTTTGTATTAGGTGAGACGTTGTTAGGATCTTGAATCAGTGTTGCTAACCTCATAGTAGTATTCGGTAGCCACTCGGGCATGGACGAGATCGCACGCCTTGACTAATGCAAGACAGTAAGCTCGCAGGACAAGGCTGACCAAAGGTGACTCGCTTGGCACACGGTCAAACCGAGCCTCTTCAATAGTCCTCGGCACTGGCCACAATAATCTATCGAGGTAAATTGATGTAAATAGCGTTTGCGAGAGAGGGTGTCCCTTGTGCCATGCCACCTGCGATCATGTCAGCGATCCATAATCCAATATAGCAAATCACGGTGCCTCCAACCTCATGGCACAGTAACTGGTCCATCAAGCCCACGATCTCCTCGGGTGTCAATGGCTTCCGCACATCGTAGGCGTCCTCGAGAGCCTGCTCGATATCTTCTCCAGGAGCTATATAGCCACTATCCATTTTTGAATCCATGATCTGTATCGATGCGATTGTCGTTAGCCGCATTTTTCGTGGCACGTCTCACGACCAGAAAGCTGACGCACCTCCAATGCGCCCACGGCTTCGAATAGCGTGAACGTCTCATCTTTCACGAGTTGCCCTGTGTTCAATTCTAGCGATATGGTTATTAGTGTTTAGGTCGAGTGCTGGAAGCAGTATACTTACTCGACGCGGCCGCCGTAAATTCACCGGTGATGTCGCGCGGGACTGCGGACTGCCCAATCCGCGGACGGGGCACGCGAACCTCGTTGTTCGGCAGCATAGCGAATGAAGCCAAGGACCGTTAGCGCGGCGCCGTTTCGCTTATACAATACAAACAAACTGCCAAGCTCCGCAGGCCTGGTTCAGAGGTATGGGCGAGTCGAGGGGAAGGGCGGGGGACGAGAGCGGAGGAAAAAGCGACTCGGGCAAGTCTGCTCGGACCCAGAGGTGACGTGCAACATCTGACCGGCCTTCGGGCATTATGTGAATTCTTACAACAAAGTCCTAATTAACGTACGGTGTATCGGTTGAAAACAAAGGTAGGTGCGATTCTAAAGCTCTGCCCAGCCAAGCAGGCCGGTATTGCTACACATGTACATTTCAATGCCTCCCCGGACTTGGAAGTCGCTCAAGTCCGTTACACTCGGATGCTTCATTTCCCCAAACTCGATTATCTCAGGATATAGGCGAAAGTAGCTTATTTCTCGGCAGCCTGAGCGAGAGACTCGTTGTTGGCCTGGGCGAGCGAGCGGACCTCACCCTGCTTGCCGTTCTGTTTGTCATAGCATCCGTCAGTCAAAATCCACATCTCACGGGGTTCCCAGCGATTCACTAACCTCCCACTTGGCGAAACGGAGATCCATCTGGCCGCGGCGCTCAGAGGCGAGGCGGGGACCGTCCTTCAGGGAGCGGCGCACGGTGCGGGCGGCGATAGCCAGGTAGCGGTTGTAGCTGGAGGTCGCAGTTAGCATTGGATCGTGAGTCGAGACGGAGGGTCGTACGTCAAACCGGCGGCTTTCCAAGCGGCAGTCATTTTGAAGGGCGGGTGGGTGATATGATTTGATTGAAGGGGGTGAAAACGAGTCGGGTTTCGACATTCGATCCGGAGATTCGGGAGTTCGATGTTGCACACACGTGACTTTCCAACAACGCCCGGGCCGGAGGATGGATGTTCCGAGAATGCTGAGTAAGGAGCTGGTTTCCGGCGCCAAGGTTCACCCGGGCCCGTTGATCAGTCCAAGCTTGGCGTTCTTTGCGCCTCAGGGCTAGTATGCTTGGGATTTATCTCTGCCCATCAGGACCTCTTTGACATATGGTTTGAAAATAATCAGCTACTGGAATACAGCCTGAGGTCACTGTGATCTTTGATTGATTGAAAAACTCGCATTGGTCCTAAATCACGCTGTTGTGATGCCCCCAAGAGGTGTTTTTTTTGTTACTACAACCAAACGCGTCGATGACATTGTCCTCTGTTTTTCGGATGGAGCCATCACATTATCCGAGTCTCATTTCAAAATCCCGATGTTTTCCAAGCAGATATTCCCGTGCATTATACGAGACGCCCGTGGGAACCAACTGTCAAAATACCTACGGACTGCACTATATCAACATAGCTACAGCCCAGACACATGTTACTCTTATTTGTTTTTTTAGGCGCAATCGAACGAGCTCACCCTGAGGCGTCTCCCTTGACGCCAACCCTTGGAACCCTGGAAGAAACACCTGTTTCATTGCTCTCGCACATGCTCAATGCATCTTGCAGAGCGGAATTTCCACACAACTTCCTTGAAATTTAAATGCTTTGGACTACGATGTCCCTTCGCAGCCGTGCTACATCGACAAGGAGATCACGGATTCTAGTCTATTCTACCCAGACCCTTACAGAGACACAATGATCTTGGCTTCCCCAATCCTCTGCTCGTCTGCTTCTGCTGATCTGCTTTCCCTCGGAATCGTTTCTGTCCCTTCCATTCTGTAAACTGTGTATATGACACCACGTCACCTCGAAGGCCTGAAAAATTAGCCTTGACCTGGCTAACGGCTTCTTTCCGGATTCTGGGTTGACATGGTTTCTGGTCTGTGAGGTCATCGAGACCGGACACTCAGTGTAATCGATGCAGTTGCACAACAACTCTCTCGTATAGATAATTGATACCATTTCCGAGCTCGTCTCAACCTCGGAATCTACTCGGAAAACGTCAGCACAAGCAGACATCGGCACTGATCAACTCTGGAGGCGCAAAAGATTGCAAGCCCTATCCTCTCGGATTTCGACACCGCACTTCCCGCCGATAGCTAGCTTAGGGTTTACAACCCGACAAGCTGCCACCGGGCTCAGAAGGCCGCAATCCCAACCAACCGTCCACTTTTCCACATGCACAGGCGGTCTTCATGAAGAAAACGTAGTCAAGCCTTCCAACTTTGACTCGACTAGCTTCTGTATAAGGCGCCCCACGCATCCATAGACTTTCACAATTTATACACTGGCTCATTCTTGAATTCCCACAGAGGCTAAATTTGTGCCTAGTCTAGTATGAAGCTCTACCCCTGGTGATACCTGCTATGTGTCCCGAGGGCTCACTGAGGCCGTCTGGCTTCCTATGCCATAGACCCAGGCACCTGCACACAAGAAACTACAGCACTTTTGCAACCCTTATAATTTGCGATCTTGATCATGTTCTCATCGTATCGTTTGTTCAATTTTCTGTATCCTTAAACTCTCTTCAGGGATTAAGCTCATTCTTCCAACTCTCAGCTCCACCCGTATGAGCTACCCGGAGTGCACTCACTGCCTGGATTGCCCCTGAGACCTTCCATACCCAGTAGATGACTCCCAATTGTTTGCAGATTGTGTAGTTGTAGACCAAACAACATAGAACAGGAGCCTTGGAAGACAACCCTTTGTTCCGTAGGTCAATCGCTCATTGTGCTGTTGCTGTGCATGGATGATCTCCGCGTGATCTCATTCGAAGTCAAAGCTTTGTTGTATTGGCTGGTATTTGTCTTCTTGCCGATCCTAGGTGGTCTCCACGCATTGTCCATGTAGTAGACATATGGACATCGATTCATGCATTGATAGGTTGGATCGTCCGCAGGCTGATCAATCACGGTGGCACGGTGCGCGTTGATGAATGGATAGACCGAGATTCTGAGGTATAGAAGGCTTGAATGGCCCAGTGAGCGGCTCAATTGTCCACAATCCCTCCGCCATTCGTCCACGGTTGGCCTCATTGTCCGAAAGCCCCAGGAAGCCCGGATCTGGTCGCCTGATTGGAGAATCTGCCAAAGCGGATCCCTTGGCGCACGTGGGCCTGGGTTGCGCGAAAGTGGGGCCGCGTAACGCCAGACCCGCTTGCCGACATGTGCTAGCCGGCATATAATCTCTCCAAATGTGTAAAGCCTCAACTTCAGAGATCAATGGTGGACATAGAAAAGGCATTGAGGCCTCGAAAAGTAGCCAGTAGCAAGATGATGGCCAGATATTGCTTCTGTACTCATCTCAGACGCGTAAACACATAGAGGCGACGCGTATATGGTCCCGAGCCTCAGGCGCGAAACAGAACGAGATATTCGAAGTCGACCGTCTTCCGTACGCCGCCCTCAAGCTCGACGAGCTCGACGAGCTCGACGTCGGGTATAAAAAGACCTTCCTTGACCTCACTTTCTTCTTTCTTCGTCGCTCTTCCAACTCCCCAACCCCTACCCATACTTTGCAGTATCGGTACTTCCTTTCAGACCTCAAGAACGACCAAGCAACTCAGTGATCACACAACCTGGTAAGTGATACTCCTACCACCCAATCACTCCGTCTCTGTTCTGCCCATGCATACCCCGCACCGCAACGCATCCATCCACCAGCAAGGTCTTTCTTCCATAGCATACCATATCATAGCAGTGCCTGGCCTTGGCCACACATTCTTTGCTTGATTGGTCTGGGGAAGCATGCTTGGTCTGAGGGCCTGCATCGCTGCCATTGATCGACGTGGTCTTGTCACAATGCCTTTTTGGCTGCTGTTTCAAGCACTGCTTGGTCATAGCAGTTCCTCTTTCCAACCCTGATAGGGTCAATGAGCTTAGCTCTTGACGCGTCTTGGTTGTTTATTGCCCTAGTGCCCCAGCACATGGTTAGCCTTGGACATTCTGCATCGAGCTTGGATACTCTGGATGCAACCAACATGCCTTATTCCCATCTTCACAACACCGCAACACCGCAACACCGCAACACCACACAACACACAACACACAACACACAACACTATGGTGCTACTTTCGACTCTTCCTTGAGCCCAACAGTCCTCCACCTCTTCATACATTCACCTCAATCCACTACCTGCTGGGAACAAAAGAAACATCGATCAACACACACCAGATAGACTCCAGCCTGCTCAACACTACATAGATTGGTGAACGGCTTTGTCCTTCAATCCAAACACTGCACCTGAGCACTCAATGCACGCAATCATCAATCTCTTCCCCGACATTCATGGTTGCACAACATTCACAGCCTCAAATTGGATCAAGTCACATTGGAAGTGATGCTAACGACGAATGTCGAGCAGATTTCAACCATGCCAAGCAAGAAGAAAAAGCCCACCGGTGTGCGCAAGCGCAAGAACGACGATCGGGATGAAGAAGACACCGATCTCGTCGAGGACCTCCGTCGCGAACTCGCAGAGAAGGAGGCCGAACTGGCACGCATCGGCGAGGCTGATGAAGATGATGAAGAGGACGAACCAGCAGCTGGCCGAAGCAGCTCTGATCGAAAGGGTCGGCAGCTCGTGCGATGGGATAGTATGTTACTTATTGTGAATTTGTTTCATAGTTGTTTGCTGCATTCAATCATATGGATGGTGAAGCTGGGATATGCATGGGCCGATACCCTCACTGACTTGCATCTGAATCATGATCTTATGGACTGTTGCTGACGTTTGGATTCACGCAGACGATCTCGACATTGCCACGCTGTTGGCAATCCAACAAGTCTGCAGCCTAAACGGCATAAAGATTCCCTGGGACCAGGTGGCGGAAACTTTGGGATCGAAGTTTACCGAAGGTGCCGTCGTCCAGCATCTGTCCAAGCTCCGCGCGAAGCGCATTAAGGAGAAGAAGTGGGTCCCTGATCCCAAGGGCCGTAAGCCAGGTGCGAAGGGTCGTGGTGCAGATGCCCAAGGGCCCTGCAAGAAAAAGAAGATGACGACCGGAAAGGAACTCTTGCCCGCCGCCAAGGCCACCTCCGGACCGAAGCGCAACCTCCGCCGTGGAGCACGCAACACCATCCTCGAGAGCAGTGACGAGGAGGATGATGAAGAATCGGTTGGTGACTTTGAGGACCATGGTCGGTTGGTGCCAAGTGGACTCCTGGGTGCCAGTAGTGATGGCTCAGGTAACTACCCAGAAGGTTACGGCGCAGGACAGCCCTGGCTCACTCAATTTGCAGAGAACACCGGCGTCGGTTTTGATAGCGATGGCCACGGCTATGCCACTGGTAGCTCCAGCTTCGGCAATGGAGCAAATGAAACTTCCGGCGAGACAAGCTCAGAGGGAAGGAGGGAAAGGATTACCGTGCTGAAGATGAGTGGAAAAGAGCTCGCACGTATCGTTCAAGAGGGGGACTCAGAGCCTCCACGCTACGTGGACCCAAACTCACTTCCTTTCCCCATCACCCCTCCTCAACCAATGCCGCTGCCACGCAACCAGAACCCCCGCCGTCCAGGCATCCCCATGTACGTGGGTGGCGATCCTTTGGACCCGCGCACTCATGGCATGCTCCCAATCAATGAGATTCAAGATCTCGCCGCTCCGTACTATCCATCCAGCGGTCCAAACCCTTATGTCCTGCCTGAACCCGGTATGCCCCAGAATGGACCTCACTCTCTCGCGCCGTCTGCACCCGCCATGCCGCAGATGGGACCAAACTATTTGCTGCCGCCAGGTGCTGCCATGTCTCAGATGGGACCAAGCTCTTTCATGCAGACGGGAGCTGCCATGCCGCAGATGGGACCGAGCCCTCGTTTGCCCAACCGCATGGAGGACCAGCAGTACACGCCTACTCCTGTTGGCATCAACGACCCAAACAGGGTTGACGCGTACCACCGGTTGATGCGGAGTTTCCAACAGCGCGGCGAACTGGGCCCTCCCCTGCCGGAGCCATTCCAGCTGCCACCAGGCTACGATCCCACTCAAGGTCCTGACGATGACCAATGGGGTCAGAATGAGCATGGTGATCTTAATGCACTTGAAAGGGCTGGACGGATGCTGTTCACACCCGAGGCCCAGCCCACGGCTCCTTATGTCGCCCTGCCACAGCTGGATCTGACAAACTTTGACTACAACCCGCGTGTTCCCGAGGAGTTGTTGCACTACGCACCCGGTCGTGAAGTCGATGCTAGACAGGACGCTACCTACCCGTTCGCTAGCCGAAACACGGGCATTCCATATCGCCCCATTCCTCAGCCTCCCCCTGACGCGCAGCCCGACGAGGCGGAAGACTTGTTTCCCAAGCCGGAGGAACGGGTGCAGCGTGTTTCTGGCATCCCCAGCGCGGAGGAAATGGTGGAACAAATGATGGAGGAAGAAGCCATTCGCCTCCCCGGCCCGGAGGATCATGGGGATGATGTCGTTTGGGACCCCAACTACGAGGTCAACCCGCGGGTGGAGGAGCTGTTCTGGGGTGGCCTGGAGTGGAAGGAGGAGGATGAGCTGTTTGACATCCCCAAATAGGCTCCATCCTACTGCCCGAGGGGCAAACTTGCAGACACTGATTTTCAGTTGTCTTTTTTCTTTTGTTTGGGAATTTGGTGCGAGCAAGTGAATATGGGCTGGCCGGGGGAGGAGAGCGGTGTGCTTTTCCCCCGGTCATCGATTGCTGAGTTCCGGTTGAGATTTTCGTGGCATGGAGTCACGTCCCGGAGTTTGCAATGGTCATTTCACTCTCATCACGGAGTTGGTTTTGAGCGCCCACGGGGGCTCCGGTTGATAGGTTGCGTTCCGTGATGCAAATAAGTTTTTTTTCAAATTGCTGCTCCTGTGTAGACATAGTGTAAATGCCCGGTGGTAGCCCCATTTCCCAAGTCACCGTTTCATTGTTAATGAACGTAGTCAGGCCCTACGTGATGGTGGTTGATATCAAAATACTCTTGTTGCGGTAGGTACGCGGTAGTCATCAAGCGAGGCTTGGCACTATTCTCGGGAGTACGGAGTAAAGTATTGGGGTTATTCCAAGGTTAGAGCGTAATCACAATGTCAGCTGATCGTGGCAGATAACCGATAATCGGTTGATATTCGGAGTGAAGCAAAATATCATGAGATTTTAATAAATTGGTATTAGTATAAATTGATACGGTAACTGTGGAGGCATAGGTAGAGGCATTCGGATGCATAAGGTGAACAAGTACGATCTTGGTGTCGGAGAGGATTGTACGTGATACGATATCAAAAGACTATTTGGGCACTGGGGGATACAACCTTAAGTACGAAGTAAAGACCATAGACATGTCATGGGGGAAGAGAGTATGGCTACAATCGCCAATAATTGCCGTACCAACGGATCTTTGCCGAAAGCCGGAGTAGCCGTCCGAGCAAACATGGGAATCTTTGGAGACAGGAGAGGACAGCGTGTGTTGTGTGTTGGTACACAGGGGCAATTGAGCCAACAAAAGAATGCAGATAAATGCAAAAAACAACTCTTACACTCTGGCAAACCTGTACAACCTCCAGGGCCAAAGATGGCCAAAGATGGCCAAATGTCGTGAGGACAAGTCGCCGAAGAGGTCCGTTTCCCCGATACCCTCGGGTGCACGTGACACGGGTATTCTAGCTCCTTCTCCGATCTGGGGACGCAAATTTGCTTTGGCTTCATCTCTCTCCAGCTTTCTCCATCCATTCCAACCCGTCTGTGTCTTGGGTTGTTTGTTTACTTTAATCTTTTTTAATTTGTTTCCATAGCCATGCAGCGCGCTCTCTCTTCCCGGGCTTCGGTCCTCTCCGCCGCTTCCAAGCGTGCCCCTTTCACCCGCTCGACTCTGAACCTCCAGCAGCAGCGTTTCGCTCACAAGGTACGTGGAATGGAGAATTGGCCACAGAGTCGCCAATCCCGATCACTGGCAGTGCTTGCCGGGGATCCCGACTCTCGATTGGGACATCCATGCTAACAACAACCAGGAGCTCAAGTTCGGTGTTGAGGCTCGTGCCAGCCTCCTCAAGGGTGTTGACACTCTTGCTAAGGCCGTCACCTCCACTCTCGGTCCCAAGGGTCGCAATGTCCTCATTGACTCTCCCTACGGCTCCCCCAAGATCACCAAGGGTAAGTTTCACATTGCACGAGACGAGACAGCCAACGCATGGAGAATTGCAGCTAACGCGCATTAGATGGTGTGACCGTTGCTAAGGCCATTGTCCTCCAGGACAAGTTCGAGAACCTCGGTGCCCGCCTCCTCCAGGATGTCGCCTCCAAGACCAACGAGATTGCCGGTGACGGTACCACCACCGCTACCTGCCTTGCCCGTGCCATCTTCTCCGAGACCGTCAAGAACGTCGCCGCTGGTTGCAACCCCATGGATCTCCGCCGCGGTATCCAGTCCGCCGTTGAGGCCGTCGTGAACTACCTCCAGGAGAACAAGCGCCCCATCACCACTGGTGAGGAGATTGCCCAGGTGGCTACTATTTCCGCCAACGGTGACACTCACGTCGGCAAGCTTATCTCCACCGCCATGGAGAAGGTCGGCAAGGAGGGTGTCATCACCGTGAAGGAGGGCAAGACCCTTGAGGACGAGCTCGAGGTTACCGAGGGTATGCGCTTCGACCGTGGTTACACCTCCCCCTACTTCATCACCGACCCCAAGTCCCAGAAGGTCGAGTTCGAGAAGCCTTTGATCCTTCTTTCCGAGAAGAAGATCTCCGCTGTCCAGGACATCCTCCCCGCCCTTGAGGCTTCCACCACCCTCCGCCGCCCCCTTGTCATCATCGCTGAGGACATCGAGGGTGAGGCTCTCGCCGTCTGCATCCTGAACAAGCTCCGCGGTCAGCTCCAGGTCGCCGCCGTCAAGGCCCCCGGCTTCGGTGACAACCGCAAGAGCATCCTCGGCGATCTCGCCATCCTGACCAACGGTACCGTCTTCACCGATGAGCTCGACATCAAGCTCGAGAAGCTCACCCCCGAGATGCTCGGCTCCACCGGTTCCATCACCATCACCAAGGAGGACACCATCGTTCTCAACGGTGAGGGCAGCAAGGACAACATCTCCCAGCGCTGCGAGCAGATCCGCGGTTACATCGCTGACCCCAACACCTCCGAGTACGAGAAGGAGAAGCTCCAGGAGCGTCTCGCCAAGCTCTCTGGTGGTGTCGCCGTCATCAAGGTCGGTGGCTCCTCCGAGGTTGAGGTCGGTGAGAAGAAGGACCGTGTCGTTGACGCCCTGAACGCCACCCGCGCTGCCGTCGAGGAGGGTATCCTCCCCGGTGGTGGTACCGCTCTCCTCAAGGCTGCCGCCAACGGCCTTGACGGCGTCAAGCCCGCCAACTTCGACCAGCAGCTCGGTGTCAGCATCATCAAGAGCGCCATCACCCGCCCCGCCCGCACCATCGTCGAGAACGCCGGTCTCGAGGGCTCCGTCATCGTCGGTAAGCTCACCGACGAGTACGCCAAGGACTTCAACCGTGGCTACGACAGCTCCACCAGCCAGTACGTCGACATGATCGCCGCTGGTATCGTCGACCCCCTCAAGGTTGTCCGCACCGCTCTGGTTGACGCCAGTGGTGTTGCTTCCCTCCTCGGTACCACCGAGGTTGCCATCGTCGAGGCCCCTGAGGAGAAGGGCCCCGCTGCCCCTGCCGGTGGCATGGGTGGCATGGGTGGTATGGGCGGCATGGGCGGCGGCATGTTCTAAAGCCCCGTCTCTTGCACTACTTCCTCTTTGCATCCCAGCCTGTTCTGATACTCGGATATTTGTGTAATGTCTTTTCTTTGTGTCTCTATTTTGGTGTTTTCTGCTTCCCATACCTGTATTCTTTTGGACTATTCTGATCTCTCCCCTCCTGGAGCTCGACTCGAGAAAAAAAGACTCCTTTGTACCATATATGTATTTCACTGAAGTCCCATTCGATGCAATTTAACGTGTCCCACGTGTTGTGCACAACTGCTCAGCCCACTTTTTCCACTTTTCCCCGTATTTTCTTTCTTTTTTACCAAAGTTCACTGTGTGGATCGGCGGGATCGTCACATCCATGATCTCCCAAGGTTTAAAAGGATCGACGGTATATATTTGCAAAACTGTCATCCATGGATAACATGTAATATGCATCCTCGAGACACAATAAAACAAAATAAGACATTGGTGCTGACGGGTCGGCTAATTTAACCAAGGGGCAAGCCACCATGGGTCTAGATTGGAGAAGAGGCGAATAACGGGATGTAATAGTCATAGGCATAAAGAGGACTGTCAGAAAAACCCAGCAGCCTTGAAACTTTGCAAAGACACATTAGGCTCAGGCTAAGAAATAGCGGGTATGGGGAAAGCTGAAGTTTCGAGTCTTTAGTCCTTTTTCTTCCTTTCCCAACCCGCACGCTGACCATCCAATCGTGTCACCAGACCAGACCAGACCAGACCAGATCACATCTCTCCGGCATTCCGGCCTCTCCTGGATTCCAAAGCTATTTCTGAGGGGAATGCATTTTGCACTTGCGGGGTCTACACGCTTCTGAAAGCTCATTCGGTACGACCGTGGTTCCTCCCAGTCCAACTCTATTGCTAATTCCATAGTGCATGACTTTGGTCTGAATCACATCTCACTGCCCATCACCACCGACTATGGCCACCATGGTCGATGCCGCTCGTCCGGCTTGGGTCAGCGATGTAGATCTCATGCAAGCTCGAGCCGCGCTCCAGCACCAGCAGTCCAGCGAGATCTCCGTCCCCCGCGAATTCATCTCTCTCATCGTCGAAGAGCTCATCTACCGCCGCGATGCACACTCCTCCGTCGCGAAGATCGAACATGAATGTTCTCATCTTCGAAAAGAACTCCGCAAACACACTCACATCAATGAAGCTTTTCAGAAAGAACTGCGGGAGATCGGCGAGATCATCACACAGGTCGCCCACGGTGATCTCTCTCAGCGGGCCCGCATGCACCCGTTGGAAATGTCGCCTGATATCGCCACGTTCAAGCAGACAATCAATACCATGATGGACCAGTTGCAGGTCTTCAGTCAAGAGGTCTCGAAGGTCGCCAGAGAGGTGGGCACCGAGGGTGTCCTGGGCGGTCAGGCGAAGATCGAAGGCATCCAAGGCATCTGGCATGAGTTGACGGTCAACGTGAATGCCATGGCGAACAACCTCACCACCCAGGTCCGCGATATCACGACTGTCACCACCGCTGTCGCGAAGGGAGACTTGCAGCGTAAAGTGCAAGCGGACTGCAAGGGTGAGATTCTGCTGCTGAAGAATATTATCAACTCCATGGTGGATCAGCTACGGGAGTTTGCGTTCGAGGTTAGTCGAGTTGCTCGCGAGGTCGGATCCGACGGCGTGCTCGGTGGCCAAGCTGTGGTGCACGGCGTGGAGGGCACCTGGAAAAACCTAACCGAGAACGTGAATCGCATGGCATCGAACCTCACGCAGCAGGTCCGCGAGATCGCTGACGTGACCACCGCCGTTGCAAAAGGTGATCTGACGAAGAAGGTCACTGCAGATGTGAAGGGAGAAATCTTGGATTTGAAACTTACGATCAATTCGATGGTTGATCGATTGAATCAGTTTGCGTTCGAGGTCAGCCGAATGGCCCGAGAAGTAGGGACGGACGGCACACTAGGCGGACAAGCACAGGTCGAAAATGTCGAAGGTCGCTGGCGAGATTTGACAGACAATGTCAACACGATGGCGCAGAACCTGACGCTGCAGGTCCGACAAATTTCCAACGTGACACAGGCTATTGCACGCGGTGATCTCAGTACCAAAATCGAAGTTCACGCTCAGGGTGAGATCCTCACACTCAAAGAAACGATCAACAGCATGGTAGACGGGTTAGGTGAGTTCGCACGCGAGCTCAAAGGTGTAGCGAGAGACGTCGGCGTCAACGGCAAACTCGGCGGCCAAGCGAATGTTGCAGGATCACACGGAATCTGGCGATCGATCAGCGAAGATGTCAATACGATGGCAGACAACCTGACTTCGCAAGTGCGTGCATTCGGCGAGATCACCGAAGCAGCAATGAGTGGTGACTTCACCAAGTTGATTACTGTCTCTGCTTCGGGAGAGATGGATGATTTGAAACAGAAGATCAATAAAATGATCTCGAGTCTGCGGGACAGCATTCAGCGCAATACCGCTGCTAGGGAAGCGGCAGAGCTGGCAAACAGAAGCAAGTCCGAATTCTTAGCCAACATGAGGTGCGCTATTCCTCTCATTGAGGATCTCTGCCTTTATTATCGTCCCATCTTGCTAACGTATACACAGCCATGAGATCAGAACACCAATGAATGGAATCATTGGACTTTCAAGTCTAGCACTCGACACCGATGAGCTTCAAGTGCCTGTCAGAGAGACTCTAAATATGGTCCACAACCTTGCTATCAGCCTCTTGACCATCATTGATGACATACTGGACATTTCCAAAATTGAGGCAAATCACATGATGATCGAGAAAATGCCATTCAGTCTTGGCTCAACGGTTTTCAGCGTACTGAAAGCTCTTTCGGTCGAGACAAACGAGAAAGCACTGGGGTTGGTTTACACAGTCGACGGAGAAGTCCCTGACTACCTGATCGGAGACGCATATCGATTAAGACAGGTGATGTTGAACCTAGTCGGAAACGCAGTCAAATTTACAGACCACGGCGACATCAAAGTCGAAATCAAACGATTCCACGACGAAAAGTGCGCTGCCAACGAAACAGCGTTCCAATTCTCCGTCTCAGATCCAGGCATCGGCATTGAAGAAAGCAAGCTCGGGATGATCTTTGATAAGTTCCAGCAGGCAGACGGTTCGATGACTCGGCGCTTTGGCGGCACAGGACTTGGCCTGGCAATCTCCAAGCGACTCGTCTCTCTCATGGGCGGCGATATCTGGGTGACCTCAGACGTAGGCCGGGGAAGCACGTTCTCATTCACATGTCGTGTGAAGCTCGCCTCACCTCCGCAGAGCTTCGCCGACCAGCTCGTTCCTCACCGCGGGAGGAGAGTCCTTTTCCTTGATCACGGCTTGACCGAAAGCTTCCCGATACTCGCGGTGTTAGCAAAGCTCGGTCTGGACCCGATGGTCGTCACAGAAAGCCAGCTAGAGTGTGGCCAGTTCCAAAGTGATTGGGCCTGCTCTTTCGATGCAATTCTTGTCGAGAATCTGGAGACAGCGACTAAGCTCCGTGCATGCGCGAGTCTTCAACCCATCCCACTAGTCATCACGTCACACACAGTCTCAATAGCGCTTCGAGCTGCGGGTGAACTCGGCATCGCCTCGTACATCACAGTTCCCTGCCGACCCATTGATCTGTGGAATGGCATTCTGCCCGCGCTGGGAAATCGCGCAACTCGCACGCCATCAGGATACACACGCTCACTGGCAATTCTCCTAGCAGAAGACAACGACGTCAATCAAAAGGTGGCAGTCCGTATTCTCGAGAAGTTTAACCACACCGTCACCGTTGTGGAAAACGGTCTCCAGGCCGTGAAAGAGGTGCAACTTCATCGCTACGATGTGATCCTCATGGACGTCCAAATGCCTGTTATGGGCGGTTTCGAAGCAACAGGAAACATCAGGCAGTACGAGAAGATGAACGGACTTCCTAGAACACCCATCATCGCTCTTACCGCGCATGCCATGCTAGGTGATCGCGATAAGTGCATATCGGCCGGCATGGATGACTATCTATCCAAGCCCTTGGATTCCGGTCGCATGATGCAGACGATCATGAAATGCTCCGCTATGAACATACCTTCATTACCTGCTATCGAAAATTGAGGGTTGATGGACCTTGCGTATCGAGTGAACGCGCTCGAACTTTGCAGGCAATTTCCTCAGGTCTTCCATTGAGACGCGCCGTGATAAGCTATCACGCTGATCTTTTGGCCGTCTTCAAGCACAACATCTCACAATATCCCGAGGTCGCATCATGAGCCCCTTTCGTTATCTTTTCCCGTTTTTCCCATTCATGTTACCCAAAATTTGTCTCCCGAATTTCTGAGGAGTTTGCTTTTATGGATTGATTTTCTACTTCTTTAAATCTCAAATACCCCACTTGTCCATTTGTTTTTGTTTCGTTATCGATGAAATACCATATATCGATTTTATCTTTCGGTGTTTAGCTTTTAGTCTCATGGCACGACACAAATCTCATCCACGCCTCTTGGCGCTCACGCCTGCTGTGTATTTGGTCCAAAATACTTTGATCCAAACAAGAGTCTACATATCTCAAATCATAGTGCAACGCATCTTACGGAGATGGGAAAAGTAGTGTCTCAAGACTTATCATTGATTTCTTAGATGAAGAGAATTAAACCAAGATATCCATGGACCGGACAGCGAAAGTCCCATAGATTTTGCCAACCAAAGCACACCTTAGATATTGATTCTCTCCACCTCTTCCGAAAGCCGCTGGATCATAGGAACAAGCTCACTGTTGGGATTCGCGCTATCGTAGATTACGCAAGCTGCAACAATATGACCGCTGATACCACAAGCCCGTCCCAGCACCCGTTGACTCGGGACAAACACATAGGGAAGATTCTTCTCTTCGCAGCGGAGTGGGAGATGGTTGACGATTTCGATAGGGTCGGTGTCCGCTGCCATAACCACGAGCGCACATGTGTCGCGGACAATGGACTTATGGACTATAAAAAGAAAGGTCAATATGAGTTGTGGAGTGAAAAAGTCACAATGACTTACCCTCATTTGCGCCTTTCTTGAGTTGGCCATATTGGATTGCTTGGTGGAGGAGCTCCATAAGGTCCTGCGTCAGAGCCTCGTCGGCCAACGGCCAGACTGAGAAGAGTAAAATGTCAGTTGATGGATGCTTTTGATCGGGAGATATACAAGCTCACCTTCATTGTAGAGATTCATGGTTTGCAAAACGACTGGAATGAGTAGGTGATGATGACAGGAGAAGATCTGCTCGGGTACCGTGAGGTGTGTTGAAAGAGAGAGAAAAAATGGAAGTAGAGGCTCGTACCTTCCTGATGGCTCGTACCTTCCTGATTTGGATTGTATGCTCGGCCATAGATGACTTGGTGCCTTGCTGCCTTGCTGCCTTACACAATATGGGAGCCCCATCTTCTTTTATAGGGCTAATTTTTCGATACTCTCTCTCAATTTTCGCACTTGGCATCTTCTGCTATTGTAAAACCTAAGACTCTTACATACATGCGAGTAAAACTCAGAGACATCATACCGTCTCTGAGAAAGCAATGGAAGAACCAAGGCAACAGAAATCCGGCAAAAACACCTACTCGAGTTTTTACTTCGATCTTAGTGAAGGGCTTTGTTGATCCATGCGAAAATCGTCCTCACAAGCTCTTGAGTGGCACCAGACTGGCAATGATAGCCAGCAACCCCCATGAACTTATGCAAAGTACCCTTATCTCCTAGGGCATTCTTCACCTTTTGTGGCTGGCCTTGGAAGAAGTTTTCGAATTCAGCATCTCCAATAAAGACGGGTATGTTGATCCTGTCAACGACGTGTTCCAATCGAAACTCTTTGCTCAGAGTGAGGAATTCAGAGGGTGAGTGCGTGTGAAACGACCATAGCCCTTGATCGATACCCCAAGCGGCACCTGTAGGAAGCTTGCCAGTATCCCGCAGGGTGAAGACAATGTGGTCGAAATCCGTATAGTTTCCAGCATCAAGGAGGCCAAGCATTTCAGATGGGAATTGAGATGTGAATGCAGCATAGGCGTCCCAGACACCGCCGATCAGAACCGCTGCCGAGAGCCGGGACTCGAAGGCTGCAGCACGGGCAGCCAGGTAGCCACCGAATGAGTTTCCGATGAGGACAAGCTGGTCCGTGTCGACGACATCTGCCTTTTCGGCAAATATCCAGTCGACAACCGGGGTGACAACATTCTCCCAGTCGGGGATGAAACCAATATTCTGGTTTCGACGCACAGTTGGCTGGCCGGGGCCTTCGTAGGTGATGCAGTTCCAACCGCGGGCTAGAGCGGGCACGACATACTGATGATAGGAGTCCTCTTGTGCAGCGTCGTAACCATTTCCAATAATCAAAGTTGGCAATTTGGTGGTTCCGTTCTCTGTCACACCATACCAGATCGCCTCGACGGTGAAATTACCGTTGGGGGCGGGTATCTGTATCCGCTTACCGGGAACAGGTAAGGCAGCTAGCGCTTTGTCGAATGCTGCAGTTTGCTCAGCCCATAAGCTGTTGATGAGAGGATCGCTCCAATTGCGGTGGTTGTAGAAATCAGCGCCGCGGAAGTATTGGGCAGCAGAGAACCAGGTCTCTCTAACGTTCACGGGGTCGAAGGCGTTCTCTGGGTTCTCTGCCTGTTCCTTGGTGGAAATTGCGAGATTGTAAAATTGAGTACTAAAATCGCCCATATCTCCAGCTTTAATGTCTTTGGAGATTCCCAAGATCGGTGCGACATCAGCTCCGCCGGTATAAGCCTCACCGAGAGCACCGATGAGTTTGAAGTTGAACTCGGAGCTTTCGCTCAGCTGTAGGGTGGGATAGCTCTCGGTGTTATTGGCTCCATTCGCCGAAAGAGGGCCTGCCATCATAACTAAAAGGGGTCCAGTGTAGATGGGAAATCTCATGGTAATAGTCGCGACGAGATCAGCGTATAAATGTTGCCTATCGATAGACCAGGAAGCAAGATGATTGAGCTTCCGTTGGGGCAGAAGAAAGAGAGAAAAACAGAAGTGGGGGTCTTTGTTGATTCTTGATGCTTTGTGAAGTAGATTGATTTGTCTTGATACTTCTTTTCCACGAGGGCCACTTGCCCACTCTTATACTTACCCCCTTCCTGTGCTGGTGGATGCCATCAACCCAGGCGCCAGGATTGACGCCTTTCCACACTACTCCGCATGAAGTAACCTTTCTGCACCAGCAACTCGCCATTGGACAATGACCAGAAATCGAACTCATACTTGCACTATCCCATAAGGCATCCTTGGATGTTGATGCAAACATGCACTAGACCTAATCGGGCGTGTTTTGCGACGGCTCCCGATGATTGGCCCGGCGCCTACTCAGCCCCCAACTCAGATCATCCGAAGGAGCCTACTCGAACTACTGAGGTCACCGCATTGCAACTTCGTTGCTGCTTTTGGAGCATTGTGCGATGGTAAACCACGGGCACTCGGGAGGATGTCTCATATGCAAAGAACGGCGCGGCGCTTGAAATGCGACGAGGCGGAGCCCGAATGTCGGTCGTGTCAACGCCCCAAACTCCACTGCGAGGGACTACAATAACAAGATTGAGAAAATACGACCTGACTCACAAGTTCCATATTGCAATCGGCCTAAGGAAGGCGCGCCGGGAGAAGGACTGGACTTTGATCCTGCGACCGCCGGCCGAACCCGACGCATTGCGCCGTCATGGGCCGTGATATAGGATTGACACGGTGATTTGAGCTTTCCGGTACCGTTCTACAATCCTCCGCAACGAAGCTCGGTGAATTTTCCAACCGTGGTCTTGAATTGATATCGGTAAAGGCTACGGAGTAAGGAGTACTATAAGAGACATTGTTGTCTGGTCCGACGGTACCTGCCGAGAGCGCTGCATGTGCCGAGAAAACCGCATGTTTCGCGTCCGCCGTTGGCTTGAGTCAGTATCCTTTTTGAGGCGTCTACTTCCTTCTTCATGGAAGAATTTCCCGAGGTCCTAGACTGAGGTATTATCTTACACACATTATGGCACAGCAGATCCCTGTGAGAAAGTTTATCGCCGAACGGGATCTACGGGGTCCGACCTATGGAACCTTCGAAGCTTGGAACATTTTGAATTCCGATGGGCTTAGTAATGAGCCATACAAGCACTTGAGCCCGGGAGCACTTGAGCCCTCCTTTCAATCCCGACGTCAGCGGCCTTGCTTACTTCCAAGGTCTGGCTTCAGCCTCGTCATGTCCAGTTCAGCAAATTTCACCCCAAAGATTACGAGAGCAGCATGTTTATCCTGGTATGTTCTTCCAATGATCATGAAATCCAATTCTAACACTGGCTTAGCCGCGCAGCCAAAATCCGATGCGACGGCGAACATCCTTGCCGCAGGGTATGTCATCGTCCAGAGCATTTCATTTCCCATAATTAAAGGAAAATAGTGCTCTTCCAGAGAATTGATATGTTCATTCCGTCCTAGTCGGCGAGGAGGTGTAAAGCGGCATAACAAAAATCCTGCGAACAACAGCGCAACATCCCTTGCCTCAATTCAATCGACACCATTGGCTTCATTAACTCATAGTCCACAAGACCCTCTCAATTCCGAGCAAAGTTTGTGGCCGGTAGACCAATTGCGTGAGGATGACAGCTTGGGTAGAATCATCAATTTGCTAGGCCCCTTAGAAACCCGCTCGGGTGGCACAACTCCCAGCAAATCCCATGGACACCCTGCAAACACCAACACCTCGATTTTGCGCATCTATACATCAGATGAAGATATGTGAGTAGCTAAAATGCACGCTCGATTGCTAAAATCGACCCTCCAATGGTCCTTGGCTTACTTACTATGCAGACTGAGTGCCTACTATGTGTACATACACCCATTCCTCCCCATTATACCACATCGTCAAACACCAGAATACTCCGACAGACCTATTGCAGTCAATATGCAGGGTGGAATGGAGAATCTCAATCGAGGGTCTCTGCCATATTGGCCAAGATCGTCACTGACGTTAGCCATATCGGCGATTTTGTCCCTAATACCACTTTCTCAAGAACCATATGCACTGTCTGACTCTGCAATACGCTCGAGACGGCTTCATGCACATATTTATGCAGAAGCTGCGCTTGTTGAGGTGGAGAATGAAATTGACCAGCTCTCCTCTACGACATCCCTTCACTCGGGCACTCTAGGTGAAGGAGTCGAAGGTGATCAGACAGCACGAAGATATCCCGTTCTCGCTCTAGTTATACTGAGCGTTTATGAGTACTGTCAACGAGGCAACATCTCACGAATGCGCATCCGAGCAAATCAGGCTGTCACCACTGCTGTGGATCTCTCTCTGCATAATCTAGGACCTCAATCAACAGAAGCTGAGCGTCGTACTTGGTGGAGTGCTGTTTGTCTGACTTTGAATACATTCATTCTCCTAAGCTGACCAAGATCTCCAGATGTTAGTGCTCTATTTATCCTCGATCGATCAGCAAATTGTAAGTTTTATGAAGAATTTCTGACTTTCATAGGCTCACCACAGAGGAAAATCAGTCACCGATTATATGTCTCGGCGACCAGAGGATCTCGACCCCTTTCCCTTCATTTACTGGGTCCCTAGTCCAGGTATGATTCAAGAATAAGAGGAAATTTCCAAGGTTGATTCGATCATATCTTGGTGCTGACATCGAACCAGCCCTGGTCATTGCTTTTAGAAGCCGAGAAGTCAATTCTTTCTGTTTCCGAGACTTTTGGTCAATGCCTCGTGAATCCACCAACCGATACCATATCGACCGATCTCTCTGCGAAGATCATGCATCTCGATACCCAAATCGCAGGTGTAATCCGAAAGTTGGATCGCTTACCACTGTCCACATTTGATGCAGGACCCGACGCCAAAGCTGCTCGGGGCGCATGGAGAATTGCAGTAGTTCTAGCCCATTCGTGAGTAGCAGCATATACTCTGAGCTCTGTTTGATGTTTCTGACTTTGTATTAGAGCCCGGATCCGACTCCATCGAGCACGAGCATTCATGGATATTCCTATATTCCTAGACAAATATTGCGATCTTGCTGCAATCCAGGAACGGATGGAAGCAACATCAGCGTTTGATTCCAAACGGCCATCGAATCTAGATTCAGTATTCCCTTTCACAGAGCAGGACTCATCTCTCATCTGTCTCAAGTCGGCTCAAGCCATAGCCCGCAATCTGGAGAACCTCCCCATCACCAATCCATACCTAGACCAATTTGCCCTTCTGGGTGGAAGGTCAAGTGCCGCGGCAGGAGATACACCTTGTATGTTACCGTTCTTTATGTGCGCGGCTATGCAAGGATCGTATGTGCTGCTCATGTTTCACTATCGACTACGTGCTGCATTGGAGTCAGGTCATCTTTCAATGTACTCTTATCTCCTGCATTCCCCCCAGGTGGACTCTGAAGCTCAAGATGCTGAGAGATTGATGCGTGAGCTTCGTCAAGGGATGGAGTCAATCATCGGAGCTGTTCAACTGGCTGGGATGTTTGAAGGAGTAGGCAGCATGAGCCAGGAAATCTACATTGCATACCAGTCTACCTTGTCAAGTGAATGGCTTGCCTAGAAAATGGGAACGTTATCTGTCTCTGCAGTATGTCTTGTTTCTATGCGACCGGGTATGGACATGCAATGGATCGAGAAAGGGCCTTTTGCGAGAAGGTTATGGGTTATTACAAGGCACTGAACTATTTGATGGCTTTTAATTATGAACCAAAAAAACTTGAGCAATTCCTCTCTTTCGTGTGGTTTAAATATGTGGAATTTGGAACATAGCATGCAACAAGTCATCCATCGCAAGGCTTTTGGTTCAAACAAGGAACTTGTTCCACCAATTTGCCAGACTGTTGGATGTTCATTGTCATGATCGAACAACACACATGGACATTCCAAGGCTTGATTAATGTTAAATTTCATGCCGGATAGGTTGATCACAATCAGCTTGAAAGGGGCTATAGTACACATAAAGGGATACGCATGTTATGGATTGCCGGCTACACAAGGAGTGCCTTCTGCCGCTCTTGTACCCGCAAGCTAAACCTGCCTGGGGATAGCGCCCTAACTAAAGCCCCCCAAGGCTGAGAGGACGTGCCTATTACCGAAGACTCCACGATCTGCGATCACTTCAGGGCTACAAAGCAATGAAATTATGTGTCAAATCACCGGAAAGTTTCTCGGGGCTCGTGTTATACAACGGCAATCTTAATCACTAACCCAAAACAGACTTACTGCGCGCCGGATCATTGACCTTTCGATATTTTTGCTCCACGATTTATTATATGCCAGGTTCTGTCTACTCAGATAGGAGTTTATTGTGAACATCAATGGCAGATGGCGCGCCTGAAAAGTGAAATTTTGGAATAGGAAGGATTCGCGTTGGGGCCGGCATCCGAGCTCCCTTGTTTAGGGTTTCGAGGGTTTCAGTCGCGTGGCCCCGGCCTCTTCTTTCACAATTTTGTCTTTTCGCAGCTATAAGCGAGGAAATTACCTGGTAAATAACTGGAAAGTTCCCACGCGTGCTAGCAAGGACCAACCATGTGCTAAGCATCAGAAAGTCGGATCTACAGGATACCTCGTATCTACAATGTAGGATTGCTTTGTTGCACCGCCACATTGCTTACCCAGATCATCCCTTAGCTTGCTTACACCCTAGTTTGTTGGCATCTCCTTCGTATACAAATGTGCATTAGCGTACAGACTTAACCCCAGTCTACTCTGCGTTGTATTTATTTTGAGTTATCAATTACCGACCGATGCAGCGCTTCAATTGATTTATTTGCTCGATTCCCCTCAACGTCAATATCTACAGTCATTGCTTGTGGTGTGACTTTTGATAACCACACTATGGGGCTTCTACCCAATTTTCGTGGGATATTGCCTACCTTCTTTTTGCTTTTGGGCTTGGTGGTTGCAACTCATGGAAACCACCTTGTTCTTCATGACGACTCTTTTCAACCCGACTATTCTCTCCGAGTGACTGCTCAAAACTATAATCAAGCATGCATGGACAGATATTCTGTTCTAGTAAACGGGTCTTCTCCCGGTCCTGAATTACGTCTCCAAGAAGACACAGTGACCTGGATCCGTGTTTACAACGACATGGAAGATTCGAATGTCACAATGGTATTTCAAACCTCTCTCCCAGGGCCTTGGGGTCAAAGTCAGCTCATCAGATCTATAGCATTGGCATGGTCTGTCCGCTTTTACCGCACCCTTCTCCGACGGCACACCCATGGCCAGCCAATGGCCAATTGCCCCTGGAAACTTCTTCGATTACGAAATTCGCCCAGAGGCTGGCTATGCCGGCACGTACTTCTATCATTCACATGTAGGCTTCCAGGCAGTTACTGCTGGTGGTGCGCTCATCGTGGAATCCGCTCAACCCTCACCGTATGAGTACGACGAGGAGCGCGTGATTGCTTTGACGGATTTCTTTGAAAAGACCGACCAAGAGGTTGAAGATGGACTCCTCTCGAGCAACTTCACATGGAGTGGAGAGACAGGCGCTGTCATGGTGAACGGTCAAGGCAGGCTCTCCACCAATGCTACCGGAGATTGCAAACTCGCTGCTATCAGCGTCGAGCCAGGGAAGACGTATCGCCTGCGATTTATTGGAGCCACCGCCCTGTCTTTCGTTTCTCTGGCCATTGAGGATCACACTGCGTTCGAGATAATCGAAGCAGATGGCCATTACACGAAGCCAGTGGCAACAGACTATTTGCAGATCTCTTCAGGTCAACGATATAGCGTGCTTCTAAAGACCAAGACTGAGGCTGAGTTGCAAGAGGCAAGCTCGCGACAGTTCTACTTCCAAATCACCACCCTTGGCCGGCCAGCCGTTCTGACAACATTTGCTGTTTTGGAATATTCATCATCCACTACGACTGATCTAACAACTGTCCCTGTCACTCCTCCTCTACCAGTAGCCAACGTCACCTACGGCTGGATGGACTACGCCTTGGAGCCATACAGCCCCAGTCCCGACTTCCCAACCGCCGCAGAAGTCACCCGACGCATCATCATCAACGTCCACCAGAATATCAGCACCCATGTAATCTGGCTCCAAAGCGGGTATGACTGGATGGAGACAACCCCCCAGTCACCTTACCTCATCGATATATACACGGGCAAATTGGACCTCCAAGCCTCCTACGAACGTGCGATTGCGAGCGGGTACGGGTTCGACAACCAAACCCGCCTCTTCCCAGCACAAATGGACGAAGTCCTCGAGATTGTCTGGCAGAACCAAGGTGCCGTTGACAGCGGCGGTCTTGAGAACCATCCTTTCCACGGCCATGGAAGACATTATCATGACATCGGGGGTGGTGACGGTCTGTACGACGCCGAGGAAAATGAGAAGCGTTTGGAGGGAACAAATCCGGTAACCCGGGATACATCCGTGCTATACTCATATAGGAAGAGCGCAGAGGCCCTCACGCCGTCGGGCTGGAGGGCTTGGCGTATTCGGGTCACAGATGCCGGTGTTTGGATGATGCATTGCCATATTCTGCAGCATATGGTGATGGGAATGCAGACGGTCTTTGCTTTTGGTGACGAAGCGACTATGAAGGCACAGTCGGGGCCGGTTGAGGAGGGTTATTTGACGTATGGTGGATCTGCGTACGGAAATTCTACTCACAGTCCACTTGTGCAGCACTTCTATTCTGTTGAATAGGATGCTTGCTCTTATCCATGGATTTTGTTTGACTCTGGTCGTGCGCATGCAGGCTGCCTTTTACCCATATAATAGCATGCAACCTACTAAATGTGTGGTTGCTCATTTGCTTCTTGGTAAACGCATAGCTTGGGTACAGAAAGCTTTCAACCCTTTTTTATAAAGATAGAGAACTAGATTAATCCTCATTGCCATGTTGTGGCTCCGAATTTTGCTGGAATACCTATGAGTGCGTCCATGGACGATGACAGATAAGTTCGCATGTAGACTCTCTTTCCGTGGAGATCAGGGATTCTGAAATTTCCAAGGGTTGTTTGTCGAGTTGAGAGCCACAGCGGCTTGGAGTTCGGGCGCTAAAAACGGCAAACGTTGGATCGGCCCGAAGAGGGAAAGAGATGTCTTGATTCACCACTTGGAGGATTCCGAGATCACTGGTCAAAGAATTCTTATTCTTCAAGAACTTTCTTCCGAAAGGCATGAGAGCAAAAGTACGAAGTCCTCGGAAATGTTAGCTTTCCCCTAGATGATCCTTACATAATCGCCAGTTTGAGTGGACCTCAGGATCATCGCCCTGAATTTTTCTCGTCTGTTTGTTTGGACGTCCCTCAAAATTGAAGAGATGTACATTACGGGAGGGAAAGAGAGAAAGAAACGCGCCAGTCGCCCCAAAGTGCGCACAGGCTGCGTGAACTGCAAGTATGGCCCCCCCGGGTGTTCACAACCGAGCAGCCCCCTGATCGTCTATGTGCGGGGCTGATAGCTCAGGAAATACCACAAAAAATGTGATGAGACGCGTCCACAATGTGAATTTTGCATCATCAACAATCGACAATGCGAGTACCGTGAGACCGTCGACGGACGTACTCGAGCCGCACGTGCGGCCAAGGAGGTTTTGTCTGAGGCCCCATTAGCGTTGATCCCTCGAGTGCCCAGACATCAAGTGGATCTCACAGTCGAGGAACAATATTTCCTGGACTTCTTCCGGCGGAGCACCTCTTTTCAATGTGCGGGTTACTTTTACGATGAATTCTGGCAACGGCTGGTCCACCAGGCCAGTGAGGACCAGCCCGCCATTCGCCATGCAGTGATTGGCATGGGTTCTATGAATTATCATTTCGTCCGGTCAAGGACTAGCCCTGGACCCTACAATCAATCCTTTTCTCTGCGTCAAATCAACAAAGCCATCACTTCTCTACGGGAAAATCTAATAAAGCCCGACATGGGCCGGTTACGAGTCGAAACTGTTCTGGTTGCATGTGTCGTGCTGGTCTCGACCCTGCTTTTCCAAGAAGATGCAGTCTCCGCCGGTACACATCTTCGATCCGGCTACAAACTGTTGGAGCAGTACTTGCTTGAGAATGGAACCTCGAGCAGTGTCGCCGCGACGCTCACCAGGGCTTTCGGTGGAGTCCACATGGTCTGGTCCTCCTTCAACAGCAACGGGGCTCTGACGGGAGATCAAAAATTGATCCCTCTCATCATTGCTCCAGCTGACAACGCAATGGACGAAATCCAGCGGGCTAACGATGTGATCGTCACGTTTATACGGATCCTGTCATATCAAAATATTCATCACGCATCCGCCCTCGATGAAAATCGCTCATCACTTGCCGCAGATCCAGTTGAATGCATTGGGGATCCAGTTGAATTTATAGGCCAACTTTTCCGGGTGCAGAGCGAACTCAGCCTATATCGCGAGCTCCATCAACATCACATGGCGCAGCGGGACTTGAACGCATTAAGTGTCCTCCAGCTGTGGGCCGAAACACTGCCAATCATAGCTATCGTTGAATCCTCGCCTGGTCCAAGAGAGATGCAATACGACAAATATTTGGAAATCTACAAGCGGGTCATTGGCTTGGCCGAATCAGTCATGATGTCCGACAATATCGAAGCACCCTCGTTCTCAGTCAACTTGGGCGTTATTCCTCCCCTGAGTCTTATCGCTCTCAAATGTCGGGACTGGACTCTTCGGAGCCGACTAATTAACCTCCTTCGTCGCTCCCGGCGACAGGAAGGAATTTGGTCGACACATATATTCGCTGGTGTGGTTCAGCGGGCTTACGAGATTGAGAGCGCCGGCCTTTCACCGGGGGAGCATATCCCTCTCGAGGCTCGTATCAGAGCCATTCATGTTGAAGTGAAGCCCGCCCAATCCAAATTATTTGTTCAGTACCACATGGCCCGGGTGTGCCACGATGATTGCAGACATCTTACGAACTGGAAAAGCGAATGGTTGAGGTATAGATTTGATTGAGATTGACGGCTGGCCGATATGCGATATATGATCCTATCACTTGAGGTGCGCATGTGCTAGATTGATTAGAAATCTGGCACTGGGGCGTTGAATGGGCAAGAGGCTGATATTTAATGAGATACTGCATATAGCATGAGAATAATTTAGGGCACAATGCTGTTGCCTCGTTAATGCCTCAGGCTGCCACATTGATCTCCTGTCTCCCCAACACTTCTCTTCCTCCACTATAGACCTCCCTCCAAAGATTTTCACCCGTTCTTCACTCAAGATACCGCATGTTCACCCGGGCAACAATTCTGTTCCTTTGGCCGGCACACATACCGGGCGTATTAAGCAACAGCACCTCCAGGGCTAGCAACAGCTGGGCGCCTGAAGGCCTTGATCTGAGTGCCCGTCTCTCGCATATCGCTTCGAGCCAATGAAATTCCGTCAAAGCTGGTCTCTTTCGTGGCAGCGCCTCCCGCCACAATGTAACCCTCTCGATAACCCTCTCTACGGGTAATGGGCATGCATTCAGCCGCAGACCGCCACGGCCTAACGTAAGATCCTGTCAGAGTATACGGAGTACCAGGGATCCACTTGCCGACATTGGAATCACGGCGAAACAACGGCGATTCCTAATGGCTGCTCGGTCAGATTCACCAAGGCGACTTGGGGACTGTTGTCAAGCGGACTGCCAGTCTTGGCTTGCCAAGTCTCAAGCCAAATGTTTGATTGCTTTTCTTTTCTTCTTTTCTGCGTCTTACCCTTGCCACAATATTGGGCCGGCTTCCCCGAATCTACAATCACGAAAAATGTGGATTTAACAGAGTTCCACCTAGCAACGCCTTGGGGATTAGGGGGCTTTCCGCCCCGGGAGGTCAGCACATCAACGATCCCTACCCCGGAAGGCTGAAATCCCCCACCCACCTAGCTTTCTGACTTGTCCGTGTTTTTGCACCTTGGCAAGCGTATCGTATGACCGGCATGACCAAGAAAGTCAACCCGCCAAGTCTTGGTCTGTCTGCTTAGGGGATGCTACATGGTATTTTCCCCGCATACGCTTTGACATGCCTGGAAATATGACTGGTCCCAGTACCATCGTGGGGTCAATTTCTCCTCTTTTTAAGCATCCTGATCGCACCAAACATGACTCGGTATTGGACCTGCTAATTCTGATACTACTGTCGGTTACGGTTCATTTCCCCGGCGCCTCATGTACTAACAAACTATGATCCATGGCGTTTCGCCGCTACGCCACGAGACGTTATGACCCCTTTCCAAGAGTCTTAGTGCTGACGGCGGACCCTCTGTGCCGTAGGATTTCTCAACAGGAAAGCATAATTCTTTTTGGTTTAGATCTGCAACCATGTTTTACCCCACGGGGATCTCATTTCATTTATATGGGGCTGGCCGCTTTTCTTTGCCGTGTGGTCTTGCGCCAAAATTGAAATTCCCTATTGCTCATTCTCTATTTGCGTCGTGCAGAGTGAGAATCAGACATCATGGGTGACAAGTCATCTAATATCGAGACCTTTCACGATGATGTCGTGGCCGAGTCCTCAAAGAAAGAAATCGATGAGGCCTCTGATCCCGTCGCGCTCGACCGTCGTCAAGCCGGCGCTCTTAACATTGTCGAGAACCCTTTGACAGTATGTTTGAACTAGTTTCATGTCTCAGTGAGAAACATTTTGCAGCGGTCGTATGTACTAATACTCCTAATATTTGTAGCGCAGCTCCAGAGAGCAGGCTATCGCAGATGCCCGAGCCTTTGCCGCGTCCTCCGACATGACCGAGCATGCCGACCTTTTCGGCCGGGCCGCTTTAGTTGCACGCAACCCCGACGAATTCGAGTCAATCCCGGAATTGAGCGAAGAGGAGCGCGCGGCCCTTATTTACGAGAGAGATCATAAATGGCACGGCTCCTTCATGCTGTGGTACTCGATTTCTCTTTGCGCTGTTGGCGCCGCGACACAAGGATGGGATCAAACGGGCGCAAACGGAGCGAATCTTTCTTTCCCCCAAGAGTTTGGCATTGCTCGTGAGGGCAATTCGAGTGACGAATGGATTGTTGGAATCGTCAACTCTATCATCTTTTTCACCGCCGGGTTGATGTGAGTATACTCTAGGTCTTGTGTAATTGCATCTTTGAGGCTAATTCAAGGAACAGCGGCGCGTTTATTGTCGATCCACTGAATCATTATCTGGGACGAAGGGGTGAGATCTTTCTCACTGCTTGTTGTCTCACGGCAACTCCCATCGGATCTGCTTTCGCTCGAAGCTGGCAAGAATTATTTGCTGCGAGATTTATCATGGGTATCGGAATTGGCGCAAAGAACGCCACAGTGCCCATCTACTCTGCCGAAATGGCCCCGGCGCGAACTCGTGGTGCCCTCGTGATGTTCTGGCAGCTATGGGTTGTTGCTGGTAAGTGATATTGATCTACCATTTGAATCTATGCTGATTCTTGATGAAGGCATCTTCCTTGGATTTGCTGCCAATGTGATTGTCAAGGACACTGGAGACATCGCCTGGCGTCTTCAACTCGGTTCGGCTTTTATTCCATCCCTCATTCTCGGAATTGGTGTCTTTTTCTGCCCAGAGTCTCCTCGCTGGCTTATGAAGCATGGAAAATACGCCAAGGGGTACAGGTCAATGGTGCGTCTGCGCGCTCATCCGATCATCGCGGCAAGGGACTTCTATTACTCCTATATCATCTATCAAGAGGAGCTTAAGGAGGCTCGAGGAGCAGGGTACTTTTCTCGTATGTGGGATATCTTTGCTGTTGCAAGGATCAGGCGCGCAAACTACGGTGCTTCCACTGTCATGATTGCACAGCAAATGTGCGGTATCAACAGTAAGTCATCTTGTTCAACTGTTGCGAACGCCGTGAAGGACACCAATAACCCTTCTCAGTCATATCCTTCTATAGCTCCACTATCTTCGTCAAGGCTGGATATTCGGAGGTACAGGCCTTGTATGCATCCCTTGGATACGGCGCTATCCAGGTCGTATCGACGATTCCGACATTGTTCTTGATCGATACGAAGGGCAGAAGAACCCTTACTCTGATTGTGAGTATCAAAAATCAACCAAAAAACATCTTGCTAATCTAAGATCTTATCCAGACGTTCCCATTCATGTGTATTTTCCTGCTCGCGGCTGGCCTATCACTCTTGAAACACGATGGAACTGCTGGTGAGAAGATTGGACCTGTTGCATTGTAAGTGCCACTAAACTGCCTTCATCTTTGACACAATCTGATGCTCCATTGTCTTGCCAGATTTGTCTATCTGTTCACTATCGCGTACTCTCTCGGCGAAGGACCTGTTGCTTTCCAATACTCCGCCGAGGTTTTCCCCACGATCCACCGAGAGCAGGGTATGGCCTGGGCAGTTTGCATCAACAATACATTTGGTGAGTACTACGACCGCATGAACTAAGGGATATCCTACTGATACCGTTCTGCAGCTGGCGCACTAGGTTTGACATTCCCTCGAATGACGAGTGTCATGACTCAAACTGGCGCTTGTAAGTTGAAGCCTACACATGATTGAGTTAATCAACTAATTACTTCTCTAGTCGGCTTTTATGCGGGTCTAAATTTGATCGCTTGGTGCATGATATTCTGCTTCGTCAGAGAAACCAAACAGCTCACGCTAGAAGAGCTGGATCGTGAGTGACACCCCACACGAAGATGACCTTGCCTAACACCACTAACACCACTCTAGAGGTCTTCTCTGTTCCCACGAAGAAATACATTGGCCACGAATTGACCGTCTGGCTTCCGTGGTTTATCCGGAGACACGTGTTCAGGCAGAACATCCCCAAGCCACCAGCGATCATCGCAACAGCGAAAGAAGTCGCTCCTAGCAACCCCCCGACATACGGCGAAGTTGTGGCGAAGTGATAGCATGTGGGTGGGTTAGTTTATGGATATAGTTCAGAGGCGCTCATCAATCTACTTTCGTTCAGAGCTGTCATATTCTGCGTTGCCGTTCCAATCCCGGGATGTTTCAAGGGTTAAGTCTTTATTATTTGTGCTATAGGATGCAAACCGTAAATTGAATTGTGCTTGCGGGCTTCTCAGGTAAAACTAGTTCGGAAACGGTGAAGCTCCAGGGCTCGCACGGATTGTTCTCCGTCATAACCTTCCAAGGTTGGCGGCTGGTGTTGGAGACCATTTGAGGCACTCGGATACGTAGATCACGACTTGTGTGGATGCACTTCGTTGGGATTTGCGAAACCCTTCCTAGCTATGGGGGTGAGGGGCATGGCCTCGGGAGATGCCGAAGCCTTCGAAGATTTCAAGTCTCAAAATCTGTCAAACAGATAGCCATGTCATGTTGGCTCGTAAATCAAATTAATATAATACATAAATCATGCTCTCATTCGTTTGAGAATCGCCTGCAGGTCCGGTCGCTTCACGGGCTTGATCAGGAATGTGTCTATGCCCGATCCAAAGGCCTCCTTTTGGGCACCTGCACTATCAAGGCCAGTCAATGCGGCAATGACGAGGCGAGGGGTCTCCTGATCTATGCCATTTTTGGCGCGATATTCTTTCTCTGCACGTCGGATCTGCCTCGAAGCTTCGAAGCCGTCCATGATAGGCATTGAGATGTCTGCTATCATTAGTATGCTGCGAAAACGGGGAGGTGACATAGATCTCAACAGATGTGCTTACCAATTATGACAACCCGGATTTTATCGGGATTGGCTTTATAGACCTCTACAGCCTCTGCTCCGTTGGTGGCTGTCATGCGAGAAACCCCATCTTTCTGGGTATATGCACAAAGCAATTGGAGATTGAGTTGGTTGTCATCAACGAGCAGAGCGTGCGGTTCTGGGGTCGCTGCGGTGGGACCAGGCTCGGGAGATGGTTCTGGGACATCCCAGGTGGCCTGGGTATCCCGTGGACTGACCGCTGGAGTTTGTTCGCGCGAATTATCACCGCGCCCACGGTCGGGGCTACGCATGGTGTCTGCTGTGGGTCGTTTGCTGATTTTCATTCGATCAGATGGTGGGTCACCGGGCCCGAGATCCACAGGCAAATGGGACGATTCGGGCATCTCAACCCAACGAGTCGCTTCGTCCGTGCTGCCGCGACCTTCTCGATCGTTGGTTTGGCGTTGAATGCATATGTTCAGTGCGCGGGCCAGCTTCCGCGGCCCACACGGTTGGCTTATGAATTCAAAGTAGGATTCTTCGTTTCGGTTTCTGGCGGAGACAAACAGTCTGTGGGCCTCTTCTGGTGATTGGCAGATGACCACAATGGGGGAAGAGCGCCCTTCCAGGTTCAAAAGATGCGGACTCAGTCCAAATAGATTCCTGCCCTCGGTGTTCTCATCGTCCAATTCCGTCTGCACTGCCAAGTAGAAATCATACTTCTGGTTCTGACCCTCTTCTGGTGAGACATTGGTTGACTGAAGTCCAAACCAATGATGACACAAGCGTTCCAGTGAAGTGTATAGTGATGTATCGCGCTGCGACTGTAGCGATGACCCAAATCCGAGGAACCCAATAGTCTTGTCTTGAGTATACGTTTGAAGGGAACTGAACATGGCGACCGAGGATGAGGACTCCGATGGCTCAGGAGCCCGGGTCAGTGGTGTACGTATCGTGAGGGTAGTTCCAACATTCTGCGTGGATTCAATTTCGATTGAGCCCCCTAGGAAGCCAACGGCCTGTCTGACAATACTTAGTCCCAGCCCGCTTCCAGAAGCGAGAGGATTCTCTTGCGAGAACGGAGTGAACAGGCCATCTTGAAGGAAACTTGACCCGATTCCCTTGCCGGTATCCTTGACTGTCAAGGTGACTTCGAACTCGTTGTCTCTTTGGCCATGCAATTCTTTGGAACCACTGTGGTCTCGCGGCGCAGAGCTTAACCCGAGATAGATGTATCCAGACGGTGTGTACTTTAGTGCGTTTCCAAACACATTCATCAAGATTCTTCGCCAAGCACCAGCGTGTGTACAGAAATCCCATTCCGTGTCTGGTTGGATGTCGAAGATGATGGTTACTTGGCTTGCGCGGGGACCAACAGGGTCGGACTCAGAAGTAGGGCCCGCCCATCGAGATGAAAAATCGTTCAGTGCTGGTGGAGGAGCTTGTGGATTCGTGTAAAAACTGTAACCCGCGAAGACGCATTCTGCTACTTCCTCGAGCACAGAATCCAGTTGGACGTGCTCATACGACAAGGATTCGTTAACTTCTTTGGATTGGCCTTGGTTTGAACGTTTCGAAATACTCGAAGCGTTGCTTGCCTTGCTCGATTTTCTGCCCTTTGTCTTCGGCACTTGCTTTTGATACTTGTCGATGAACGTAAGATCAAGGAGGTTGTTGATTGTATCCAACAGAGTCCGACCACATGATTCGATTGTGTGGACCATGCCATGCTGCAATGCATTCATGGCCGTGTCACTCAAGATGTCTGCCGTTCCAAGAATACCATGCAATGGGTTGCGAAGCTCATGCGTGATGCTGCTAACCAAGTTCGTCTTCGCCTTCTCGGCTATCTCCACGTCCACGCGACGGATCTCAGCCATGATGCTATTGGTGAAGGCAGAAACAAATATTGTCTCGTTCTCAAAGGTGAAAACATGCTCGGGGTTGCGAGTCCAAACCAGTGTTCCAGCAAACCACCTTTTTTTGTCAGAGTCCCAGATCGGCAGCAGAAGGATATTTCTGGCCTCGGCGAAAATCTTGATCAAACTATCAGCATCTTGCCGGAAGGTTGGTTTGCGCCGTTTCTTGCTTGCTGTGCGTTGCTCTTCGGGTCGGAAGTTCACGGAGTCTTCGGGTGGTTCCTGCTCAGAGTGTTGCCGCGAGCTGTCGCTATCCTCGGACACAGAGCCGTTCGCATTATAAGTGAAAATTTTGCCACGAGGATAGCGCTTGAGCAGAGAGCTGAACAGTGGCTCCGGCACAACCACAGCCCGGCCTGCTCTAGTTTCATCATCAATGCTCGAGACTCTTGAGCTCGAAAATCCCAAACACTCAGAAACAGGGGTATTGTCCGATTCCTTGTCGGGATCGGTTCGCCTATGTGAGCCCGCCGAATCTGTGCTCTCGTCGCTACTTGATCCAGCATCTTTCGAAACGGAGCCGGAGACCCTGCGACGATTCTGTTTGACGAGGCTACCGAAGCGTTGACTATTGGCGTCCAAGAACATAACACCCTCCGCTCCAAGCGATTCTCGAATCAGGTTTGCGGCGCGCGAGAAAATATGCCTTATGCTGGTCGACATGGTGTTATCCTGAAGACTTTCGCCTGCAAGCACACTTCGCACAGAATTGCCGTTGGGCGTGATCTGGGCTTCTGGCTTTGGCGTGCTGTTATTCCCTTGCGCTTTGGGAGTGGATGACCTTGATCTTGACTGGGATCTAGATTTCCCCGGTGGATCACGGAATGCGAGACTTTTTTCAGCCTGGTTCTGGCGATCTTGCTGTATGTTCTGCTGATCGATATTCAACTGGCCCTCCTTCGTTTCGCCGGAGGTCTCCGAAGCAGCATGTTGTGCATGGGCTTCGCGCCAAGAGTCGCGCAAAGTAGACCTGCCTTCAACGAAACTTCCCAATCCCACGATCATGCGTTCAGCCTGTCGATTTTTGTGGGTATCATGTTCCATTATTAAGTGCTCCATCACTGTCACGGCCATGTCCTTCATAAACTGAAGATGGTTCTGGTCCAGAGTCGTCGCCCGCGGTTGACTGTCCATCACGCTGTATGCTCCGATTGTGAATCCTCGGGGGCTCACGATTGGCACTGCGGCGTAAAATCGCACATTGTCGAGTGCCTTGATACGTTTCTGAGAGTTGAGGCGTTGATTCTTTCGCACGTCGGGAACGATCAAAGTATCTTCCCCCACGACCTCATCCTGCTTTGTGTAGGTTGCTGCTGGTAATCTCTCCACATGGTGACAAAAGCCTCTCTCCTTAGGCAAGATACAACATCCTAAAATCAAACGGTCGCGCGTATCTCGAATGCCGCCGCCGGTCAGGCTCAGGGTCGGGGTCGCTTCCGCGATGACATGCTGGTGGGTGCGATCGAATAAGGAGATCAGGCCGCGCTCGGTTCCAAGACGAATGGCGCCTAGTTGGGCAAAGGCCGTCAAGGCGGAGTCGTGAGAAGGCTGGGGATGAAAAGTGTTTTCGCTGGCGTTGTCGAAGGGGGCATAATGCGTTGCGGCATGCTGTCGTGGGATGTATCTGCGACCGGGTCAGCGGTGTCCAAGTGGGGCGAAGGAAGTACGATACTTGTAGAACTCCCGCTCTTGCGCTAATCTGTACGTTGGCGCCGAGTTGACACCGTGTTCCGACATCTTCTGAGATACCGAATATAGTCAAGATGAAGCGTGCAAACCCCTTAGCGAAGAAGATGTGCTGCCTCCTGGCAATCCTGTTTTTCGAGACCTCACCCCGTTGACTGCGACAAGGAACTAGCCAATCATCGTGCAGTACCCGCTGCAGTCTTAGGCCCATGGCCACTTTCGGTGGGGAGCTGCCGATGACATCATTCACTTGGCCCTAAAAGGCGACATCTTGCCGTACAAAATGGTATATGGTTGTGTTCAGGCAGAAAGGGGCGTGATCTTGGCATGAATATTCCCAGGTAACAGCTTCCAATAAACTTTGAAAGTCTACAATAATCCTATCCTCTTGAAATATTCCCGGTATATTAATGAACAATCTTGATTTCTCTTCTTATATACATGGTTTCGAGAACAAGACCGCGGACCTTGGGATGAAGGTTAATAAAACCACCGGAAGTCATCACTGGCTGGTCCGTCGTGAAGCAGCTCGGTTGGTATATCCCTTGCATTCACCTGAACGCCCTGCACTCGGTCCCGTCTGCGGTTGTCTGCCATCATCCAGAACCCGACGCAGAGAGTCAAGACAATACCACAACCACCAAACGAAGCCGTGGTGATCAATGCAGGAAGATATTCGGGTGCATCTTGTGTGCGGAAAATGTTGGAGCTGACCACACCCATCAAGTTGGCCATCGGGACCGCAATACTCGTCAACACGACTCGGCGTCCTTCGTTGGCGGTGTTGTTGTTATACCAGGCGTCCAACAGGACTGAAGGTGCAGAAGTTCCCCTGGACAAATTGTTAGCAATGATTCTCAAGCTTGATTGTGATTCAAACTCACCAGGTCATCAAAAACGAGGCAAAATATGCCACACCCAGATCACTCTGAACGTCGATCGTGGCGTAGATGATGAAACCAATGAAGGTGAACAAGAAACCAGCAGCGATGAAAGGAAATCTCCATTTCGTGTAGTCACTGCTGAAGGCCAGGATAAGAAGCACCACGGCACCCGATATGTTGGGGGCCACCGTGTATAGATTGGTCTTGACGGTACTGTAGCCCAGGCGCTGGATGATGACTGGCAAAAAGAGCTGCACCGACTGCAAAGGAACACCAAGGCAAATTTGGATGGCCAAGATCGCCCAGCTCATCCAGTGCTTGAACACCCGGAAGGCATCACGGATGTCAAGCTTCTCATTCACCACGGAAGAACTGTCAATCTGCAACCGCAGATAAGCCAATTCCTTCTCTTCTGGAGTCAAGAAAGTTGCCTCGGAAGCCGATCGAGGCAAATACCAGAGGGCGAAGAGGGCGAAAAGGACGGTACCGCACCCTTCGATCAAGAAGAGATAGCGCCACGGGGCCAAAGGCCCTGATTCGATGCGGAAGATGCCGAAGGCTAACAGGCCCGAGAAAGCGGATGCGATTGTTTGGGCGGCATAGAAGATAGCGAGACGGCGAGCCAGCTCACCGCGACGGTAGAAGCTATTTATCGCATTAGTGAGTGCTGAAAATCTGGAGTGGTGCGACATACGTTGTCTGGTAGTAGATCACCAGGGGAAAGAACGCGCTCTCTGCCATGCCCAAGAACCATCGGATCGCAAACAGACCACTGAAGTTGAATGCGGCAACCACGAGAATGGTGCAAATGCCAAATCCAAGCATCATACAAGGAAGGACGATGTTGGGGCCGTACTTCTTTCCCAGAAGGCCCAGGAAAGGTGCGGTCAACACATAAGGCACGAAGAAGATACTCAAAAGTAAGTTGTACTGGTTGCCTTTCAGGCCGAGGGTGTCTATTGTGATGAAAGAGGTTAATGACAGTCCTTTTTCCAGTGACCACGAGGGATCTAACTTACCAACAAGTCCAGCTGTTTTCGCATTTCCGAGATTTGATTTATCCAGACTGTTGAAAAGGTACATAATTGCCAATACAGGCAGAAGGCGGAGATCGAACTTCCATACTAAGGCACGCTCTCGTTCGGGATCAATGTCCACGCTTGAAATAGTCACGGGAAGTTCTTGCTTCTCGGGCAAAGGCCCCGTTTCGACTTCTTTGGACATGTTCGGCTTGAGTGTATCACCGAGTTATTCTGCTTCCTCCTTAGCCCTAGGGAGACCTCGTTTCTATATGAGATATCCCCATACCCCGTCTCCTCCCCACGATCCAAAGGACTGAACCTCATGACAAAAGATAAAAGATAGCATTCTCTTGGCGTGGCTTGACAGATAAGAGACAAGCCAATTATAATTCCGGACGACCGCGGCTCGGGGCATTTATGGGTCGATTGGGTGGAGCTTAACCGAAGGCCCATTGCCTATCTGAACTCCGAACTCCGAATATCTAAAGTTTCAGAATAAACATTATGAGTAGCGTTGACAAAAGCCACGGAAGAATGTTTTCCCAGGGGCGACAGGCTGCTGAATCTGGGGATGGGCCCTGAGTCGGGTCAGTTCGGAGTAATTCGAGTACGATAACGGTCGGGTTTATTCATCTGCACACCCATCCCTCAAACCGTTTTCCAGTCCCTTGGTTCAGATTTAAAGTTGGGTTTATCGTTCAGTGAATAATCAATCTTACTACTAGGTAAGTCTTTATTCCAGACTAAACGTGGCATTTATGGGTCTCCCACTTGGCACTATTTAAAGTGTGCCACTATAACCGGTTCGCCGATGAAGCCGACCTGTGGCATCGTGCTCTTCGTCCCACTGTGTCACATCGCTTTTCGGAACTCTCACAAGTTGGTGGGTAACAGTTCCATCGTCAAGCTCCACGAGAGCCTTGCGGTGCTCATATCCTTTCAATCGAGGGATCAAGCCAATCCAGAAATAGTAATAGATCCCGCACGCAACCAATCTTTCACGGGGTTAGTTCGGAACTTTCGATCATGAAATCAATGGGTCGGGGTGAAACACTTACAATCCAATGCTGACAACCAGATACGTGCCATACCAAAAGCTGACGTCTCCACCGTTTGCACCGGTCGACGGCGGGTACCACGGTGCAATCAACATGTAAAGGTTGGTGAGGAGCGCAAAGGCAATCGCAATATTCCATGCTCGATATTCCGGTCTTGGTAAACCAAGTTTGGCGCGTTTTCTGCGAACCAACAAAAGACCGACCACCAACAAAAAGTTGAATATGTTGCCCGGATAAACTGCAAGATCGACGACTGTGATGGTTTCATGTTAGATTTGATTCGCTTCTTTCCATCAAAGGGCTCTCACTGAAATTGAACGCATCACCGGCTGGAGGGGCAATGATCATTATCACAGTGATCGTCCATTGCACTATATACGGCCCAAGCGGTGTTCCGAATGGTCTCGTGGAAGTCCAAAACTTGGGGTAGGGGAGAACACCTTGTCTGTACCAAAGTGTCAGCTTATCAGCCTTACAGGTCAAGTGAAATCGACTGAGTTCCAAATTCGTACCTTCCAGTTTCGCGAAGCATGCGCGAGTAGTTGATCATGACAACCATCAAATTACCAAACGCAGACGCGCAAATGAGTACATTCAACCCACGTGCAACCTGATTGGAACCAAACACCTTCTCGAAGAAGATCGCTGCGGCAATTTGCTTCGATGCAAGGATTTCCTCCCGTGAGGCTGCAGAAAAGTATGCAACATTGACCAGGATGTAGAGTATTGTGACACTCAAAAGCGAGATTGGCGCGCTCCATCGAAGTGTTTTGACGGGGTTCTGCATGGGTGAGTCAGTTCATCCTTATTGAATGATTTCGATTTTGCCAAATACCTTAATTTCATTCACAACACTGAACGCGTTGGTATAGCCGGCATATGAAAAGACCAGTTTGACCATTGCGTTTGTAGCGCCATAGGCCGATGCGTTTGATGTACCTTCCCATGGATTTCGCCAGTTCACTTGAGGGTCCTCAACCTTCGTATGACCACCGAGTACAACCAATCCCGCGATAGAAATTCTGTGAAGTGGTTGTGTCAGTGGGAGAGTGATCTTGTGATGCGACAGAAATATTGATTTTGGGGACTCACAAGAGCAATGTCGAAACTTTCACAAAGCCAAAGAAAACGACAAATCGCATTGACCATTTTGTGTTAACGCTTACAACTTTTTTTCCTCGTTAGCGATTGAATTCTTTTTCCAGTGCTCATGCGTACGAACCGATGAATGCAACTGTGTAGGCAGCCACTGCAACACCCTTAAGTTGCCAATTTGTATATGACAACCCACCAATTCCGAATATGTACTCGGCCAGCACAACGGCATTGCTGCTTCCGAAGGAGAAAACCACGTGCTTCGCAGCAAATATTGTTGGGAAGAAATATTTGGGGTACGGAAATGCCTGTTCGAGGTACACGACCTCGGCACCAGATCGACTGGGGAAATAAGATGTGAACTCCAGGTATAGCGCAAGGGTACTTTCTGAAAGAAGGTATCCAATAAACCAGTAGACCATAGTCAGTCCAACCGAGCCCACCCCCTCGAGAATCGAGGCAGCTTTTTATTGTCAATGAATTGCAAAGACGGGGAGGATGTGGCTCAACCAACTCACGTGTTGAAAATATACCAGTTCCAATCATCTGATTGATGTTTAGACACAAGCTGGTCCAAAAGCTCACTGAATATCCCAATGGAGAATTGGTCTCTACGGGGGCACCAGCTGCATCTTGGTAGGTGACGGCAGTGGAATTGATGCCTTCGGCTGCGGTGAAAGTGAGGCCGCTGTCCTTGATAATGCGACCTTCAGAGACTACGACCTGACTTGTCTCAACAGCGCCATCCTTTTCGCTGTCATGGTCCAATGACATCATTTGTTGGGGTATAACAATAGGTTTTTTTCAAAATGACGACCACCATGTATCTTTGAGTTCGAGGAAACTTTCATATCAGTAAAGCCCTATACTTCCGAGCTGCCTTTATAAGTACCTCAAGGTAGACCGGTATCCCTTGGTCGGTGTTCAAGTTGAAGAGATTACTGTAGCACGTCATAAGGAAGAAGCATTGTCAAATTCGCCAATTCGATGGCCAATATGGATTGCCGATTGCCCTGACAGCATCGGCAACGATCATTCAATCGTGAGTCTTGATTCATGTTAGCCAAAATTTTAACAAGGATTACGCATGAATATGGTCCACTTCAAGAGAGTGATTGGGGGCCTCACAGCCATGGCTTGACGGGGATGGCCAAAACGCAGTTGCTCATATTCGCCATCTAGCCGATGATTGCATCTTTTCGGAATACCCGATTCAAAGAAGCGAGTGCAAAGATTATTTCAGGTACAAAACGGCATGGAAAATGCCTGTTTCAAAATTCTAAGCATTGAGCCAAGGTCCTTCACAAGCCTTGGAATCTTTGGCCAACTTGACTTGGACTGCGCTGTAGTGTAGGTAATTACGAATAGAACAAGCAACAACTTCCACATCCACCGTTGATTCCGATCGGCTGGAGTGTGGCCCCAGATACTCTGCAAGCAGCACGGCATTGAGGGGTTGGATTCGCATCCCTACAGAGTGGATTCAACGAGTGTCAAGATATCCCGGGGTTGGGAATAGGCACCACCATATTTTACCCATCTCACATTCCAAAATTGAAAATTCCAATGGTTCCAATTTGCTCCAAGAATCACGACTTTGAACTGGCCCAAAATATTCATATAACAATTTGGAATCCTGCAATATTGGTGTTGTGCATGACAACGCCTTGGATCAAATCGCGGGTTTCAACGTCATGTGTGGAAAGTGTGCGAGGCTCACTCGTTAAAATAATCTTGGAAGCTGTTCCCACTATGCCAGCTTTTCTTTCGTATATATGACCACAGTAGTACCATCCGACAAAACAGAGTGCTGGGGTCTCAATCTGTACTTTCCGACCGCAGGGAGAATAATTTGCCAGAATGCCCAGTACACGATACCAGCACACAATATCACAATTCCTATCACCGAAGCAAGCCAGTATGGGAGTGAAGTGTCACCTTTTCCTCCCGGTGGTCTGATAAACGGTGCGACGAGTTGAAATGCCTGACCGACCATGAAGAAAAACGCAACAGGCCACCACACTTTGAAAGGTCGAAGTATTTCTGCAGATTTCCATCGGAGATAAAACAGTCCGAGCACAACCAAGAAGTTGATCACACTTGACGGGTACCCTTCAAGATCAAGAATGAAGTTATAAGCATCGCCAAATGGTATGGCCACTATAACAATAAAGGATGGTATAAAATGCAAGAGCAAGCCCGCTGATGGGGATCTAAACGGCCAGCTTGAAGCCCAGAATCTTGGATATGGGATCACTCCTTCTTTCGCGAGCTCTTGGTTGACTCTTGCCTGAGCGAATGTCACCGTCATGACATTTCCAAATGCAGAAATTGCGACAAAGACACTAATAGACGCTTGTTAGTTTTCAGGAAATATCTTAAGGCCTTTTTCTTAGGCAACCTACCTGAGTGCACGTTTTGCAGCTGATCCGAAGACCTTACCCATGAAGAAAGCAGCAACAGTGACTCCACTATTAGCAATTTCTTCTGGTGTGGCAGCTGCGTAATACGCAACATTAGCCAGGAGGTACAGGGCGCCGCAAATAGCTAGGCCTATAGGTGCAGCAATCTTCATGGTGCGAATCGGATTGCGAATCTCGTTCACCACGTATGCAGCATTCGACCATCTGTGACTTGTCAGCACACTCAAAATACATCCTAAGATGATTCAGAAAGCTATCTCACCCAGCATAAGAGTTCAAAACTTTGAATAGAGCGGTCGCATATAGGTTGCTCGATGTGGCAGAGCCTTCAAATGCGTTGTGAAAGCTCGCATAAGGATCCTTCACGCTCGATACTCGCCCGCTCAGGACTACCCATCCCGTTATGACAATGAAGAGCAACAACACAACCTTGATAACACCGATTGCATTCATTCCCCGCACACCCCAGTTTGGAAGGAATGTGTGAAGCAGCGTGATAGACACAATCACGGCAATTGCAATTCCACGCTCCTCCCACTCGGTTGCTTTTCTCCCTGCTGCAACAACAATGTTGGATGCAAAAACGATACAACCTGATGCTAAAAGCCAGGATTAAATTTGATGCCAAGAAAATTTGACTTCCGAAATCTCACCTGTAAAGCCTAGGGCAACTGCTTGGACTGCAAAAACGACGGTGATCAATAGATTCGGCTTCCGATACACGGCCTCGAGATAAACTTTCTCTCCGCCGCTGCGCGGTATCATGCAACCGAGCTCCAGCCAGACGCAAAGCCCGGATGCAGCAAGAAGCAAGCCCAGTACCCAGAGTAGAAGTGCGGCGCCCACGCTTCCTGTACTACTGGTAACCGAGGAAGGTGTTGAAAATATACCTGTGCCGATAATGCGACCAACACTGCGGACTGTCAGCATCCATGATGTGGATCAGTCCAATATTTCGTGTCCACTCACATCAAAAAAATAGTCGAAAAGACTCCAAGGTGTCTACCAAGACCACCGCGAGTATACTCGTCGAAGTCTAGGCCCCCGACAGCGGGGGCGTTCTGGATGTCATCTTGCGACCCAACGTCAAGAGGCACTCCTGAGACACTGCTAGAATCTATCTTTTCTTTTGGATCCGCCATTTCGCTGAGTATTTTGGTGTTGAGTCCACTGAGTCAATGAAATTCTAGTTTCCACATGGGCAGAACACCAAATCAAGGGTGGAGATGACTGATCACGAACTGGATCATTAATAGTGGTTGGGTTGAAAGTGTCGAGTATTATTGCGAAAGATGAAGAAAAGACCAAGAGGGAAGAAGAGGGATAGAGAAGAAGAGGGCATAGGTACGTCCATAGACAGCCCTGGAGGCAACCGGCATGGCCCCCAACCACCCCGATCAAGCATGAAGCTCTCGCGATGTTCGCTATAATTGCGTGATTCATGACAAGCACTTTTTAGTGAAATGCTTATCTCCGAGGCCAGAATTGAAAATAGCATGTTTATCAACATGTTGATAATCGCAAAACTGTCAGAATTAAGCTCATAGTGTATAATGACGGTGGGTAAGGTCCAACACAGGGAGTCCCTTTTAATGGTCGCACTTGTGAGACATCACCCTGGCATCTGATCACTTCATCGCTCTGTCATTTGATCCACCATGCTTGCACTCTTCAACTTGGGAGCTTTGGTTGTATACTGTAAACCGTTGTTTGAGTCACCCAGCCATTCGACATTCCAGACAACTAAACGCGCATATGCGCCCTGGAGATCATGGCGGACAAATTCACAGTCTAACCTTGTGGTGATCACTGGATTCCATGATATTTGAGGTAAAAGATCATTTGCTTGAGATTTGACGAAGGGCGCGAGATTTGGGGGAAAGTAAATCGACCCCTCGACTTCCATGATATGAAGCCCTCGAGCTATTTTGAAGTGGTACAAACTCGGCGAATTGTAAATCCGAACAACAGGGGTGAAACAACTGTGCCATTGCAGAGAACGTTATTTTCCAGCCTCTAAATAAAATTAGAAGACTTACCTTCGTAAAAATTTACAGTAATTCGCTGCTCGCGTACCTCTACTCCGTATCATTGAATGTGTCTAAAGATGTGACCTCAGCTTTCGATTTTCCAAAGTAAAACGCGACATCCGACAGGAGAACCAATCAGAGAAAAAAAAATCGAGACTCAGAGAGGGGGCTTCCGAGTCTCTCGCATACTACCGCACCAATGAGGACCGCAGCACGGAGTATTCCGCACTCCATGCACTCCAGGGCTCCTTCTTCCAAGGTTGCGCCCGTTACTGCGCTGTGGTCGGCCACGAAGTACACCACAAAAGAACATCAGACCGGGCTCAAACATGGGCTCTGCTTTTTGCTGTAAGAAATAAAGTAAGCAGTATACCGCTTTGCCCAAATTTTGTTCTTGTACGGAGTGAGCACGACGCAGACAAACAAAGACGAAGGGCCAATCATGTTGCCGGCCTAAGATAACCCCACTGAGGGCACTGGCGTTGACCCAATTTTCGGGTTTTCACAAGATGTGATCGTCCTGAGGTGTGAAGCCTAGGCAGGTTTAGTTTCTAGTTCTTCCCCATGTGCGCATCGGATCGTCGTGTCTGAGGGCTGACTGGCATTTTGCCGAGAGCATGACGCCACCTTATGGAGGAAATCTGCCAGTCAGGTCAGCGAGTGCAAATCTAAAATCGTTGATCGTATTCATTCTTGGGGTAAAGGAAACGATCGGCGTGGTCGGGGTCTGGGGACGAAATCCCCACTTAAGCAGGGGCACTGAACGGCCTCAATTCAGGGGTCGGCGGAGGGCTGGCAATAACAGAAGAAGCTGGACACTTTGAACAATCATTTGGAAATTCTCACGTCTCAAATTCCAAGTCGTATCGAGTTTCAAGTTTCCAAGCACTAAATTTAGTATTCCACATAGAGTGCCTCTGTCATTGCGAAAATCGCGTTTCTGCCCCTCAATTAAAGCTGGTAATGACGTGGGGCTCTCCACCAGTTTCAATTTTCGATTTCTGCACATGGACAGACCTGCATGAATTTGGCGCAATGCGCGACTGGCGTTCCGAGGTTTTTCACACTGTGCCAACCTTTCACTTGGCTTATTTTTCCAGTAATGGCTATGATCGCGAAAGACAGGAACGGTAGATCAACACTGGTAAAACAGGGCCGCATTGGCCCCATTCCCCAGCATTATGGGGACCGAGGCAGAGTCCGGGGGATGCGATGAGGGGTTTCATGTGGATTTTGGACGATCATTGGTACACTAAAGCCACATTTATATCAAGTACCTTACTAGCCTCCTCTTAGCTAGAGAAATTTGCTACTTGTACTCACCTGTGTCGCACTCTTCCCAGACTCAGAATCACTCGAATTTCGATTCACTTCCCTCAGTTCCTTTACAACTCCTCACAACACAATTTTGCCATGGCTGCCGACGGACCCAAGCCCGGCTTCCTGGGAAACCTTAACAAAGACCAGGAGGCCAAACTGCAAAGGCTTTGGGCCGTTCTGCTCAAGGCAGGTGAAACCACTCTCAGCAACGAACCGTCAGGCGCTGCGGTAGAGCAGAATGTCACACCAACCCAACCACAAAGACGAATGTCTCTTCTCGGCCGCACACAGAGCAATGTCTCCGAATCAGTCCCTGTCGCCAACACACCCTACCAGCAGAGCATTATGAAATACCTCACCGAGATGGGCGCCGGCGCCCCCGAGCTCAACGCGATTCAGAAAGCGCTCTCTCAAATCACACCCACGGAGCTTCGGACAGGAGTCCTCGATACTCTAAAGCACGACCACCCCGACGCAATGATGCTCCGGTTCCTCCGCGCTCGTAAATGGGATGTGCCCAAGGCCTTTGGCATGATGATGGAAGCGATCGTGTGGCGAGTGAAGGAGATGCACGTGGACGATGATGTGATGACGAAGGGTGAGCTGCATGCTCTCAAGCAGACGAAGAATAAATCGAGCACGAGTGAGCAGAAGGCTGGAACGGACTTCCTATCCCAGATGCGCATGGGAAAGAGCTATGTGCATGGCGTTGATCGGGTCGGTCGTCCGATTGTCGTTGTACGGGTTCGTTTGCACAAGCCCGGTGCCCAGACCGAAGAGTCACTGGAGCGCTACATTGTTCATGTTATTGAGTCGGTGCGATTGACATTAGCCTCACCTGTTGAAACTGCGGTTAGTTACCTGAAATGCAGTGCTTCCCTGATACACGACTGACGGCAAACAGGCGGTTCTATTTGATATGACAGGCTTCGGGTTGTCAAACATGGTAAGTTTGGCTGCATCAGACAATGCTTTGAATACAGGTTCGCTAAATTGGTCTGTCTAGGAATACCCGCCCGTCAAATTCATCCTCAAGTGCTTTGAGGCCAATTATCCAGAATCACTAGGCATTATGCTTATCCACAATGCCCCGTGGGTCTTCTCAGGTGTGTCTTAGTCCCTTTCACCAAAAACGGTGCAACTTGTGGGGTGCACCTTACCCACTTCCGACCCACTGACATTTCAATATCAGGAATCTGGAGACTGATTCGAGGCTGGATGGACCCCGAAATTGCCGCCAAGGTTCAATTCACCAACAGCGTCTCCGACCTAGAGAAATTCATTCCCAAGGACCAGATTGTGAAGGAAATGGGCGGCGCCGAAGACTGGTCATACCAATACATTGAGCCGACCGAAGACGAGAATTCCAGAATGGAAGATACCACGACCCGAGATGCTCTCAGATCAGAGCGATTGTCCATTGGCGATGAGTTCCTAGGAGCTACATCCGCATGGATCGAGGCGACAAAATCCAAGGACGCATCGAAGATTCAGTCGAGCGAGAGCGAAAGAGTCTATCTGGTAGAGCGACTACGCGTCAACCACTGGAAGCTTGATCCCTATGTCCGTGCCCGCCTCTGTTTGGATCGGATGAATGTGATTCAAGATGGCGGCAAGATTGATTTCTATCCTAAGGATATTCCTACAAATGATGATGCTATTAAGTCATCCAAAGCGGAACATTTGGAGAAAGTGAACGGCACAGTCGTGCAGCTTGTCTCATAGTTGGACTCAGTGGGGTCGTGGTTTTAAGATATCCGGTTTATTTTAGGTGTTGAATATACTCATTTCAAGTTTCAGCGTCTTGTCCCTTGATATCTCTTTACTTTAATTTGTATCCGCGTCAGTTTATGTGGAACATCCGGGGATTAAATTAAGATTTGCAGTCTGAGAGTTCGCCCCTTCCATGCGAGTACTTGCATTGCACTGGGTAGAATCGGAAAAGTGTAGAATCGGAAAAGTTTTTACCCGGGCCATGTACACCGCACCGCAAAAGTTTCCATCACATCACGTGATATCCCCACACTTTTCTAAGTATACCCACCAAGATTAATGCAAAACCGCATCACATACAGTGGAGTCGTTATCTTCAAAATTCAAATATAATCTTCCATCTTATCTCAAAGCCCACATATCAGTTTTGAAAGTGCAAACTCTACTAGGCGTGGCATAGTATCACAAAAGTATTGGCATGGGTACTTCGAGAATTGTGGGGCTATCACGTGAAGTGACGGAAACTTTTGCGGTAGAACTGTATCTCCGGGCTCAGCTGCCTGTTTAGAATGCCAAGCCTCGCTCCCCGAGCCTTAACATCTTACTTCCGAGTATCAAACGTTCTGACGAGGGAAGTAGGCTGGAAACGGCGAATTCAGGCCCACGCGCGGTGACGAAGATGCTCCACTCTCCCCCTTTAATTTCTCGATAATCTTCACAGAGTCCTCGCCGTACACTATCAATTGTGGGGTGATCCGGGAGTACGGAGTACCACCCGTCTCAAGGAGGCCTGCGACGAGATGATTGCAGTCCATGGAAGACAATGTCGATCCCTTCGCTTAAAGTACCGAGCCTAGGGTCCTCGTGGTATATTTGTATGCGCTCTGCCCTGTTTTCTATCTCGATCTTTCTTTTCCATCTTCACTCAAAGCAATTGAACTGACATTGGGAAGAGATGAAGTTCCAATCTCTATGCAACGGTGCTGGGCTTCTGGGGGTGGCATATGCAAGCAACCTGAAAGATGTCTGCACTACTGCCCACGCCAAATCCGCATTGCCAGAAAGTGGATTCGTGAATGGTATCACCCTTGACCCATCGACTATCACAGCTTCTCCCGTGTACAATGCTTCCGCGTCTGGGCAGGTCTTCTACCCCGATGCCACGTTCGACTATTGCAATGTCACCTTCGCCTATTCCCACACAGGCCGTACCGACCAAGTCCAGTTAGAGCTCTGGCTGCCCTCGCCCGACAAATTCCAGAACCGTTGGCTGTCAACTGGTGGAGGAGGCTACGCAATCAACTCCGGCTCAAGCTCTCTCCCCGGTGGAATTATATACGGTGCCGCCGCCGGTATCACCGATGGCGGATTTGGAGGGTTCGACGCACAGTTTGACGAGGTATTCCTCCTTGCCAATGGTACCATCAACCGCGATGCCCTGTACATGTTCGGCTACGAGGCTCATCACGAGTTGACCTTGATTGGCAAGGCCTTCACCAAGAATTTCTTTGGAACACAAGACAAACTGTACGCTTATTACCAAGGATGCTCGGAGGGTGGCCGCGAGGGCTGGAGTCAAGTCCAGCGTTACGCGGATGAATGGGATGGTGCTGTGATCGGCGCTCCCGCTATGCGATACGGCCAGCAGCAGCCTAACCATCTGTACCCCGACGTTGTCGAGCACACAATGGGCTACTATCCTCCCCCGTGTGAGCTGGAGAAGATCATGAACATGACCATTTCCGGCTGCGACAAGCTTGATGGCCGCGTAGACGGAGTCGTCTCACGTACAGATCTGTGCAAATTGCACTTCAATCTGAACTCTACTATTGGAGCCTCTTACCACTGTGCTGCCTCCTCGTCTACCCGAACTCTGAAGAAACGCGCCTTCACCTCGAGCAACACTCCAGAGCAGAGTGGAAAGGTTACCGCGAAGGGTGTCGCTGTCGCTAGCAAGATGCTAGAGGGTCTGCACACCCTTGACGGAAAGCGGGCCTATATCTGGTACCAACCCACTGCATCATTCGATGATGCTGCAACCCAGTACAACAGTGAAACTAAAGAATGGGAACTGGACATCACCTCCTTCGGTGGCGAGTGGGTCAAGCGTTTCTTGGAATTGGAGGATGTCGACAACATGTCCACTCTGGAAAACGTGACTTACGACACAATGGTTGAATGGATGAAACTGGGCCAAGCCCGCTACGAAGACGTTCTGCAAACCACCGAGCCTGATTTGACACCCTTCCAATCCGCAGGCGGCAAGGTTCTGCACATCCACGGCGAGTCCGATCCCAGCATTCCAGCTGGATCTTCCGTCCACTATCACGATTCGGTCCGCAAGACCATGTATCCTCAGATGTCTTATAAGGACGGTAACCGCGCTCTCGCCGACTGGTACCGTTTGTATTTGATTCCCGGCGCTGCGCATTGCAACACGAACTCATACCAGCCCAACGGACCTTTCCCCCAGACAACTCTGGAAACATTGATTGAATGGGTTGAACGCGATGTTGTTCCTAAGAGACTCAATGCGACTGTTCTTCAGGGTGAGCACGAGGGAGAGAAGCAGGAGATCTGCACCTGGCCGCTGCGTCCTCTGTGGAAGAACAATGGAACTTCCATGGATTGTGTCTACCACCAGCCTTCCATTGATACCTGGACCTACGACTTTGATGCTTACAAAACACCATTGTATTAGGAGACCAGGAGTGCGATCATTCTCAGTCAAAGGTTGTATATTTTAACTTACTGGACTGCATCATTTGGAATGTAAATTAAACTGAATAATACTGTTTCAATTTCCGCCTCTCTCTGCTCTTTCTTGTTCTTTGGGTTTTGAGATCGAGTTCCAATTTGTGGGATGACGACTGGGCGATATTTTCTCCAGTGCAAGGTTGATAATACTCAACAGAACCGCCGTTAACATATTGTTGCCTCCAGTCTGCTATGTATGAGCAAGAATCGAGTACAATAATTAAAGAGAGACCTTCATGACGTGCTGATTGTGTCTTATCTTTGTCTTATCGCCTTATCGATAGTGGTTGCATGAAGAACAAAAAGCCAAAAAGAAATGCTCACACTCGGAGTCGAACCGAGGATCTCATCATTACTAGTGATGCGCTTTACCACTAAGCCATGCGAGCTGTTTCATGATGACGTCCCAAACAATTCAATTTATCAAAGGGAGACTAGTATGCGCAAGCAAAAGTTGGTGCCCAATACAAAGTTGCCCGTAACACCACAAAAATAATATACTTTCACATCAAAAACAGTGTCTGCCCATTCCATATTCAACTCCTTTTCGCACCGCGCAAGCTTAAATTCGCGAAACCGTCGATGTCATCACTATTCACATATGAGAAACATGCCGCGTCAATCCGTCGAGAAAACTCACTATATCGTGTCTGTTTGAGGTCAAGCTTGTCCAGTCCATGTTGTTGTGCTTTATCTTGGCTATCGTTTGGCTCGAGTTTCTTTAAAGGTCGGATTGACTCGGTATCATTGGAGCTCTGTTGAATTATATCATGTTAGTCAAAAATAAAAATATATTTTTGTGAGGTTTTAGATGTATATCTATACCTTGCTTCCTCGGAGCCGCTCCTTCAAATTCTTCATGATGGTAGATCGACCCATGTTTATGTAGCTGTTTTTTCAGGTAGCCTGAGATTGAAACAAGAGGTGTGAGAATTCAAATTCAGTCAGTGGTAAGACGGGCTTAAATAGTTTCAGTTGCTCTCAACACTGCTGTCTAAACTACAGCCTCGAGATCTCGAATCGGAGCTCGGAGCTGCGGGTCCAAACGTTGGAACCTTGGAAACGACGGAACCACCTGGGCAGGTTGGAGCCTCATTTATTTCCGGATGTTTATCGGAGCTTTTTGTGTCATGTTGGCCTGGATTGAATATGGACTTTGTTCTATAATTCGAGTTGGTTCATTCCGGGAGTTTGTTGTGGGCTGCGTGTACCACCCGGACACAAATCATCCTCTTTCACTGTTCAGCATCTTTCAAAGTTGAAATACCCCTTCAGGTAATACAGCGTTACTTTCATCTTGCCTGATGATCAAGTCTCCCAAAGAGCAGCCTAGTTCAGATGATCAGCGCTGTCAACCGGCCCAGGCCTTTTAGTCATCTAGCTCCGAGCTCCGCTCTTTGAGCGCCGAGGCCCGATAAGAGTACTAGCCACGATGCCGTTTCGTGCCCGCTTTGAGAGTCCTTTCATGAGACTTTCGGACAAACTACTTGTCATCGGACCTGAATCATGGCAACCCCTCGCCGAAATGGACAACTATCTTCATGCGAGCCATGTCGGACATCAAAGCTGCGGTGTGACCACACTAGCCCGAGATGTGGACGCTGCGAGCGCCGCGGTCTGCGGTGTATCTATCACCCAGCACCACTGACTCGCTCACTCGACAGAGTCACCCCAGCAAGGAAAAGTCCACTTCGTCGCCCGCCAAATCGCTCAAGCAGCATCAGCAAATCTCTCAACAACGACGAGACTTGGACAAGAAAGAAACCAACGGTCTCGGCACCTGGGTTTCTGGGCCAGACCAGTTACTCGGACGTTTTCACAGACGCGACAAGTGGTCTTTCTACTGGGAGACCTCATATAATCGATGAAGATACCGTTCCAATCGATTCAAAACGTATAAACCTTGGCGCTCAGGTACTAGCACTCTTGGAGAATTTGCCTTTCTATAGAGAGGTCATTACTGCCCGGTTCGAAGTCTGGGCGGGGTGGACCGTTGGGTGGAAGGTTACTAACATGGTCATGACTGTGGTGGAAGACATGTGGAATTCCTATGAAAAGGAAGAGATAGACACAATCCCGCGTGCTGTGCTCATGTCCCGACGGCTGTTTGAAACACACACCAGGCCCTTCGAGATAACATCTTCTACCACATGGGAAGAGTTTCAGACCGCATCATCTGGAAGGTGGGAGACGATCGGGCTTCTCTTTACCCTTGCTGGTGTGGCCACAGACTTGGTTTCTCATGATCACCCACTTTTCACAGGCCCCGATGCAATGGATGCAAATACACTCGCCAACACAGCAAGCGCCGTAGGCGACATATGTCTCCAGTTTTGTGATAGTTCTGGAATAATTAACGATATTGTTAGCTGGATGTTAGTGCATCAGATTGCACTTTTGGGGGTTGTCTATGGCGAAGGTGGTGAGTGGTTCCATACCCCAGCCGCACTATCATAAGTTTTGACTGACGTTTTTACCTGATTTCCGGCCATGGAGAAAACTGGGAGAGCTGTCGACAACAGTCTTTGCATTGGGTTTGCATCAAGACTCGAGCTCAAATGCACCTTTCTTTCTTGCCGAGCTTCGAAGAAGAACTATGGTTGCAGCTTTCACGATGGACAAAGTTCTTGCTACCTTTCTCGGTCGGCCGCCATTGATCAGTTGGCGTTATTGTAACATCTCGATGCCCCTTGATCTGAGCATGGAAGAGGTATTCGCCGAGCCTGCTATCCGCGATGCTGCGATAGCCCAATTAGATGCCAGCACAGGATGGAATCAGGAAGGGACTTTGAAGAAAGGTCCATGGCCGCGAACGGCTCTTATAACCAGTGTTCTGCGGGAAAAAGTCTTGGATTGTTCGCTAAGTTGGCAAACCGATAATTTAAGCGAAAGAGTTGAGTAAGCTTGCGAATATCTGATTCTGTCCATTTTACTACTGCTGACAATGTCAGAGAACTTGTTCGAGAATCCCGCCGATTACGAAATGAGTTGCCAGAATTTCTCCAATGGAAGCCAGATGGTGATGCGTCGGGTATCTCCAGAATTGAGGATGCGTTCCTCTTCGAGTTGTACCTTGAGTTCCTCCACAATGAGTTCCTACTTTACCGCACCCTCGGGCAACGTACACAGACCAAGCCACAGGAGATCATAGAGACTTCTCGTGAAATAATCAAGGCGTTGATCCTGATGGTGTCCAAGATGCTTCGTTGGGGACAGGTTTTAAGTGGTACAGGGTGGGTTGTGAGTCTCTCTTCCTTTCTTACCCCCCTCCATCGTTCAAATTTAATTGCAGCCCTAACACGCCGGAATGTCCCAAGTTTCAGCTTTGCCTACCAGGTCTACCTTGCGCTGGCGTGTTGTCTGCAGAATTGCTACGCCAGTCTCGATCACCAACGCCCGCGAGCTCCTCGAGTTTCCCTCGCTCAGAAATTATCCAAAACCTCACTCTCTACGCTTCATATCTTGATACCCTGATCAGGCCTGACGAAGGTAATTACTGTGTCGCACAGCAAGGACAAAAAGCAATTCGTCACGTCTTGGACCAAGTTCTTTCGGCCGAGCAGCTCCCCCTCGATATGAATGAAAATGACTGGAGAGGTGCAATGACCAGAAACGATGATAACATTTTTGACGATATGAACGTTGATGACAATGGGTTGCTTTTCAGTTTGGTAGATGGAAGCATGCAGCAGATGTCGGATTCTTGGCTCACATGGGTTAATTTTACCTGATAAATTTTCATACTGGGACTGAATGATGAGCTGAATTTCCAGGAGAATTGGGTTCAAATCACAGAAGTACAACAAAACAAGCCTGCCCAGGTGGACCTCGGGATTTTGCATAGTTCTTATCGCTTTATCGGCGCTGCCTCTTGTCACCTTATCGATAGTACAAAGGTGTTGCATAAGTATTTGACTTCCAGTACTTTGGAATCCACCTTTTAACCTAACCAACTTGTATATGATAAAATTTTCTTATTCTTTCTGATGTCTTTTTTGCCCTCTTTCCAAATCTCCTTTTAGATATTATACCAAATCAAATGACAGAGCTTTCTGCCAGGCAGTATCAAAAGAGTAGGTCTGAGGTCGAAGTACTCAAGGTCAAATACTTATGCAACACCACTGTAGCTGCATGTGACTTCCATTAAGGTCGCCTCAGTCCCCCGTAATCCGCGGAACGCTCGGGTCCAATCCCGAAACCCTTCTACTTGCTAGTCACTATGTTCTAATACCGCAATTGCAAATATGGATAGCAAATCACCCCAATCGCAGCAACGAGTCAAGCGCCGAAAGATCTCGGTAGCATGTGACGATTGTCGTGCTAGAAAAGTTCGCTGCGATGGCGTCCAACCCGGTATGTCATTGGTCTGCTTCATCCGGAACCACACCCGTGCTAATACCATCAAGTATGTGGTCCATGCAGCAAAAGAAACGACCAGGGAGCTCAATGCATTTACACCGGCGAACTGGAGAAGCGAAAAGCGAATCAAACGTGATAAACCCTCTGGAGTGTCAATCTGGACATACAGAAGCTAACCTGCCGATCGACAGGTACATTTCCACTCTTGAAACTCGGATCAAGCAACTCGAAGGCCTTGACGACCTTCAAGGGTCCGGAAAGGCTCACACACCGAGCTCTACACCGGTAAGCTTGGCTTCCAGGCCGAATCCCTCGACTCGTCTGATATAGCCACAGCGGCCAACTTTGCCGTCTCCAGCACCCGGTGGGGCGCTACCTGAGACACCAGGAACATTTCGAAGTGTTCAAAGTCACACCGATGTACATACGCCCAGGCCCCAAAGAGATGGAGTCAATGCGATGATGGGGGCAGTGGAGCAAGAGCGCGCCAGCCAGGGCTTCTTTGGAAGCTCGAGTGCAGCCGGATTCATGCGTCAAATCAGGACCGCCGTTGACAAAAGAGTGGATGCACCTTACCGACGGTCTTCGGTTCCTCGTATGCCTGTGAATTCGACACTTCTTCCTCTTCGAAGGGATCAGCCTCAACAATCAGTTGCTAATTACCTGTTGCCGCCCCGCAAGATGGCGGACAGCCTTATGGAAGTGTATTGGGATTACGTCTTCCCGCTTTATCCGTTCCTCATCTCTGCACAGATGAAAAGCGAGTACGCAAAAATCTGGGCGGGTGATACCCTGGATTCGGATGAGAACATGCTTATGTGCACGCTGAATGTAATGTTCGCTTTGGCAAGTCAGCTAGCCGACTTCGTTCCACCAAGCGAGCGTGAAGCATCCGCGGATGCCTTTTTCTCCCGAGCAAAAGGCTTGTTCCAATTCAATCTCTGGGATACGGGGTCGGCAGGTCTTATTCAATGCCTACTTCTCATGGCACAATATCTGCAGAGTACTGATTCCGCGCACCAATGCTGGATCGTTACTGGACTGGCGATCCGCAATGCCCAAAGCCTAGGGTTGCATCTTCCTGAAACTATTGCTAGTCTCCAGAGCTTTGAAGAACAACAGCTGGCCCGCAAAATCTGGCATGGATGTGTGTTGATGGACCGGTATGTCATTCCCAATGCTGGCCGGTGGCCCTCATGTTAGCTCATTCTAACTTATTCCCAACAGAGTCATATCGATGACGTTTGGTCGTCCTGCGATGATTACCAAAACATCCAGTGGAGCCGTGCCTTTTCCTGCCGCCGTTGATGACGAATTTATTCAACCCGCGTCAACCCTAGAGGCCTCGCAGCCTCCCAATCGACCTTCAATCATGGCCTTCTTTGGCAAAACCTTGGAACTTTACGACATAATGAATGAAGTCCTACTAAGCCTATACAATCCCTCTAAAGATCCTAGCGGGGAGGACATCCATGATTTTTATTTCAATAACATCACTAATGAGGGTGAACGGACTATATTCGAATTGGACCACTCCCTTTCTCGGTGGACAAAGAGTCTTCCAGTGCACCTATGCGGAGATTCAGCAATGGCTTCGGCAAATCCAATATTCTGTCGCCAAAGTATTGTCTTACGTGCCAGGTCCGTTGAAACTTACCACTGATAACCTTGGGCACAAATTATTACTAAACTATCACAACAGGTTTCTCCACGTCCGGATTCTACTCTTTCGCCCAACTCTCTCAAAGTATTGCACTCTAAGAGAGAACACGGCAACCGACTCGCTTATATCGATAAGTGACTCATTTCCGCACCGTCTTGCCTTACAGTGCTCTGTAATATGTGTTAAGGCAGCCCAAGAATCCATACAGCTGATCTACAACAATGTTCCCACCGATGGTACTGGTGGTCCTCTGCCTGCGTGGTGGTACAACGTTCTGTGTGAGTACAAGAAAACAAAACTTCATGTCATTGCTCTTTGAGTCTAACTGGATTAGATGTTTACACTTCCGCAACTGTGTTGATAGCTGGACGTTTATGCTCCGCAATACTGGCGGAGGTGACTGCAGAATCCATCACCCAATCTTGGAACCAAGCCTTGGAGATTTTGCGAAAGTATCAAAGTTACAGCACATCTGCTCGAAGGTGTGTTGCGGCCCTTGAAATTCTTTACGAGCAAGTGGCATCTGAAGGTGTGCCTCCACACCACGGGGCCAGCGGCACTCTAGAAGAAAGTGACGCTGCTGCAATTAGCGACATGTCTTTTGGAGAAGGAATGAATGCGTCCATTTTGGATGGCTTTGAATTCCCTGACTTCCAGGACATGTCTTGGCTCAACAGCGTGCCCAGCAATCTTTACTAGGATTAATCGGACAAAATTTCAGCAAAGGAAATTAAACAGGGTCTCAAGAAAATTTAAATTGTATGAACCTGTATAGTTTGGCAAATATATAGTGGTGTTGCATAAGTATTTGACCTGCAGTACTTTGGAATCCACATTTTAGCCTGACCAAATTGTACATGATAAACTTTTCTTATCTTTTCTGATGTCTTTTTTGCCCTCTTTCCAACCTTGGAAATCTCCCTTTAGATATTATACCAAATCAAATGACAGAGCTTTCTGCCAGGCAGTATCAAAAGAGTAGGTCTGAGGTCGAAGTACTCAAGGTCAAATACTTATGCAGCACCACTGCAGATCTATAATATTGTAAAGGCGAATGTGGCATGGAATTCTGCCATACTCCCTAACGCGTGTCAATTCGTGTCGAAACGAACTGCACTGCAATCATCGGGAGTAATGCACATCCTCCGATAATCGCCACCATCACACCGGCTGCTCCACCAAAGCCAAGCGCACTAAACATGCCTGGGAAATAGAAGGGACCAAGCTGCAAGCATGGGTTAGTCACGGGGACAGTCAGGGGCCTGGGGCAAAGGTTTGACTTACGAATCCATAGATTTGTCGGCAAACGTTGACAAATACACCGACTTGACTTGCTCGTTCCTTCTTGCTCTCCACCGCGAAAGTGGTGAGAATAGTGGTTTGCATTTGGTTTCCGAAGCTCGCAATTGCAGCTCCGACGCAGGGAGTGACATTCCAGGTGGTCGCGTGCTGCAGCTGGAATCCCCAGGTCAACAGCCCAGCAAAGATCGCCGAGAAGGCAATGTAAGAAAGCCACAGACGATCGGCTGGACATGAATGACCCCGAGACTTGCGAATACGTCCCATGAACCAATCGCACATGGGTCCACTGATTTGTTCACCCAAGACACACCCGATGATGATAGCAATGAATTGTAGTCCGATCTGCTGAGCGTCGAAGTCGAACTTCTCTCCGAATGCGATCGGCATTTCCACAATTATGGCTATGTTAGCATAGCAGAAGGTGATGGCATGGGCAAATGCCGCGATCAGGATGCGGGGATGTTGAGCCAAAGAAAACGGCGCAACAACGTCCAGAGGCCGAAGAGATCTGGAGCTGATCTTTCGTGGGATCAGCTTACTCCAGTACCCATCCGTCTTTCGCTCGTTCTCGGGGTTGTAGATCGTCTCATCTCCGATGGCAAGGTACATCAAGAACTGGCAGAAGTTGATAATAGCGAAAATCCAAAAGATCCACTGAACACCAATGTGTTTGATCACGAAACCCATGAAGAATGGGCCAGACGGTGTTCCAATGGTGGTCATCAACGTCCACCAACCAATTTTCTTGCCGCGGTGTTCGGGCTCGCATAGCTCTGTGATAACACCACTGCCATTGCCGATAGGTGGGGAAATCAGAATAGCCGTGAGCACTCGAGTCGCCATCTGGGCTCCGTACGATGTGCATCGAGCACCGCCGATGTTGCAAACCATGCTTCCGAGCACCGAAAGCAGGGTGATATGATACCGGCCATATACAGCAGTGACGGGATTCCATATGAGGGGGGCCAAGCCTAGGAGCAAGATCTGAATTATGATTCCTCTGGTTAGCCAACGTGTTGCAACTACCACAAGCCGATTGAGCATCACAACTTACCTGGAATGAGGTCAAGTAACTAGCAGCTGGCACTGTGACATTATACTCTTCGGCGAAGGCGTCATATGCCGGAACGATACCAGCTGCCATGAAAGTCCCCATCATTGAATGGAACGCGACCATGAGGATCTGAGCGTTCTTCTTCCAATGGGGCCAGTTTCGTGGATTCTGTGGTGATTCATTTTCGCATATTCCGTCATCTGAGATAGTCACTGGAGAAGTCATGCCGATATTCTCCAGATGCTCTGATAATTCGGACCCTGTCCTCTTGACCTCGTGGCTTGCTCGTTCTCCACGACTGGAGCCACTTTCTGTTTTTTCGATGGTCATATTAAGGCAGGCTCAGGGAATTTCAGGACACGTCGATCAATTTCAATTCGATGGATCTAATGATCAGCACCGAGTTGTGCTGTATGAGATAAGAGAGACTGAAATCCTCTCTGGTATGCAGGGGGTAATATGTCAACAAGACCAGCGCGCAAGGGCCACCTTAAATATCAGATGGGTCCCATCCCGTAAATCTGGAACCGAATCTTGAACCCCATGGGGGAGGAATGGCGGGTTCGGACGTAGAGTGGGCATTTGGCGACGGAGAGGTCCCGCAGTTGTGACATCTTGTAGAATTCAAAAGCGTGCCATTGGAGCAATTGCCGACCAGGTACCACTCTATGATCTGCAGACTGACTCGATTCCGCACTAGAGTTGCCGACCTCGAATCCCGAGGTTAGCTAGCTGTGTCGCGGATCTCAACCCGGAAGGCGTTCGGGATGTCACCCGGAATGCCGAAATGGCTTGGCCAAATGGTCTTGCTAGTCCCTTCTTAAAGTTAATCTGAACCTCAAGAAATTGAAACAATCAAGAGACATCCATGGATCACTTGTCCAGATAATGTGGCAGGTAGACAGGTCTTGGAGGGCATGTTGACGCGTTGGTTATTTCGGAGCTTCGGGACGACGCGTTTGCGCAGCGGCCAACTGGCAAATTCGATTATTCCGGCCTGAGCGCGACTCTCCTCTTTCTCCATCCCTCCATTATTGACCTCAACACACCACGCTGGTATCTTGAGCCCTCATGAAGCGGTTGAAAACCAGGGAAGAAAACAGCTTGAAGAAAGTCTTCAAATTGACATTCAAGTCGGGCGAGCGATGCCCGAAGAAAGATTCTCCGTGGAAACCCCGCAAATCCCCAGACTCCGGATTATGAGGATACGGAGATAGCTCGCTTAGCGTTCTCAAAAATGCCTTGGCACTTGAACAGCTAAAGCACCGATTGGACCTTCGTCTTTAGCCTTGAGCTTATGACCCCAGATCATTGGCGGATTTCGATGACCCCGTGGCTGACCGAAAGGGGTATACTACAACCAGCTCGCTTGGCTCCAAGCGACTCGCTGCCTCGGTGTATTGATCCCCGCAAAAACGAGACGCGTCTCTGAGTATATATACAGCCACAATGGCAGACCTGGATCACCGGATCCATTCCTTCGCGTCCTGTACCCTAGCGACAAATCATGCGGCCATCTCTAGCAGCTCTTGTGGCCTGGTCCGCCGGTGCGACCGCGGCGCTGCAAGTTGTCGAGAACTCAACATACATCACACTCGGCAATGATCGCTTGACTGCAGTACTTAAGAAGAGCGCCGGCCAGATTGTGGATCTCACTCTGGATGGCCGGGACTTGCTGGGCGTCCAATCCGGATCTACCGGTATTGGTCCCTACCTCGACTGCTATTGTATCCCATCAGGGTTCTACACTGCCGGTGCTACCACTCCGAGCATGGAAGTGGTGCAAGGCACTGATTCAACCGGGACAAAGTACGGAGGCATGATCTTGAGCGATACGTACACCCCCACTGGGCAGAAGTTCCAACAATACTGGTTCCTACGCGACGGCGAGACTGGGTTGCACATGTTCAGTCGCTTGGCGTATCATAACGAGACCACTCCGTTCCTGCGCAACCTGCAAGAATTCCGAACTTTGTTCCGCCCAAACACTGACCTCTGGACGCATCTCACGTCGAGTGATGTTCAAACTGCACCACTGCCGAGCAAGGAAGCAATTTCGAAAGAGATTGTTGTTCAAGATGCGACATGGACCTTCAACAACACTCCCACTGATGCTTACTATACTCAATTCTCGGATTATTTCACCAAATATACTTTCTCTAACCGTGAGATTGACCTTAAATCCTTACTTTTGACGCTCACTGACACTGCGACTATCCAGAGTGGAGAAACAATAGCGTGCACGGTCTTTACGCTGATGGCAGCACATCAGATGGAACGACCTATGGAGCCTGGATGGTGATGAATACCAAGGTTAGTCACAAATTTTATCACAACCGAGACTGAACCATTGCTAACATAATTCAAAGGACACATATTACGGCGTATGTCAACTTTTGGATCGTTGCGATCAATTGCTAATCTACTCCAGGGACCACTGCACTCTGACCTGACAGTTGACGGAATTGTTTACAACTACATTGTGTCAAACCACCATGGCGAGGGCACACCGAATATCACAAACGGATTTGATCGAACCTTTGGACCCCAGTTCTATCTTTTCAATGGCGGCAAAGGCTCAGCCTCGCTAGAAGACCTGCGATCCGAGGCAGAGGCTCTCGCAAACCCACACTGGAACTCTGCGTTTTATGATTCCATCGCCAAACACGTCGTCGGATATGTGCCCTCCAGTAAGAGAGGTAGTGTGAAGGGAACTGTCAAGCTTCCCAAGGGCGCAATTCGCCCGATTGCCATCCTCACAGTTGACGGCCAATACTTCCAGGACAACAGTGTGATCCCAAGCTCTTACCAGTACTGGACAGATATCAGCCAAGACGGAAGCTTCAACATCGATCGTGTCGCAGAAGGCAAATACCGCCTTACTGTTTATGCCGAGGGTATATTCGGTGACTTTGTCCAAGATGGAATCACCATCCGCGCAGGAAAGCAGACCACCATAAGCAAGACTTGGAAGCAAGAGTCTGCAGGAACCGAAGTGTGGCGGATCGGAGTGCCGGACAAATCCTCTGGTGAATTCAGACGTGGCAACGCCAAGGACTCTACACACCCGTTGAATCCCCCCGAGTATCTTATCTACTGGGGTGCTTATGACTGGCGTGCGGACTTCCCCGATGGTGTCAACTACACGATCGGAACCAGCGACCCTGCCGTGGACTTGAACACAGCTCACTGGTCAGTCTTTGGGCCGACAGCAAAGGACTCGCATGTGGAATACGATACTACAAATGACTGGAACATCAACTTCAAGCTTGATTCGAAGCAGCTCAAGAAGCAGAAAACAGCAACTCTGACAATACAATTGGCGGGTGCGAAGACTGCAGCGGGGAATACAGATGTGTGGAATCCTGTGGAGCCTTACAACAATCTGTCATTGGAGAGCTACATCAATGACGAGAAGAATCCCCTTACATTTGTTATTGGGTTCAACCAGTCCAGCAGCTGTATTGTGCGATCTGCAGTCAGCTGTTACCAAGTCGGATCCAGGATGGAGTTCCCGGCAAGCTGGTTGAAGGCGGGCGACAATGTGCTCCGTCTGCATTTACCTCACAATGCAACGGATACAGAGACTGCAATCCTTCCGGCGACCGTTTACGTGCAATATGATGCGATCAGGCTTGAGTTGAAGTGATTTAAACTGGTGATGCTTTGAATGCAAAAGGTCTGTTTCATTTTCCGGAACAGCAAAATATCTGTCTATAATTCAACGGACACCCTTCATGCTTCTTCTTACTTCTTCGTAACTGCTTATCAATACCTGAACTACTTCGAAATGCCAGAGGCTCACTTTAGACTCTTGGCCTATGGGTCCCATGGACCGACGGCGCGTGTCCCAGTCAAAAGCACAGGCTCCTCGTCACCCTGGACTAAGAGAATGTCCTCGTGTCTGACACCAAATTTGTCGACCAAATAGATACCTGGCTCTGAGGTGAAGGTCATTCCGGTCTTAAGGATACTCTTCACGTTACCCTGGTTTAGATAAGGGCTTTCGTGGGCTGCGCGTAACACAATCAGCGGTGATTTCAGGCGATCTGGGATCGTACGACTGACCTTTGATGCCAATTCCATGACCAACTCGGTGGGTGAAAGTATCTCCATATCCAGCTTCAGTGATGACATCACGAGCAGCGATGTCCACACTGGCAGCGGTCGAGTTCTCTCGCATTTGATGAATCGACTTGGTTTGTGCCTCGAAGACGATGTCCCAGACCTACGAACAAAGTCAGCTCGGGCGCTCTTCTACAATTTTCAACAACTTACTTTAAGCTTCTCTTCCATGCGTGCTGATAGTAATTCGCCTTCGGCTGGCTTTTCGAGGAATGGAGGGAAGAAAGTGCGGCAGATGTCCGATGAATATCCATAGAGATGCGCTCTTTGCGCTGTTAGTCCCAGTGGATCTTGGTGGGGCGGATTGAAACAACTCACCCAACGTCAATGAGAACAAACGTCTCAGGCTCCAGAACTTTGGATCCATTTGTTCCTCCGTGGGGATTTGAGGCATTTTCATCTAAAGCTGTTAGAGCTTGGTGAGTCAATTGGCACAGGTGACAAACCAAATAGCACGATATCAAAGAAAGGTTCCATTCCTGCGGCGCGCAAGGCGTTGTCGAGAGCGACCGCGATATCATTCTCCGTCAGTCCCGGGGTCAAGCCTGGATCAGTATGTCAGCATCATGGCGAGTTGCTTTGAAAGATGAGGTCACGGTACATTTTCTAATCTGACGCACAGCTTCAACAGTGCCTGTGTTGACCGCGCGCAAGATCTCGACTTCGCTGTTACTCTTGATTTGTCTCACTTCTTCGACTTGGCCTTTGAGACCCACCACTTCAAATCCGGCAGTACTGAGTCCTCTTTGGATGAAGTCGCGCATCTCCTCGTCGACCATCAAGCGAGGCAGTCGCTGGAGACCAGCAAACACATTCGCTTGTTGAAGTGTGGCATAGGGATCCCAGTGCTCTTCCCAGGGGACGATTTGAATCGGTCCATCGAATGGCATGCCTAGCAGACGAGCGCGCTCTGCTTCGAATGATGGACATAAGAAAGTCGTATTGGCTGTGACAACACCCTGCTCATCCTGCTGTGGATGAACAACCATCAAGAACGGGCGTTCCTCGGGCTATAGAAAAGCTGAGTGTTTTCTTCTTTGTGAATATCTGGACATGACGATCTCACCTCCCAAACCTCCCATTCCGGCTGGCTTACATTGCCGTAGTACTTGAATGTATAGCCCGGTTCGACGACAAAGGCGTCCACATCCTCAGCGACCAAGGCATTTGCCAGGCGATTCCGACGTTCCTCAAAATCCACGAGAGCAATGGGCGAAGCTTTTTCCAAGAAAGGCAGTCCGGTGCCAAGTAAATTATCAATTGCACATTTTTGAAGGTTTGCCACCTGGGTCAGGGGTGGCTGGATTTGAGTCAAAGAGCCATGATCGAGCGACCGTGGAGTGGCCTGATTTCCATAGTAATAACCAGTCGCCAAACAAATCAGCGCAGAGATAGCACACGTTAGGCCCGAAAAGCCACGCTGAGGGGGCTTTTCCCAAGTTGACAGGGGCAGTTTCGACATGGCGTGAAGATAGGAAAGGGAAGAATGCCGGGCCAATCCGCGAGCAATTTGTATCTCTGCAGGTTATCTTTCTCCGGTCCTTCTTGCTCGCGTAGGCCTGCCCTGGCGGCCCTCCTTGCCGCTCTTTTACCCCATTCGTCGCTTTAGCGTCAAATCATGCATCCCGTTGCCGTTAGCCTCGACCGGCATTCTAAACCCCGCATCCAGATTGGTGCGATAGAGCCTACAGCCTATCGAAGATGAAGAAGTTTTGAGAAGACTTGGTTTGCTTATATAGTGCCCACTCCCACAATGTTTAATCGCCGGATTCCAAGGTTGAAGCACCTCGCCATGAGTCAACCAGATTCGGTCGAGATGCGCCCAGGCGCAGAGGCCAAACCCTCGAATGAAGATACTAAAGAAGATACGCAAACCACTATCTCTCCCATCCCAGATGCCTCCGATGTGGAGAATTCGCCTGGTCGGGGTTATTCCCGAGTCTCTATGGTCTTCATGGTGATCTTCAGTGGTCTGGCGATTGGATCAGACGGCTTCAATGCCTCCATTATCGGCAATCTGGAGCTCATCATGGGAGTAATATACCCAGAATCACTCACAACGTCAGTGGCCGCTCGACTCTCGAACGCTTTCATGGTCGGCATGATTATCGGCATGTTATCATTCGGCTATATCTCAGACAAATTGGGACGAAAGACCGGCGCGGTTCTTACAACCATACTTCTGGTTTTGGGAATTGCCCTGAGTGCTGGCGCGAGTGGAATCACCGAGAATGGCATGTTCTGGATGCTTATCATTGCTCGTGGAGTTGCGGGTGTCGGCGCAGGAGGGTGGGTTTTGGCACCTACTAATCCTCGTCTCGAATTCACTGACTGTTCGCAGAGAATACCCCGTCGCTGGTGCTGGTGCAGCCGAGGCCACGGACGAGGCACCGGGCATGCGCAAGCGAAGAGGCTTTATCTTTGCCATGATTGGTGATTTGTCTGCATCTCTTGGTTTCGCTTTTGGTGCACTCGTGCCACTCATCCTTTTGTTATGCTTCCATCAGCAGGTGAGGCATTATGAGGCAGTGTGGCGCATCTCGCTGGCTATGGGTGCCATACCACCACTGTCGATCTTTTGGTTCCGGTATAAGATGGTGATGAGCTCGGCTTATCGCAAGAGCTCGATGAAGAAGCAGCGAATTCCGTACTGGTTGGTGCTCAAAAAGTATTGGCGGCCTCTACTTGGAGTGTGTGGTTCCTGGTTTATGTGAGTCGCCTACTAAATATCCATTCCTCTGCGACATCTCTAATCGTGTGTGTTTATCAGCTACAACTACATCTCATATCCATTTGGGCTATTTTCATCGACCATTGTCGGGCGCGTCAATCCAACTTCTTCGCTTGCGCTGACCATGGCATGGGGAACGCTAATCAATTGCTTCTATATCCCCGGTGCGTTTATCGGTGGTTTTTTGTCCGACAAGATTGGCCGCCGTCGTACCATGGCCCTGGGTTTTGGACTCCAGGCTATCCTGGGTTTTATTCTTGGGGGTGCTCTTGGGCCAATTCAAACCAAGCTCCCTTTGTTCATCGTCCTTTACGGGGTCTTTTTGACTCTGGGAGAGGTTGGCCCCGGTGCTACGATTGTCCTCACTGCTAGTGAAAGTTTTCCGACTGCAGTGCGCGGTCACGGAGTCGGTCTTGCCGCTGCTTGGAGTAAAGCTGGCGCAGCAATTGGAACTCAAGTATTCAAGCCAATCTTGGCTAGCTGGGGCGATGATAGTGTTCACGGAACCCAGGCTGTCTTCTTGATTGGATCTGGGTTTGCCGTCCTCGGATCATTGCTAGCCTGGTTTGTTCTTCAGGACAGTGATACAATTTTGGATCATGGTGATCAGGAATGGAAGGATTACTTGGTTGCCAATGGATATGGCCATATCGAATGGGGCGCGGATGAGCAACCTCACATTCCGGCAGATAGCAAAGTCGTAGATTAGATTCCAACAATGTTAACTCTGATGCAGTTTACTCTGGAAGTATCTAGAAACTATGCGCCTGTTGAGTAAAGATCTCGCGATCAAAGAGAAAGCACGTTTGATTAATATTAGAGATCAACAAATACAGACAAACATCCCAATCTGCCCGAGTATAATCACACTGGACCCAGGACACTCTTGAAACTCCACATATGTACTGTCCGCATCACACATTTCCATTCCTTTCATAAATATGTACTAAATGAACAGGGTGGTGGCTTATCCGTGATGGGAGTGAAGCTTCTCAGATTGTTCATTTAGAGAAGGCTGCCAAAGCTGACACAGGGGAGAGCCACACCGACGAGGTTGTTGTTCTATCAAAGTCAGTGACGAATTGAGCTGCGATTTTGCAGGTGATCTTACGGCCTGGGAGTTGCTGTTCTGGCAACAAGCAACTTCTTGTTGGCAGTTCTTCTTCAAAAAGTCGGTCAGACCAGCGGCGCCGATGACTACTAGAGGTCAGCTTTGGTCATTTATCATCATGGGATATAATTTACCATTGACTGGGATGTTCAGGGATTCACAGCCCTCGCCGAGGCCAAGACCCTCATTGCCGACGGCACCGAGGACGTTGGACAGAAGACCAACGTTGTTCTGGGTGACATCCTCGTTCTTGTTGACCTTGTTGCAACACTTCATGTCACCAGTGTTGGCGCACTGGTTGACAGCGTTCTTGACCTCGTTGTCAGAGGACGGGCTGACCTCGCTGCTGGAGTCACCATGGCCGGGAAGAGCCATAGCAGTAGCAGCGAAGAGAAGGGCAGTGGCGAAGAACTTCATTTTGATGGTTTGGGACGCGAAGGGCAATTGAGTAATTGAATTGAGGAGGAATTGGAAGGCTTTGAAGACGGAGATGCTGGATGCTGGATAGAAAACATCTTGTGTCCAAGAAACATCGTGCCTTTTATATCTTTTCTCGTCGTTGGAATATGGTGTCTTGCCCTCACTCTCGCTTTCTTTTTCTGTTGGGCTTTAGATCCCTGTCCCCGGGTCTCTCGCGCAAAAATACCCTGGTTGACTTGTGTCGCATCTCAAGTGGCTTCCCAGTGGACGATCTCAAGCCAGCTCATCAATGAGGACCAGGCATTGCTGTTTTCGGTCGGTATGTGTAGCTCGACTAACAAGGATCATTGAGTTTGAGGCGCTCGGATTTTCAACATGGCTTTCGGACCTGCATGAACTTGTCCAATGGGTTCACCCCGCGATCCAGGGACCATACGGGTCGGGCTGCAATGGTTCCCCAGATGCAAGCAGTTTGGAGAAAACTTGACATCAGGACGCTAAAAAGGACGCTTATTGTGATCTTCGGCAACTAATACGCTTTTAATGTATCTTTGCAGTCCGTGTGACATCTCGGGTAGGTGGATCATCAATAGTCGATGTGATCCGTCAACCGTCACATCCACCTGGGCACGTTCAAGTACCGGGTCTCATATTTTAGTATGGGGTGCTACTGCATGATGTATGCAAAATGCAGACTCTATATTGAATCACCTTCAATCAAGGGTATCGAAGAATCTCAAGATGCAGTAAATTCATAATTCGTATCTCCAAAATCAGGAGAGATGTGGCGCTAGGCGTCAGAACCTCCTGCGTCGTGCATAACACCCCTGTCAGCCACAAGCCCAAACCCGATCCCCGGATTGGAAAAATCAAATGAGAACCTAGCGATCATTGTGATCAAGCCAGGAACAGGGGCAGTGGCGGGGATGAAAACCGTGAAAACCCTCTATGGGGGCTGCCAAGATCGTACATATGCACCTCTTGGCAGAGTCTATCTTGAATCTATTTGACAAATAGACCATGCTCTATCCAAAATGAAAAAAGAAATGATGTGCGTAAACAGTGTGCTCAAAGCGTTTGATCTCGCAGATCCATCACAAAGCCAGAGTGTGGCTTCATGATTACCAAGTAAAAGACTCCTCAACAAATTTGATGGAGCGATGACCCTGTCGCATGGCAAGATGGGTCGCGGCGCGGGCTTCATCTGCCATTCCAACTGGACCGCAGACAAGAATTGCCAGGCTAGAATCAGCCGAAGACGCATCGCAGGCTCGACTCATGATTAGGGATTGAAGGTGGGGACGCCCTTCCTGAACTTCGTATCCGCAATTGTTAAGATCTTCATATGCGGATGAATCACGAGTAGCGTAGAATGAGGCGCTAAAATCATTTCTTTCCAAAGCAGGTTTTAATTCGCGACGAGATACGTCGTGGATGAACGCCGCTTGTTTGGTGGTCCAGACGAGTTCGATGTCGCGAACACGAGTTTTCTCATTTTCTGGATTTTCTCCCCATTCTTCATCCGTGCGGCGAAGATGGTCTTGGATGTAGGGAACTGCGGATGCGATCCCTGTTCCCCCGACAATGATCAACACTGACTCGTATCTCCATAATGGGAAAGTATCGCCATAGGGGCCTTCGAGCAGCACGGTTGTTTCGGTCGTTGAGTTGGGCGATCGTAAACACTGCTGACGCAGTGCGCGAGTCCAACCATCATACGGTCGGACCCAGAAGATCATCTTCAGCTTCAAAGGATCAGTCTCTCTTGTCGCATCGCTTGTCCAATGTCGTTGGTAATCTGATTCGGTAGACCCTCCTGCAAGAAGCGGGACATGAGATACGTCCAGAGAGTTGCTTAGGTTTCCAGTGGATGTTGGCGATGATAGTGTTCTGTCCCCTATTTCGTACGACCATGCGCCAATAGTAAACGGGTGACTCTCCCAGCCAGTCAAACGGAATGGTTGGTACAAGAAGTAGTACTGTCCTGGCTCAGGACTCAGTAGCGGTGTGGCTGGGGTAACCTCCATTCGAACCACGTCGGATGCTTTATCGTAGACCATTCGGGTCGCAGAGGCCTTCATCAAACTCTTGTTGGAGACGCTCACATGGAGGTTGCAATAGCATAGCCGCACAATTCGAAGAAAACGGTCGAGAACCCAAATTATCGTTGAAGGCCATAGATACTGCCAATATTCGTGCCCTTCAAAGATCAAAGTATGGCTGTGGTTTGTTAGAAGGAGAATCCAAGGTGAGTGAAAAGGGGTAAGCAGATCAGATCACTCACTAAAAGCACCCAACGAGAGTCAGCACTGAGAGCACGACATGTGCGATCAAAAAGAGCTCATATGTCGCCATTCTAATCCGATCCAAAGATGTTACCAACAGCAAAACCATCACTGCTGTGCCCTATAGATGCTGTGAGTTTAATTTCTTTTGAAGCTTGAATATCATCCAGAGAATCTTACCAGTATACCCCATAGAACATATGCTTTTGATAAGCCTTTCCACAATGTGCCAGCTGTGTGAAATCATGGTCAGTCAATGCATCTGTCATGAGTTTTTCACGGCTTACCTTGAATATACATGACAATGTATAATATTGAGTGCACTACCGCTTGTAGTGTAGCCACTCTTGCAACATGTCGATGAAATATGTTGAAAGAGGCAAAGCTCCATCCCGTCGCCCACAGGAATATGTTGTTTCGGCCACCGAAAAGCCATATCAGTGGGAAATTTGCAAATGCCATGATACCGGTCCGGTCTGCAGAATATCTCAGAAGCTGGCTCGGTATATCAGGCCAGCTTGATTGTCTGTCAGTGTTGCCTTTATCCAAATCATACGATTGGTACGTACTAGATGTTGCCGGAAAACGTCCTGTACCCCACGACACTAAGGATGATACTGAGAGCCCAGAATCCCATGACGATGAGTGCTTCAACTCTGGTTGAAAAGGTGCATCCCAGCACACATTTCCGTGTTGCCAAGGGCGCTGGAATCATGACGTGAGTCTGAATCCAGTGAAGACATGTCCCCGCCACTGGAGTCTTCTCCAGCGCCCTGATGAAAGGATACGCGTTTGACTCAACAGCACGTTCGGCCTGGCGGTGCCGGCGATGGAATGCCCAAACGCACAGACGGGATATCATTCCCAGTAACAGTATGACGCCCCAATACACATAGCCGAGATAACTGATCGGTTAGTATTGAACCCTGTCACACAATATATCAAACGCTCACCCAAATGCATGGTGTGCCCAGGACACATATTGCCAAGAATCCTGAATCAGCGGTCAGCAAGGTTCGGTTTCCTGGGACCCGAAGATCTCACAATTGTGTTAAACATCAGATCATAGTAAGTCGGCGATAGGAGCACAGGGACATCAATGGGATCGGCTCGAGGCAGCTCCAGATATTCCACTCTCCTCATATTCTGAATAGCATCTTCTGTCAAATTCCCCGCGACTTCCTCTCTGGAAATAAGTTCCACTTGTCCGAACTCCAGGCACTCGTCAGCCAGCTGAGCAAGTCCCTTTTCGCGCTCATGCTCGGTACAGTAAACGTCCGATGCGGCGTATATTGACGTAACCTTGATCGGGTTGCGGCATCGCGACTGCCACAGAGGCTTGGGCGGAATCCCAGCAAATGAGATGTAGTTGTATGCCGAGAAGACAGCCGTGACACATCGCTCGTCTTTGGGGATGTCCGCCCACACACCCTGGGCGCATGCGACGAGCAGCAAACCGAGCAACATGGTGAAACCCCCAGGTTGTGGCCCGTCTGAGAAAAACGGTTGAGTCGGGCGGAGCACCGGCCGATAATCGCAATCAATGTGGGCCCATGTGGATCGGAAGTCTCTGAACCCTGGATCGAGCTTCTTGCGATATGGTGGCGAGGGACTGGATTGTGAGGGGATATTTTACACTAGAAGTGTTCAGTTGTCGTCCGAAATTATATAGGGAAAGATAAGAAACGAAAATGAGCTCGAAATGGTGGTCATTCGACCAAAATCTTGTGATGCCCACATCTTATCTGATCGGATTGATTAGATAATTCTGCCACGTGAATCCATCGGCGCATCGCGTTGGTCCACGAGACTCCTTCTCATATACACGTCCAAAGCCCCCGGGGTCTGTGTGAAATACCATCATTTTTGAAATTTGATTCATTGAGGTGTTCCTTGAAGGAATCAAAGCTCTATGAAGATTTCCCTGATCTTTTCCTCGCTGATCACAACGGATTTGCGCTAAATATATAGTGTCCGACCCCATAGAATGAGGGGTCTCCAGTCTTGAAAGTGTCATAAATCACTATTCCAAGGTTATAGAGCGATTCATATTACAAAATTGGAGCTGTGGCCTTTAAACCAAGCTCTACAAGATATACGACAGCTCTTCAGGTGTAGCTGGAGTAAAAAAGCTTGCAATTCCGAATCATGTGACCAAGCCCCGACTTATGGCCTTAGGCAAAAGTTGGTGCCTTAACCCCCTTTCGCGCGAAGACTACGGAGTAGAGCTCCACGATATCCCGTTAACACCTGGGCAGGATTGCCGAATTAACTAATATGACTAGAATAAAGGCCCATGGATCTCATCAGTTACCCATAATTGGTTACAAAGGGCTGTCAGGCCACCGAACACTCAGACCCGATGGGTGGACGGTGATTCATCCACCAGTCAGACCACTGCTTCTCATTCCTGTGCAGCAAGGGTAGACCTTGGAATTACCAGCCACCCATATTGACTCCTGGACCCCGAAAACTGAGAATGCTACGCCCAGAGGAAAGCCACTGGCGCTGACAAGCTTCACCACGGCCCAGGTCTACTCCACTCGCGGCGCAACCCGATTTGTTTCCCCTTTGTACATTCCACACTACTCCGGATAAATGAGTCTGCAGGGTAGGTACTGATCGTCCAATTCTCGGGCTATTGCTCTCCGATCGATGCTGTCCGTGCTACATACATACACTTACCACTACAACCCCTCTCCGTCCTACCCGTCTGCTCCCGTCAAGATGGTATCTATTAATGCAGATCCTCAGACGATGTGACGTTTATCGTGGGGGTCTCTCGACCTGTGGACCCTGAAATATGGCATTCAGCCTAAATTCCGTGAGGCCCTTCGATTAAAGGACCACAGATAGCCAGGGCGAGGAGCGAGAGTGCGAGAATCACCCCATCAATTCGAGAAAATGCGGCTGTCAATACTGTCTCTTTGGGCTAGCTGGGCTTTGAGCTCTGTGGCTTCACCGGTACAGTCAGACACATATCACAAGCCGACGTCCAAAGGGTTTCGCATGCAGCACGGTTTTGAAACCGTGCTGGTACAACCCTTTGGATACGATGGCTTTCGAGTGCGAGCATGGCCTTTCCGAGCGCCAACAGGCCAGGAGATCGGATTTGTTTATGACCCGCCTCTTGACGGGCCCGAAGATGGAAAGGCACACGGTATGACTTTCGACACGGCTTTCAACGGGAATCGATCCGAGGAGTTGCGTAATGGCAACATGATCGTTCGAACCTCTGGATGGGGAGGAAATCCTGGAGGATATCGACTTGCCTTTTACAGAGTCGAGGCCAATGGCTCAGAGACTCTCCTCACCAATGAGTATGCACCACTCAAGTCGCTGAATCCAAGGTACTACTCTTGGAAGGGCCCTGGAAGTGAATTCGCAGCCGAATTCTCTTTCAGCACCACCCCAGACGAGCAGATCTATGGCACCGGAACTCAACAAGATCATCTAGTCAACAAGAAGGGCCTCACAATTGATCTTATCAACTATAATACTCATATCCCGACCCCCGTTTTCATGAGCAACAAAGGCTATGGATTTATCTGGAATATGGCCTCAACTGGTCGCATGGAATTCGGCCCACTGCGAAACCGATTCACTGCCGATGCTGCATCTGTAGTTGACTATATCATCGTCGCGTCGGACCCCAGTGACTACGATACACTTCAACAACGACTGTCTGCTCTTGTTGGCCGGGCGCCCACCCCGCCTGACTGGTCGCTGGGCTACCTTCAATCCAAACTCCGATACGAGAATCAGAGTGAAGTCATACAATTGGCACAAGAATTCCACAATCAACAGATCCCAGTGTCCATGATTGTCATTGATTATCAATCCTGGGCCCACCAAGGCGATTGGGGACTTGATCCGAACCTTTGGCCTGATGTGGCAGAGATGGCCAAGAAAGTGAAGGAACTGACCAATGCTGAAATGATGGCTTCTCTTTGGCCCAGCGTGGCAGATGACAGCGTCAACTACCTGGAAATGATGGCCCAAGGCTTCTTGTCCGCCACCAGATCTGGACCAGGCACGACTGACTCTTGGAATGGATCGTATATTCGCAACTATGACGCCACCAACCCTGCAGCTCGTCGTTTCTTATGGAACACGCTGAAAAAGAACTATTTCGACAAAGGCATCAAGAACTTCTGGATCGACCAAGCTGATGGTGGTTCACTCGGAGAGGCCTACGAGAACAACGGCCAGAGTACCTATATCCAGTCCCTTCCCTTCCCCATGCCTGATGCATTGTATGCCGCTGGCACACAAAGCAGTGTGGGGAAGCTCTACCCATGGGCCCACCAGCAAGCGATCGAGGAGGGATTCCGCAATGCTACTACTACTGAAGTTGGAACGCCCTGTGACTACCTATCATTGAGTCGCTCTGGATACATTGGCTCCCAGCGATTCTGTAGCATGATTTGGTCAGGCGACACTACCGCAGTGTGGGAGACACTTAGCGCGCAAATTGCCAGTGGACTGTCTGCCGCAGCGACCGGCTGGGGCTGGTGGACCCTCGACGCGGGCGGTTTCCAAGCAGACCCCACAGTCCCGTGGAGTGCCAACATCGATACACCGGAGTATCGCGAGCTCTATGTACGTTGGTTCCAGTGGACGACGTTTGTGCCGTTTATGCGCACCCACGGCTCTCGCGAGTGCGATTTCCAAAGCGCCTACACTTGCGCGAATGAACCTTGGTCTTATGGATCAGAGAACACCCCGATTTTGGTCTCCTACATTCATCTCCGATACCAGCTCTCCGCGTATATCCGTGCCGTGTTTGACCAGCTTCATAAGAGTGGTCGGATGATTATGCGCCCTTTGTATATGGACTTCGAAAAGTCAGATCCTCATGTTGCCTCATTGACAAGAATGAACACCAACTCCACCACTCAGCAATACATGTTCGGTCCGCGATTTTTGGTGAGCCCGGTTACAACCCCGAATGTGACGGAATGGTCTGTCTACCTGCCACAGACAGGTGGCGACTCTAAGCCCTGGACTTACTGGTGGACAAACGAGACTTACTCTGGGGGCCAGACGGTGACTGTTCCAGCGCCGAAAGAGCACATCCCTCTGTTCCATCTTGGGACCCGGGCAGACATTCTCGATGGCAAAGTTTTCGCATGAGGGAATCCCCGCATATCAATATTGTGATCACTGGAGTTGTAGAGGATCATAGTATTGAGTGACGAGCCAGCGGTAATTAGAAGCTCCGATAGCAGCAGTACATCTTTGCCGGTGGAGATTCTTAAGGCCCAGAGTTCATTAGTTTGGAAATGATAGACTCATATCGAAATCAAAACCAGTACTCCAACAGAAGTGGAATTTGACTTTATGTGTAATGCAATATTCGAAATGCCCAGGTGTGAATGGAAATATCGATTCCGGCCTTAGACTTGAGGCACGAACTTGTCCGAAGGTGGAAGCGATCAGCGCGACTGCCACAACCTTGAAGGCGGTCAAAAGGAAACCGAAATGTGCGGCAGAATGGCTGGCGGTCAGTCGGACATGATGTCAGGCGTCCTGCCCGAGAATCTTTCCCCTCACAATTATACAGGAATATGATCATCATGGGAGGCGGAGAACGTATTCCAATGAATTCCAAAGCAGTTTCATCTGAGCCAGGCCAGAACATCTACCTTCACGCGGTAGTTGACCTAGGCAGGTAAGTCGGAGCTCTTACCCCTCCATTCCCTCCAACCCACGCACTGACTGGATATCACAGCAATGGCATCCGCTGTTCGATCTCAGACCTTTCACCACCTTGCACCCGAGTTTTACCCACCGCGCACTTCCACCGTGTCAATATCTCCCTATACGAAGCCCAAGTCGACCCCAAAACAGGCACCCGAATTCCCATCCCGCAACATGTCATCGATCGAGTCGTCAGCGCCATTGTTCGTTTCCAAATAGTCTGCGTAGAGATCGGGGTACCTCGACAGAACATCCGGATCATCGCAACAGAGGCGACCCGTACCGCGATCAATGCCTCTGTGTTCATCGACGCAATTCTCCAAAAAACCGGGATTTCAGTTCAAGCGCTACGAAAGGAAGAGGAGGGTGTGATTGGTGCATGGGGTATTGCCAGCAGCTTCTCAGATGTGGAGGGACTTGCTCTCGATCTGGGCGGCGGCAGCATGCAAATGACATGGATCACTTCGCATGCTGGCAATGTACACATGAGCCCACAGGGGTCGGTCAGTTTTCCTTACGGAGCAGCTGCCCTGACGCAGAAATTGGCCGACCTGAAACGGGACAAGAGTAAAGAGGAGGCCCACAAAGCTCGGGAGGAGTTTCGCAAAGAGATGGCGGGCAACTTCCGGGCTGCTTTCGAGAAGATTGATGTTCCCGAACGGCTGGTGAAGAAGGCCCGAGAGCAAGGAGGGTTTCCTCTTTACCTCTCCGGTGGTGGATTTCGGGGGTGGGGATATCTTCTACTCTACCTCCATCAGACAAAGGGTGGTAACTACCCCATCTCGATCATCAATGGATACACAGCACCGAAGAAGGATTTCGAGGATACCGAGGCACTCAAAGAAGTCGCTCGGACGGCACATGAGATATTCCGTGTCTCCGATCGACGACGCAAGCAAGTGCCCTCGGTGGCGTTCTTAGTGAACACACTAGCTGAGTCATTACCGCATGGTATCAAAGAGGCCCATTTCTGCCAGGGTGGAGTGCGTGAGGGTGTGCTGTTCCGGGAGATGCTCCCGGTGGTACGGCAGCAGGATCCCTTGGAGGTTGCCACGGCCCGACATGCGCCTCCATCTGCTCAGGCCCTTGCCGGGTTAATTCTGTCGGCTCTTCCTCGGCCGTCAGCCAAAAGATCTTTCCCGACTTCGATCAGTCTCCACATGGTCCAAGCGTTTGTCAACGTTCTTTATTACCACGCTACCATGTCCAAGGAGCTATCATCCAGCGCCGCTTTGTTCAGCACAAGCACTGGTATTCTGGCATCCACACACGGAATCCCTCACTCTCACCGAGCGTTACTCGCGCTCATGCTGCAGGAGCGATATGGTGGAGAATTACCGCCCCGAGATGTGGATTTCAAGACCCACCTACAGGGCATTCTCACCCCAGAGGAGGTCTGGTGGGCACGTTATCTGGGCAAGTTGGGGCTAGTGCTCAGCCAGCTTTACCCGACAGGGTCAGTCGACACGTCGAAGCCTCGGATTATTCCGAGGGCCGAGTGGCGAACTGGACTCGGAAAGAAGGGCAAAAAGGAAGGGCTCGAACTGACGATATCTATTCAAAAGGTGGCCTACGACGCGACTCACTTGAAGGAGGAGCTCGAGCATGATGTTCAGCGAATCGAGAAGGTCGGAAAGCGGAAGAACTGGATTGGAGGGCGTGATGGATGGGGCATTAAGGTTCATGTCTCAGTTGTGGAGGAAGATTTGATAGTGTGATTAGCGAGGGTACGGCTTCGCAATTGTTGATCATCATTCAATATGCAGCAGGTATATCTGGATTTCCAAGCTTTGTCTATTGGCTAATGTGCTATAGTTGTGGATTGAGATCTGTAGAGTACTTGTCAAGAATATGTCCCGAGATGAGAATTTACCGCTGCTTCCGCTCCAGACTTTGTAAATCCACGGATGTCATTATCGGAAAAACTCGCCAGGCGGGTCTCCCATGCGCGAATTAATCTTAAACCTGGTTGACTAGCCGAGCTATGGGTCCCTGAAAAGCTTACCAGGCGAGTTACACATGTGGTCTTCTCGCCCTATGCTGGTCCTACTTGCTAATGAATGGGTATCGAATATTCCTTTATGTAGCACAAAACGGAGAAATAACACGAGATAAGTAAAAGGAACGAAGCATCAAGAAAAGAAAAGCGTAGGCAGACGCAATAACGAAGTGGAGTAAAGGCTTGTCTGGGCCCCACTTCGCCCTGTAGGGCTGAGACCGGAAGGAACGAGGGAAAAAAAGGAAAAGAGAGGAAGGTGCCTGTGTGCGACGTCGCGATGACACCTTCTCCCAATCTTATCTGATGATATTTATCTGATCATCTCCCCTTCTTTCAGCCTCAACGTCCAAACATGGCGACTGTGGCAAAGGATTTCGATGTCCAGGAAAAGGATCTCCGCGACAATGAGGTCCCCCAGAGTTCTGATTCCGGTATGCCCCTATGATTTCCTCACCATGCCCAGCTGTGGCCATTGAAAAAGAAAAACAACATTCTCACGCCTATTCCAGACACAGATTCTCAAATCGATATCCTGCGAGCAGCCGGTATAGGCATCGCTGAAAATGATCCTACCGAGCCAGTCCTCACCCTGCGCATGTGGGTGATTGGAATTTTCTTCTGCATCGTCGTCTGCGGCCTCAATACTCTATACACACTCCGTACGCCATCATTGACCATCTCGGGCTCTGTAGTCCTTCTATTGGCCTATCCTCTTGGAAAACTATGGGAGAAAATCATTCCCAACTGGACCGTTCCGCTAGGATCGTGGTCTTTTGAATTAAACCCAGGCCCTTTCAACACGAAGGTAGGCTTCTGTATCCTTCCAAAATACATACACCAATCTAATAATTCCAGGAACACACTTTGATCTACATCATGTCCAACCTTAGTATCTATGTTCGTCTCGGCGCCGACGTGCTGACTGAACAACAAATGTTCTACGGGTACAAGGCTGGATGGGGATTCCAAATCCTCATCACGCTCGCTACGTTCCTGATTGGATTCTGTCTTGCTGGCCTGTTCAGAGCTATTGTTGTCGTCCCCAAGGAGTTGATCTGGCCTGGGGTTCTGAGTGTAACTGCCTTGACTACAACCCTTCATCACATCAGCCAGGATCAGGTGCAATCGCGGTATGATCCGAAAAAACCAGGATATATTTTATGCCCTACTGACACAGGATAGCTATGACACTTGGAGAATGTCTCGCTATGCTTTCTTCACGATGGTTTGCTGCGTTTCCTTTTGCTGGTATTGGTTCCCAGACTTCATTTTCCCGGCGCTCAGTTACTTTAGCTTCCCCTGTTGGATCAAGCCAAACAACAAGGTTGTCAACCAGGTCTTCGGAATGAGCTCTGGTATGGGACTGCTTCCCATTACATTTGACTGTGAGTACACCTATCCTACGAGGTGAGAACCGCACTGACAACTCCACAGGGAGTCAAATATCCTATGTTGGATCTCCTCTTCTGATTCCGTCGTGGGCTATCCTCAATGTGACTGTTTCCTTGGTCTTCTGGATCTGGATCGTCGCCGTTGCTTGCTATTATACCAATGTCTGGAACACTGGTTACCTGCCCTTCCAAAGCTCCAAGGGTATGTTTTAATCCCAGTTCGATGTAGCAACTTCTAACAAGAATCAGTCTTTGACAACACCGGAAATGTTTACAAGGTCAAGAAAATTGTGAATGCGGCTTCTGGCTATAAGCTCGATCTGAAGAAGTACCTTGCCTACTCACCGGTATGCCGTCTATCTGCCCCGACACCGGACCACAGAAGCTAACACAAGACCAGGTCTACATGCCTGTGACTTACGCACTGAACATGTTCGGTTTGTCATTTGCGACATTGAGTGCTCTCCTAGTTTGGGTTATTCTTGAAAAGCGTCATGTCATGGCCGATGCATGCAGACGTGTTCCCGTCCTCGTGATGGAATCGCTCCCCGGTCGCTCCAGGGCATACAGCGAGGATGATCGTGGAGACCCCGACGTGCCTGTTTGGTGGTATTTGGTTGGCTGTGTGATTGCCCTTTTCATGGCAATCTTCGCCGTTGAGTGGTGGGATGTTGAATTGAGATGGTATGGCGTGTTGCTGGCTTGCCTTGTTGCACTCGTGTTCTACCCTCCGGTGAGTCAACTCCTCATAATTTACGAAATTTCAAACTAACAACACGTAGCTTGCATTGGTCTATGCAACCTCCAATTTGAAGATCAACATTGATATTTTCTGTCGCATTGTGGCTGGTTTCGTTTTCGAGGGCAAGGTGCTTGCCAACATCTGGTTCTTTGATATCGGTTACATCACCACCATTAAAGGTCTCTACTTCGCTCAAGACATGAAGCTGGCCTACTACTGCAATGTAAGCTCCCAATTCATCTGATGGAATCACAATACTAATATCCTAGATCCCCCAACGGCAATTATTCCTAGTGCAATGCGTTGGCATGGTTGTTGGCACACTATCGTCCCTCGGCGTTCTCAACTGGGCCCTCAACCATATCAGCGGTGTATGTACCAGCTCCGCAGTCAACGGCTTTAGCTGTCCATTCTCCAGCACGCACTTCAACACCTCCCTGATCTGGGGTGCTATCGGCCCGCGTCGCTACTTCTCCAACCAAATCGGATACTCTGCTCTGCTCTACTTCTTCATTATCGGGGCCGTCCTCCCCATTCCTATCCACTACCTCAGCCGCCGCTACCCTAAGTCGCTATGGAAGAAGATCCACATTCCTTTGTTCATCGGAGGTTTGAACTACCTCCCTCCTGCGACGGGCATGAATTATGGAAGTTGGGCGATCGTCGGACTTGTATTCGGAGTGGTGATTCGCAACCGTGTGCGCGGCTGGTGGAACAAGTACAACTTTGTTCTCAGCTCTGCGATGGACTCATCCGTGGGCATTGCAGGTGTCCTGATTTTCTTGACCGTGTTCTTCACTGGGGCGAGTAAGCACTTTAACTGGTGGGGAACTGAGGTTTACAAGGTATGTTTCGTATTCTTTCAATTCAATTTGAACAACTGATGCTGACTTGGCAGAACACTTGTGACTGGAAGGGGTGTGCTCATTTGGCTATTCCAAAGGGTGGAAAGTTTGGCGAGTAGAAGAAGTTTGCTAACATCGACCTATTTGGTTGACGAAAACCTCGGGAGTAGTCTGTTCTGATGCTGGCATCTCTTGATCAAAAGGATTATAGTATTTTCTAAGTGATGGGAATTTCTCCGACTGCCAAAACGAGAAATGCCGGTCATTTTACTTGATAGGGAAAGACTACTACTTATTTATTCGAATGTTAATTTCATTCAATTTTTTACCTTATTCGGTTGCGAAATGAGGTCACGATGTAGAGAGCACGATCTTGCAGTTTAGTAGAGATGGCATTATCGCCGATCGACACTATGATTCGTATCGAAATTCCGATAGAATGTGTCAGAACGAAGAATAGTCTGAAGCTTTGGGCCTACAAAGCTATTGGACCCGGGGATAGAATTAGGCTACATGCATAACGCATTCTATTATGCAGGGAATGGTCTCGACTCGACGAAAGTTACGGAGTACGGTAACGCGTTCTCGTATCCAACCATACACGTAACCATAAGTGGAGAACAACCGCCGATGTCGGGAATGATTGATTAGATCAGGATTGATTAGATCGCACAGAAGTCTTGGATTTGGAGAAAAGGAAGAGGTTCTGACTCGATGATTCTGGCTACGTAGGAGTGCAAGACCCTTTCAGGGATTATGGAACCCATTGCACGCTAGCCCTAGGTGACAGAGACGATCCCTAGATGATCCGGGCTGCAGCCCGCGGCCCACCAATCTCTCTGTGAGAAAGTTGAGAGGGCGTTTCGTTTCGGAAGTTCGGGATCTGAGTGTCTGCAGTCATCCCTAACTCGGAAGTATGGCCCGGGCTGCCAGACGAAAACCCTTCACGTCCGGTACTCCACCCGAAACACCGCGACTGATTGATAACGGTATGAATTCCTGCAGAAATTATCTGATCATGGGTGGGGACGCCACGAGGCCGGGTATATTATCTTTCTTTTCCTTCTGCATGGTTTATTCTCGCGGATTGAAGGCTGTGCGGCAGTATGGAACTGAGTCCGGACTCAATTTCTGTTAGAGGAAATCTGCCTGACGATCTTTGATGACCGAGATGGGTTGCAAGAAACACCACGACCTCGGAACTTGGGCGTTCAGATCTACCAGTAAGCATACTATGGATATTGCTACTTTCATACGAGTGCCTCCGGGCTCAGCAGCCTCCGTCATCAGTCCACCCGAAGAGGTAAAATTTTAACCTGCGGGAATGTCTCAGAGCTGAGGATGTTTTAGTAAAGATCGGCGGGGATCTCGACACAACCCGGGCCTGCAAGGGACATGTGAACGTGGTTAGGGCGGTAATATTGGAGAAAGCCATTGAAACAGCGAAAAATCGGAGCTTTTGCAAAATGCCAAGGTTCGCTTGAGGCAGTGGAGTCTTGTTTGTCGCCAAGAGCCAGTCCCGACGAAGCATAAAAGCCAAGAATCGGGCTTATTACCAGTACAGCCGCAATACACCCTCAATACACCCTGTCGAAGGTGCATTACAAGTGGGGACCGGCATATCTGATTGAAATTAAAAAAAAGAAAAAAGAAAAATCTATGACTTAGTCGCGGTTTGGTCGGCTACATCTATAAGCCCGCTCTTTTTTCTTCTTCCCTCTTACGTTCTCTTCAACCTCAAATCATGGCGGCCCCACGAAGTGTACAGCGATTGCAGCAGACGCTGTCGCACGTTCAGCCTCCAACGAGCACACAGCTGTCCATTGTCGCTGGTCCGACAGAGCCACCGCTGCTGGACATTACCCTGGGCGAATTGCTGACGCTGCAAGCATTGCAATATGGAGGAATTGAATGTCTGGTGTTCCCCTGGACGGGAGCGCGATGGACATACGGCCAACTAAAAGACGAGACGGACCGTCTCGCCCGAGGCATGTTAGCCTCGGGAATCCAAAAGGGCGATCGCGTCGGCATCATGGCGGGCAATTGTGAACAATACATCTCGGTGTTCTTTGCCGCGGCCCGGGTGGGAGCTATTTTGGTGGTTCTGAACAACACGTACACCCCCTCGGAGCTGTATTACGCTTTGAATCATAGTGGTGAGTCGATATCCACTTTCGCGTATTTCCGTCTTATTAATGTGTCCCGTGCGATTAGGATGCCGAATGCTCTTCATGACCCCGCGTATTGGACGCCATAATCTCAAGGAAGTTTTATCCGAACTGGGTCCTAATCCCAAAAAGGCTGCGACCTCGGAATCCCTCGAGGAAATCATTATTCTGCGCGATTCTTACAAAAACTTCACCACTTACCAGGAGGTTGTGCAGCGTGGTTTGTCGCAAGATGCCCATTTGCTGCAGGACCGTGAGGGCGAATTGCGCCCTGACGATGTTTGCAATTTGCAATTTACCAGTGGCTCCACGGGAAATCCCAAGGCCGCTATGTTGACGCACCAGTAAGCCAATGTGGATCTCAATTAAACCAATTGGCGTATACTAATCCCTCGCAGCAACCTGGTCAACAACTCTCGATTTATCGGCGATCGAATGAATTTGACATCCTTCGATATCCTGTGCTGCCCACCACCTCTGTTCCACTGCTTCGGCCTGGTGCTGGGTATGTTAGCAGTGGTGACCCACGGCGCCAAGATCGTGTTCCCTGGCGAGATCTTTGATCCCAAGGCCGTGCTCCATGCTATCTCCGATGAGAAGTGCACCGCATTGCACGGTGTGCCGACGATGTTCGAGGCAATTCTCAGCGTGCCCAAGCCTCCCAACTTCGACACCTCGAACCTGCGCACAGGTATTATTGCAGGAGCTCCTGTCCCGCGTCCATTGATGAAGCGCCTGTTCGCAGAGCTCAATATGACAGAATACACAAGTAGCTACGGTAAGAGTCTCTCTACTTACGTTTCTTTCTCACCCACTAATGAGCTCCAGGTCTTACGGAAGCCTCTCCAACATGCTTCAACGCCTTCACAACAGACAGCATCCACACACGAATGACGACGGTCGGAAAGGTGCTACCACACGCCCGTGCGAAAATCATCGACGCGCACGGCAACATCGTCCCTGTTGGCCAGCGCGGCGAGCTCTGCATGGCAGGCTACCAGCTAACCAAGGGCTACTGGCACAACCCCGAAAAGACCGCCGAAACATTCATTACAGACGCCGAGGGCGTGAAGTGGCTGAAGACCGGCGACGAAGCATCCTTCAACGCAGAAGGGTACTGCACAATCACCGGACGATTCAAAGACATCATTATCCGCGGTAAGTTCGCGAACACCTCCACCAGACAAGGTTTTGATCGACACGATTGCTGATCCTGAAACAGGCGGCGAAAACATCTACCCGCTCGAGATCGAGGAGCGATTATCCGCGCATCCCGCGATTGAACTCGCGTCCGTAATTGGAATTCCGGACCCCAAGTACGGAGAGGTGGTTGGTGCGTTTATTGCGGTCGCGTCGGGCGCTGCGCGCCCCACCGATGACGAGCTTCGCACCTGGACTCGGGAGACGCTTGGTCGACACAAGGCGCCGCAGCATGTCTTTGTCTTTGGCGAAGAGGGCGCGTCAAGCGATGTCCCTATCACGGGGAGTGGAAAGGTGCGGAAGGTGGAATTGAGAGATATGGCGACTGCGGTGTTGGCCCAGCGGAAGTAAATATACGTGAGGTGGATTGTAGATGCAAAAGACGCTAGATGTGAATAATACCCCAATCCCTCACGGATTGACCAAGTGTCGGAGAACAATGGACTGCAGATTTGAAACAACCGAAATGACGCGTATCTTATCAGATTTTCACGTAATAACAAGCGGGCCAGTATGCGAATTGCGCCATTTCTTAGCGAATACGGTACAATACACACTAGGCTGTGTCGGTTCCGACCGCGGAGGTTCCACTTCCCAGAATCAGATTAGATTCGATCTTGTCTGATCGATGATCATTTCCTAAAGTGGGTGGTGGCTGTAATTAAACCGTGGGTCCGGTATTACCTTACCATACGTTCTTCCCGAGGAAAAACAACCCGAGGAAACATCCACGAAATCAATCTTATCAGATTATCAGATTAGCACTTGGAGTTTTTATCAGATGGAAAAAGATACCTACATGGGGATGTATCTGTGAGCTGTAGTACCCACCTGAGCAGTGAGTACTTAGTAGAGATCTTCGCACATAAACTAATTCAACCTACTCCATACGGCTGGTTGTGTCCACAAGTCTCGGTCCCTGCATAAACGTCTTACCGTCATACCGGACACCCCTGGAGGCACCCCCGTGACCTCGATTGGCATGCAGGGTTTTAGAAGTTGGGCATGAAGCTCATGCAAGAAAAAAAAAAACCTGCCCCTCCATGATCGATGAAATACGACATTATGAAGCTGTGATATAGGCCGTTTCGGCTCAACTCCGTCTTGACATCAGAGACCGAGCGGAGAACAATTTACTCGTCGTATCCATGTCTCACGGCTTCCACCGGATGAGATAAAGCCAAGAAAGAGAACCGCAAAGAATCCGATGTCGCTGTCAATCTGATAAGATCCGGACCCGCATAATACGAAAGTTATATGACGCTATATTTTTCTGTCTTATTAGACTTCTTGGCTCTCTGCCTCCTTCTTTTCCTTTTTCTCGTTTCCCCTTTCTCTTCCTTCTCCTCCCAAGTTCCCACCACCATGCCTTCTAACGATTTCGTCCGAACCGTCTCTCGCAGCTACCGTGTCCTGGTGATCGGTGGCTCCTATGGAGGTCTCGCAGCAGCGCTGAGTCTCATAGATCTCTCCAACGCCCGCGTTCCCCGCTTCACCTATAACCCCGACGCCAAACCCCCCACACACCGTATTCCCATCCAAATAACAGTCGTGGACAAGCGCGATGGCTACTGTATGTGAGAAAAATACATCGAGGTTCCACGCGCCAGCTAACATGTCCAGTCCATTTGATCGGATCACCGAAAGCACTTGCAAGCAAGAAATTCGCAGCCGACGCATGGACTCGATTCCAGGATATCCCTGGATTGAAGAGTCCCGATCTGAGCTTTATTCAAGGCAGCGTGAGCTCAGTTGACTTCCAGAACAAGGTTGCTCATATTGTGGATTCGGAAACAAAGGCCAGCCGGTCCGAGTCATATGATTATTTAGTTGCTGGCTCAGGTCTGCGACGCACATTCCCAACTGTTCCGCAGTCTTTGCGACGTGAGCAGTTCCTCAAGGAAGTGGAGGAACATTCGTCTGATGTGGAGACTGCCCCAGGGGGCGTTGTTGTGGTTGGTGGAGGTAAGACTGGGTTGATGTCATGGTTGGAACATGTGTTAACGATTTGATAGGCGCGGTCGGCGTGGAGATGGCGGCGGAACTGAAGATCTTGAATCCTTCCCAGAAAGTGACTCTCATTCATTCACGGGACCGACTCCTGTCATCGGAGCCATTGCCGGATGATTTCGCGGCGCGGGCTCTTTCCATCTTGCTCGAGACGGGTGTCGAGGTTATTCTCGGACAGCGCGTCATCGAGACGACGGCAGTAGATGCGGACAACACCCGAGTGTGGGACTTGACGCTTAGCGACGGCCGCAAGCTCACTACTGGCCATGTACTGAATGCCGTGTCACAGTCCGTCCCGACCTCGACATATCTGTCGAAGGAGGCGTTGAACGAGGACGGATACATCAAAGTGAACCCTGCGTGAGTTTACATTGCTTGATTGATGAACAAGGCTAATTTTTCAGATTGCAATTCTCCGGCGACATTCCCAATGCGGAGAACCATTGGGCTGTCGGAGATCTCACTGCGTGGGAGGGTATCAAACGATGCGGCGGCGCCATGCACATGGGCCACTACGCTGGCATGAACATTTACGAGCACATGCTGGCAGAGTGCACCGGACAAAAGCCCAATTTCCAGACTTTATCGGCATTCCCATCAGTGATGGGTTTGGCTATTGGTAAGAATGCCGTGAGCTATACGCCCGACGAGGGAACTCGCGAGGGCGAGGAGCTGCAGAAGAGCATGTTCGGCAAGGATATGGGACACACCAGTACGTTTTCTTTCTGTTACCTATTGAATCAGAAAAAAAGCTAACAATTTGGCAGTCTGCTGGAACTATATGCGCCTGGGCGAGCCAATTAAGGCTTAATTTGTGGTAGCTAAAAGGATGTAAGATGTGGAAGGAGCGTTGCTTTTTGTGCGGAATAATGCCGCGGATCATATTCCGTACATTCGAGTTTTATTTTTAGCAATGTTGGATGCCCATTTGGCAACAACTCAAGGAGGATTCTTCACAAATCATATACAGTTGACAATCGTACGAGGTACTTTTTCACCCATTGAACACGTTGCAGCTGAATAATAGCCCCCAACATTTGAACGTGTCTCAGCTTAACAATGCGGAACTGTCAGATGCTTAGAAATCGGGTTCCACTCCATTCCACCCCGCCATTTCCAAGTTGCTATAAAAGCCTTCGGCGTTGTACCTGAACCAATCTTTGTTCATCCTTACATCTCATATCAATCCACAATGGCACCATTCGGCACAATCTACTCCTACCAGCCCAGCCCTCGGGTCATGAAGGTACGCCACCAGATGCAGATGCAGACTATACCAGTGCAAGCTAACCTCCGAAAATAGGCCCAAGCGGCAGCCAACCTGAACGGGCTTGAGCTCTCGGTCCCAGCGTTCGCCATGGGCCAGACCAACCGCACACCGGACTTCATTTCCAAGTTCCCGCTCGGCAAGGTCCCCGCTTTCGAAGCCGCCGACGGCACCACCCTCTTCGAATCCGACGCTATCACCCAATACATTGCCGAGAGCGGCCCTGCTGCCGATCAGCTGGTCGGAGCTACCCCCGCCCAGCGCGCCACTATCCGTCAGTGGATCTGCTACGCCCAGGGCGAGATCCTCGACCCCGTTACCCAGATCGCTTTGTGGCGCCTCGGTCTCCGTCCCTACGACGAGAAGACTGAGACTACCAACATCGAGCGCCTGAACCGCTCGCTCGAATGCTTGGAGACTGCCCTTCAGGGCCGCACTTGGTTTGCCGGTGACAAGCTCAGCTTGGCTGATATCACTGTTGCCTCTGCTCTGGTTTGGGGTTTCTCTATGGCTATCGACAAGGAGATGCGCGAGAAGTACTCCACTGTTGTGGCCTGGTACGAGCGCACTATCGAGGCTGAGGGTGTTAAGCAGGCGTTCGGCGAGAAGAAGTACATCGACCAGCGCAGTGCTCCCCCTTCCTAATTGGGAGTGCAAAAAAATAGATATTACATAGCATAGCGGATCAAAAATCGAACGTTAGCTGCATTCCAATCATATGGACAAGATGTTCTATTACTATGCCGTGGATATCGTACGTGTGAGAAATTACAAAAAAACCAACGCCCCCTTCCGCGATAGATATCTCACAGGCGAGCCATCACAATATCATCGTCACTGAGGCCCATTGTCCGTGCAAGATTGTGGCTAGCCCAATCGGCGATCGCCATGTTGGTCACCATGGGGTTCACGCCGCTCGCGCTAGGGAAGACAGACGCATCCACCACGTATAGACCCTCCGAGCCCCAGACTTTACAGTTCTGGTCCACGACGCCCAACCTGCGCGACCTGCTCATGCGACAGGTGCCCATTTGATGGGCACTAGCGAACAAACCGCGCTCCGGGTTGAGAGGGGACTTCCGACGCAGCTCGGCAATCCAATTCTGCAGAGCCTCATCGTTAGTCCCCTCCGAAGCTTCCGAATCCGAAGCCTCTGGCCGAATAAACGGCGGAAGATCGCGATATGCCGTATGAAACTCCTTGGCACCTGCGATATAGGCGATTTTGGCGCTGGCGATCAGGGCTTCGACCATGTGTTTTCGATCGAAGGCTGAGACGGTGTAGTCGATGCGACATCGGCCGTCAACGGGGTCTGGGTACACGCGGCCCGAGTCGCGGTCTTTAGTGAGAGTGATAAAACTGGTGCTTTGGCGCATCTTAGCAGCCCATAGCTTGTACTCTAATGGGTCGCGCCAGGGGAAGATGGGAATGAACACGGAAGGCAGCATTGAGAGGGACTCGATTTTCACGCCGTGTCCGTGTCCATCTTGATCTTCGAACTCGTTGACTACCGTTGTCAGTGCAGAGCCCTCCCAGGGTCGAGTATCCTCGTCGAAAATTGCGCCAGCGGCCACAACTGGTGATGGTTAGTATGTGGTCGTGCGTGCGAATCGGAGCGTCTTACCTGGATGAAGGTGGAGGTTGCGGCCGAGGTGGGAATTCTTTACTCCGCTACGCAGCAGCAGGAGAGGACTCTGTAGGGTACCAGCTGATACAACTACTTTCTTTGCCTTGACAATCACCTTACGCTCTACAACACCGGTGCTGCCAAGGCCGAGATATGAGTCGCGTGATCTCCAGGTTCCTTCTACCCCAGAAGCGACCCGTTTGCCCTTGACCTTGGTGAACAGCACCTTGTCAGCGCGGAATCCCTCCACGAACTTGGCACCGGCCTTGGCTGCATCCATGAGGAAGGTCTCCGTGGGTCCTTTCTTCGCCCCCGAGGAACACCCCAGAGTGCAGTATCCACAGTAGTGTTCACCGTGACCTGTATTCTGAGGCACAGTCTTTGCGGCATATCCGAGTTTGCGCGCACCTTCTAAGATGACGGTGTTTTGTGCATTATGTTCGACCATCTCGGAATTGACCCCCATGCGATCACACACACGATCGAGACTTCTCTGGAAATCGAAAGAAGTAAAGAACGGCAAGCCGGTGTCCGCCCACTCCTGGCGGACGTAGCCCTGTGTCTGCAGAGACGCAGACCAGTTCACTGTACCACCGCCGCCCCAAGTCGATCCTGCCAGAACGCCCATGGAGCTGTCGTCGGTGAAGATCGCACCGCCGTTCTCGAACATGTTGGTGAAGGCTTCATTTTGGGCCATGGGGAACACATTGGACGGATACGAGTAGGATTTCTCCAATACCAGCACGCGATGACCAGCTTCGGCAAGGTTCTTTGCTGCCACGCTGCCACCGCAGCCGCTTCCAATAATGACGACGTCGGTTTCAATGACCTCCGGTCTGTCGCCGGGGGGTAATTGCAGGAACTCATAGTCAAACCCACCAGTAGGCTTACCATGAACTGGTACTCGTGGGAAACCCAAGACACGTTCGATAGTAGGACTGCCGAGAACCCAAGATTTCTTAACCATGGCCGTAATTCCTCGATAGACTGTGCGCAGGGGTGGTAGCCTGGAAGTCTCCCAACCTGCAATAACGCGTGCTCGGAATTTAACCGGTTGGTCTTGAATGGGATTGGTCGATCCGGTGAGAATCAATGATCCGGCGCGGGTATTGAGTGCGCTCAAGATGAGGCTCATGCCGTTCTTCCCCTCTTCGTGCACATGGTTTCCCAAAAGCCGATAAACTAAGGAGCGGAACAGCGGGTTGGACGAAACATCTTCTTGCAGATATTGAGTTGCAATAGAGTTTGCATCGGGTCCCGAGATCAGACTTGCCAGGCTGATGATGGCGGAATTGTACTCTGCGTCCGAGACGATTTTGTCATTTGGTGAGCGGGCTGTTGCTTTGGTGTGAATAGCGGGTATGATGGCGTCCGCTAGTGCAAAGAACGTTTTCCACTGTAGCTCAGTGAAGAAGTCTGCTGACGGTTCCGGGGGGAGAGGGACATCTTTGGGGGTGTATGAGGGCACATCCGCGGGGGCGTTGGAGCACGCATCCATGGTAATCATCTTGGGCCCCTTCAGCGCGATCTTTAACACAGAATGGGAAGAAACAAAAGCAAGATTTGATGGGAAATTGTGGAGAGAAATATCACGATCCGTCTGACATGGTTATGGGCCCACCTCAGAGGTAGGGGCCTTCATTTCTTGTGATCTTCGAGTCTCGAAACCCAAAATTGTGAATCTACACATATCTGGGGACGGCCTCGGTTGGGCGAACGTGCATGTTTCTGGTTTCACACGGTGATATTTGCAAGCAGGGCCAATCAAGTGCATGTAAAGTCATAGCTCGGCGGATCAGCGACCCTCGTGCTGGTCGTTCCCCCTTGCAGCCAAGAGGGTTCCATCCGGTTTCGGTCAAGATCGGTCAACGCTTTGTTTAATGCGGGGACAGCCGAGCTCCAGTTCCATGTGAACAGAACACCTTCAAAAAAAATCAAGGTAGTCAAGATGCCAAGAGCTTTGAGAAAATTGCCCATATAATTGTGAGTTGGGAGTAGAAAGGCTGAGTGGTGCAGAGTCGGAGGAAAGGGGGAGGGGGAAGAGAGTAAGTAGGGGGAGAAAGCACGCGCAGGCACTCGTTACACCAACTGACCACACCAACTGGTGTCACCAACGTCATCCCTTCTGCAACAAAATGGAGAAATGCACTCTCCCCACCGAAAAGGTGTTCCCCATTCAAATAGGTTCCGAGCTCTTTCGCCTCTCCGGGGCTTCGCTCGCCTCTGACGGTATGCGCTGCACTGCACTGCGAATACTCGTGGAAGCTGACCCCAGCAGCTCCCTCCTACTTCTCGCGCTTTTTCGAGGACCAACTGCTCCAAACCCAAGATGCCTCGAATATAAGAACACTGTACATTGACCGCGATCCGACGACTTTCCGCGAAATCGCCAGGCATCTACAAGGTAGGGCGTATGCCCATGTCGTCGACGCGCCAGAGACTGACAGCGCACAGGCTACCATGTCCGACCCCAAGACGGCGCGCAATTCGTGAAACTCTTCGCCGATGCCCAGTTTTACACTTGTAAGAGCTCTCATCCAACTAGCGACCTTTCAACTGACAACTTAGTGCCCCGGTTGATGTCCCAGCTCTTCGAATCCGAATGTTTTATCCAAATCGGCGACCGACACTTCCAAATCCCTCGCGACATCTTCTCCAGCCCCGGCGACTCCCCCAACTTCTTCACACTCGGATTCGCCGCGTTCTTCGCTTCTCCCTCTGAGGTCTTCCCGGGTCTCGATCGCCAGGGCCTCCTCCGACCACCCGCCATTGTACCCCCGAGCGTGCCGAACCGGTCGGCAGATGTGTTCGATGAGCTCCTACATCTACTCCGAGGATATACACTCCATATCAGGAACGAAGAGCACCGAGCGGCACTCTTGCGCGACTGTCGATACTTCCATCTCCGTGGACTGGAGCAAAAGTTGATTCCGCATCAGATAACGACGAACCCCTTCACCCACCGACCGGAAATCGTTATTCGACTGGAAGATGTGCGACCATCCGGAATCCAATCCGTTCTCGGTGAGGACGGGTCTTTCGCCAGAAGTGGTATAGTCCCCTACAAGCGGCCCTTCGTTGACGAAGTCGCCGCAGACCTGGTCATTGAAATTGGCGATGAGACCAGTACTATCCACCGGGACAGCATGTACGTCAATTTCGTTGGCCTCACGAAGCAACGAATGACTAGTCTTTTGGGGACCGTGTACAAGAAGATGAACCAGGACTCGCAGTCTCTGAGCCAATCTCCCATCAGGATCATCGTGAATAGCGACGTGGATCTGACTATTGATGGTAAACCGGACCAGCGGTTCTCGGACCAGGATGAAACTGCAGAGCGGCCGGCGAAACGATCGCGCTCAGAGATCGCCGGGTCTCCTTGGATTGTCCGTACAGGACAATGGAGATTGCAGGTAGTGCACGCTCGCGCTGGAGGGTACGAGGTCGTCTTGTCCGCAGACAAACTGGAAGTTTATACCGACCTGAAAGTCCGAAACCGCTCACGCACGTTCCTGTGTGGGAATTAAAATGATACTAGAACGAATATATGAACAGATGCCACAGTCGCAGGATCCAGCCTGCGCAGTATTAATTTTTTTCTAATCTGAGAAGCCTCCCCAGTCCTCTTCCTCTTCCTCTTCCTCTTCCTCTTCATCGTCATCCTCGGCGTTTGCTTCTTCAGCCTCGTCAGGCATTTCATTGTCGCCATTCTGTTCAATCTCGGGAACTGGCGCAGTAGCGAGGGCAGGGTCACGGACGAACCCAGCGACGAAGAATCCACCAAGGCCCTCTGCGTCACCTTGCCAGGACCGAATACATGCCTCCAATGCCTCATCGGGAAGGTCGACCGAGCCTGACGGACCAGTCTCTCCTTCAACCGGCTGTTCCTCGCGAACACCACGCTTAGTCCAACGGCGCAAACCATCAGGCTGTTCATCGCGCCGGAGGAGACGCCAGCCGCGCTCCTTCGCAACTTGAGTTCCCAGAATGCGCGCCACCACACCTTCATTCTCAATCAGATGAATTGAACACGTACTGTAGGTGACGTGGGTAGCATTCGGGAAGCCCAGAGCGTGCTCGACGATCCTTGCTTGGATGCTGGACAGTTTAGTCAGACGCTCGGAGTCGACATTGCCATCGGCGATATCATTTTCATCCGTCGGTTCCGCCTGTGGGATACCAGGTGTAGCTTTTGACTGCTCGGCATCGTCGTCCTCGCGCTTGCGCTTCTTTCCATGTGACCTGGGTCCCTTGGACAGCGCCACGGGCAGCGTGAACTGAGGAACGTCATCGCGGCCAATGATACCACTGCCGGAACAACTGGGATCCAGGAGCAGTCCGGTGACATTTTCGAAGCGCTCGTCTTCATGGTCCAGGGCAAGGAAGTCCTGGCCCTGCAGGACAGTAACTGAGTCCGCCCCGGCAAGTCCGACCATCTTCTGCAGCGTCCTTGATCGCACTGTCGATGCATCCATGGAGAAGATCATCTGGTTGCTCTTCTTGCTCTTGCCCTTCTGTTGCTTGGCGAGAAGTGAGGCCATGTGCGTAGTCTTGTTACCCGGCGCGGCGCATCCATCGACTAGATCACCTTCCCAAGCATCGGCGGGTCCGCGATCTCCCAATAGGAGGTACGCAGGGAAACAAGACGCCTTATCCTGGAGGATGATTTCGCCATTCTTATACGCAGGCGAGGAAGTGAAATCCGCACCAAAAGGCACAGCTACCAAATCCGGGATATTAGGATCGATAAACAATCGCGGCTCCGGCTTTGGTTCCTCGTCCGTCGCAAGCTCCGACAAACTCTCTACCCTCCGATAAGCCTTGAAAGTCGTAGCCAGCTGCTCCTCCAGAGTCGTGCGAATATTATTGACACGCACCCACCGCGGGTAGACGAAATGGCTAGTTCCATCAGCGAGTCTCTTCTCGCGAATAACAGCCGCCTTGAACTGCGCGACAGTCGCACAGCCACGGCGCACACGCGCCTTCGTAAACTCCGCCTTCAATCTAGCCTTGTGTCTCTCAATTGACTGGCGAAGCGTATGCGTAGCCGGCGCGGCAATGCCCTTTTTAGCAATCAGGTGGTCGTGAACGAGGAGGAGGGCGAGAAGAGGCGAGAGCTGATTGGTCAGTTATGGGGTCAGAATTCCGCTGGGCCTGGGTCAATCACCTTCCGCTCGAGAGCCAGGATTCCCGATTTGTCAATCACATCCGCGAGGACGGTGTCCCATTTTGCGGCTTCGGTGGTTAGCGCATAGATTTGGGCGGGGGAGGCGCGCAGGTTTCGTGCGCTGTAGATTCGGGACTTGAATGAGCCGCCTGAGGAGGGGGCGGTCAGGATTGCGACCGCATCGAAGTAGAGGGACATCGCGTGTGGGTGGTGAAATTTGCGATTTCCGCGATGATATCCGATGTGTTTGTTCTGTTTGCATTGTGTACACAATCGTTATCGGCCATTTTCAAATGTTCAAAATGTTGGGCCATTGGATTACTTGGGCGCTACGGAGTACTACACTTGTGGACAACATGTTTGAATGGAATATGATTTTTATGTGGAATCTTGGCTGATCATGTTATATTACCTTAAATGAAGCCCATGTGTACGTGCTCGGGCCTACAATATTACTCGTAATCTTCACGACTCCAACTGATCTCCGCGGCAAAATTTAACCGACGGCAAAATTATAAGTAGAAACAATAGTTCAGCCCCACGACCGATCAAAGCAATAACCTACACGAATCCCAACCATCTCAGAGCCAATTAACCAGCAGCCATGGCAGACACAAAGTTCACAACGTCTCTCCAAGAGCCACCAGGAGCCACAAACCTAGTCCTCCCCACCACCAACCCCAACAGCAACCCCACAGTCTTCAACGCAGCGATGCAAATCCGCATGCACGTCTTCGTCAGCGAACAAAAGTGTTCCGCCGACGCCGAGATCGACACCGACGACTCCCGCAGTTGGCACTGGGTCCTATACGACGGGACCACACCTGTGGGTACGATCCGCCTTGTGCCCCCGCCGCATTCGCCCCACGACGCAGAGCACGAGCAGAAAGGGGCACACGAGCCGTGCATTAAATTGACTCGTGTGGCTATCATGCCGATGTACCGTGGCCTCGGACTTGGGCGACGATTAGTGGAGACGGCGTTGGGGTGGGCGGGTTTGCATGCGAGGGAGGTTGAGGCGCAGGGTGAGGTGTGGCGGGGCTTGGTGCTTGTGCATGCTCAGGTGGATGTTGAGGGGATGTATGCGAAGCTTGGGTTTGAGGTTGATGAGGGGCTTGGGAGGTGGGATGAGGAGGGGATTGAGCATTTGGGGATGTTTAAGCGGATTGAGATTGAGGGTTGAGACATTCTACAATGGACTGCGTGGGCACTACGTGGCCTGTGGAAACTACGGCATAATCCAGGGAAGTAGACAGAAGTTCAATATCATTGATTCATATCGAAGGAAATCGTCAAGATGGGCAATCACGACCGTTAGAAATCAGGAGAAAAAAGGGCAAAAAACACCGAGCATAAACCGACGGGGTATCCTGATCAACGCAAGCAAAAAGCAAGGCCTCGAAGGGCCGGCAAACCGTCTAGACATAGTGCGCCCGAAAGTGACCGAAAAAGAAGAAAACAAATGCCCACCAGGGCGAACACCAGAGCCATAATCGCCAAGAGACAAGATGAAAAGAGAGAGAGAAAAAACAGTCACGCGAGCATGACAGAAATGAAGAACGTATGAAGGCTGCAGCAGGCCCGCTGACCACAGTAACCGAGGTTATGCGTTTAGAAGGTGCTCCAGTTCCAGTCACGGGGAACGGAGGCAGCGGCCTCTCCGGACTGGGCAGTGGCATCGCGGTTCTCGACGTGTTCGGAGTCAGGCACCTGCACACCGACCTGAGCGTCCATGTTGTTCTGGATCTTGTTCAGGCGGTCGGAGCGGGTCTCTTCCCAGCGCAGATGAGCACTCCAGCAGAGGTCGCAGGCACGAGAAGGCACGCCCTCCGGGTGGAAGCGGGCGTTCTGGTCCAGGGGGACGAGGTGAGGCGTGTGGGAGGCACAGAAGACATGGCCGCAGTGACGACAGTGGTGGCGACGAAGGAAGATGCCAAAGGATGAGCGACAGGTGGGAGAGTCGCAGTTGGAAGAAGCGGAGTCAGCCTGGGAGGTTGGGTTAGCATTGGAATTTAAAATAAAGCGGTATGATGGAAGCACGCCATGAATGGCGAGCTCATACGACATTTGCATGAACGACTGCGTAATCGCAATCGCCCATGCATATAAGAGGTCGATGGCCGGGAATTGGAGGAAACAGGGAATACTCACTTTCCAGTGCTCGCGGGTCGGTTGACCGGTGACTTCGCCCAGCTCCTCGGTCTTCATCCACTCGTGTTGAGCGACCTGGCTGATACCGCTGGACTGGCTTTCCATGGTGGAACGGCGGCTGATGGGCTCGTGGTCTTCGCTCAGACTGTCGAGAGAGCCATGCACACTGCGTGGAGGAGTAATAGGCGAGGACTTCTGGGGACGCTCGGTTGGGCGCAGTGCAGCAGGGACGTAGAGGGGACCCTTGAGGGGACGCAGCTGGCGCGACTGCAGAGGCAGTTGGTGCAGGGAGGCGGTGGCCATGCGTGGGGAGGTGGGGGAATTATTGGAGGGAGTATTGGTGGCAGAATTATGGGCGGAGTTGGTGGGAGATGGCTGGCCGTAGACAGAGATCTGACTAGCCGGAGTTGAGGTAAGAACGTGAGTCGCCATGTTGAATAGTTTGTAGAGAGGAGAGTTGAGAGGAGAGACGAAGAAGAAAAGGTAAGAAGTAAAAAAAGGTAAGAAGAAGGAAAGTAATAAGGCGAAGTAAGAAAGGTCGGAAGGTAAAGTTCGGAGTTAAAGTCGGGGACAAAAGTTGCAGTTGAGGTGAAGTATAAAGTATCTCCTGTCACTGAAAAGCGCAGGACATGCTTTAATTGTATAGAGGGGCAAAATAAGGAGCACTAATTATCGGCGATCATGAAAAGGCCGTTCAGCCGGAGGAAGAGGCAAACAGGTGCACGGTAAGTGGCCGAGGAAATGGAGACGGGAACGGTTTAAGTGGAGAAAAGTTGGAGAACGGGTGAACAGTGTTGTTTACAAATCGGCATATACGAGAGTAAATAAACGGAGACTGGAATAGACTGGACTGGACTGGACTGTCCGAGGTCATAGAGTATTTTAATACATCTTCACGGACAACGGGAAAAAGGAGGTGAAGGAAAGGGATACAACTGTAGATGTGCCAGCAGCCATTGGAGTATTCGAAGTGACATCCGAGTACTTCCACCCCAATATTGCACGTTGCAGGGGCCAAGTCACCCTCATGTACATGGTCCGTGTCCCTCCGCATGTACCTTTCCACCGGATCACTTCCGCCTGTGCCTCTTTTGCATGAGATCATAAATGCCCGTAGGATCCCCGTAGGGTTTGACCGCTTGTTGTGTCAACTCGGTTCTGCTATAGATCGTTTAGGTCATAGATAACCCTATTGTCCACGGCTATTCGAAGAGAGTTCGACTAGGATTCTGACCGGCATCCATCCATGACGGATTTCCCTTCATGCGGTTCTCTCCACTTTATTGTTAAGGTGCTCCATAATAATTTACAGTCTGGGTCGGAGTTACATTATTTCTATATTTGAGCGAAACCGAGGTACAGATACCACCGGACTTCCGTCAATCACCCATAAGATGTAAAGAAGGGGTGGCATTCGGGAGAGATTCCCGTGCGGCATAGCCTCAAACGCAAGTCGTTTAGGTGAGACTGGAAAAGAAAAGGAAAGGACGGTGTGTAGCGCCCCAAAAAGAGGAATGTGAGAGAGTCGCTCCTTCCTGTCGAGGGTTCACTAGTCCGCCGCTAGTGACCAATCAGGCAGACTGTGGCGTTGAACTCTTATCATCGGTCGCTGATTGGTGCGCTTCGATCTCGATTGTCCTATTGGCCGGTTGCCATTGGCCATCGGGCCGGCCTGTCTTTTCGGGTCAAGACTCGGAGGTCTCCAGAGATGGTCCACTCACGAGGTTCCACTGTTCATTCGCGTCCATTCATCTGCCACCACTTTCAGCACTTTCAGTTCCCGGGATTCCACTGTTCCGGTCTGCGGTAGTTCCACTTCCTTCTGGTCGACCGCGCTAAAACATTCCGCCACCAATCACCGTCCTGCCAATGGCAAGCTTACTCCAACAGAGTAATCCTCCAGAATGGCTGGGAGGCGTGTGGAAGGCGAAACCTCGGGAATTAGTCCCCCTTGGGCTTAGCAGGTTGCATACCCGGCGCGGTCTCACGTTGCATATGACCGGAGCTTGTGCCAAAGAGGCTGCTCGAGGAAACATTGCCATCTAGGCCGCTTGCAGAAGCTCACGGCCATTCCGTGCTCCCCTGCAAGATCCCTTGACCGGGGGAACCAATGGCCGTTTCCCTAAGAATGCGGGAGGTTGCAGTCGATCGGAACTGGGGAAAACACAAGTACGGCATTTGCTTGGACGGCACTTCGTCCAGAATCGGTCGCGTGCAGCTCCGAGGGGGAGATCCCCGGATCTCATGGCGTCATGACTTTCGATGTAGCTACAGCTCCCCCAAGCAGAAACTCAATCAGCTGGACAAAACAAGACAAAGATAAACCTCCAAAAGGCTAACCAGACAACCTCATCATGAAGCTAGCAGTGTTTAGCGCCAAGTCCTACGATCGCACCTATCTAGAGCAGGTACGCGATGCACGCTTCCCGGATCTCTGCACCATCGACTTTCATGCATTCTCGCTATCAGAGGAAACAGTGCCCCTTGCTCAGGGCTGCGACGCCATCTGCGTCTTCGTAAACGACACTCTCGACGAGCCCGTGCTCAAAGCCTTGCATGGCTACGGCGTGCGCGCGATCCTCCTCCGCTGCGCGGGGTTCAACCACGTCCACCTCCCCACTGCCGAAGCGCTAGGCCTGTTTGTGGCGAATGTGCCGGCGTACTCCCCCGAAGCCGTGGCGGAGTTTGCAGTCGCCTTGATCCAGACGCTTAACCGAAAGACGCACCGTGCATACAACCGCGTGCGAGAGGGTAACTTTAACATAGAGGGCTTGCTGGGGAATACATTGCACGGCAAAACGGTGGGGATCGTCGGTGTGGGCAGGATCGGGCTGGCTGCGGCGCGGATCTTCCACGGCTTTGGTTGCCGGTTGCTGGCGTACGACCCGTTCGCCGGGGATGAATTCCGACAGTACGGGACGTTGGTTGAGCTTGATGAGCTGCTTCGGGAGAGTCATATTGTGAGCTTGCATTGTCCGCTTACGGAGGGGACGAAACATCTCATCAACAAGGAGACGCTGGAGAAGATCCGACCGGGCTCGTTGCTGGTTAACACGTCGAGGGGCGGGCTTATTGATACTACGGCCGTGCTCCAGGCGCTGAAGACGAAGCAGCTGGGTGGGCTGGCGCTGGATGTGTATGAGGCTGAAAGCGAGTTGTTCTACAATGATCACTCGGGAGAGATCATCGAAGACGATGTGCTGATGCGTTTGATGACGTTCCACAACGTGCTTATCTGCAGCCACCAAGGATTTTTCACTCGGGAGGCCCTTGAAGAGATCTCCGGGATCACGCTCGGGAACCTGTGCGACTTCGCTGCCGCCCGGTCGTGCAAGAACTCCCTGGTGACCGAGGGTCATGTCCTAGTCCGTCGGGATACAGAGCCAGTGAGGCTGTGAGACGATCCTATGATATTAATTCCTCTATTTACTACCAAGGTTACGCAGAAACTAGTCCGGACCTTTGAATCTGACCAATCTCTCAAGTCTTCCCACAGTCTTATCAATGATCCTTTTTTCATATCTTGATTTCACCCTTGGTTACGCGTCATGGAGACCCCGAGACTGGTTTGACTAACTTACTTAACCGAACCGGTTACATCGTGGAAGACATCAATCATCATATTAGGAAGGTAAGGCAAGTATCAACTGCATTAACTGCGCAACGGTCGCGTACCCTGGAATTGACCCTGCAGCGCCTGCCAGGCGCGAGGCAAGAATCGATTTCCATGAACAATCAACGGAACAACAGAGATCATCCACATGAAATAAACCAGTCCCACTGCAAGCATCAAGCGGAGCTGCTCAAAGAAACCCCCAATAACACCGGGCCGGGCAACTTGTCGAGGAACGTGTGACTCTTGATCTGTATGCGACAGCACCTCCGCCATATGCCTGGCAGCCCGGCAGTTAATCTTCTCCCAGGTAGTATCATCCGCAAACCGACGAGCGGCAGCCGCAAGGTCCGCTCGAAGAGTCCGATCACCAGAAACATCTCTGATGAGATGAACGAAGGGCTCCAGATCGCGCGGTGGAACCAAATACCCCGTGCTACCATGTTGGATAATATCTGAAGGACCGCCCTGATCGCGCGCAATGACCGGTACTCCACTCGCCATAGCCTCGAGAACGACTAACCCAAAGGTCTCGGTGACAGAGCAATGCAAGAACAAATCAGCAGAGGCATAGGCCTTCGACAGCGCATCGCCAGTCATGAAGCCCGTGAAGATGATGCGATCCCTGACCCTGTCGAATAACCTCTTCACCTTATCCTCAACGACTGGATTGCGATTTCCACCGACAACGAGCAGCTTGAACGCCAGCTTCTCGTCGACTAGTCGCTGTGCAACGCGCGCCAGGAACTCGAATCCCTTCTCGGGTGCGATTCGACAGACAGTAATGAGGATGATCTCGCCGTTTGGCGCGATCATCTTTCGAAACGCCTCGTCTCGCCGGGAAGGACAGAATAAAGTCGTGTCAACGCCTCTTCCAAGTCTCACCAGTCGGTCAGCTGGTGCCCGCACACTCTCCAAATACCCTCTGATATCAGAGCAAGGATAGAAGATGGTCTGCACGGCTCTGGTTCGAAAGAGGAATCCCTGCACCGTACCCAGTAACCAGACACCAAAGCGATCCAGCGGGGAAGGGAGCATTATCGCCGCGTACGCAGAGAGATCAGTTTGGAAGTTCAACAGCACAGGCGGAGGGTTGCGCAGCTGTCGAATCTGCAAAAGCATCTGGAATCCCAACGAGGCAGGACTAGCCAGATAAATCAGGTCAGGGGTGAAGTTCGCGAAGATATCATCCAGGTGGAAAGGGTAGACGACGGTCAGATCGGGATTGTAAGGGAGAGGATATCCTGGGAGACGGATCTCAGAGGCCGAGGTTGAGTGTTTGCCTTTGAAGAACGGGGCGACGAGAGTGAGGTCTGCGCCGTTCGCGCGCAGATACTCGACTAGACTGCCTGTTGTGCGAGAGACGCCGTTGACGGGGCCCCATGATTCGGTGGCGAGGAGGATCTTCTTACCCCTGAGGGCGTTGGGGAATTCGAGAAGTGAAGCCATGGATGAGATGCATGGTGGATGTTAAGGCAAGGTGCTTGTGTATATGTATAGAGGAAGGAAATAGTCTGAGAGTCTATATACGTCGATCTATGCACGTGCCCTAACCGCCCGCCGTGGAGCGTTGCTTGGCGGCCAGTCGTAGTACGTTCCGCGCCGCGTGCTTGAGTTCTCTGGTACAGGGCGATGCTTGAATTTTGAAGAATGTGACTTGAGGGGTCATAGGGGGAGGTCATGGATACTTTTCACCTGAGGTGCTTGGTCCTAGCGAGTTTGGTCTGCAGTTTGACTACCGTAATACGTTAGGCATGTAAATCTTTCAAGTGTGCGAGCATAACTCAGTCCTCATACACATTTTCCTTTTCTTAAATGAAAAATTTGGGAAAGGAAGCATTTTCACTTCACTTCTCTTCATTCCTATTCTCATTTCTGTACGTATTACTGTCCATGTTCCTACATTTAAATACATTTAAACACATTTAGATAGGGCATATTCTCATTGATGATTTCGCCTTCCATCTGGGCTTGCATACAGCTATGAATGTTGTATGAACAAGAAAAGGAAACATAGAGAAAAAAACCCCCTCGAGTCGATGCCAGTCCATTGCATACTGCCGCGGGACCTCTAGTTCGGGTTGTCATTCCATGTGGACCTGGAATCATATGATTGGGAAATGGGAATTCATCGAATGTGGGCAGAAGCTGGACGAGCAATAAACAACGATCGAGGCTTAGGCTTGGAAGTTTCAAGGGTCGAAGCTATCCGGAATGAGAGAACTATCAATGAGAGAACTATCACAGTTAGAACAATGAAGAAAGGCTCGGCGCCAACTGCATACCTGTGATAACTCTTGATTTCATGAAACCGAGGGTGCTCAACGGAAGCCACCTTGGTACAAATTAGGGAGAATTGACAAAGCTCAGTTGAGATAAGCCCATGTTCCCTGTTAGATAGGAGAGTGGAAAATCTCCATAAGCAACTGCTGGAACTAATGGGACTTGCGGCGTAGATACCACATGGTATCCAATCCACAGTCAGCTTGGTGGATCATGAGCTTTTTGTAATTCTGGTCCTTCAGATAATCAATGTTGCGAGACCATAGTTGGTCTTCGGAATCACCATCAAAACAGGATCGAGCCCTGGGGCTCATCACATTCGCCGTGTCTTTGCCCCGTTTTACTGTGATGATTCCTCGCCCCCACAGCCGATGTTTCTGCCAGTGGTGGTCATCCGGGGTCATACCCTCCCCGAGGCCAATCCATTTTGTCATGATCAAGGCCACTTCGCCGTTGATTTGACGGATTTCAATTACCACCTCGGTGTCACAGTAGCCGCAAGTCCAAGAGACCGAAGGGTCTCTCTGCCCAGCAAGATGGGCCTGCAAAGGTGTATTGCTCAGGGTCTGACAACCATATCTTTCTGCGTGTTCGCAGATGACCATGCTGTACTGCGGCATGGCTAGCTTTGTGCTCTCTGGGTTTGGACAGCGATACAGTAGACGTCGCTTGTTGCAAGGAACCAACACAATGTGTTGAACCTTGAGAATCAAACCCGGGTATCCGGGACTTATTCGTGCATCAACCGAGGAAAGCAATGGTACATGAAGGCCATACGGTGAATTGCAAAGTTGAACTTGTGTGCGAGATATTTCATCCGTACTGATCCCGTATTCAGAGCCATGAGTAATTGCCCTCATGAGCAGCTGTAGGTGTAGAAAGTGGAATTGGTAAAACTCGGAGCCACGCTCCCATATCAGAGCATGGGGAAGGTCAAAATGAGTCGACGCTTTGAGGCATCGAAGAGAAATCTGCCTGGAAGGCCCAGGAAGAAAGTCCTTCGAATCATGGTACCGGTGGAGAAAATTGCAATTGTAGCAGACAAACCAGCTCGGCATATCGCGCGCTATCCGAGCCAAGAGGCGTGGCTTCTCATGGCCTGCTCGGAGCTCAGAGTCATTGCGGCGGTGGAAGATTGCGAATAGTTGCCTATTACAGAGTGACATGCAAGTGATGTCGTCCCTGTCGAGAAAGTCGGCCACCGATAATAGGAGCTCGACTGGGAGTTCAAGAAGCTCGTTGCGTTTCGGTGTTTGGGGAGAAGGTGGCGGGTCCCCCTTCAATCGGGATATCGTTGAAAAGAAGATAGCAAGGGGGAAGCGGATGAAGTCCATGATAAGATGCTGCATGGTGAGAGGAATGGATGTTGATTATCAGATGAAGTAGCAAGAGATGGTAGGTGACGAAGGTTTGAGAAGTGATGATGATTGGTTAGATATTAGACGAAAGAATGAAAGAAGATAGGCAGTAAAGAGTTAAGAAGAGACGATGGGTGAACATGAGATAGAATACTAAGAGAAGATAGGTAGTGAAGGGTTTAGGGGTGATGATGCGCGGACACCTGCGCATGAGTTGAGGTTACCGGTACTGCAAGAATTCAGAAATGTATTAAAGAGATCACAGAAGGAGGGCCTAAAAAGCCACTGAACGCAACTTGGAAAGCCAGACCCTTCGAGGCCAAGAGCCCATGGTAACATTGACGTGGAAAGCAACACCATGGAGGTGCACACACAGTCAATCCACAAATACACCTAGGCAGGGAGTCAACAAGCTATCCATGGATTCGGGCTTCAAGTGTATACTGGAACAATGCACATGCTGTTTTGAACATCAGAAACATCTGGGCATCTTGTGTGAAAAGCTCAATGTGAAAATAATTAAGATGCAAGGAACTATTACACGGAAGATTTCAAGAAAGGTGCTAATTAAATCTTCGATTCTGATTTATTTCTTGTCGAGACTGGAAGATGCCAGGTATATCCTATAGCTTGGGCTTTGAACCCTTCGGGTCGACCCTTATATCAATTTCAGACCACCATGGATAATCTCCTGGCCTCATACTGTGTGGATCAGCGAGAAAGCGAGGCCTGCGTTTCTCCAGAAAGGAGTTGACACCCTCTTTATAGTCACTAACACAGGTTAGTCCTTAAAAGTTCTTGTGGGAGTCGACAACACAAACCTTTGGCCAGTCATGTGGTGAAACACCTTCGATTCCAGAAGATGTGCCCCTTCGGGGGATGCAGAGCCCTCCCACATCAAAGCACGACTCATTGCGGAAGCCAATGTACTAACATTCTCAGCCATTTCGTGCGCGAGCTCTAGGGCTCTTGGTAGAACTGCAGCAGCATCGGGCATAACCTCTGTGAACAGATCACCAAAATATTCGGATGATCCGGGATGTACACCGCCAGTGGTTATCAACGCCATGGCTTTGGACATTCCAATCAAACGAGGTAAGAAGAACGAAGCACATGACTCAATCGTGAGGCCGCGCCTGGTGAAGACGAATCCATATTTACTCCTCTCATGGCAGATTCTGGGACGCTTAGCAAGCACAAATTTGAGGAAGAGCGTCACCATACCGAATAGCCGCTGGCAGTGTCATTGTCATACCAACGCCAACAGCTGAACCCTGGAGGGCGGCGATAGTAGGCTTACTACAGCGATGCATGGCCAATGTCACTCGACCGCCACTGGGAGACCCGGATATCAGCATGAACAATGCCACCGCATTCAACGGTACATAGGACTTACATGTCCCGATAATCACTAGCTCTGCCTTCTCCGTTTCCGAAGCCGATTTCCAGGTCCGAACCTGCGCAGAACATCCGACCTGCGCCTGTCAAGATGACTACGTTGACACGCGAATCAACGTGAAACAATTGATATGCGATCTCTAGGCTATTCGCCATCTGTGGAGTGAATGCATTGTTTTTCTCTGGGCGGTTGAGTCTCACTATCACGATAGGTGTTGCTGTTGGTGACTGCGGTGGATGATGGGCGATCTGTATGTGGGTAAGATTGAGGCTTTCATATGACCCAGGGATGGGGACCAATTGAGACATTGTGTTTAGGTCTTTAGGAAGAGACGATATATTGAATATGTTCCAGCTTGGAAGGTTTTATTGCAGTAGGTGAAAAGTTTATGTATCAAGGGATGCCTCGGTAGGAGATGCGGGGAGGATCGACGAGTCGACACCTGGGCATGAGTACACACATCTGGAGTTGTTTCTTGGCCGCGCTGTTATCCGGCCCTCAGGCTTCCAAGGATGTCGGTCCTATGATTCGCTTCTAAATATTTGAGAAAATTATGTTTCCCTTCGGTATACTAGAGCTCTCATCCACCCGTGGACTCGGACGGCATGGGGGACACCACCTGGGCAAAATCAATCAAAAAACATGTATGCTGTGTTGATACCTCCAGGGCTCGTCCAAGTTGCACCTATAATCTGGAGCAGTTCCGAAAAAACTTCTGTCTACCTATTCCACCACAGCAACTGGTAAACATAAGTTGTAAAATCATGGTCCATGGATGTCACTTTTCTGTACGTGGACAAAAATATACCGCCGAAAGAACCTGGAGCCCCGGAGGGGGATTGACGAGAAGATGTCCACGGGGGTCATGCGACAAAGCCACTGATCGATCCCAGGGTCAGACCTCGGGAGGCGTTCGCAGATGGATCTTGGGAGGTGATTTGCGGGGACGAAACATGAAGAAGTACATATAAGTACACATATGACCTCTCCGGTTCGAAATCTACCCACCTGGGCATGCACAGGTCAGCCCAGGCCTTTGAAAATGACCAATTACCATGAAGCACCACTATATTCTAGCGTATCATGCTGTGTTCCATTGAGGCGGTACTATGTCTTTATCATGTCGCGGTTCGTACAGAGCGACTTTGATCCACGACTATCATTCTTCTAGTTTTTTCAATTGTTATTTCTCGTGCCTGTGTTCTAACTTCGAACCTATTGAAAGTTGTCCCGAGGTCCTTTTGTGCATGATATCTGAGTTAAGTCTAATTGACTTATTTCGTATTTTATGCCGTAGCCCTGAATTAGATAAATGGCGACAGCCCCGAAAACGAGAACGAGAGACCCAGTAGCACCAAAAAAACGGACTGTTGAATCCCCAACGGGGAGGTTCTTCACATGGGCGATCTGCAAAATCTCGGCCCATCGCTCTTATCAATCCCTCGGCCGATTTGACATCATCGGTTCTTTATAACTGCGTTTTGCCTCAAGTAATACTTGACTCTATACAAAATGACTGACAACAACCAAGGCTGTAAAATTACGCTCTACTGGTAAATGACCTCCGTCATGCACTCATTACCATATTGACTGGTCCCCAGGCTCGAGCAGTCCCGAAGCCACCGAATTCTCTGGCTTCTGGAAGAACTGAACCTGAAGTATGAGCTGAAGGTTTACAAGCGTCGCGCCGACAAGCTCGCGCCAGCTGAGCTGAAGGAAGTCCACCCACTGGGAAAATCACCCGTGGTGACCATCGAGGCTCCCGGCGCCGCAAAGCCCCTAGTGCTGGCAGAATCTGGTGCGATCGTGGAGTACCTCGTCGACCACTTCAGCAGCGCACGCCCGTCCCTAGTACCGCAACGGTACACACCGGGGAGCGAAGGCAAAGTGGGCGGGGAGACCGAGGAATGGATGCGCTACCGCTACTTCATGCACTACACCGAGGGCAGTCTGATGCCTTTCTTGGTGATGACTCTGGTGAACGATTGTAAGTCGCCAAACATCTACGTGCGGAACAAGTATTGACATTGATAGCTATTCGTAACGCGCCTCCATTCTTTGTGCGACCCATCACTAGCATTGTTGCTTCGCAGGTCGAAAACCAGTTCTTGACCCGCAATGTGGAGGGTAACCTTGCCTTCCTGGAGGACCAGCTGCGCACTTCTCCCGAGAGCGGTGAATTCATCTGTGGCAAGGAGTTGACTGCTGCGGATATTCTCCTCAGTTTCCCGGTCATCGCTGTGACCATGCGCGTGCTGAAGGACAAGAAGAACAAGGATAGGTTCCCTCTTCTTGTCGCGTACGCGAAACGCCTTGAGGGGATTGAGGGATACAAGCGCGCCGTGAAAAAGATCGAGGAGGTCGAAGGAAAGTTCTCTGCTTCTATGTAATTAACGAATTTTGAGTGGTTTTCTGGTTATACCCCGTTGTGGATGCTGAGATATGGAGGCGATCTGGTTGGCGGATGGTTCCGGATGGCCTTGAAGGAGTTCACAACAACGTACATGTTTAATGAGATATTTGTTGTTCGTAATGCAAGAAGCAAATTGAAATTAAACAGCTTGATTCATCTGTTCAAACAAATTCCAGTAGAAAAGAGCTCTGCAAGGGCAAACAGTGTGATTACATCATCTGGATGATTCAGCAACATGTGACCTTCAACTCCCAGTGAATTCAACTCCGGCGAAGTGCTTCTGTCTCCACGATCTAAAGCTCTCCGCAACAATGGCTGGCCCTAGCAAGTGTGAGTACTACTTGACACGCTGATTGAATCACTGCTAACAACTCTTTAGCCCTGGTCCTTGACCCGGCCTACCAGAAATACTACGGTACATGCCCCCTCAACCCCATTTCTCCAGATCCAGGATTTCCGATCAATCGCACGCCGCGCCAGTCCGAGAACCCATTGCGATCGTCAAAGGAGTCCTGAGACCGCATGATGCGATAGCGAAAAACTCCGACCGCCGAACATTGACTAACGAGCCACAGAACTCAATGCCAACCGCTACAAGTACTGGCGCTGGACCCCGCGCCATGCCATGCTCTCTTTCGTCTACATGGGCCTGATCCCCGGCGTCCTGACCTACTTCGCTTACAACTACGAGGTATGAACTGCAAGACGGTGGAATTGCTTGGTTTTTGCGGGAGTCGCGAACTAACGATATACAGGGCAAATTCGAGCTCCGCGGAAAGCGCAAGGGAGACACCATCTCTGAGTGGTAGACGATTAGCGAATGACAACAACCTCTGCCTTGCTACGACCCAGCAGCGACAAAAACGACTTGGAGAACACGCGGTGACGTGTGTCGCGGTGAAGCTGCTGGTGATTTTTCTTGTGTGCCGCTGCCCGCTGCTTGGGCCGTGTACTTTACATCATATACCGCATTGATTTCCTATTGTTGACTGATTGATTCCGAACCGAGCTGTACAGAAGGTCTCGCTTACCCAGAGGGACCGGAATTGGTAGACCGTAATAGTTTCCATTTGCCTTGGACTAGCTAATCATACAATTGGGTATTCCATCGCCCTTGTTAACATACCTTGTTTAAGAGTTGGACTTCCGAATTCAAACCATATCCTCTTTCTTAATAAGGGGCCCAGCCTCGACGTCCACCTCCACCACCACTACCACCACCACCACCACCTCCTCCTCCTCCTCCTCCACGGCGGCCGCCGTCGGGCAACCGTTCTCCGCGATTCCAATCGCCATGGGGCATGATAGGAGGACCGCGATCACCTCCGCCACGGGGACCACCACGACCAGAGCCGCGAGGGCCACGCGGATATCCGCCAAATCCATTGTCTCGGAATGCGCGCATACCACCTCTACCTCCACCCCGGGCACCGCCCATGGGGCCAGAGGCGCCACCCAGCACCGGCGCAACAGATCCATCTTCCAGAGGAGGGAGGATTGCACACTCAATGTAATCACCGACGATAAAGCGTTCGTCATGGAGGGGTTTATCAGCCTCGTTGCCCTGGAACTTCAACGGACGAGGTCTAACCGTTCTCTCCTCTTCGTCACCCCCGTGAATGGACGTGGTACGGGGCGAAACAATGACACTTCCCAGATCACGACTCAAGTATTCGCCTCGCACATGATGTCCACTCATTGCTGCGCCGCGCGCGTCAGGGTAAATCAAACGGAAGCAAAGACGGGTGCCGATGGGTGGGCTGGGGAGCAATTTGGGGAGCGCAGAGGTGAGAAGCTGTGCGAGCTCACGTAGTGTGCATGATTGCCAGGTGTAGATCTCTAGGTGTTGTGGGAGTGTAGAGGGAGCGGGTGAAGGTGAGATGGAGTTGGGGCCGCTAACTGGACCGTCGCGACGGGGTTGCACAGGGATGCTGTAATCGGATAGAGAGTTGTAGGCGCCGACGCGGTAGAAGAGCTTCAGGTGGAAAGGCGCCGTGGTTTGACGATCGATTGGAGCTCTTGGGCCCTCTCGTGATGAGGCCATTGCTATGATGCGGGTTGCAATGCGGACGGCGCGATGACGCGAGCGAGGTAGAATGCGTGGACTGATGAAAGATGTAAACGCCCCGCAGGTAACTGGAGCTGGGGGGAGTGTGTAGAGGGAAGGTGTAGAGAGGGAAGGTGTGGAGGAAATCGAGTGAGGAGGTGAATGAAGACAAATGCGTCGAAGCTGCGGGTGGTCGAACATTCTTTTCCTTCCATCTTCACCCACCCCACATCAACGCTGTCACATCACCTCCTGCTACACAAGTACTTTTCCAATATACACGAGTGGTCGCAATATTCTCTTTTGTTTTGTGCTTAACTCGCCAAAATGGATTTCGCGGCGCTTATGTCCAAGGAGATCTCCAAGGCCAAAGGGAGCGACTCCAAAGATTCCGGCAAAGGATCCCCTGCAGTGCCAACCAAGAAATATCTACGCCGAGGCGACGAAGAAGCCGCACGCATCGAAGCCTATCACCAAGAGCAAGAGCGAATAGCCCGCGAACGCGAAGAGCGCAATGTGAAAAAGCGCAAGCTCGACGAGGAAGAGGCCGAACGAAACCGTGAACGGGAGGAAAAGAAACGACGACTAGCCGAAGAATCGAAAGCGAAGAGAGAACAGGAAGAAGCAGCTAAAGAACGTGAGCGGCGGCGGAAGCTCGGCCTGCCTGAACTGGTCGAGGACAAACCCGAAGGCGATGACGAGGAGGATATCGAAGAGGAGGAGCTCATTCAAAAGCTACGGGATATGGAGGCGCCTATACGCTTGTTCGGAGAGGATTACCGCGGACGACTACGCAGATATCGCCGCCTGGTCCAACGCGCCGCCATCCCCAAGAAGAAGATCACAGACGGACCTATTCCCACGACATTGGAGCCCGTGTCCGGTGGACAAATGATCATCCCTTCGAAGATTCCAAAGGACAAAGAGAACCGGCTGTTCCTTTTCCGGCAGTTGGGATCGTACTTCAACATGGTTTTGTCGGAGTGGGAGCTCGCATTGGCGAAGCGCGATGTGACGGTGCGCGAGAGCTTCCAGGGCAAGCAAGCGTACGGTGCAATGACCCAGTCCCGCGAAAATATGACGCCGCTCTTCCGCCTGTTTGAGAAGGAGGATTTGGAGGATGGATTGCTTGAACCTATCGTCGAAATTGTGCACAAGGCACAGCAGCGGCGATATGTTGATGCTAACGATGCTTATCTCCGCGTGAGCATTGGAAAAGCGTATGTTCACCCTCTTTCCTCATGTCCGATAACCAAGCTAACGTGTATATAGAGCTTGGCCCATCGGTGTTACCATGGTGGGTATCCACGAGCGTTCTGCTCGAGAAAAACTGCACCAGAGCGATCAGCAAGCTCATATCTTGAGTGACGAAATCACCCGCAAATATCTACAGAGCATCAAGCGCTGTCTGAGCTTCGCACAGGTCCGCTGGCCCCCAGAGGACCAATTGCAGGTCATGGGCTAGTGTTGCCATCCAAATATACCCATAGCGAGAGTTGATCTATGTACATTAAAACAGCCTCTTTTCGGCTTTCACCTCTGAAAGCCTCATTCTATTTCCTTCAACAATTCTGATACTGTGACAACTTGGTATCCTCGACGCCTCAACTCTGGCAGGACCTTCTGTAGCATTGGCACTGTCCATTTCCTCCGATCGTGACAAACGATGATACTCCCAGGCTGGACCATACTCAGAATGTGCATTGAATTCAATCTCCAAAATGGGACCTGAGGATCATGCGGATACACATCGCCAAGCACCAGTCGATATCCCAATCGATGAAGCAGCGATCTCATCCGCGAGCTGAAGAACCCAGACCCAGGGCGAAAAAGCCAACTCCCATGCGCGACACCAGCAGCTGCGTACGCCTCAGAGATTTTGACATGCACGTCTTGGATTTGACCCGCTAACGCGTCATCACTGAGAGAGCGCGAGGGCTCATCGTACATAGCATGGTTACCAAGCTCACAGCCCGCGCGGACAAGATCAGACAGGATAGGTTTGTGATCAGGAATTTGTGATCCTATCACGAAGAAAGTAGCAGCCGCATCGTGAGCTTGTAACAAACGAAGAATCTCGGGTGTGTGGATCGAGGGCGCGTCGTCGATTGTTAGCGCGACGATCTTTTTGGTGGTTGGGACATGGAAAAGTACGTCTGGCCAGCGATGGGCGAAGTAGCGGATGAGTAGACTTGGCGGTTTGTATATGTAATATAGTGGAACCATCAAAATGAAGGTGGTGAGGATTGCTCGAAACATTTTCGGGTGTTGTAGATGGTTGTGGTGAGGTTGGGGATCGGCCTGATCGCGATGAAGTATACACACCGCGACAGTGGACAGGATGCCTACGACCTGAACACAGTTTCTGGTTCAAGTCATGGATTTGAATTGAAAAAACCTTGGAAATTTTTATTTTCAATTTTCTTGGGTTTGTACGTTGCCTACGAGTGGAGTTGCGGACTGTTTCCTCAGTTTCAAGGTTGTTGCGGAAGTGCACTGCATGACCAGGTGTGTACGGAGTACATTCAGGATAGACAACGGAACAACCTTGGAAAAGAGAACCTGGAAACTACTTCCTGTGAGCTTCACCTAAGCCAATCCGGGTATTATCTTTGCTTATTTCATAGCTGTTCATTGCAATTTAGAGGCTCAAAAGACTGTCCCAAAGAATGATATTTTTTGTAAATGACCTCAGGCAATTACTATCCCAGGAAATCAGACGTCAAAAGTGTGGTATTCCATGTGAATTGACCAACTAACCTCATTCCGCATCTGCAATTGCATCCACCATGATTTCGACCAGCATTTCAGGGTCTGAGAAGTTCGAAACGACAAGCAGGATTGCAGTAGATCCAATGTCCCCACCAAGTTGTCGCCCAAGGACCTCCGTGAAACCTGCCATGACCTCCGGGGCGTCTTCATGGCGTTGAATAAATAGCTGAGTGCGGACAATGCTCTGTGCACCTTTGGCACCCACGGCTTGGATGGCTTTGATGATCTCGTTCAAGGTTGCTCGTGTCTGTCCACGGGCATCACCAGGACATAGTACGCGTGGGCTCTCGGGTGGGCTGTCGGGGTCAGCAGCTGTTGTGCCCGAGGTATAGATATGCTGTCCAACTCGAATGGCGCGGTAGTGGCCATATGCCCTTTCCCAAGGAGAATTGGTCGCATAGAACTGCTTTGTCGAGGATGTTGGGGTTGGTAGGGATTGTGAAGGCATTGTGATTCCAGGGTAGAATAATCAAGACGTATATACTGAAAGTATAGTGCACCAGCGTTGCTATTTATCTAAGAGGGCGGGGTTGAGATCATTTGAATTTGGAGTGAATGAGTCAGAGTCATACACCACGCCCGTATAAAACCAAGCATCGCGCCCTCAAGCTTCTTGGCACTCATTATCATCGGGCCTTAGCACCATCACTATACAGCTTCACAAATTTCGATAATTTGACCAGCTTCATTCAGTCAAAGCTCCGTAGTCTGACCTCCAGCGTGTTTTCAGAACATGCAGCTGGAGATTAGCCTCCAGATCCTATCATGATTCAAAACTTGTAAGCTTTTCCTGCTGTCTTTTGATCACCAAATGTGGCTTGATGGAAAGTTTTGCCTCATTCTGATTCACGACGAGGGTAGCTTGCTCAAATGCATACGCGCAGGCAATGAGTCTTTCTTCGCTGAATCTGCGTCCAGCGATAGTGATTCCATACCTACCAACAAACATTAGGAAATGAGACCCAGGGAATCTGATCGCATGCAGACCGATACAGGCCACTTACGGAATGTTCGGAGCCTTTGTGACCATTCCCTTGAAATTTCTGACAACTTCACGGTTAGCAGAATAGAAACCAAGGGGTACCTGAATACCCGGTAGCCTTCCAAGGTCAAGTGTGAGGTCCGTGGATGATGGAGCAAGTAGCACGTCACAATTAGAGGTATCCAGGAGACGTGCAATCTCATCACCTAGGTGCTCCATTCGTGCCCTCACTGTGAAGAACTCCTCAGACATCGAGGTCCCCGGTGCATCACGCGCACTTTCGAACCAGTCCGCTCCGCATTCGTCATATTCCTCCTCAGAGATGTTCTTAGTGACTTGAATGAGATCCGAAATGCTTTTGATTTCATGGGGATTCTCGGCAAGGCCCGCGAAAAATTCTTCGAAGGCTGAGATGTCCTCCATCAGCATTCATTCTGACCAAAAGGTCGACACGCCAACCTACCTTCTCGTAGCAATATATCCCCAAAAAAATCTTCTCGTTGACCTGAACCCGGCTTCCAATTCTCAAAGTCGATATCCTCGACAATAACCGCGCCGAGTTCACGGAACTGAGAAATAGCGCCCCGGAAAGCAACGTCAACTTCCGGATCTGATTGAGCTACCCGGTAAACGGACCTGGGGACCTATCCTCATATCAATTAGTCCGACACGAAACGACGAAAGGAAATATATTGAGGCATACTGCAATACGAATACTGTCCAGCGCGCTCTTTTAACAAACAGCCTCATAATCTGGGGTTTTTTCAAACGGTATATCGTCTGTTGCAGAATCAAGAATGTCCTTCCCTAAAATTGGTGAGTCTTTTTGAAGCTTGTATTTCCGGTGTGAACATACCGGCGATCACATTGAGGATAATCGCACTATCCTTAACGTACTGAGTGATGGGGCCTACAGAATCTTGCTTGGGATTCAAAGGGATGACTCCGGCCCGGGACGTTAATCCAACAGTTGGTTTGAGGCCAACGACCCCGTTTTTCTGTGCTGGGTAAAGTATGCTTCCGCATGTCTTTTGCCATATTAGATCACTTTCAAGGCTGGTACCGAGGTTAGACAATACTAAATGATGTGCATACCTCACCACCAATAGTAAAACTCGCCAGTTTCAAGCTTGCTGCAATTGCACTTCCAGAGGAGGATCCCTGGGGATCCTGAGATTCATAAAATCCCCCAACAGCTTGCCCATATAGGGCCGACCAGCCACTTTTGCACATTGAGGACCTCGCCATCCCCCATTCACTAAGGTTTGTTTTCCCTAGTACAATTGCACCAGCCTCTCGCAGCTTGGTCATTATTGAGGATTCAACATTGTATCTGGCCCCAGCTAAAGCGTATGAACCGCCTGTAGTGTCCATCTGATCAAGTGTGATGAAGGTATCCTTGACAAGAAATGGTATACCGTGAAGGGGTCTGCCACAAGACGCTTACAATTCGTGTACTGTGAAGGTTGATGTCCCCATACCCATAAACACGGCCATTCTGTCTCTCTTGGTCCCGCTGAATTGCGATTGACTTGGCTTCCGGATTGATACATCCGACTGCCCGAACTTTATCGTTCACCTCCGAAATTCTGAACAGATAGAGCTGCCGTGAAAACGTCAGTATCGTGTCAAAAAACCTTGGGCTAGCAACTTTTCCAGACCTCTACCAGCTCCTCACTCGTAATGACGCCCTGCTGAAGGCTTCTGCAGATTCCATCCAAATCAAGGTCATCGATTGCGTATCCCACGCTGGGTCTAGCCCCCATGGTAGTGGGGTATCCTGTCATTCTGTTTCGTAGATCAAAAAATCCCGAGGCGAGCATCGACAAGGCAGCAAAGAAAATTCGAGGGTAAAATAGAGACGGTGCTTTTGGAGAGGTTGATTTCAGCCCTCGCAGAGTTATGATATGCCCAGGTGCCCAAGTGAGGGGTTGTGATCAGGTGAAACTAATGCTTATACGAGATGAAAGTATTGGGTATTAGGTTAATCAGACAGTCCAACACCTTAGTCCAAGGTTTCAGTAAATACCTAGTATACATCGACTCGTACAAGACGCCTGGATTAGGGCGCTCCGGGAAAAAAAGGAACACTGTGCAATGCCTTTGATGAAGCTAGTCAGAACTGAACCAATGTCCGATCAACCGCGAAATTTCCTCAAGATGCAACGCGGGCCGCCCAGATAGCTTTATGTTGGTGGTTACAGGTCAATTTGACGTTCCTCAATTTTGGATGTTTCGGCCGTTCTCCACCATTTCACCTCACTCAATACCTCCTTCTGCTTAGCCACACTGTCGTCTCCGCACTGTCTCGGCCTTCAAATGTTTATTTTGCGGGATAATTACCAGGTTCAGAGATTGAAATGCACAGCAGCGACAAGGGTGAGGTCAGGCTGTGTGGAGTGTGGTCCCATCAAAAGCACACCCCGCAGGAGAATTAACCAACTCGTCAAGGGGCTAACTGTCGATCGTCAGTATTTCCCCGAACAACAACTATAAATACTTCGGAGCTCAGTCAAAATGCATGTTTGCCGGTCAGAGTCTAGTAGAACGACGAATTCTTCACTCCCTATCTGATCATTGCCCATCATGCATCTCGACGGGCTGTTGATTGTCGCGTCGCTCGCAGCACCAGCACTGGGCCTCGATGCTACGAAGCTGATAAAGCAATATTTCGGGAACGATGCGCCCTGGTACACGGATCGAATTCCCGTTTTTGAGTCCAGCGACTCCGATATCCAGGACGTGTACTATTACAGATGGAGCATCTTCCGCGCACACCAGCGCGATCTTGGCGCCGATGGATACATCTCAACAGAATTCCTCAATGACGTCAGTTGGCAGACCCAGCCGTCGGCGCTACTCATTGATGCGGCAAATATGCATCTTCGCGAAGGGCGCTGGTGCAGAGACCGTCGATTCAAGGATGATTACGGAAGTTTCCTCTTCGGAGCGCACAAGAACCCTTACCAATTTTCGGAAAGCATGGCTGATGGCGTGTGGCAAGGATATCTTGTTGATGGTGTTGCTGGATCCGTTACTGGGCATCTTGCTTCAATGCAGGATGTCTACACAGGCTGGAACACCACCACTATGTCGACTGGTGGATATGACGTGTCGAAGAATCTGTACTGGATCCAGCCTTTGACCGATGCAACAGAATACACCATTGCCAGTATCGATGCATCTGGAGGCGCTGATGGGTTCACCGGTGGAAATGCATTCCGACCGAGCATCAACAGCTATCAGTATGCAAACGCGCTGGCTATATCCAACATTGCCTCCCTGGCTGGAAATAGCGCCCTCGCAAAGACGTACAAGGACAAAGCGGCTGCCATTAAGGCCGATGTCCAGGATTCACTCTGGAACAGTACCTTTGAGCATTTCATAGACAGGTACAAAGTCGATAACACGAACGTGAAGTACTGGGATTTCATCCGAGGACGAGAGCTTGTTGGCTATGTTCCCTGGACACACGACCTTCCAGATGATACCGATGCTTTTGCCCAGGCATGGGCTCACCTCACCGACTCGGAGAAGTTTGCTGGATCGCATGGACTACGCACTAATGAACCCAGCTACGAGTACTACATGCGACAGTATCGCTATGAAGGGACTCAGCGGGAATGCCAGTGGAACGGTCCTGCGTGGCCGTATCAGACGACCCAGCTTCTCGCGGCCCTCGCCAACTTGCTTGACCACTATCCCAAGGCCGCAGCAGCCAAGGTCATCGGCAAAGCTGACTACACAAAGCTCCTCAAACAATACGCCCAGCTGCACTACAACCCAAACAGGGGTGGAATTCTTGACATCGAAGAAGACTACGACGCAGACACCGGTCTTCCCATTGTCGGTCTTGCTCGCTCCCCACACTATTTCCACTCCGGCTTTATCGACCTCGTTCTTTCTGGGCTTGTTGGTATCCGCCCTCGCGCCGATGACACCCTTGAGGTCAACCCAGCCGCAGACGCAAGTTCCATCTCCTACTTCCGAGCGGAGAAGATTCTCTACCATGGACACGAAGTCGCCGTCCAATGGGACGCGACGGGCAGTCATTATGGTCAGAAAGGCCTTATCGTCGAAGTCGATGGCAAGAAGGCAGCCAGCTCAGCCATTCTCTCTCGCCTAACTGTCAAAGTCACTCGCAAATCCCCACCGACGGTAAATCGCCCCATCGCCGTATCCATCCAGCAAGGCTCAGACACCGTGTACCCGAGTGGTAAGGTCTCGGTGACAGGTGACACAAACACAGCTAACATCCATGCCGCCATCGACGGGCGAGTCTGGTTCTACCCCGAAGCTGATGTTGCGAATGGATGGGATACTCCAGTTGGCAACGGAAGTGAAGTCTGGTATCAGATTGATTTCGGATCCTCGACTAAGTTGAAGAGCGCGGAGATTGCGTTCTTTGCGAACGCGACACAGAAATTCGATGTACCAAGTGACTATCGCATTCAGACTAGCCAGTCTGGCAAATGGGTGGATGTTTCGAACGGTCGATATGACAAGGCTTTGGCCAACGGCGTGACGAAGGCCTCTTGGGATGCTGCCAGCTCGGAGAGCATCAGGTTATACTTCACGCCCAAAGATGGACTGAAGGCCAGGCTAGTCGAATTGAAGGTTTTCAGTGCGTGATTGCCCAAGAAGTGAGGGATAGATGCCCCAGTAGTCAGCATTGGTCAAGCTTTGTTATGTACATATCACCACATTGTGACTAGGACATAGTAGATTTTACGAGCCCTCCAGGGCGACAGCAAGCTTCTTACCTCGGAAGGCTTGATAATTTTTGACTTATTCTGAGACATACAGATATTAAATAGCAATTACAACATCTGAAACGTCGTACGATTACGTTTATGAGTAAGCTGACGATCTAAGACATCCGTGGACTTCCATGGGCAACTGGGCCCCGGGCTCAACAGTTTCTCTGGCGCTGCAAGACTGAATTTTCTCTCAATCCCACCTCGAAGTTCCAGCATCTGAGTTTGTGTAAGCTTATCAACCTGCAAGCCTTCAAGTTCACATATCGTTACTCAAATGCCTTCTCTCTCATCTCTCCCAACCCGCCAGTTGGCCGGGATCACAATCCCCGATACCCCACTCATCAACAAGGCCATCGCACACGCGCGCCAACACGGCGATGACTTTACTTACAACCACGTTATGAGAGCTTTCCTCTTCGCCATCGCCTGTGCTCCAATAGTGACAGCCACATCGCCCGACTACGACATAGACTATGAGGCGATCGCACTCGGCACAGTTCTCCACGATCTGGCTTGGGCAGCAGACAGCGAAAAGTGTACCCAGGACAAGCGATTCGAAGTCGACAGTGCGAATGCCGCACGGGAGTTCCTAGCCGCTGAAACCAAGAACGACCCGAGCTGGCCTCAGCATCGCGTGCAAGTCATCTGGGATGCCATCGCACTGCACACTACGTCATCGATCGCGATGCATAAACAGCCTGAGGTTATGCTCTCGCACGTCGGTATCACGGCGGACTTTTTAGGACCCAATCTGTTTGCTGATGGGAATGGTCCTTTGACTTGGAAGGCTTTTAATGATGTTACTGTAGCGTTTCCGCGGGAGGATTTCAAGGAGGGGATCAAGAGTATAATGTGTGCGCTGTGCAAGAAGAAGCCGGAGACGACGTATGATAACTTTGTTGCTGAATTTGGGGAGAAATACGTGGAGGGCTACGACCGAACAGGGAAACGGGTTATTGATTTTCTTGAGAATGCTGTTGAGTGAGAGGATGCGGAAAATTTCCGCAGGCCATTTGATGGTAGCTTCGGCGTGTTGAGCGAGTCAGATCCTAAATTCCAGACTATTCTCCCCTCTTATATACCTTTTGTACACCCAAGGAACGGAGGTGACAAGTGTGCAACTCTTATCGGTAGCCAAATTCACACTGGAATTTCCAAGGTTTGATATATAGTCATAATCGTCTATGATTTTGATTCATAATTTGGTCATTGTCTTTCATAAATTTACAAGCGAGCCTTGTCCTCTTCGCGACCAACCAGGTTGGGGTGGGGAGCGCGAACGGGACGGGTCACGGCGTAGAAGGCAAAGCCAGAGGACTTGGTGGAGAACTGCAAACATCAGTTAGTCAATTGTTACTTGTGTGACTTTGATGTGACATGGTCGACAAACCTTGACCTTGGAACCAACGTGGAAGAAAGCAAAGTCACCAGGGACCAGGTGGTGAGTGACTCCAGTAGCCTCATCCTACAAACCAAAATTCATTAGCATTGTCCGCAAGTATGACATGAGCGGGTTGGGGAACATACCAAGACATCGATCTGACCGTTCAGGACATACTTGGTCTCCTCAAAGTTGTAGTGAGCGGGGCGTGCAGGGCCGGCCTCGATCTTGTAGAATCCCGATGTGAAGTGAGCGGGGGAGTCGGTCTTTGTGCGAATGGAGTGGAAGTCGGCTGTGGTTGCGTTCTCGCCCTGGGGAAGGGGGATGAACTCGTGGCCGGCGCCCTTGATGACAGTGAGAGGAACGAGGTTAGACACTGTAGAGAGGAAGTTAGTAATGTTTTCCGGGATTGTATGCTTATCAATTGCCTCGATTGCAATCGACACCAAGGGGACAACAATAACTCACTTTTGATTTGATTGTATAATTCTAGACAATTGCACCAGTCGAGGCAAAGGGCACTCTTTAAGTAAGATAAGTCCTCCCAGGACTCATGATCGGGCGCGCACCCGGCATAGCTACACGGCCTCTGCGTGGGTTATCCCCATGAGGGGAAAGGACCCCGGGTGCATCGCCCGGTGGGGTACTTATCGGGTGGACGGCCGGTGTCCGCCTATAAAAACGTCAACCTCATCCTTTTTGCAAATCGCGTGCTGTGATGCAGATTTGAGAAAAGAAAATAGCAACTTCGTCAATACCCCGTAGGAAAGAAGAGCCGGTGAGGAAAGACAAGGAGAAAGAGACTCCGATTCGATATCGGCAGATCTCGTTGCCCGACCAATCAGCGTTGTGCCCTCATTCCCCGCACCGGTCAGTGATCGGTTGCGCTTCCCTTCACGGCGATGCTTTCCACTTCGTTTCTTTAATTTCCACGTCAGTTTCGCGCCCATAGCGAAATTGCACAAAATTGTTATCCAGGCTTAAAAGGCCAGTTTTAGCAATAAAATTAGAAAGCTACTACGAAGTACTGCCTCCGAGGCCTGCTAATCATATGGGCTTCGATTCCAAGGTTGTACACAAAGACTAGGGGTCTTAGAGTATCAGTTAAAGAAGTTCTGCCTGATATATCAACTGAAATTATAATGAATCGTGTGTCTATCTATTGACGAAGAGAACCTCGGAAGGTGCTATCTATACTGTAAACTAATGGCTAATCGATAAAGAAAGAGGATCAAGTCTGTATTTGATGTTGTAAACTAAGCTTTAAAAAAATTGAGAAAGAACCTTGGAACGGGAGAGATCTAGCAGGTAAGAGATCTGCTTCATAGATCTCTCTATCCTAATACGTGCTTTCTTCCCAAAACAGTAACGCGTTTCGTATATGCCTGGTCATGTGATTATTTGAAGCCCGACCCATTACTCCGTACAGAGGGTGCTTATATTAGACTAGCTGTCTTAATTAAAAAGCTTTATTGTTATTTTCTTGAGATATTATCGGGAACTAGTGTTGCCACAGTGGTTGCGTCAGACTATGGCTCAGTGAACCAGGAATTCTCAACAACCTTGGAACTTCTTCCATGTGGTCCCATGTGGGATTACATCTTCCAAGGCTCTGGTTCTGAGATCGTGTAACCTGAGATCCTACAGGTTCTAACACTTTGGATAGAATAGCCGGAGTAACTGGCTGTCGCAAGTAAGGGGAATCCCGGTTATTTATTTATTACATTACCTGTACGGAGTATTATGAAATCAATATCTTTGACACGTTCTTATGGCCTTGACCAGTCACAATTTGCCCGTGTAAATGGAAAGGAAATTCGAGTGCCCTTGAAATTCTTTCAAAAGGAAAGTGGCAGCCTTGCCGTCCAGGGACCAGAAAATTTCGTTCATATTATATTATTCCCCGGCTTAAGAAAGCTGGTTTGAAGGATGTCACAATCTATCTGATGTAATGTTGTAATGTTTCACAGCAGAGAGGCGCAGAAGCCATCTACATTCTATCTAGTTTTATTCTCTGGATTTGGTACCTTTTTAGGCTAGGTTCCCATGGTGGTGTAACATTTTTTTTCATTTCATACAAGAAGGGATATGAAATTTCTCCTGATACTCGATATACATATTAAAGTGGGAAGAGCAAACTGGCGGTCTGACATCGCAGACAAGACGACAGGGGTGTTCAGTGCTCAATGGGGGTCATGAAGATGGAAGCAGACCCCCTGATTGATCAAGATAGGAGATAGGTGCTGTTTTTCTGAGATATGTAGGATGTTTGATTTCTATGCCATGAAATCGAGAGCTAAAACCACCATTTTTGACCCTTTAGCGCATGCGGGAAGTGATGCAATTTTCCCATTACAATATATAGATTTTAGCTTGATCTGATCACTTATGTCCATAAAAGAATCTCAACCAACTCAATTGTCCGTAGTACCCGGGATTTCAAAATATTGCAACCAAGGCCGGATTTTCCACACGAAACGGCAGTTGAGATAAGAGATCCATCTATCATTTTGAGGTGTCAATGTGCTATCCATGGATGTATTCACAGTATTTAGATAGCAATGGGTGTAACATTAGGTGGACATTTTGCGACCATAATACATGTTTCACAATACATTATAGTATATCGCTCATTTTGGAACTTCGAAGTTTATTTTGACAGCAACCTTGGAAGATTGCGTCAAGATATGCAATAATGAATAATTACGACTGTAGATCGACTGTAAATTTGGTGGATTTCTCAATTAGACCAAAAAGCATAACGCGTCAGGAATCTAGGGCTCTTCAAAGGTTTATTCATTTTCATCAAGGTTCAGTGATGTCAATGATGAATGGAACCATCGAGGTACATAGCCCTGGAGCCGCCACCCCACAGAGGTATATAAAACCATGGATGGATACGCTTCTAGTCTATTCATTATCCACAGATATAATCTTCTCTCTCCTACATCAATAGTAACATTACCAAAATGGACTGGGGCCTTCGTCTACAACGCGCTTTTGCACTTGAAGTTAGTCACATTTATCGTTTACCCAGGAATATCCATTGACAGACCTAATATGTGAATCAAGGTTGAGATAGGCGCTCCTTCTATTGGTTAGTGCTACCGTGACCATAAAGAGTCTAACAACTAACTCCAAATATAGATGGCGCAAACTACAAGTTCGTATGTATTGATGTTGAACACTGGCATATTTCATCGCTGAATCTTCTGGGATGCTGGACAGGCAATTATTGCAGGCTCACTTGAAACTGAACCCACGTTTTCACCACCGCTGAAGATCAACTCCATCTCTGGCGTTGACGATTCAATCCTAGTCGGCAACAAGCTACGACTTAACGTCTCTGTTGATCTACAGTACGTCTTTATTGATCAAGAGGCACCTGGCCTGATGGCACAAAGAAAGTATACTAGCTTACCTCGAAACCAGCCTCCAGGAAGATGTAGGCTCAAAGTCTGCTAAAAAGGTGTGATATAATAAATAGCTGTGAAAGAGAGATAATTTGCTTTTGCTGATTTTAAGAAAGATCAAATTACAGTGGCATGGTACTCTTTTTATCGGAGAGTCCGAACAAAGCATCATACGCGGCGATTTCGAAGGAAAAACCGATTTTGGGAACCCCCGTAAGTTGTTGCCATTGAATAACACAAGTGCATCGCTAACTATTCGCCTTTCCTAGTTGTCACGTTTCAGTTTGACGTAAGCAATGCTTGCATAAAATCCTTTTAGCTAACCAAGGGCCCACTAACACCTGATTAGGTCGATAAGGAGGAAGACCTCGTTGAGCTCGAAGATCGAATTTTTGTCGGGCAAGGCCGGTTTGTGAAAGATAAGGAAACAGAGAAACTGATCTTGGTATATCAAGTGTGCGAACTTCAAGCTAGCGAACTTCCTTCTAGCTAAGCAATACTGGAATGACTCAGCTTCGGCATATCCATATGTCTGTGGATGATCGATTTAAGGTTTATTCACAGGGCAATGTTTTGACCTGCTCGAAGTGCCATTCCAGGAGAAAAATTCCACAGATCAGAAAGAAATCTCAATGATTCTACCACAAAGTGCATAGCTAGAGATTGCAACCAACCGAGTAACTATGTGGCATACGTTTTACTATACACCTGATCTAGTTAGCTTTACATATTACTATCAAAATACGACGGGTAATATCATATACATTAGAAAACCCCTGCTGGCGGGTCTTGATCAGGGCTGATCATACTTTTACTCTGTAAGCATGATTGTGGCTTCTCACTTTTTTGAATATTGATTATATGTGATCTGGATGACATATTGTCGGGAACTACGTGCTTTCCCGATTGGGTCAGGGTCCGTGCGCTGTGTAGATAGTCGAGAAGAGAGCTTCTCTCTCTTCTCTCTTCTCTTCTCTTTCCTCTCCGTCTCTCTCAGGAATTCTATGTCTACCATAAAGTTTCTGTTTCTTCGATACATATGGATCGGCTGGCTCTCGGTGACCCATCAGTAGTTGAGGTCCCCAAATGTCATCAAAAACTAGCATGTCTGTAACATTACGGTCGTGTATGAAGGGTTGCGGATATAAGGATAAGAATAAAATGTTAATGTCAGAAGGGGAATTAAACCAGGTCTCGATTATATGGAGACCATGGAAAACCCCCAAAATATCTTGGGGAGAGAGATCGGAGAGCAAGGGGGAAGTGTAATCCCGCCAGGGTCATAGGGTTGCCACTCACCATAGGATCACATGACCCCAGCACCTTACTTCCAACAGTTGGCCTTCAAATAATGTACTTTTTGAGAGGATATCAAGAGGTTACACAGAACATAAGTAGCATGCATTAACCAAGCATCATCGAGGCCCATCAAGACGCAATAGTATATCCCGGAGTGACACAAAGGGCTGAGCATGTTACAATTCTACTCTTATCAGTATTTCATAGGATTATCATTCAATCAAATTGAAATACCTCTCGAGATCAATCAGAATCGATGACCCAGAAATATGTACAGCGACATAAAAGGCTGGATGATCGACAAATGAGGCCAGTATAAGAGAGTTAGCCCATCTTCTGCGAGTATTCTGAAAGACAAATTTATACTTTTCACATTCAGGATAACTCACACAATTACGAGTAGTCATGGATACTGAGAGCATGTTTTCCATACTCAAACAGATCCCTCATGATCTTGAATGTGAGATAATTGACCAAGATGAATATCTACTAGAAGCTGACCCAATCAAGTCACCACACGGCCACACACAAACGACTCAGATGTCATTCTCTTTACCCTTTATGCTTTCATTGCCGCCCACCGTTGTTTTGAAAAAGGGTTGTTGTATCGTTCACCTCACAAAGGTACTTTTGTATACAACCTTCTAATGACTACAGCTAATCCATTACAGCACTGCCAGCGCATATTGCATCAGGTATTATTGAACTTGTTCTTTATTATTGTGACTTAAAATGTTCCTCGCTCGCGGTAGTTGCATGCCTTGTCCATTCTATCACTTCATTCCTATTGGTCGAAAACCTGCCTAATGGTTACATCCCACATACACGTGAGTCCCTCCGACAATTGTCCCTTCTCTTTGTTATGCTATGTTGGTATTTCTCACATCTTGATAGGTCCTGCCTATCAGTCCGGCTCGTTACTGCGAGTAGTTTGGATCATCCGGGCCTATGTCACAGGAAGCCAAATGGATTATCATGACGCAATGATGCCTATTCATGGCTTTGTCTATACACGGGCTATTCTAACCGTCCTCGGTGTCATACAAAAATCCTCACCATTCAAAGACAGTATCAACTGGAAGGTTTCCTACGCCGAAGCAGTGATTTGTGCCGGGTGCATTTCCGTCGGTCACTGTAGCAAGCCTTGGGCGGTATTTCTGTATCTGGGAGTATTTGCTGTGATCGGTGTGGTGGACCAGTGGACTTCAAAGACGTGAGTCATATACCCTTACCCATGAGTCTATTTATCTAACCAAAGACTACCCATCTAGAAACAAGAAGCCTGTCCATTCGCCGTCGGCTTTTGCGCAAAGTCTTCACGCCACCGGTTTGATTTACATAAAGCATCAGACTTGAAAGATTGTAAGTAGAGTGAGTGATTTTGCTTTCTGCTCTTAACATGAATCTTGATAGAGTTATAATTATGTTGTTAAAGTCTAGAACAATAGAAAGGAAATTGGAGATCAGCAGCATTCTGGCGGCGACACGGTCGCTCAGCCCAGAGACTCGATATACAGGTGGCTCTTCGCAGTAACCCAGTCGCTCTCTGCGTCTTTCTCGGTCTGTTTGACTGGGAATGATGTGGGCACAGATAGAGACCCGGCAAAACATGAGCGGGTTCCTCCCGAACTACTGCGTCTACACGCCTGGACGTCTAGTACCAGATCATTCTAAACTGTAAAAGCGAGTTGATTCCCTTGACAGATTTTGAGTCATCACGCTCACCCAGGTACATCCTCAGCATCAAGTCACTAGGGGGTCTGTTCATAACAAGTATCTAACTGTCTCGGCAGTGACCAGGCGGGAGATCAGGAGCAAGGTGACACCACGAATTAACCGCAGAATAATACCATTCGAAAGCTTTCAGAGATGATGAACGCGGCAGGCGAAGCTCTAGAGCTGCCCATCCGTATGTAGTCGTCGAGATCTAAATTGCCTTGAAGGCTCCCAGGCAGCGGTTTCATGATGCGACGTTCGCATAGCCGAATTGGGTGATAGCTTCGGAAGAGAGATCCGAGCACTTCCAGTTTTGGTATCGTTCGAGGATCTGATTTCCCTCTTCCACTCCAGTCGAGATCTGGGAGGTTCACGCTTTCATCGGGCAGATCGTACGTTTTGACAGAGTTTGCCCACAGATGACGCACTGTGCTGACAGTGTTGACAGATATTCTGACAGGTATACGCTAACCCGATTAAGTGGGCTTCCAGTTTGAGTTAGCTGCGTCTGCTAGCACCAAAGGCTAAAGGGCCTCGCACGGGAATTGGACGGTTGTGATACGACGGATGATGGATGCACTGCCAAAAACTAACTTTGCTTTTGCTTTGGCGCAGGATATCACATCGCGGGTCTGACGCAAGGGTTGTTACTGGTTGGAAAGTCATTTCCCGTGTTCTTCTGACGAGTTTGGCCCCACTGCGTGTTCGGCAGGGGGCGATTTCTTCATGTCACACAATGGGCGATCGTTGGACGTGGTGGGTCTGGCCTACGGCTTGCGGTCAAAGGTCTCCCGTACTTTTTTTTTTTCAAAGTGCAAGTACCCCACCCCGGGCTCAATGATATCCCGACTTCACTTGAAGACAACGGTTCTGGCGGATACACGGAGAGTCCCGTACCCAACCTAACACCCCACCCCTTCCCCCCTTTCTTATTTTCTCGATTTTGGACCTTGCAACATTCTTATCCCAAAGTCAACATATCGCCAACATGGAGCAAATCGCAGTGGTAGGTACTGCTACGTGGCTACAGGGATGTTTCTCACCTTTGGCGTAGGACCCCGATTTCTATACCATGTCCTACGGGACCGAACCGCAGGACTTTCACTCGTGAGTGCCACTCCGGACCATGGTAGCGGTCGCATTCTGACTTCATTTCCCAGGGAGACTACCTCTCTCGCATCGACGATCGCGAGGGGACGATTCGAAAATGGCCGAAGGTGTGTTGAGTCCCGGCGCGGAATCGCTTCCTGACACTAACTCGAACCGCAGATATCAGGCCACCAAAGAAGATGACTACTGGTTGGTGCATTGCTGCAGAAACCTGTTTTCCGAAGACTAATCAAAAGCAGGGGCCCTTCCGATGAGCAGCAATTCGAGGCATTTGAGATTGGGTAAGGCGCATTCCGCCCCCCGAGGAACTCTCATATGAGCGAGAATGGCCGTGATACTAACCATACTAGACATATGGTTTTCCTTGTCCTAGACCACAATCAGCCGAATCCCCTTTTCCGAGCCCCTATTGGCCCCTCGCCTAAGGTGAACTCAGACCGAGGTTGTTCTGGCCCGAGCGTCCCGCTGACAGGATCAACAGAAAATCTTGGACATTGGAACCGGCCAAGGCAGTTGGGCAATGTAAGTTGACAACTCACTCCTTTCAGGAATACTTCTAACGCTTTATCTAGTGATGTTGCCGATTATTATCCCAACGGTATGGCTTCACATACTTCGGAAATGACGTATTCCTCGGCTGACAAAGACTAGCTACCGTCCACGGTGTGGATGTCTTTCCCCCACCGGCCTTATGGATGCCTCCCAACTGCGTCTTCGAAGTAGACGACGTACTTCGCGAGTGGACATGGAGAGATTCATTCGACTTCATCCACATGCGCCTGATGTATGGCGCATTCGCGGATGATGGATGGGACCAAGTTTACAAACAAGCATATGAGTAAGCTACCATTTTCATGTCATGTTATATGCAATATCAGGTAACCGCAGCTACTTACACTTTGTACAGTGCCCTCGAGCCCGGTGGTTGGATCGAACAGATGGAACTAGACGTGCGCGTCTACAGCGATGACGGTTCCCTGAAGCCCGAACACATGCTTTATGACTGGGGTAACATTTTCGTCCGATGCTCTGAGCGAGCTGGACGCTCCCTCCGAACCCACGAAAAGATGCGCAGCGCAATCGAGAGAGCTGGCTTCGTGGACGTCCACGAGGAAAAGTACAAGATTCCTATTGGTCCTTGGCCCAAGGACAAGCTGCTGAAGGAGGCAGGCCACCTTCAGTATGCTCACTGGAACGCCGCTCTTGAGGGATGGGCTATGTGGCTTCTGACTCACTTTGGAGAGCCAGAGCCCTGGACTAAGGAAGAAGTCCAGGTTTACTTAGCCAAGGTGCGCGCCGAGCTGAAGAACCCGCACATCCACGCCTACGAGCCTGCGTAAGTTTCCACTGGATAGACATGGTCGAGGAATCAACGCTGACAATCGCACAGGAACCGCGTTTGGGCAAGAAAGCCCACACTGGAGGAAGAGAGAGCGAGGTCAGCGAGGCAGAGCAGGATCAAGATGGAACCTTCGCCTTAACGACATTTGAATTGTATTTGTTATATTCATGCGCCAAGTACATATGCCAATGCAACAGTGAATTGAAAAATCACAAACCGTAACTCCAAAGAAGATTCCAATTGCAAATCCCATAACTGGTCATTCGGCCCCCTTGCGGGAAGGCTGATGCCACGTGAAATGCGCGTGCTCCTTCTCCATACCTCAACCCCAACCGATATCCAACCCACCATTCTTCACACTATACTAGCCTCTTCCCCAGATCCGCAGGAACCCACCGTGTCGGACTAGTGGTAAAATCCCACGCGGGCTGCACGTGGCCTACACGTGGGCGACACGTGGGACATCACGAAGCAAACCCCGAGTCGACCCGCTTTTCGATGGTTAGTTTCAACGTTGACAGGGGTCTGTTTAGCGCGTCTTGGCCGTGCATATCTCCGAATTACTCAAGGTTTCGATTCGTTGGAAATAAGGACGGAGAGTTACTACTTCACTTGTAGAGTTCTGGGAAAGCTTACTCGTGTTTCTTATCCCAAGTTCGTGACAATAAGTGCAATCGATATTTATACATCTTTTTGCTATGTGCAGTACCGGGAAGCAAAATATGACGAAGGCATGAAATATCTGTCTGAATATAAGCTCGGGTGGCAAGTTTGGTGTGATTTAACTGCTTTGCATTCATAGTCGAAGACAGTCAATCATTCGTCTTGTCGAGATGCAGCCCAAAAGCCCCCTTCGCTAAAATCTAAGTGGGCACCTGGCTGTATCAGGCTGAACAGACTACAGCCTACATGCAGGCAGGTTTGGTCACACAGGTCGTGTTGATATCGATTGGATGGCATTTGCATAACTCCAACCGAACTTTTGACGCCCCGGGTATGTGTGAGGCTCCTTCCGCGTTAACTTTCTGTAGCAACGTCTCGGCTCGTTATTTCGAAGAACCTTTAGAGAGTTCCTTCTTTGCCAACAAGATTACTATGTTGAAACGGCGGGCGGTACAACACCGTGAATTCGCATCGTTTAGTTCGGTCACATTCCCTTTCATTCTTTTCTGGTGACCTTTCGATAACCCTGAGAAAGGTATCTTCCAAGTCTGCTCTCGTGGTATCGTGGGTCTCCCAGTGCATTCGAAATTCCCAGGGTCGATGAGCAAAGTAATTCCTCTTCAGCCGTCGTTGATTCTCATGTCTCGATATTTCCGAAGTTCTAGGCAGTGAGGTGGTATCTCTCAATAGCAAGGGATAAGGTAGGTTTAGGGGCCACAAAAATGTTATGTCATTGGCTCTCAGTTGTCATCCATGCATGTTTCAAAGATTGCATCATGGTGCATACCCAGGCATGATCACCATACATACTACCTTCATATAGACTTCAGCTCTTGGCATCTGTGAGATCGACCAAACAGGGGTTCCCATGTGAGGCGCATAGCCTCGCCCCCTCAGACCTCGCAACTGAACATTAATAAATTTGAAATATATTTTCAACCCTTGGAATATTCAGCTTATGTGTGATGATTGCGCAGAAATGTGTGGAGCAAATCCTCGGTACTCCTTACCCCATATCCCCAGTATCTCGCACTTATTAAAAATCATGAGCCCGGACCCTTGGGGTGCAGCTCACCAAATTTACGCCTGTTGATCCTCAGCCTCACCCTGAAGGGGCATGGATCGTCCAGATGCCTACACGTCCCCGGGCGCCCGGGTGAAGCAACCCGTGGACGCTAAACACATCCAGGGGGTTTGAAATTGCCAAAGTAAATATTATCCATAGATGGACCTTAGATATTTTCCAAGCATCACCCTACTATGTCCTCAATATGCAATTACAATTGTTCCAACGACATGGTCACCGATGGCTACTTAAATATAGACCCGGATAATGACATCACAGGGCCTGGGGTAAGTAAACAAATATCGTTGGCAAAACTTTCGGCGAAGCTAAATGGACCAGACAATTACCAATTATCTCGGGACTGGAGGCATTGCAGTACTGACAATTGTGATTTACTACATCACAGCCTTTGATCCGATGCGAGATCCATTTGCGAAGGCGGGCAAATCTTCTCAGTCTTTTGCTCCCAATCAAGTAGACCAGATTCTGCTCCAATGGATACGATGCACCTTGAAAAGATGTTTTGGAATTCGAAACCGAAAACATCGCTTCAGCACCCGATTCGAGTACACGTTTATCAAAGTATGTAGCGACGAAGCTGACTTGAAAGTTAAGTGCTCATACCCCACAGTGCATTCTTGCCATGAGCGACCTCCAAATGATCACCGGAATCGGAATCCTAATCAGCGGATACGTGCAACTGCCTTGTGGCTTATCAACCTATGAGTGGCTTTTAGTCGTTTCTCTAGCTTGGTTTTCGAGCCTGACACATCTTTCATGCCTCACAATGCTCCGTCCTTATCTGATCCAGCATACAACCGAGCGAATTTGGAGGTTAGCTGGTATGGCAGTACTGGTCATAATGCTAACCACGGGGCTCGGATTTACAAACGATTATCGGTGGGCATCCAGGGCCTTGGTGTATGAGCAGCAACACCGACAAGAGAGATACGAAGCCGCAAACGGGTATACAAACAAGCCTCAAATGGGCGATCCAGCCATCTGCTACATGAATCTATCACCACTAGCCTTTGACTCACCCTATGTCACACACGAGCGCAACATGGCTCGCGGATCTATGATCGTCTCGATACTCTTGATTATTCTCGGCTTCTTCTCTCGAATTATCAAATTGTACGGTCTATTGTCCACCAAGGTATTTGTGCGGACTAGGAAGGCGATCGAATCTCGGTGTCGTGGGTGTCTGCGATATCTTTTCAGGAAATGTTGCGATGGACGCCCTCAGTATAGCCTGATGCGTCTTCTGTGTTATCGTCCTGTTTTTGCCCTCTTTCTTTGGATGCAGTTTATGTTTGACATTTCCTCATCTGTGCTTTTTGAAGTAAGTGATGCAATAAAATCTGAGAGTTGTAGCCGCTGACAACATGTAGGTCATCTGGTTGATAGCTGGGTTTGTGTGGGGAACCTATCGTGTGTTGGCAGTTCGTTCTGCGCCCTTCAACCTTCCGCCAACTGACCGAAGTGACTGGACGTTTGGTCAAGTAATATCTGTCATACTGCTAGTTGCGCCTCTAGTCACAATGTTGGGCTATTTTGACCATGGTAAGTCGCAACAATGCACTATGTGCTGCTGCTGATGATGTGCTTCTTACAAAATTTCTATCTCACATAGACTCGAAGAACCCAATCCCAAACCAAGCTACTTCGAATTGGACGTGTACTGGTCATTCTAATGATCAAGTCCTTGGTGATATCAATGGCGTGAATGACCCGGACAACCCGAATGGTAACTGGTACGAACATACCGGAACATTCCGCGTGGCAGCCATATATTGCTTCACCATCTTCTTGGCGTACTCTCTCTTGACTATCGTTGTTGCAAGTCAAGGCACATTCAATAACCTGGATAGGTCCTCATTGATTGCGGAGTTCCAATTCATTTGGATGTATCTCATCTTGGCATTCACTGGAAGTTACGGGGTCATTGTGTTCTCCCTGATGATCGAAAGTCTTTGGTCCAAAAAGTTCCGAATCATGCGTATTGTGTTGCAAAGTATCAATTGGATGGTGTTCTTTTTGGTCTCGTTCAGCATCTCTGTTGATCCAAGATTCCCCTTCGTGACGAATGTGTGGCGTCTGTGTGCGCAGCCCCTGGCTTACGCTGTTTATGTTTTGTTTGCGATTTGCTGTCGAGTGTGTTGTTAGAGACGTGCCCATGTGTATGTCCAAACATCGCTCCATGATCTTTCTGGTATCGCTCGAGATGTCTTGCATATATGTGCAGAAGGTTGGAATTGAATCTATGTATTTCATTTCGTTGTATATGTACAAGAGGAGCATTGATGTTGTTTTATCATCGCGTGAGGCCGTTCCACATGCGGGAAAGTGTTTTCCACCATCCACGCACAATGGGTTGATCCGTGACAGTCGAGATTTTGCTGAAAGTATCTTCGCGGGTGAGGTCCGTGTCATTCGGATAGACAAGATGTCCATCCATTCCATTCATGACAGATAGCGATGACCCATGTAATTTAGCCGAAGAGACAAGGCTACTGCACATGCTGCGGGTATCGCGCTCGCCATCTATAAGGTGACCAGCTGTAGCGACACACCCACCGTAAGAGAAACGGACCAGAGAGTCTCCGGTCAAGCTTCCAATGATGAAAACACCCGAGGCAACCTCGAGATTGTCAACAGCCTTCGCGCGAAGTGTTTGACCGGTGACCACGGCGTTTCCCTGATCTGTTGGCCCCAGCACTTCACAGCTGAGTTCAGGGTCAAGGTAATCTAATGTGCCTCGCCGGCCAGCGGCATAGACAAGGCCACGCACAGTTTGAGCAAACGTAGTTCCATCCAGGCGGCGGAAGGTCACCCGCGCATTGTCGCCATCGGATTCTGTGGAGACGATCTCAACATTAGGCAGGCCGTGATAAATTTCATCCCAATTCCTGCTTTCAAGGAAGGGAGTCGAAGTGGCGCGACGGGCCTTTGGTCGCTCTTTGGTCTTGGATTCGGCGCTAAGGGCGGCGCGCTTCATAAATCTGTAGACACCGGCATACTCGGGGTACGCCTGCTGATGGCAAGCCCGAAGAGGAGAGGGTCGCTCATTAGGGGACCATTTGAATATGTGTAAGATCTTTTGATGAGGAGAGGCGGAAATGATTGCATCGGCCGCGGAGAAGCCGGAACCAATAATAAGCGTGGGAATTTCGGGGGCACACTTCATTTGTAGAAGCGGGCGCAGCGAGGGCTCTGGTGTCAGAATTTCGGAAAAGATTCCACTTGCTAGGACTAGCCGTTTGCAATGGATATTGTGCGAGCGAATATGAAAACCACTTGTAGTTCGCGAGATTCCGCTCAATTCCTCTCCACACTTGAAAGAATCGACCACACCCGCAGCGGACGGATATGCAGTAAAGTAGTCTGCGATCTCACGTCGCGTGGGTCTCGTGTATGGTGGTAGATTCTTACCCGTTGTCGCCATATGATGGTCGGCAAAGGAGTACCCGGGCAATGACAGCATGGCTGCATAGCTCAACGTTTGAATGTCCCAGCTCGCGCCCAAAGGGTCTTCCGTCCACTGACCCCCCGGCTTCGAAGACTTCCCAAAAACGATATGCGGCACAGCCTTCTCGGGCTGGTGGCGCCACTCGACATTTGAGATACAGCCAGGCTCGTCCACATCAACGCTGGGTCGGACAAGTGTGTCCAACAGAACGTTGACTGGTAGGGCCTGTGTTGAGTAGGACAATCGGGAACCGTCAAAGTGAGCCGTCAAAGCATCCACATCTGCATTCAAAAGCTCTGGCGCAGCCTTCAATTTGGAGTCCAAAAGATGATCAGGGTGTGGCGGATTGGACGTATAATAAGGAATATGACCGTGGAGAGTGTACGAAAGGATCATGGCCGATGGCCCATTGCCTGGTGAGAGTCGGATTAGCGCAATTCCATAGATAACGCAACGACGGCGGGGCTCAATGCGGGGTCCTCGAGGGAGAGAGGCCACAACACGGTTGAAGCAGACATACCGACGATGACAGTGTCAATCTCCATTGACGGCGACATGTCTCAAAGTAGTGTTGCAGCTTGGGGCATACTGGTCGAGGCATGCGACGAGAAAAACGGCATGCGACGGTAAGTCAACGGAATAGACTACGGAGACCCTTTCCGATGGGTGCTGAGCCTTCTTTCACGGACTCAGAGGGGAGTCTGCCATAGAGGGTCTGATATTCAGACGAGAGGAGCCCCGGGAACCGGGGGGAACCGTTCGTATCGCCTCAAAGCGATCAATAATCAAGCTGACAAACCCGGAAGTGGGGGAGGCATCTCCACATCATTCATTCGCCGGCAGCAATGGTACGACAATTGCGACCCTGGAGATTTTCCGACAACCGGCTTCTGGGGTCATACACATGGCGACAGAAACCCCATTAGATGAAGGAGTTGTTGATTTTATCAAAGCTTGGTGTCCATGGGTGAAATAATTTACACAGAGACAATGCAGGTTGAGAGTGAAATAATAGGGCTAGGGGCGGGAAGCCCTATTTCCTAATGCAGTTGAGGCTGGAACGGCCGCAGGCGCGCGGGCCAAGGCATGAGCTTCACTCCGCAAACAGAGCAGCGGCAATGCCATGATTGCCTTTTTGAGTCTCGTTCCTTTCTTCATTCCGAATCGCGCGTGGCCTTGAGCTCCGGTGCCATGTATCACCTGGCCAAGTCGCTTTACTTAGCCGCCACGAGCAAAGAAGGTACATCCCGTTTCCGATCGCGATCGCGACCTTCAATCGCATGGCGACTACAAGATACTGACTCGTTGGAAAGAATACTCCGTGATTCTTCTGGGGCTAGACAATGCCGGTAAAACCACTCTTCTATCTCAGATAAAGGCGCTCTATCAGCCCCGTCCGGAAGGCGCCCCCGCGCCCAACCCCGGGAAAACCGTCCCCACCGTCGGCCAGAATGTCGCAACGATACCCCTACACGACATGAACCTGAAGATATGGGATGTGGGAGGTCAGATATCCATGCGAGGCCTCTGGCAGAGCTACTATACTAGCTGTCACGCGATCATCTTCGTGGTTGACAGCGCAGACGTTGGACAAGACCCTGACATCGCCCGACTTATATCAAGACGCGCGAGTTCCGCGGCAGGCACGCGTACGACACGCGGAAACTCTAGCACAGAGGCATTCACAGAAGACAATGTCGGGATAGGCGCGGCCAGCAGTGAGTTCGGGCGGTTAGACGAGTGCCGCCAGGTCCTCGAATCCGTCCTACACAACGCAGACGTTGCCGGCGTTCCTATACTCGTGTTGGCGAACAAGCAGGACCGCGAGGACTGCGTGGAAGTGGTTCGCATCAAGGAGGGCCTTGTTCGCAAGGTGTTTGAGGGAGAGACGGGCGGCGGTGTTCGGGACAGTCGTGTGCTGCCGGTCAGTGCGCTTCTTGGATCCGGAGTACAGGCGGCGGTTGAGTGGGTGCAAAGCCGTGTGAAGTGGAATAAAGAGGGTCGGCCTCCCGTGATGCGTTGATTTGATCCCGAGGTAACCTTTCAGTACATGCCATGTTGAGCGCAGCATATTATATAATGGCGTTTGTTAATGATAATTACATCTTGTTTACATACTAAAGCTTACTACAACCTTGGAAATTCTACTGGTGTGAGCAGCACGTGAAAGTTTCCAAGTAGAACTGCATATTTCCAAGCTTCCTTTGATTCTTTTGAGGTCCGCATGCAACATTGTGACATATTCACCCTAGGGTTTGTAGCCAAGCTTGGAGAAGAAAATTTCCCCCTGCTGACTTTGGAACTGACTAATGTGTTCTCGGGATGAGTAGACGTGTGGTGCCTATACTGCTTTGTAGCAACCTTCTCTAACTTCACAATTACCCGGAGGGAATGCCGTAAGAATTCATCTTGATGCATGCCTGGGTGGTTGTCGGTACTTCCAAGGTTCAACCTGGAGATGCGAGAAGTTGGTGACGACCTGACGATAGGCCACAATTTGCAGGCATCAATCGATCAGTGGTCATGTGGGGTCCTTGAGTAGTAATTCGAAGGCCATAACAGCCCTGGAGTGTACGTGAGAATGCCAAGTGCGATCGAGTAACTCGCGGGGATGGCCGGTGGAGTGGTGGAGTGGTGGAGCTCATTTCCAGCACCCTTCCAGTTAACCAATTTAGATCTAGTAGCTTGGGCACGGGTGCGGAAATTGAATATTAACTGCTGAATCTCCATCGACCTTTTTTTTTATTTGACAAGAGATTCAATAACTTCACTACTGTGTCAGATCTAACTTGAACTGGCGGATCTCACATGGAATATCTAAGTCGTGACCTAGCTATCCTGCACTCCGACATCAACACATTCTGACCAACCAAGCCTACGACACCATGGCCTCAAAGCCAAAAGTTGCCTTCATCGGGCTGGGTGCTATGGGGATTGGAATGGCCATACACCTCCTTGGCGACGGTTTCGCTGTGACTGGGTTCGATGTCAATCCCATGGCCCTTGAGAGACTGCTTGCCATGGGTGGCGCGGCTGCTCCCAGTCCGAAAGAATGCGTCCAAGGTGCATCATTCGTTATTTCCATGGTTGCGAACTCTACGCAGACCGAGGATGCATTCTTTGCCGACTCAACAGGCGCGGTACATGGCCTGCCACAGAACGCGATTGTCATATTGTGCTCGACTGTTGCTCCAGGATTCCCAGCAAAAGTTCTGAACCGTATTCACCAGGAGCTCCAAAGACCAGATATCCAGTTGCTGGATTGTCCTGTGTCCGGTGGAACAATTCGCGCCGGGCAAGGAAAATTGACCATTCTGTCATCGGGCCAAACGGATGTCTTGAGTGCCGCTGAGCCAATCCTGAAGTCAATGAGTGAAAACTTATATGAGATCGAGGGCGGGTTGGGTGCTGCAAACAAGGTTAAGCTTATCAACCAGCACCTTGCCGGTGTTCACATTGCGGTTTCTGGAGAGGCGATGGGACTGGCTGCAACATTGGGGGTGAACACAAAAGAATTCTTTGACACAGTTCTCAAAAGCCCAGCATGGAGTTGGATGTTTGAGAACCGGGTGCCTCACATGCTCTCTAATGACTGGACACCACACTCTGCTATTAGTATATTTGTGAAGGACATGGTAGGTGTTCTGTTCCCCCAGGGCTACCCATTTGAAGCCCCGTCTCTCAACTTCCCACTGACATCTACCTCAGCGAATTGTGACCTCAGAAGGCCTCCTTCAGGATTTTCCTCTTTATATTGCATCCGCGACGGAACGACTGTATCAATATGCCGCCCGGATGGGGTATGAAAAAGACGACGACGCGAGCCTCGTTCGAATTTTTCTAGCACAGGCGCCGTCTCTGGTTTCTGAAGCAACACAAATCAAGAGCCCCGATAGCTCGCGACTATCTGAGCTGGTATGTCGGTTACTTGAGACCGTCCACACATTAGCAGCAGTTGAGGCCCTGGCTCTCGGAAACAAACTCGGCATTTCAACCAACACCCTCGCATCAATAATTTCAAACGCCGCTGGTGCCAGTGAGTCCTTCAAAGCTATTGCCCCGAAGATTGTGGCTGGTGATGTTTCATCTGAATATACGATCACCCAGACCCGGGACATGCTGGTACGTCTATCCCGTTCGAGGCTCAGATTGACATTTCTAACAAAGTCGACAGAAAGAAGTGATGACCCTTGCCCAAATGCACAACTACCCCCTACAACTCGCAGCTACTTCATTCCAACTTCTACAGCAAGCTGTGATCCATGGCCTGGGCGATGAAGGTCAGACAGCGCTACTCAAGCTGTGGACAACTTCTGATCTATCCACTAAGCCTTTGCATATCACCGAATATGACCCGATTCCCCTCTCTGAATTGGACTCGAAGGTGCCTCAATCTCAGAGCAACACCGAAAATCTCATATACGATATCCAGGACCATTTGCGAGCGGATCAGAATTGCAAGCTGGTTGTTCTAGACGACGATCCAACAGGAACGCAGACATGCCACGATATCAATGTTCTCACCATGTGGGATGTCGACCTTCTTTCTTCGGAGTTCCGGTCCGACAAAAGCGGATTTTTTATTTTGACGAACAGTCGTGCCCTGCCTCCCAAAAAGGCACAGGCGCTAGTCAGTGAGATATTGCGAAATGTCTCCCAGGCAGCGGATATAACTGGCCAGAAATTTGAAGTTGTTCTTCGGGGAGACTCTACATTGCGTGGTCATTTACTGGAGGAACTCGAGTCTTACATTGACACAATTGGTTCTCCAGATGCATGGATCCTGGCGCCGTTCTTCGGACCAGGTGGTCGTTATACCATCAACGATGTGCAGTATGTTGTTGACGGAGACATTTTGGTTCCAGCTGCGAAAACCCCGTATGCCAAGGATAAAACCTTTGGCTACACATCATCGAATCTCAAAGAATGGATTCGTGAAAAAGCGGGATCACGATTTTCCAGCAAAGACATAGTTTCCGTTACCCTGGAAGAGATCAGACAAGGAAGAGCTCCTGCAATTGAGCAAAAGCTACTCACTGTACCCAAAGGCGGTATTGTCATAGTCAATGCAATCCAGGCGGAAGACATGCTTATGTTTAGCCTGGCTTTGTTGGAAGGTACGCATTCTTGTTCCATTGCAATCCCTTCGCATCTCGTCCATGCTAACTGATTTCTTCATTCTAGTGCGCAAGAAACATCAGCTACGCTTTGCGTATCGAACAGGGGCGAGCTTCGTGTCCAGTCGCCTCGGTATTCCAGAAAAGCCAGCTATCTCACCGATCCAAATCCCAACCCTCAACCCGGCGAGAAGAACGGGAGGACTCATTGTGGCCGGCTCTTATGTTCCAAAGTCCACCAAGCAGATTCAGTCATTGATTGAAAGATCGGGAGATAGTTTGACCACCTTGATTGTTGAAGTGCCAGCCTTGTTGGTCGAACTCCAGAGATATCCCGACATCCCAACAATGCTTCGTCAATCTCTGCAATTGAAAGAAATTGTAACAAGTGCTTCTGAAAGCCTACAGAGCGGCAAGAATGTGCTGGTCATGACCAGTCGGGATCTTGTCACTCTTGATTCTAACAATCTTTTGTTATCTGCAACGTCAACAAAAATCACGAACTTGGATATCAACAATATAGCTGCTAATGCATTGGTGCATGTTGTGCGAAACTTGGAGGTTTGTCCTCGGTACCTGTTAGCCAAAGGAGGGGTGACGTCTTCTGATGCCGCCACGGCCGGTGTGGCCATCAAGCGCGCAACGGTACTTGGGCAGGCTGCGCCTGGGGTTCCAGTTTGGTGGTGCCAGAGAGAGGAAGATTTCAAAAGTCCGGACCAGGGAGGAAGGGAGGTGAAAATGACTGAGTTACCATTGATCATCTTCCCTGGCAATGTCGGAGATGAAGATAGCTTGGCGAACCTGGTTGAGCGTTGGACATTATAATCACTTTTTGTAGCTAGGCCATAAAGAAGATGTATATAGGGGTATTATCAAACACACAGTCTCATATTCCTCGCGTCTCCAATGCTAGAACGTAAGTTGGCTTTTTGGAAACAAGCAATTGCAAGGTTTGCACAGGTGCTGGCGGATTCTTACTTGAGATTGGATTCAAACAACAGATTTCCCAAGATTATTCACACGAGGGCACATTTGGAATTTTCAATTTGGCTCTAGATTTACTGTCAATTCAGTTTGACTAAATAGGTGTCGGAGCCAGTTAGCTGCCTGATTGGTTAGGCTCCCTCGGTCCAGATAACGTAATCGGCAAGCGAGCGGGCCACGTAAGCGAGTGGGCCACCCAACGCGAAACGCGTCCATGAATTGAACTTAATTTATTCAACCACCTACCATACCACCAATTCGTTCTCAAGTCTCTACAAATTTAACAGAGCAAGAGGGTAGGATCTTATTAGCTATTCAGGCTTTTCAAAAACAAGAAATCACTACAATTCGTGAATTAGCACGTAGGTTTCAAGTGTCTCGTTCCACTTTACAACGTCGTCTTACCGGTTACAGTTTTTAATCTAACACATACGCTAACAACTATAAATTAACTGAATTTAAAGAGGAAACTTTTTAGAAATAGATTTTTTCACTTGATAATCGTGGAGTAGTATCTTAGCCTACTACTATATAAGAAATTATAAATATTCTACTTATAGTATATAAAACTATATTAATTTAAATAATTAAAGAAAAATAGATTTTAAATTTTATAAAAAGATATTCTAAACTCTTAAACTGTTTTTTAAGATAATATAATTATAAATAAGTAAAATATAAAGATCTAAAAGTTATTAATAAATAATTTATACTTATTTAAAAAACTATTCTTAAAAAAGATATTAATCTAGATAATATTTATAACTTTAATAAAACTAGTTTTATAATAAGATTAATAGTAACTGTAAAAATTATTATAAAAAATAAATACTATAATTAATAATTACTTTTATAACCTAGAAACTATAAATAAATTACTATTATTAAATATATAAATACTTTAAAATAGGTATTTCCACTATATATAATTTTTAAAAATAAAATTTTTATTAAATCTTAATTTAATAATCTTCTAAAAACTTAGAAATTCGAAATTAACCTAAATAGCTAGATATCTAATAATATTAATTTTTAATAACTTAAAAAACTATTTATTCTATTAATTTCTTTATATAAAAAAAAATAATATTAACTTTTAATTCTTAATAATTATAAAAATTATTTAACCCTAAAGTTTAATAAACTTTATAAAAAAAATAATATTATTCTAATCTACATATCTATATATTTATCTTATTTTTTATAACTACTTAATATCAGTTATTTTATAATATTAAAATATTTATATAGTTAGATAGTTAAAATTAAAATATAAAATAGGATTAATTATATTAATAAACTTAATTTCTTTAAAGTATACTCTACTATCTAAAATAAAATATTTAAATTAAAGATTATTAAAAATAGTTTTATAACTACTAGTTTAGTATCTTTTTCTTTAGATTAAATACTATCAAAACTTAATATTTATTTTTAAACTCTAACTCCTCTAATAAACTAGAGTAGTAAATTAAACTAGAATTTTAGTTTAAAAATCTTTTTTACTAATAAATAACTTTATTAATAAGTTTTATTAATTAAAACTCTACTTTACAAGGATTCTTAAAATCTACTAAGTCTATCTAACTATATGTTAAATTAACTTATTAAAAGTTATTAACTTATACTACAGAGCGCTATAATTTTAGCTAAAAAAAATAGTGAATTACACGTAACTAATAAAAAACAGAAGTAAAAATAGACTTAATTGAATAGATAGATATCTTATAAAGGAGATCTCTCAGTTCAATAGGTATATAAGCTACATACAGAGCCAATTAAGACCCAAATAACCCAAATTACTCAGATTCATACGCAGATCTCAGGGCTTTTACAGCCCCGAATAAGGGCATTGCCGAAATGCGGTGTATGTGGAAATCAGGGTCATAGAAGAAATACGTGTCCAGAGAGAGCTGTAGTTTAGTGGATTAAAATTAATGGCGTTTTGGTTGAGAAAAATGCATTTAAAATTCATAGATGAGAGTAAGTGGCCCACTCGCTTGCGTGGCCCGCTCGCTTGCCGATTACGTTAGCGTAGCTCTCTCTGATGTCTCTCCCTCTCTCGTTCTCCCCGTCTCCACAAAATGATCTACTTTATAGTAAGTTTCTCTCTCTCTTTCTTCTGATAGATACACATTATCTGGGTGATAAAGGTGACATTCGGTCCTGCCGCCGGATTTTTAACTCTACTCAAGTGAATTTCGTGAATTCTCTGACATTCCAAGGTTCGAGGCTAATCAAATCCAAACAGGTGTATGTATTCAGAACTATGTACCATTTCAGTCTTCATCAGCCATGGAGCTCACTGGACCATGAAAGCCTCAAAGTCATCATCGGGAAGATGCGCCTTTTCATTTCCATCGATCGTCCCGAGATACCATGACAGGTCGCTTCCATCAAACTCGCGTGCGGCAAAGCCGTTGCCGAGATAACCAAACCGGTTCGAGGTCGTGTAATTGAGATTATAATCTTCCCAACGAGGTTGCTTCATAGTCTCGAAGAAATGAATCCTAGAGCCCGGCCACATCATCACCTCGCCATCGATCGTTCCTTGCTTGAACCAGGAACGACATGGCGATGTCCAGGCGGTTCGAGGCATGAAGTTTCGGTGATGTTCGAAGAAGTCTGCAACTGCCTCGGCCTTGGGTTCAAACGATGTCACACCTTCAGATGACATTTTCTCAAGCATTTGGAGGAAGTGTCTGGATATGGTTTCGGTGATCGGAAGGAAACTTCCGTGGCCATAGGGCCCAAAGGGACCGTTGAAAACTGTTCAGTCATGATGAGTATTTTGGCAAATTTCGATTGACGACAAGGAGAGACTCACTGAGATAATTGGGGAAGTGTTGGGCTGTGATAGAGAGATATGTCCTGGGAATATTCTTCCATTCCTCGCTCAGACTGCGAGACTCCCGGCCGATTGTGGGGTATGATGGCCGCCAGCTGACATCGAAGCCGGTAGCACACACGATGACATCGACCTCATGCTCAACGCCATCTGCAGTTCTGATACCCTTCGGGGTGATTTCTTCGATTGATTGATTGACAACTTCGGTGTTCTCACTGCAAAGCGCCTCGAGATATCCATTTCCAGGAGTAGGTCTGCGACAGCCCACTGCAAAGTCTTTCGGCACGATTGAGTCTGCAATTTCTGGACGATCAGCAAGTTTTGCCCGCATATCTTTCTCGGCATACTAAAAATTCATCATTGTCAGAAATCACGAACGACAACCAGTGTACTTGTTTGAGACAGGAGTCTTACGGCTCGTGCATTGGCTTGTTCCTCGGAACCATTGAGAATGAATCGGAAGCGAGAGTTGAGCTCAGACTCGATCTTCTTGCGATATGCCAGGTATTTCTGAGGATCGTTCTTCAGGATCTCCTTTTGTTCCTCGTTATCTGTTTTTGTCAGTATTTCGGACGGCTTGCGTTGCGGAAGCTTTACATTTGAAATTGGATCCCCCCTTGCCTGCGAAGCGTTGACCAAAGCCAGCAGTCACCCACGAGGCACTGCGAATGAAGCATTTGAGTTGAGATACCTCTATTTTAATCATCAATAAATTTTCTCCAGGGCTTTGGGTTGCCAAACTTACTGGGCTGGATGCTCGGGACGATTTGCACTGCAGAGGAGCCTGAGCCAATAACAGCCACACGCTTCCCTTGCAATTGGACATTGTCGTCCCAACTCGCACTGTGAAGTCGGGGACCCTGGAAGGATTCCAGCCCCTTGATTGCGGGCCACTTCCATTTGCTGGAGTCAGTCAGCCTCGCCATTCGAATGACCGCCATGGATATTAGAAAAAAGATACTCACTTCAGCACGCCACTTGCGTTGATCAATATGTGACCTTGGTCCTCAAAAACATCTTCAGGGTCATCCCCTCTCTGGATTTTTACATGCCACTGTTGATCTTGATCATCCCAGGACGCGCCCACAACCTTGTGCTCCAAACGAATAAATTTCCGAAGCCCGTACTTGTCGGCAACGCCTTTGAAATATTTCAAAATTTCTGGAGCACCCGAGTAACTTTGAACAGTAAGTTCAATGCCCACTTTATCTTCATTCAGGACAAGCACCAGAGTACACTTACAAGGAGGTCCAGTCAGGAGATGGAGCCCATGAGAATTGGTAGTTGACGGAGGGGATGTCGCATCCACATCCGGGGTAGCGATTCTCATACCAAGTGCCACCGATCTCTGGGTTCTTCTCATAAAGAACAAGCTCGGTGTCCAGCGAACTCGTGTCGATGTCATGTGCAAAGTTCAACGCACTTGCGCCAGCTCCAATCACGATGATACGGATTTTGCGACGGTATCGACTTGGTTGTTCCACGATTTCATAAGGCGTGAGTTTACTCTTAACCCCATTGGCGGCCTTGAGCTCATGATAGTTGCCGATAGATCCCATTTTGGGTAAAAAAAAGCAGGGTCGAAAAGGTTGAGAAGTGACCGAATTCTTGCCTATCAGATTAAGAACATCAAAGAGCGAGGGATCGATGCATTTATGAGGGATCTCCTCATTAGCGCACTCCAAATTACATCTTTTGGTTTCGCTTTCAGAAAAGAGGGTGGACCGTCGGTCGCGTTGTGCTCATCTAACCGCAGCTTTCGCGGTGGAGTGGTGAAGTGGAGCTCCACCGCACGTCTTATCACCGCGTTCCTCGACGCTGCTTCTCCCCTTCTCCACCAGCTCCACCACGGAGAGATGCGCGAAGCGGGGATAGAATGGACGATTGTCAATCTCCAGCTTTTCCGATGTCAAAGTCATCATGTCGGGGCTTTCTGATAAGCCACCTAGTGACTCAAATAGTCACGCTAACCCCCTCCTTTTCCTGTGCTTATCGATTCACCAATTCGTCTTGATCATACTAAGCTTCGTGTCATATTCAATATGCCCGAAGGTACCAACAGGAAGCCCTTGCGAATTTCAATTGGTGAGTGTCGAGCCCCTCAACCTTGGAATGGTCAGATGGTGGATTGCATTGACTAACTGGCGTGACCAGATCGCGGAGGAACTTTCACAGATTGTATTTGCAAAGTGACCAATGGAGACGATATCCTGGTGAAGATCTTGTCTGTCGACCCAAAGAACTATGAAGATGCCCCGACCGAAGCCATTCGGCGCGTTTTGGAGATATTCTACAAAACCCCACTTCCACGAGGCTCCGAACTGGACCTTAAGGACGTTGGTAAGAGCCACGATCCACATCTATCTTGGACACTATTTGATAATTGAGTAGAATGGATTCGTATGGGTACAACGGTTGCGACCAATGCGCTACTCGAGCGCAAAGGCGAGCGCACGGCCTTGCTTGTCACCGAGGGCTTCAAAGACATTTTGTACATCGGCAACCAAAGCCGACCGTACATGTTCGATCTCTCAATCCGCCGATCGAAGCCTCTATATTCAGACGTTTTTGAAGTGAAAGAGCGCGTTACAGTGGAGGCATGCAACGATTCAAGTCTCCGCAACGTGAAGCTGCCTTCTCCTGAACCAGCACAGTCGGTCATTACTAGCTCTGGTGAGGTTGCTCATGTGCTTCAGTCCATTGACTTGGCAAGCACTCGGGATTATCTGCAGGATATCTATGACAAGGGTTTCCGCTCGTTGGCGGTTTGCCTTATGCATTCCTATATCTTCCCCACTCATGAGCTGCAGATTGGTGAATTGGCATCGGAGATTGGATTCAAATACATCTCTCTTTCACACCAAACATCTCCACGACCAAAACTTGTGCCCCGTGGTAACTCCACAGTCGTCGACGCATACCTGACTCCGAATATTGAGCAATACCTAGAGCAATTCTCAAAGAATTTCCCCAATATCGAAAAATCTGGAACGCGATTGGAATTCATGCAGTCTGACGGTGGTTTAGTCCCCTCCTCAAAACTCTCAGGGCTGCACTCTATCCTCTCTGGACCGGCGGGTGGTGTCATCGGATTTTCACAGACATCGTTCGATCCACAAGAGCAGACCCCTGTGATTGGCTTTGATATGGGAGGTACTAGCACCGACGTCAGTCGATACAATGGCGAGCTCGATCACATATTTGAAACAACGACTGCCGGTATCGCGATTCAAGCTCCACAACTCAACGTGAATACCATAGCAGCTGGTGGAGGAAGTATACTGGCTTGGAAGGATGGCCTCATGGCTGTCGGCCCCGAGAGTGCCACCTCTAATCCTGGGCCGGCCTGTTACCGCAAAGGAGGACCCTTGACAGTAACCGATGCGAACCTAGCATTGGGACGGCTACTTCCAGAGGAGTTCCCATCGGTATTTGGTGTTAATGAAGACGAACCATTGGACAGAGAAATTGTTCTCGAAAAGTTCGAGGATCTCACTCAAAGTATCAACGCAGAGACAGGTAAATCATTGACGTGGGCTGAGGTTGCGGATGGGTGAGTAAAATGAAGCGACACAAGCATCAGGTCCAGCTACTGATTTCTTACTGCAGGTTCCTCCAGGTCGCCAATTCGGCAATGTGCGGACCCATTCGGAGTTTGACCGAGTCCAAAGGTCATGATGTTGCAAAGCATCACCTTGCGTCATTTGGTGGTGCAGGAGGTCAACATGCCTGCGCCATTGCCGAAGCCCTTGGTATAAAGAAGGTCTTGATCCACAAGTACTCCTCTATCCTCTCCGCCTATGGAATTGGATTGGCGGATCTCGTGCACGAGGAAGAGCGGGTATGCGCAAAAGCGTTTGACCACACTTCGTCTCAAACGATAAACGACGATATGGAAATTCTAGCAGATGTCGTCCGAAGAAACGAGTCCATGCAGCCATTCAACAACGTTCAGATCCGTCGTTTCCTGAATATGAGATATGATGGCAGTGAGACTGCAATCATGGTTTCCCTTGATACCTCCGAAGACCCTCGGGAGGACTTTATCAAAGCCCATCATCAGCAGTTTGGATTCACTCCTACCAACCGCGCGGCTTATGTGGACACGATTCGTGCTCGAGCAATTGGTTCCAGCGTGTTCTCTGAACCCTCGACTGCGCCTTTGAATACTCATCCCAAAATGGTCTCTGCATCAACAGCCCCAGTTCCCAGAACATCCAAGTCCACTTACTTCAATGAAATCGGATGGGTAGACACACCGGTATACCATTTTGACAATTTGACGGATGGGATTCAGATCTCAGGACCGGCCATCGTCCTTGACAAGACGCAGACAATCCTGGTTAGCCCACACTCGCGGGCGACATTGATGAAAGATATACTCATCCTGGACGTGAGTTCGTCGGGTCCTAAAGTGGCAAGCGCAGATGTCATCGACCCAGTTCAGCTTTCCATTTTCCGCCATCGGTTCATGGGAGTTGCAGAACAAATGGGACGCGTTTTGCAAAATGTCAGCATTAGTGCCAATATCAAAGAGCGGTTGGATTTCACTTGTGCGATCTTTACGCCAGAAGGAGACCTAGTCGCCAACGCACCCCATGTACCTGCCATGATTGGAAGTATGGCCTTCGCTGTCAGATCTCAGATTGCTGAGTGGCAGGGCAAACTGCAGGATGGAGATGTTCTGCTCTCCAACACACCTGGTAAGTTCCCCGAATCGAATTTCATGGGGTTTCAGCAGCTAACGTGTTAAAATAAAGCCTTTGGAGGTGTACACCTTCCCGACCTCACGGTCATTACACCCGTCTTTGACTCTGATGGAAAAGACATAATATTCTGGGCTGCTTCTCGCGGTCACCACGCCGACGTAAGTTGACTTCTACCTAGAGATGTTGGGAGATTGACTCACACTGTCCGTAGGTTGGGGGAATACTTCCTGGATCAATGCCACCCTTGTCAAAACTTCTTTCTGAGGAGGGTGCAGTCTTTGATTCATATTTGCTGGTGCGCGCTGGTAATTTTGACGAAGAAGAGCTCCATCGTATGCTCTGTGTTGAGCCTGCTAGTTTCCCGGGATCTAGTGGATCCCGATGCTTCCAGGATAATGTCACAGATCTGAAAGCCCAAGTTGCTGCAAACCACTGTGGTATCCGACTTGTGCGGCAGCTGATCGAGGAATATTCCATGGACGTCGTTCAGGTAAATATTTCTGAATATGCAAGAAGACACAGACCGCGCGGCTAACAAAATCAGATGTACATGCGCGCAATTCAGGACTCGGCTGAGCTTGCCGTGCGCAATCTTCTCAAGCGTATTTCACAAGATCACAACGGTGAAGAGATATCAGCGGTCGACTATATGGATGACGGAACTCCAATCATGCTCAAAGTGACCATTGACCCATCAGATGGTTCCGCCATCTTCGACTTCACAGGAACTGGTCCAGAGGTTTATGGTAAGTCGAGAACGACCATTCATCTCGGAGACAACGATGACTTATTACGTATAGGAAACTGGAATGCTCCGATCGCGATTTGCAATTCAGCGGTGATCTTCGCCCTGCGTTGTATGGTCAACTCTGATATTCCCTTAAATCAGGGTTGCATCAAACCCGTGCAGCTTATCATCCCAGATAGGTCGCTATTGCGGCCGAGCTTTGAAGCAGCAGTGTGCGCCGGTAACGTATTGACCTCGCAACGAATCGTCGATGTTATCTTCAAGAGCTTCAAGATTTGTGCTGCTAGTCAAGGGTGCATGAATAATTTCACCTTCGGAAATGACGGAGAAAATGGATTCGGATACTACGAAACCATCGCCGGTGGGAGTGGCGGAGGTCCCAGCTGGGCTGGTACAAGCGGCGTTCACACGAACATGACCAATACTCGCATCACCGACCCCGAGTCTCTAGAGCGCCGCTATCCGGTTATCCTGCGTCGTTTCTGTCTTCGCGAGGGCAGTGGCGGCGCCGGAATGTATCCCGGAGGAGAAGGTGTCATCAGAGACGTTGAGCTGCGAATGCCAATGTCTGTGTCCATTCTTTCTGAGCGCCGTAGCTTCGCGCCTTACGGTATGGCTGGTGGTGCGGATGGCGGGCGCGGGAAGAACACATGGATCACCAAGGCTGGCCGGCATATCTCGGTTGGCGGTAAGAATTCAATCCGTGTTCAACCTGGGGACAGGTTTGTCATTGAGACTCCTGGTGGTGGTGGATATGGAGTCCCTGGGGAGACGAAAACCTCCACCGTGGATAAATCATCGGTTGCTCCGTCATTTGTTCCTATCGCCAACGGCAGTGTGGCCGCTCATCGGAGTTTGGCAGAGGAGGTTTAGGGCCATATTTAGCCTGAAATATGACGAGACCACTATCATAGGCCCAGACGAAGAGGAGGCAGTTGAGTGAAGAAGTACAGAGAGTGAGAGAGAGAGAGAGAGCTAGATCTACTGTCTACACACTGGGGTCAGATCAGGTGATTGATTGGAGATCACAATAGCATATTCCAAGGTTCTATTTCGAAATGAATGTATTATTTTTCAAATAATGATCTTGAGACTTCAATATACAGTGGCACTAAAAAGGGTTAGACTTCGGCTTATCGAAACTTGAGAGTTTAGTTCTCCAAGGGGAACGAGAATTTATGTACAAAGCCCAAAAAAAACCCAACAAAGCCCAAATTAATGGTGGGTTGGGCTTTGGGCCTGAGTTCCGGGCCCAACCAAACCCAATGAAGACTCGGGAGGTCTAATGGAAAGAAGGGGAGCATTAGGGGAGCATCAACAAGCACTCACCCACCATGCACGTCGCGTGGCTGACTTCCCCTCCCCTCTTCTTTTTCTTCCTCTTCTTCTCTCTCTCTTCTTCTTCTCTCTTTTTCCTCAAGTCCCGGTCACACATTATCATCGCTTCTATCAGTCAATATCCAGTAAACGACAGGATGGCCGATAACGAGGAGGAAACGGCGTCACAGTCAATCCCGGGCGCGAACAACTCGAGCGAGTCTGAAGAAGAAACCAGCAAAAGACAAGGCGGAAAGGCGGCTGAGAAACGGAGACCGCCGACGACGACAACTGATTTCGCTGAAATCAGCGCGGAGATGCAACAGGCCACACGGGTAGCGACGGAGAAGAAGGGCAGCAAGGGAGAGCTCTACCAAATGAATCGGTCGGTGTGGGCGTGTGATGAGCGTGTTTTTAAGCACTGGATACAGCCCTGGAGCAAAGGATCTCACTTCCAAGGCTTCCGAGGTTGGGTAGCCAAATCTACTAGTTAAGACAAGCTTGGATGAAATTATTCAAACTAGGATCAAGATATTCAAAATATAGATAGCGTGCGAGCATATAATATCAGAGCACATATCGGAATGCTGGCTGCTCGAAATCCGTCAAATCCAAAAACTCAGACCCAGGGACAGCATGTGCAGTATCAGGCTGCTCAATTGCCTTGCGGTCACGCCTCTTGTTCTCTATGATGTTGATCACCCGAATTGCCACCAAAGTAACCGCTGCCGCAGCGTACATGATGGCAACCATCAACTTGCCATCAAAATATTCAGGCGCTTGGGTAGAGCGGAATGTCTGAGGACCGATCCAGTTTCCGGCTGCGTAGGCCACGATCTGAAGGCCATTCACTGTTGCTTTCTTGGTGTATCCAAGGGTGTTGTTGGAGATCATCACCATCACGAGGCACCAGGCAGTTCCAGCAGCACCGATGAAGTAGTATCCAACGAGCAAACCAGCTTTGGCTTCGAAGGGGATCACGATCATCATGATGCCGCCAATCATGGGAATCAGAATAGCGACAATGGCGAAGAGGGTCCGATCAAAGAATCGATCGGAGAGATAAGTCAGTCCCAGTTTACAGGTGATGTCCACGATGCCCATTGGCATATTCAAAATCAGAGACATGCGATTGGAGAATCCAAAAGAGCTGATGATGATGGAGCCAAAGGCGGTGATTCCCCCGTTGGGAATGTTCATCAGTAGCGAGAAGAGCACGTAGAGATAGGTGCGAGGGTCGCGGAATGCTTCGAAGAATTGAGGCCATTTCCACGTTTGATTGCCGATTCCTTGGAAATTGCCCCGAATGCGATCAATGGCAATGAGCTTCTCGCGGTGATTCAAGAAGCGGGCCTGGACTTGATTGTCGGGCATGCACCAAAGATAAACCGCACCTGTGACGACAGTGGGTAGTCCCAGTACCAAAAAGAGGATTTTCCACACAGCAATTGTGGTTCCTTGCACACCGGCTAAGCCGTAAGCGATGGGCCCAATGACTAACTGGGCCAGTCCGTTACAACTCAGCCAAAGACCCATGCGTTTGGCTTGTTCATCTTGTTTATACCAGCAAGAAGTGAACAAGACAAAGGCCGGTGTCACTGTGGCTTCGAAGGCGCCTAAGAAGAAGCGGACACAAAGTAGGCTTGCATAGTTGTGAGCAACGGCGTGGCAGACCAGCACAATGCCCCACAGCAAGATGTTGCCAGAGGTGTATTTGCCCAGAGGTAAACGACGAAGAAAGTAAGTGGTGGGGAATCTAGGATGTTGCGTTAGATTCCGGCAGATTATAGCAACAGGAGAAGAGACTTACTCCCAAAAGATGTATCCGGCATAGAAAATACTGGAGACCCAGCTGTATTGCTGCGAGTTGGCGTCCAAATGTGTGTCTTCCCGAATGCCCATCAGAGAAGCATAGTTCAATGATGTTTTGTCCGCAAACTGAATCAAGTAGACCCAACAGAGCAAGGGCATGAGAACTCGGTCGATCTTAGACAACACTCGTTTGGCCTCATCGGGGGTGTATTCGATCTCCTCTGCATTCATGAACTGGAGCGCAGGATCAAGGCCACGAATCTCGTGTTGCTTCAAGTCTCCATCTTGGACGTCCATGACCGCTTGCTCCGTGTCATTCTTTGATGGGACCTCGGACAGCTTCATATCGTTCGGTCCGGTGGCCATGTTGTATCAATGGATGCAGCTCTGTGCAACCGAGCTCCAAATTCCTGAATCATATAGCCATGGCTTCCTTCTTAAATCTTCCCTCTGATATTAGGTTATCAAAAAGGCTGTCAGACAGCCTATGGGGAGGTTGGCCAAGCTTCAAGCTGTACCCCAGAATTTGTGGAGGTGGACAAAATCTGGTGGAGCTCCATTTTGAGGCGAGTGGACAGGCTTATCAGTCTCCAACCTTGGAAGGTTTATCTTTATCGGGCCAAGGATGCCCAGGTGCCCCCGGGCGAGACGGGTCCGAGCTCGGAGGATGCGAAGATAGGCCGATGAGTCTTTCCCGCTGTTGAGCTCCACAATATGTTTGCTGTGTTTGGTCTGTTTGGCCTGTATGACCTGTTTGGCCTGTTTGCATTTTGAGTCTGATCCATCGTCTCCCGGGTGTCTAGACAATTCTCTTGCTCCTTACGCCTAACCAAGGCATTTCTTCCTAATTGAAGGTTTTTCTTGCTGCCTAGGCGCTGTGTGGCCTTCAGCTATCAGCACAATGAGTATATATGTGACCCCGTAACTCAAACGTGCTCGTATCTGAGATCTGTCTCATCCACCAAACAATCCGTCTTATCGCTTCAACGTCAGATTAATGCACTTGACCACATATCGAACCTTGCACCCGTTAAAACCCGCAAAAGATAGTAACCTTGGAATCCTGGGGTTCTCGTCCATGTAGATACGGTATAACTTTGTGATTGGCCTGTGAGTTAGCCTCCTCCAAAATAAAATCCCCTCTTCTCTTACATATGTTCCCATGGATGCTGGACAAACAATGAGCAAAACCCCCCTCTCAACAAAGTCCAGCAAGCGAGCAAGATCAAAGCTCCATTTAAGGCTGATTATGCTTCCCGCTCAAGATTATTTGGGCACTTTGCACTTGACTGATCAGCATTGCATGTTTGAGTGAGTTTGAAGATGCGTCTAAGAGCGTGCAGTTCAGGGTATCGAAAAAAAGGAAGCGGTTGCCGTTGTGCCATCAGTTGGGACTTCATAATTTGAGTGTAGTTGAAATAGCTCAAAGATCAGAAAATAGCAAAACCCCCAGAATTTGATTATATTTGTCTTGATTGCGTTGTGATTCTCACGATCAACCACAGCGGAGTCTTGCGATGTCGAGCGGGTGGAGCTCCACCGGACACCGAAATGCCAGCAGAGCTCGATGAAGAGTTGCTGGGAGAATAAGCAGAAACGAAATGATCAAGAAGCACTCTCAGTCTCTTTCCAATTCTTCATTTTCAACTACCACAACAGAATGGCAACACCGCCCGCCTTCGGCGTCTACACGCCATTAGTGACATTCTTCGCAGAGGACGAGTCCCTCGATCTTGAAAGCACCCTGACTCATGCGCAGCGTATGGCCGAAAGTGAAGTCAGAGGACTCGTTCTCATGGGAAGCAATGGAGAGGCGCCTCATCTGAACCACAGCGAGCGCCAATCTTTGGTCCGCGCTGTTCGCGACCATTTGGACCATTTGGGCTACACTGAATTGCAGTTGATCGTGGGCTGCGGTGCACCTAGTGTGCGGGAAACACTGTCATACATCTCTGAGGCTAAAGCCTCCGGTGCCAACTACGCTCTCGTGTTGCCACCGGCGTACTGGGTTGCGGCCATGAATGCATCTGTCGTTGAAACCTTCTTCCATGAGGTGAGCTTGTTCAGTACCCTGAGACGAAGTGAATCTTTCAATATCATGGCCTAACAGTTGCTTCAAATATAGGTCGCATCCCAATCCGAGCTTCTCATTCTCATTTACAACTTCCCCGGCGTGACGGGGGGCATCGACATCAGTTCCGACTCAATCATCCGCCTAGCCAAATCGAACTCCAACATCGTCGGCTGCAAGCTTACTTGTGGAAACGTCGGAAAGCTACAGCGTGTCTCATCGGCGCTTCCAGTGAACTCATTTGCGACCTTCGGTGGAAAGTCAGACTTCTTCCTACCTGCACTCGTCGCCGGTTCCAATGGGATTATTGCCGCTCTTGCCAACATCGTGCCTAAGCTGCATGTACAAGTGCTGCGCTACTATGAGAAAGGTGACTTGAAATCTGCGCAAGATCTTCAATCCAAACTCAGCCATGCAGATTGGGCTCTCACCAAGGTTGGTATTGCGGGTGTCAAGGCCATCGTGTCGCATCATTTCAGCTACGGCACTGGCCGTGGACGGAAGCCACTAGGGAACACAACGATTTCGAGCTTGGGTGAGGAAACTTTGGGTCCAATAAGCGAGGTGGTTGAAATGGAGAAACTTTTGGAATAAAATACTCAGATATCTGGCCATCCGCAAACTGATTCTGGCCATTCATCTTTCCGCCGTAATGAGTAAAAGTTTGCTCTTTTGTTGTTCCATCAGTAGCAAATCGTGAGATCATGCACTAGGTGTCACAAAGAACATCTATATCATCCAATGAATCATTAAACACAAGGTATTTGAGCCTAAGCTGGATCTTCCAGAGCCTAGGATACACAATTAAAGTCAACGGACCTATGCAGAAGCATGGAAAGATACAGATGTAAATGGTTGAGCGAACCTTTTGGTAAAATCATTGCCCAACGACTGAAAACCTTTCATTGGATCAAGACTAAAATATCAATTTCCCTGTCGGCTCTTTTCGCTCCAAAACGAAAGCCCAGCCTCCAATCGCCCTGTTCCATAAATGGCCGAACTATCTAAGCACTCACCAGCATATTCTCGTGCTGATGCGAGACGATTTGATGCAATCTCAAGAGTTGGAAGACGAGTTCCATGACTGGACGCAATAGAAAGAGCATGTTTCATATCCTTGCTTGCAAGAGCCGCTGCAAACCCGGGAGATGTGTCGAGCGGCGGTGCATACGCGCCAGTAGTGATACGCTTTGAGTAGCTTTCGAGCACAGGACCAAACATATTACCAATGAACTCTTCAATCTGTTGATTGCCAATCCCTGTGACTTCTGCAAATACCTGCGCTTCGGCAATCACTTCCATGAAGCTGATTACAACTATGTTTCTGAGAGGAGTAGGTCAGCTCGATGTTGATGGTCGTTCCAAGTGTCGCGTGAATGCTTACCCAGATATTTTGAGAAGGCTGGATTTCCGCACGTCTTCTCCCATGTCAATAATACTGCGTCCCATGACGTCCTGGATAAGTGGCTTGACTGTTCGAATTGCCCTGGCAGGCCCGGAAACCGCGAAGATCAGCTTCCCGGCGGCTGCCACGGCACTAGCACCGAAGACCGGAGCTGCGATAAACACTGCGCCATGTTCATTGAGGCGTGAGGCGGCCCATTCTGACGTGTCTGGGTGGATTGTAGAGGTGTCCACGAATATTTTGCCTTTCAACGCGTCGCCTGCGACCAACGCCTTGTTTAATAGTCCAATTAGGACATCATCCATGGAGATCTGTTTTGCCTCGTCAATACATCTCACTGAATGTCGCGATTAAAGTCCGCTCCTACCATTGTAAATATAACGTCCGAATTTTGAACGACATCTTCGAACTTCTCTTCGGGTACCGCGCCTTCATCACGAAGAGCATCACCCTTTGACAAAGTGCGGTTGCTGTAACGAAGTGGCGATAGTTGATTGCTCTTGAGATATTTTTGGAGGTTGAGCGACATTCCAAGTCCCATCGATCCGAGGCCATACTGTTCCCCTTATCAGCGAATGAGGATCAGCCATGGAAGTATAACATACCCAGCCAACCCTGAGTGCGTCTGGTGACATTTTGGCGATTTGAAGTGCGGTCCAATTGAAAAATCGCCGGATATTTTAACCTCTATAGGTATATTGCCGTTTGTTGTTCGCTGCTTTGCGAGTTTATAACGATAAAGAGTGCGTAACGGACGTGTGGAGCTCCACCTGGCATCTCCGCCGTCCACCTTCTTTCCATGGACAGATCGTCCGCTGTTTGATAACAATCTTGGCACCCCCGCACTTCACTCGGTTCCAGTACCGGGGATTTCGCCCAACACAGCCAGCATCGAAGGACCAATCCCCCACAAGGATCGGCGCTGACAGAATGCTTTGATCAAATTGACGAATAGTGACTCTCCTTCATCGAGCAGACTGAGGAAAGCCTCTCGATTCATGGACCACAAGCGAGGGTCTCGCGTCGCCTGATCATTCTCATTGGTAGAATGAAGAACAACTGACTCCATGAGGGTGTTGAATATCAATATGCAGGATTCCGAAGTCATGGGAAGCTCGTTGAAGGTGTCCATGTGGCGGCGAATATCACTGCTTGCGCGTTTTAGCGCTCCCCATATGCAAAGCAAAACACCGTAACTGGCCACAGTGACCCATGGGGCTTCGCGTGCCACTTTATCCTGTTCCTCTCCAAATATGCTGGACATTGCGACTGATAAATCTTTCAGCAGAGCCACGATGCCTTCGTCACCACCGACATGATGAGGAACAAGGGGTGCCGATGATCGCCGAACCGCGATAAGATTGCCTTGGCTCAGGTGAGTGGATGCAGCCATCCCTGCAATCAAGCTGTTGTCCACAATTCCTGCTACTAAAAGCTGGTCCGGACGACATAGGCTGATCTTGATGGAAGAAATAAAGAGCTCGTTTGTTCTCCACAGGAGAAATTGAGGGCTGTCGCCAGTGTAAGCTTGCTTTTTGACAATTTTCGCGATCGCTTCTATCGCAGCGTGGAATTGTTTGCCTTGTCCTTGGGTCATTATATGGAACGGATTTGGATCGGAGAGACTTGGCGGCATTTGATAGTAACATCGTGTAAAGTCTCGAATCAGAGCACCGATGTTCGCCAAGACGCAAAATGTGGCGAAGGGGGATGCTTCTAGCGCCGCTAAAAGTTCCGAGTCTGGTGTTGCGGTCATGAGCTGCTGGGTAGACATGGTCAGAGAGGCCGTCCCCAGGCCGCGTGGCACCTGTAACAGGCTGTTGGTTATTGAAAATGTCGAAAGGCCGAAGTTCTCGTTGAATCTCAAAAGCCATATATGAGGATTCCTGGCTTCCCATAGACTAATGGGAAAGGGAAGTTCCCAACCAAGCTCCATCGGTGACATCAGAGGGCGAGAATTGCAAGGGGAAAATGCGTGTGAGTCCAGAAAGACCAGGGTATACAGTGACAGCCTCATCGATTCAGCAGTGATATAGGACGTCCACCGTGTATAGAGGGTTTGCGACTCATCTCTAGGCGAGTTGAAGTCAACTTGATGCACCCAAGATTGGGCATCTGGCATTGCGATACCCTGTTGCAACAAGCCAATTTCGTGCACAACCTATATGGAAGATAAGCAAAATTCAAAGGGGAAGAGATTCTGCAGAAGGAGATACAAACATCGACAAGTTGCCGAAGCCTCTTTTTGGCGGTTTGAAATTGGCCTGCTTCGCTTGCGTATGCCCCGTATATTATATAAAGAAGCCACGCCTGCATGGCCCAAGGCTGTCTGATTTCACTGTAATTTGAAGACACCTGTCAATCATAATTAGATCATCGCTGTCAAGACAGAACAGGAGGGGCTCATCATATACCATTTGCTGAAGCTCTTCCTGTCCACTTTGCCACAGATCTTGACGCCAGTGTGCGATGGCTTGTGTTTCCCCATGATCGAAGGAATTGGGAGAGAATAAGCTCCCGATCACAGTCACGGCCTTCAGCAATAATTTCGGTGTTGAGGACACTGCGAAGGTAGGCCGATGCAACAAAGGAAAAGACGGGTGGAAATGCTCAAAGTAATGTTTCACGTATGTTTCTTCGGCATTAGGGTGTGTGCTGTAAATTTTTGTCCGACTGTTAGACATGTAATGTGAATCAACGAGCCAGCCCCCTTACTTTGGAACGGTATCGAGGGCGGCTAAACCACATCAGGTTAAAGTGAGCATACCTCGGCGAGGAAGAAGAGTAACCCTGGGGTATATCGGTAGCAAATGCACTGTGCTCTTCCCAAAAAGCTTCGTCGGTCACAACACGCTCGCCTGGGTTGCGGCTGGTGGTCGAGGGCGATGGTACGCCCGCGATTGCCTCGGGAGTATGCATACCCTGCATGGCCTCCCAGGGCACCTGCGGGTGAGATGCGCGAACTGCGGGTGGATCTCCAGTGGCACGACAACGACTGCCGTGTCGTTTGTATACATCGCTGCAATATTATCAGTGCCGTTGCAATGCGCGGGAGAATGGAAATAACAAGACCTTCGAGAGAATTGGGCATGACATCTACTACACTGGAAATTCTTGCGCGAGGCGCCACTGTGACCTTGTGGGCATAAGTGATTGGCTTCCCTAGAGAAACATTGATGCAGACTTACGTGCGCGCTTATGGCGTTGGAGGTTTTCCTAGATCCGCGTCAGACCCCGGCAAACCAAACGGGAAGTTGTGGGGTACTTACACTCCGCGTGAATAGTTTTGGGCATTGATCACAGGGAAATGGACGTTGTTGGTCAGCGCCACTGCTTCCCGTGGCTGTCGTACCAGTCACTTGATTCAATTCGTTCATTCTAAGCATCGATGGGAAATGGGTTGTAGAGAGGGTGGAGGAAGACGTCCTGATTACGGGCGCACGTGCCGCTATCTTCTCTAAGACCCCCTCTCAGCTTCGGTTGGCTTCTCTTCGTAAAGGTAACCTGCGAGACTAGGAACCTTTCTTTTTCTGATAGACTTCGAGGTATGGCCAGAGCCAATCCAGATTGAGGAGTTCGGCAGATAAAAAGTTATGTACGAGCAAATGCGAAGTGACAGCCCTGGAGGCATTAGCCGCGGGAAGCCTGTTAGATGCGATAGGGTCGGGAGATGGGCGAACTCCAATTGGCCCAGAGCGCCCGACATTGCCCAGGGCCGAATACTCCAGGCCCCGGGGCCCCGGGGGCTCTATCAAGCGGGTCCAGCGCGCCGCCTATATCCCGACCGTGTTTAAGCCGCGTTTCTAGGATATTGTCCAATATCCATGAATCCCGTCGCTATCACACCATAGGCCCTCTCGTCCTTCACCGTTATCATCCCCCCCAAATCAAACACAAGCCTGGTTAAATCGTCACACAAAGCGCCGTGCAGTGTTGAAAGGTAGTAGGCTCCTCGGCGGATGCAGCTCTTGCAACGACGTTATCATGAGACCCAAGTAGAACTCCTAATGTTTCTGTATTGACGTGGACTGTTTGGCCAAGTGACCCTTTAAGAATCCGGAAAGAACCGCGGAAACAGCTCAATGTCTGCGACCTCCAGGGCTCGGAATATGCACAACTTGGAACAGCCACCGACAAAAATTCAGGCCGGGTTGCTTCATGGTTTCTGTAATGTTCTGAACGTCCTGGTCACTATTTGAACTGAATCAAGAAAATCCACGGCCGGCACAGAATCCACCAATATGATTGCAATATAGTTGTTTAGAAATGTGAAGCCCCACTTTTTTGATGTCACGGACAACGATGATCGACAACTATAAAGAGCTTGCCACTGCCCAGGTGGTCAAAACAGGTCAATCTCTGTACATGACCTCAACCAAGATGCAATCCTCCATCATGGTGAGATCTAGAGCGGGGGTGAATCATGAAACTGTTGTTAAATGATGAAACCAGTAGCTTGACGTCAGATGCTTTGGGTGTTTGGTATCACCTCACGATACATATAAAAAGGCGGTCGTCAGAAGCCAGGAGAGATAGATTATACACAAAAGTTGAAAACTCTTTTCCAAACACATCCAATATTCAAAATGAGCACTCTCCAAAACGTTGACTCCGTGGCCAACCCTAAGCAGGGCGAGTTCAAGCCCTCTGTTGCCCCCGAGGGCCCAATCACTACCAAAGGTGTAAGTTGAAATTCCAAGCATACCAAATTTGTGCTCACATATCACAGCACAAGCCAGGTGTCAAGGTCAACGAGGCCGATCAGCGCCCCGAATATCACATGCAGGCATTCCCCAAGGGAACCGCCCCCGCAAGCAACTCTTACACTCCCAACCCCGTCTCTGAAGTCGGCAGCCAAGCAAACAACCCCAATGTCGACCGTGCCCATGGCAAGGAGTCCACCTTCACCTCCGCAGCCGATACCCTCGTGGGCGCAACATCCGGATCGGTCGACCAAGGCTTCGGCAAGCCGCTGCAGGGCCAGACGAACACCGAAGTCCGCAACGACGGCCAGCACGGTCGCAAGAAGCAGTCTTCTGGTTTAGAGGGAGTCGGTGCCTCGGTGCAAGACCGTGGAATCGAGCGTCAGTTCCCTGACCAGCGTGGTCTTGAGAAGGAAGAGGCTGTTTCTAGCGGCACTCGTGGTAACAAGGCTGCCCGCGCTGCTGCTGAGGAGCTTGAGGGCGAGTCTGCTGAGACTTTGGATAAGGAGTGGGCTTATGACTCTCGCACCAAGCGTGACAAGAGTCAGCAGAACAAGCACTAAGTTATGATTTGGGAGCTGGTTATCCCGTTATGTGTTCACGAACAATATGTTGATCAAGAACGATGTTTGCTTGCCACTGTAAATAATATCAGCGATCTTGCTACTAATTGAAGCAGGATGATGAAATTCTTCAATTAATGATATTAATATGTATGACTGTCGTAAATGCGACCCTTGTGCCAGCGGAGTGATGATATATGTACAATGCGTAGAAGGCAGAAGAGTTGAATCGGTCAAAATAAGTGGACAAAAAGAGCAGCGCAGGACCAACCTTGTGTGACTGATTTGTAGCCCTATGAGTGAGTGTCAAGAGATTTTCTTGCAGGTGGTTTTCTGGGCCAACTTCGAGCGATGTCAATGTTGGCACGTGGGAACCACATCTCAAGGAAAACGTAAATCAAGAAGTCGATCACAACACACAGACAGAACAATTTACCAGCCCAGACACCACATCCATAGTATCGCTTGAGTCTGTCAACGAGTGCAAAGCTGCGTACGCGATCACCGCTCGCATCCCAACCTTGGCCAGGATAATATCCGTAGAATTCTTCGGGACTGATGTCGCCAATGATGCCCTCGTATACACGCTCTGTGCGTGCAGCGACGTCACGCCATGAGTACATCATTTTCACCTGGTCGTGAAACCGGTCTGTGCGGACTTTGTTTGAGCGCAGAGCCGCGATAGCCTTGCTAGTCGCGAGGACAATGTCATCTTCCTCCGGTTTGGCAAATGTGGTCATATGTTGCGGCAAAACCTCCGGAATACCACCCACGCGGGTGCACACAACATAAAGACCGCAGCTAGCAGCCTCGACAATGACGGTGCCAAATGCTTCCGTCAAACTGGGGTGGAGATAGATGTCACCTCGCACCATTACGTCACGGACCTCCTCGTGTCGGACTGATCCCAGTAACTCGACTTTATCTTGGAGCACATTGCGTTCCAGCATCTGCTCCAAGTCGATGGCTTTGGGCCCTGATCCGGCGATGATGAATCGGGTGTTGGGGTTTGAGGCGAGGATCCGCGGGATGGATGCAATCAAGAGATCTGTACCCTTGTTGTAGAAAAGGCGGGAGATGACCACAATTGTAATCGGGTCATCGGGCCCAATTATCCTCGGGGACAACGGAGGATCGACAGGTGAGCTTAGTGCTTGGTCGGGTGCGCGAGAAGTGGTGTGGGATAAGGGACAGAAATTCTCCGCTACCACTGCATTCGGGATAACGGATACCATCAACGGATCAAGTGAAGCTCGAAGCACGGTATTTTCCTTACTACAAGGAATTAGCCAGATTCCACAACATCCACAAATCGATCTTACCAGGTATGACTGACGCAAATTGCGTGATCTACATCACTGAGTGTGAATTTGAGCAGCTTGTTTGTGAGAATCGAAGCTGCATCGGCGAATCCAAACAGGGAGTGATCTGTAAACACAGTCCGCAGGCCCATTGTGCGCGCATGGAGAATGGCTTCTCCACAGAAGCTACTTAAGCTTGCATGACCGTGTACAATATCGATGTTCTCCCGAATCACGATGTTGCGGAATATGGGGAAGAACGAGAAGACAGTGGGGAAGGTCGTTTCGCGGTAAATGACGAAGAAGGGGACGTGGTAGATCTTGAGACCGTTCGTGAGGTAACGAACTCCGGTGCGTCCTTTGTATGCATGCGTAATGACAATCACTTTGTGACCGCGGTCTATGAGTTTCTGGAAGCGATTAGGAGGGGCGGCGTAACGATAGGCATGGAGCCCTTACTGAGGATAATTGGTAGATGTGACTCTCAATTCCACCTAAAGGAGTCAGTCTTGCGTTGAAGAATGGGAGATAAAGGCAACACACCTGATTGAGGAAAGAAGAAGTCACTGACCATACTACAGCTGGCACATTAGCAAGTGATCGCAGGCTGTAGATAGGGAGTACGGACGCGATGTTGTAAGGCATCGTAGCGGTGGTTCTCGGGGTGAGGGCTCCGAGATAATGATGGTGCTAGGTGTGTCCTCTCTCTTTCCATGGCGAACAGAACTGTTGCTTTGAACGTCAGTCCACTGCCATGCAACGACAAACAACGTCGGAGACACCTCGTGGTACAGCGATAAGGAGGGCGGTACACAGGGCGGTCATGATATTTTGTTTTCTGCCGGCACATAACATCCCGTAAAAAAGGAATTTGCTCGAGCCAACCAGCAACCATTGTGACGTTCAAAGAATTCCACAGGATGGCCGGCAAACACGCGGACAACGAGTCCCCAAAGCGGGCTGATGTAACTCCCAAGTCTCACAAGCGCAAGCGAGACACCCAGACCACCCAGACCGCCACCACTCCCACCCCGACCAAGAAGAACAAGAAACGCGAAACCTCACCGAGCGCAGAGGGCGTGGATGATGGAAGCACCAAGAAACGGAAAAGAGTCAAGGATGAGCTTCAAGCAGAGAGCTCTCCGGAGACGACCCGGAAAGAAAGTTCTATCTCGAAAGAACGCCGCAAAAAGGCAGCTGCAGAGTCAGGCGACGCGGTCGGCGAGAAGCCAAAGAAGACGAAGAGCAGCAAGCGCAAGAGCACTGGAAAGGACGACGAGTCAGATGATGAATCTGCGCCTGTGATCGCACAAGAAGATGAAGACGAGGCTCCTGCGAAAGATGACGAGGGCAAACCGAAGAACAAGCATTCTAGCATCATGTCAAAGTTCGAGCGCACCAAGTCTGTTGCAAGCGCCCAAGCCAAGAAGCCACAACCCGAGTTGGTCGAGGACGAGACACCCGCTGCTGAGGCTGTGTACGCCCAAGGCCTGGAACGACTTCCCCAGCCTGTAAACCCACCCGAGCTAGAGCAACTTCCGACCTACTCATCTCTCCCCCCTTGGCTGGCCAACCCTTTGCGCAAATCCACAGAAGATACCCAGAAGTTCTCTGAGCTAGGAATCAAGCCAGACCTACTCAAGACCCTTGAAAAGCAAGACTACAAAGAAGCCTTCGCTGTACAATCCGCCGTCATTCCTCTCCTCCTCCAGGGCAAGCAAAACCACCCCGGCGATCTTTGTGTCTCTGCAGCTACTGGATCCGGTAAAACTTTGTCTTACGTGTTGCCTCTTGTGACCGCACTCCCCTCCAGACCAGCTTCCCGACTCCGGGGATTGATTGTCGTTCCCACGCGAGAGTTGGTGAAGCAAGCTCGAGAGGCTTGCGAGCTATGTGCCTCTGGTTCCAAACTTCACATCGGAAGCGCTGTGGGTAACGTCGCGATTAAGGAAGAGCAAAAGACATTGATGCGCGTGGATCAAGTCTACAACCCAGCCATTCAACAGCAACAGCGAGAGGGTCTCAAGGGCAACGATTGGATGAACTTAAACCTGGAGGATTGTGTCAGCGAAGCAGTCAACTCAAGCGGCTCTCTTCCTGGACACGTTCAGCGACCCGAGCCTAACGTTGACATTCTGATTTGTACGCCCGGTCGTCTCGTCGATCACATCCGTTACACCAAGGGATTCACCCTCAAGCACCTTGAGTGGTTGGTAATTGACGAAGCTGATCGCCTCTTGAACGAAAGCTTCCAGGAGTGGGTTGATGTAGTCATGAACTCCCTTGACAGTCGTCAGGCCCCCGAGACCTTCGGTCCCGGAGGTAAGCTTCTGTCAGACCTTGGCCTGCCAATCGATGCCAAGCCACCTAGAAAGGTGATTCTCAGTGCCACAATGACTCGAGATATTTCGAAACTCAATTCACTACGTCTTGCCAACCCCAAGATGGTCATCATCGGGTCTGAGAAGGGTGCGGATGAAGATGATACAGCCAACACTCACGACGACTCGCACTTCACTCTCCCATCAACCCTCACAGAGCGTATGGTTCCTGTCGGCGATGGATCGCTCAAGCCTCTGTACCTCTTGCGTCTTCTCCTTTCTCACATCGAGCTCAAGGGAGACGACCGCGCCTCTACTACATCTAGCTCGGATGACTCCGATGACACCAGTTCGGACGATGACACAAGCAGCGACGATGATACCAGCTCTGATGAATCATCCGACGACGACACATCCTCCTCTGGCTCAGACTCCGACTCTGATTCTGATTCCTCGTCTGACTCCGAATCCGACTCCGACTCTTCTGATTCCTCCGACTCCTCCGACTCGGAATCTGATGCCATGGAGGTTGTCCCGACTCCTTCACGCAAGACAGTCCTTGTCTTCACCAAATCGTCCGAGTCTGCATCACGTCTCTCGCGCCTCATTGCGCTCCTTCACCCCGCTCTCGCCAAGCGCGTTGGTACCATCGTCAAATCCAACAACTCATCTGCATCTCGCAAGACTCTGCGCGCTTACAGTCAAGGTCGCATCTCGATTATTGTTGCCACCGATCGTGCATCCCGTGGTCTTGACCTTCCCTCGTTGACTCATGTCATCAACTACGATGTCCCCACCAGCGTCACAACATACGTTCACCGTGTCGGTCGTACCGCCCGTGCTGGCCGCGAGGGATCTGCTTGGACTCTCGTCGCTCACCGCGAAGGCCACTGGTTCGCCAACCAGATCGCCACTGGTCTCATCACCCGAGCATCGTTCATCGATCGTGTCAACATCAAGTCGGAAGCACTCACCTCTTTGAAGCCGAAGTACACCAAGGCTCTGGACAAGCTCGAGAAGGAGGTGAAGAGTGGTTGAATTGGGTAATCTGGGTGTATTTTATGATTTTCTACGTGCTGTCTGCATTTAATAGCGGCCATATTCTTGTATCATACTATGTCAACAAGTATCCTTTACTGTCTCAGGGGTTTCAACCCTTCGGGTGCTCGATATCCTTCAAATTGCCCACCAACCTTTTCGTATAACTCAGGTGGGGTCCCCAAACGCTTGTTGTGTGCGGACTTTCATGGAGTCTTTCAGCCGATCCACCCAAAATCCTCCACTCACTAAGACCTCATCCGCATCCGTTAACCCTCATACATCATCGGTAAATCCTCGGGAGACATGCGCATTCCCCGCACGCCGATCACTACGCTCTGTTTATCCAGCGAGGTCTCTGGAGAATCTGCGGGGAAATGTCACCGTAACAATGCGCGGTGCTATATCAACGGAGAAGCGGTGGTGCCACCTCCAGAGCCCAGTGAAAGTGAGTCTCATCATCGAATATGTTTTGGTCTCAAGTTCTTTTTTCCTGCTTGGTATGCCCCATCCAAGCAGTGATATTCCAGCCTCAGAACCATTTCCAGGGGCTGTCCGGACAACCTTCCACAGTTCCAGTGGATTTGAAGAGTTGGTTCAACAATCGGGCATTCGGACTCAAGCCAAATGATTCGAACTTTGATGGTTCTGGGAGTAAGCACTAACAACCCAGATATTCGACTGGCTTAACCTGTTTAACAGATGCTTATCCTGCGGCGGAGATTCCTCCCGAACGATTTACTTACGGGGGTTTTAATTATTCATTCTCCAGTTACAACAAGACAGGGTTCGACAATGTTTTGGTGAAAGGACAAGAGGTCAGCGTCCCGAAACAGCGGTACTTCAGCTTCCAAATGCTTGCTGCATCTGAGTCAGGAATGGCAAGTGCCTCTATCAAGGCCAATTATGCCGACGGAACCAGTTCTGATGCGGCGGTGCTTGTTCCGGCTTTTTGGAGTTGGCCATACCCAGCCGGGGGCGACTTGGTATTCTCATCCTATTTGACGGAAAATGCGACCAACTACAACAAATCTAACATATTTCAAACTGTCAATTGGTTGGATTCATCAAAAGAACTTGTTTCGTTTACTTGGCCGAACTCCTCAACCGGGTCCTCGACTGAACCTGGTGGCGCCGCATTGGACACAAAGTTGCATATCTTTGCATTATCCCTCTTACCAGCCACAGTCCCATCAACTGGTCCAAATCTGGAGATCCAGTATGCTAGATCAACACAAAAATGGGTTGAGGGCTCGGACAAAGTCCAGATTGTCGAGGTTGTCATCAACAATAAAGGCTCGTCTTTTGTTGACAAAAGCCATCGAGTTACTGTAAAGATTCAGTCCTCCGGTATTGAAACCGTGCAGAAAGCCACTATCAAACGACTGCGGCCTGGAGACCAAGCTATCGTTGAGGTCGGAGTGCAGAACCAGAAGAATATCAAGTCTGGTAGCTCAGGTCCCGCGACCGTGATTATCGAAGGTGTGGGTGTGAAATCTGCTCCCTACATTTTCAATGCAACCTATGGTATCTCTTCATATCAAGCCACATATGAGTCTGTCTACACTCATGAATCGCCAAGTTGGTACAACAACGCTAAGTTCGGGATCTTCATCCACTGGGGAGTCTATTCGGTTCCCGGGTGGGGAAACAAGGGATCGAAGGAGAACTACGCCGAGTGGTATGTATCGAACCCATTTGGAAAGACCGAGAAAGTTCCTCGGTTGTATTAATATAATACCAGGTACTGGTGGACTATGAACTCGGGTCCTACTGACAAGACAGACACGTATGGCTACCATCTGAACAAATACGGCGCAGACTTTGTTTACGATGATTTCATTGATCAATTCACAGCTTTGGCTTGGGATCCTAAAGATTGGGTAGACCTGTTCGCCGATGCCGGTGCCAATTATTTCGTTCTAACCAGCAAACATCACGACGGCTATGCCCTGTTTGACCAACCAGCAAATCTATCAAACAGAACTTCCGTGGCCCTTTCTCCGCATCGAAATATAGTGCAGGTGCGTGGAAACGGGACCATCTTTTGACTGATCAATCTAACAGTCACAGGAACTATTTGATGCAGCCAAAACGTACCAGCCACATCTGCATCGCTCTGTGTATTATTCACTTCCCGAGTGGTTCCACCCAGACTACGAGAAATACGGATTCGGCCAATGGCCAGGAGGTAGTGCTACGTTCAAAATTGACAATTACACCACTGACCGCGAAAAGGAAATGCAACGAACCCATTCACGAACGAGACCTTACCCTACACAGGCTATGTCCCATTGAACGACTATGTCGAAGATAAAATTCTACCCGAGATGAATATATTAGCAGACATGGGAACCGAAATCATGTGGTGCGATATCGGCGGCAAGAACAAAACCACCGAATTTGCATCGACGTGGTTCAACAAGGCAGCCGAACAGAACCGCCAAGTTGTGATGAATGCCCGCTGCGGTCTCCCAGGGGATTTCGACACACCCGAGTATGCGAAATACAATGGGGTCCAAAGACGCAAGTGGGAAACCAGCCAGGGAATGGATCCATACAGCTATGGATTCAATCGGGCGACACCAGCTGCTAGCTATATGAATGCCAGCTCAATCGTGACTGGGCTCATTGACATCACTTCCAAAAACGGAAACTTCCTGCTCGATATCGGACCAATGGCAAACGGGACAATTGTCGATGTCGAGAAGCGACACTTGCGGGAAGCTGGGGCATGGATCAAGGACCATGCCGAAGCTATCTTCAATACAACGTACTGGTTTGTGACTCCCGAGGAAGGTGATAATATCCGCTTTACGAAGTCGCATGATGCCTTTTACATTCACTGTTTGGCCAAGCCGAATGCTACTTTGGCTATATCCAGTCCAGTGCCGTGGATCAGAGATGATGAAGTTCGTGTGGTAGGTGGCAAGATGAATGGCACTGTTGTACCATCGAGAATGACTGAGAATGGTACGATAATCTTGTCGGTCAGCGACCGGGTCAGGGAAGCAGATCGATTTGCGTGGGTTTTCAAGATCCCTTACTAAAGGGAGAGCTCCTGGCTTGAAGTGCGCAGGGGTTTTCAGGCTTAGACCGGCCCGTAGGGGGGGGTTGTGCATTCAATGCCGCCCCGGTGATGGGCAACGTTTTCGGAGATATATATGCGCCGCATGTTGCTAATCTACCCATTTCCATACACTCCATCGCTAGAGCAGTGCGCTTTAGCGGGTCAAATCCATGGATGTAGTCAATTTCTGGGCCTAACCTTGGAAGAGTTGGAGATCAGGCAACAAATGCAATCAATGTATCTGATCAACCGCGAGAAAGAACAATTTGGAACAGCCGTTTATCCAAATCGGCAGGCAAAAGAGGGGAAACAGCGCCGATCAGCCCATGTGCAGGAACCCCTTGCCGGTATTCTGTTCAGCCATTATTTTGAAATAGTACTGAATGCGCCCCTTCAGGCTAAATGATCAAGCTATGATCCTCCTTCGGATGGCTGAAATGGCTGAAGTGGCTTTTGCTGGGCTTTGCTGGGCACGAACGTTAATCACCACCTTGACACGTGAAGGAACACCTGAACAGCCATGAGCTCACCATTTTAGCAATCGGCAACGGCCACCTGGGCAATTTAGGCTAAATCATCAACATCCGACATCGCGGTGGTGTTTCGGCAAAACCCCGCGTGAATCCCCGGCCTCGACATCGGATCGACTGCATAACTTGCCCGAATCGGTTGGCGTGGGGAAAGCTCCCCATACAACGTCTTGGCCGGAAAATGGTATAAATTGAAGTCCCGGGAGCTGGGTAGGATGAGCTCCACGCATTCCTACAATGGCTGTTACTTCAATACTCGCCTTGCTAGCGGCCTTTGCGCCTGCAGCACTGGCACAAGACAATTCCAGCTATGTTGACTACAACACTGATCCCGAGCCAGGGCTTTACCCATTCACTATGAACCTCGTGGATTGGGCATTCCCAGACTGCTCTGATGGTCCGCTGAAGGACACGATAGTGTGCGACAAGTCGGCACGACCTCATGATCGAGCCGCGGCTCTGGTCTCCATGTTCACATTCGAAGAGCTCGTGAACAGTACTGGAAATCTGATTCCTGCCATTCCACGACTTGGACTTCCACCATATCAAGTCTGGAGCGAGGCACTGCACGGTATCGATCGCGCCAACTGGACAGAGTCCGGCGACTTCAGCTGGTCGACTGCCTTCCCGTCTCCCATTCTCACAATGGCCTCGTTGAACCGCACTTTGGTCAACCAAATTGGTGACATCATTTCGACTCAAGGAAGAGCATTCAACAACTTCGGCCGGTACGGATTGGATGTGTACTCGCCGAATATCAACGCCTTCCGTCACCCGGTATGGGGTCGTGGGCAGGAAACTCCAGGCGAGGATGCCAACATTCTCTGTTCCGCCTACGCATACGAATACATCACCGGTATCCAAGGAGGAGTAGACCCCGTCCCTCTGAAGCTTGTCGCCAACGCGAAGCACTTCGTCGGATACGATATCGAAAACTGGAACAACCATTCACGGCTGGGCAATGACATGATTATCCCCCAGCAAGACTTGTCAGAATATTACTCCCCACAATTCAAGGCCGCTGTCCTGGACGCAAGAGTGCACAGTGTCATGTCATCTTACAACGCTGTGAACGGTGTTCCTTCGTCGGCCAGCACTTTCCTGCTGCAGACACTGTTACGTGATACATGGAACTTCGTTGAGGATGGCTACGTTTCGTCCGACTGCGATGCCGTTTACAATGTCTTCAACCCTCACGGGTATGCTTCCAACACTGAGCTTGCTGCAGCAAAGAGCATGCTGGCTGGCACGGACATCGATTGCGGTGCGACCTACCAAATGTATCTCAATGGCTCTTTCACCAAGGGTGAAATTTCGCGCAGTGAAATTGAGCGTGGTGTTATTCGCCTGTACTCCAACCTTGCTAGTTTGGGATACTTCGACGGAGAGGATAGCAAATATCGTGACCTCGACTGGTCTGATGTTGTTGCGACCGATGCGTTGAATGTTTCTTACCAAGCTGCCGTGGAAGGCATTGTGCTTCTGAAGAACGATGGCCTTCTGCCGCTGTCAAAGAACACGAGCAGCGTCGCTTTGATCGGCCCTTGGGCAAATGCCACCACGCAAATGAAGGGAAACTACCTCCCCCTCGGAAACTCGCCATACCTTACCAGCCCCCTTGCCGCCTTCGAAGGTTCCGACATCGACGTCAACTATGCCTTTGGAACCAACATCTCCTCAAAGTCGACCGACGATTTCGATGCTGCTATCGAAGCAGCCAAGAACTCGGACGTGATTGTCTTCGCTGGTGGTATCGATAACACGGTCGAAGCAGAGGCCATGGACAGACAAGAGATTACATGGCCTGGAAACCAACTGGACTTGATCAAGAAGCTCAGCCAACTTGGAAAACCTCTCATCGTTCTCCAGATGGGTGGTGGCCAAGTTGACTCCTCTGCACTCAAGGCAAGCAAGAATGTGAACGCAATCGTTTGGGGTGGATACCCTGGACAGTCCGGCGGTCTCGCAATCTTGGACATCTTGACTGGCAAACGCGCCCCAGCAGGCAGGCTAACCACGACCCAATACCCCGCCAAGTACGCCCACCAATTCCCAGCAACTGACATGAGTCTCCGACCCAACGGAAGCAACCCTGGTCAGACTTACATGTGGTATACCGGCAAGGCTGTCTATGAGTTCGGTCACGGTCTCTTCTACACAACATTCAAAGCTTCGGCTAAGAGTAACGCCAAGTCGAGCTTCGACATTGCCGAGCTTCTCGCCCGTCCTCATACCGGCTATAATGCTGTTGAGCAACGACCCTTCTTGAACTATACCGCCGATATCAAGAACACCGGCTCTGTCGAATCAGACTATACCGCGATGGCATTTGTCAACAGCACAGCCGGACCAGCCCCGCATCCAATCAAGTGGCTAGTTGGCTTTGATCGTCTTGGCGACTTAAAGCCACGAGCATCACAGACTCTGAGTATTCCCATCTCGCTGGACAACGTCGCGCGTACCGATGTGGACGGAAACCGTGTGATCTACCCTGGCAAGTATGAGCTTGCGCTGAACAATGAGCGCTCGGCTGTCGTGAAGTTTACCTTGACTGGTGATGCTACGACTTTAGCTACTTGGCCGAAGGAGGAGCAGCTCATTGGTCCCTCTTAGATTCCATAAGAACTGCTCAGTCTCATCTAGGCGCTGCCTAGATGTGCCACAACGGCAAAGAATGCGAAATATTCATAGATCATGCTTTTTATCTTTTCACTTCAATTGGTCCACATGGCACCTTGGATAATTCTTTACACTTATCAATCCAAAAGACAGAATAAGGGTCCGAGTAGCTTTGTATAACCTTGAAACCTTGGAAAATATCAGATATAGTAATTTACAGATCAAGAGACCATCCCATAAACCGCCCAAGCAACAAACGAAACAAATAAAGAGGTTAGTATGGCCGCCCCGACTCGATCGCCGTTATCGATATGCATGGTGGGAAGCTCAGCCTTTGTTTCATCATTCCCTGTACCCGCAGCACTATTTCCTTCGCTTTCACCACCAGTCGAAGAAGTCAAAGCACCGCCAACATCAGCAGCCAGAAGACCCTGGAGCACCTCAAGCACACCCATTTGCTGCCCAACCCCTGTTGTGCCATCATATTTCCCGACGCTCCATTTGTGGCCACAGAATGTACCGGTATCACCACCCTGACACTGTGCAACGGCGGCAACAGCCGTAGGTCGAAGTTTTCCCGTCATTATTGTCTCATATGTATAAGGCGCATACTGTGTAACCTCAGCCAGCCAGCGGCTCAGGTACGCTTTGAAAGACAACTGGTCGACATTGCATTTCCCAGAAGCCTCGCAATTCGGTTCGAACATGATATTATCTTTTGGGAAGAAGTGGCTTGTCGCTTTGAGAAGAGAATCAGTGCGGTTGCGCCAGGTTGAAGATATATCAGACCCGTGCTCGGCGGTGTAGTTATACATCACCGAGGCACCGTGAAGCCAGACGCCCGCATTGTACGACCACCTGTTATGGTCGTGGGAAGTGCAATTGTCAACATCGGTGACCCCGTCGAAGATCTCATATTTGTTTCCGATCAACCCAATAACATGTGTCCAGTCCCATGCCTTTGTCGCCCACTTCGCATATGTTTCGTTGCCAGTGTATCTGGCCAAGCGAGAGGCGATGTCAAAGAAACACCCGTTTGCAATACTGTTGCGGTAGAGATATCCACTGTTCCAAGTGTAGATCTGCCATCTCAAACCTCCTCCGCATGCAGATGTGTCCCATCGATGAGCCTGCTCATTGAAGACTGCCTGGACCATCGCGAGCCAGCCGGGCGTTGGAGAGGCGGGAGCTGGAAAGTTCCTTTCAGCAGCGATCATCGCACTCAAAGCCCAGAAACACTGATCATCGTTTCCTTCCGTGTATGTCTGATTCTCAGGCATGAAATCGCCTTTCTTGCCCGCTTGGTGAATCATAGCCTGCTTGGTGATGTCATTATAAACGGAGTCCCCGGTGTAGGACCAGTAGTTCACGAGGGCACCGAAAAAGGCACCGGCCTCCCACCAGTAGTAAGGATCCGGTAAGTTTCCCGGTGTGTCGCCAGTATTGTTGCCCGTGTAGAAGGTGACTAGATCAAAGGCTACCTGGCTTGCTGCTGATTTGATGGAGTCTAGCTGTCAATGTTAGGATACACATGGCAAAACTTCTCCTTTGAGCCAGCTCAAGTCACCGTACCAGCACTACTGACGTCCAAAGAAACGCCTGCTCCAGCGGTCAGGGGCGTGTAGACACCGAGCAGGGAAATGAACAGCCATGACAACCGCGAGAATGAACGACAGAGGTGCAACATGTGTGCTATAATCAAGAGACACGTGTTCGATTCATATAGAATGCAATATGCTAAAGAGTGACGAAGGGAAGAGAACAAAGCCGTCGCATTTTTCTTGCAAAAAAGGAGTATTGACGAACTCAGGCATCAGCAATGAAAGAGATCCATGGCACCTTGGCTCGAGACTTATAGGCTGCGCAGTTCCGAGACCCCAGCAATCCAAGCACCAAAAGGAGTCGACAAAGTCACATCACCAGGGGATGCCGAGTGCCAATACCGCGCACCTTACGCAGTCAACCGAAGCGCCAAGCCTGGGCATAGGCCAAAATTAGACTGTTTGCGAATGGCATCAATCATGATCCTTGGCGTGTTTCGTTTGGCGCGTGGGAGTCTTCAGGTGACCTAGATTGATGTGTGGATGGTTGACAGTCAGGTCATTTCGGGTGATCAACATGATGCAGCAAGGTTTAACGAACCGTGGAACGAAAGCCCCCTTTATGACGGCAGTTCAGAGGGCGGTAAAGGGGCGGTGAAAGTCAGAGCACGTGACGATGGCCATCTCCACATCTAAAGGTGGTCTGTGCGCCCCTTGCAAACATTGCAAACTCCATTGCCCCCTGTTTCAAGTTAATCTGGCTTGTGACGTTGTCGAGAAATGGCCAGTCTCTGGCCTTTCTTTCAAGGTTGCTATGAACTTCCATCTACAAATAAAAATTATTCTTTGTACATTCATTTTCCAACAACTGCTCACTGTCCAACATGTTGAGAAACGACACGGGGTACCCTGGATTCGAGCAATCGAGGGAGGGAGCTTTGAGTGAACGTCTTCGAGGAGAGTTTGGTGTATGGAATAAGTAGTAGATAGCCAACATGTGTTGAGCAAAGCTTTCTTTGTTTTCCTCTTTTGATCTCTCTCACATCCCCATGGAGGAAAGTTATTTTAGCTTATTTTATTCCTTCTGAGAATTTCCTACTCTCATGAATTGATCCAACCTTGGAAGCTTTGGAAACAAGATGAACATATTCCTGTTTGGCGAAAAAGAAAGACCACCGAACCTCCGTTAAGGTTACTGGTGATCCGGGGTTTCTGGTTCAAGCCAACTCACGCCAGCATGAGATCCCTAACCAGATATACAAGTCGCGACATTGACCCACCCCAAGGGAGCACGTCAGACACTTGTATTGCCTTCGCCGTGTCGTTTGAGCAAAGGAAATTCCCGATTTCCTTTCTCAAGGTGGCAATGACACAGTCAAGCCAAGCCCCCTCAACAGCACTACCTGACCAGGCAAATGTTATTGTTAAACATCCGTCACCTCCAACAGCAAGTGTGACGGACAGGTCAGCACCAGGTTGAGTACCGCCGGCTCCATGAACAACTTTCCCTACTCTCCAGCATTGCTGTTGTTGGGATATATGTTGCTTGTGATCCCGGAAGTCACCCATGTTAAACACAGTCACATTGATTTCTTCAACCTCTTCCGCAAAGTCTTTCACATCACCCACGCTGCGCTCTTTCTTGCTCCGAGCACAATCATGATTATTGTTGCTTTTCTTCCAAGCCAATTCTGCCTTAACAGCAGAGTGTACGCGTCGAGCTTCGCACCAAACGGTAGCTGTTGCTAACCCCTGTCTGGTATGTGTCTTATGGTGCGTAAAGCCGCTCATGCCGCTGAAATTGGTATGTGGTATAGTCCCGCCAAGGAACTCGAGCTCTTGGGGTGATATGTGGCTCTCAGCATGAATTGTGGTGATCTCCGAGGGCAGATTAGCAAACAATGCCGCCACGAGAGCGGCTTGAATGACACTGGTAATATTCGTCTTTTTGCGGAGAGGAATAACGAGAAGAGCGGTTTCCTCGGCCCCAAGTGTTAAAGTTTTGATTGGTGTCCTGCCTTTTGGGGGGCTGGTATGAGATGAGGGCATCGCAAACAACGATCCTATTGGATTGAAGTTGTCGTGGAGCTTTTTTTGCTGAGATGATGGCTTTGTCTCGTCGGCGAGGGACAGTGCAGCCAAGAATGATTGATGAAAGGCCAGTCCGCCACAAACCAGATCTTTGAAATCCGGATGGACCACAAAAAAGGCAATCACACCAGACACGGCACTTTCATTGGATTTGTATGCAATCAAAACCCTCCAAAGTTGGTCATAGCATTGCGGAAACTCCAAATTTTGTTGTTCCTCTACCAGCACATCCACTTCCTCTTCTGGGTCATCCTGCAGCTGTACAAAACGCAATTTGCTTTTTGCTGCTGGCCCCAGTGGTGGCCACTGCAACGCCACTGTGGACAGAGCCTCCTCGATCAACTGGCCAAGTCTTCCAAGCGGGATTCCCGCAGAGTGGCGATAGTAAGCAGCGGTGACAATATTGGGAGAAAGGCTCGGCAAGCTGGAGGCTGTGTTTTCAGCTGCATGCAGTATGTTAGATTCCAAGAACTTGGGTCTGATACAGTCAGACTACTAACCTCGCCGGCGCTTTTCATTATATGGACCCCACAGCATGACCAGCAGCTGTAACCCAAGGACCAATTGCAACCTTGGCAGGAAGGCTGATTCGGTGAGAGATTTCTAGACGGAAGTCTAGCCCGGATCATGAAAGTTCTGCGCCACTCAATGCCTTTGCTTTCTGCGCTAGCAAACCGTTCAAGACTCCAATGACAAATGATATATTGGCATTTGATCGAAGTGTGGAAAGCCAAGGAGAGGAAAAAGAGAAAGAAGGTCTCAAACTCGAGTCGAGGCCTGAGCTCTCCGGTGACTCTGTTTCTTCAGAGGGCGTTTGATCAGCATGACTATGTCGGGCAACCAAAATCAGACATTGACTAGATGTCCATACGTTTGATACCATCGTTGCTTCCAAAGTTACTCCGTACCAATGTCTAAATTACCGTTACGGTCTGGTATGTAATTTATGTAAATACCATTTTCCAAAACCGCCCCCATTATTACATTATTACTAGCCGTACTTTGTTCACAGTATCGACGTCCCAAAACCAAGAACGCTCTACAAACTATCAGCGTTGCAATATTACAGCCGGAGGTTGGCCGGGTTAATAAGCTAGGCGCCTACCTTACCCAATCCCCTCCGAGGGGTTGCTAGTTGCGTGTGATCTACCAATTTTCCCAGTTTCAGCTTCTGCGCCAGTGAAATCCAAATGTCTGTCTTGAGCACGCTTGGGTTGGGCGATGGCTACGTGCAGTATGCCCTCCTCGCTGCCATTGCAGGAGTCCTGTTCATCAACTTGAAGTCACTTCCCTTTGTGTGGCATGTAAGTGAATGATTGGTTTTGTTTCTCATTGTCATTGGTTGATACTGATACGTACTTTTTCACGCATCTAGTTACGAGTTCTCAAAGGTCTCTCCACCCAATTCTTGAGTTCGCGACTCTCTCCCCGCGAAATCGCCGCAAATGGTGTACTCGTCGACGATCGATCTGGGGGAATCCCTCTCGTCTTCTCTTATATGGTGACATCGCACCAGAATGCTATCATGGAATGCGACTACAACGTGCACAAGTCGAACAGCACTTTCTTTTCCGACATGGACGTCAATCGCGCACAGCTCCTCCTGAACCTCTTCCCTCGTCTGCCACGCTGGGCACCGGAGACTGCGGCGGATAAGCCAGATTCCAAGAAGACCGAAAAGATCGTTAGCATTGCACTTGGTGGAACGTCCTGTGTGTTCAAGCGCGAGATTAAACCACTGCAGCGGTACGAGGTCTGGTCACGGGTACTGTCCTGGGATGCAAAGTGGCTCGTGATAGTCACCTACTTTGTTAAGGCTGGAACTCATAACAGTGTGATGCGGTCTCTACGAAAAGGTGGAGAAACTAAAGACGGATCGGACGTTCAGAAGGCCATCCTGGCCGTCGGTGTGACCCGCTATGTGTTCAAAGATGGACGGCGGACGACACCCCCCGAGGAAGTTCTGAAGCACATGGGCCTTTATCCTTCTATCGACACTAAGGAAGAGGGCAATGATGTCTATTCCAGCTTGAGAAAGCCCGGTGAGGATGTTGTTGAGTTCTTTGGCTCTTTGGACTCGCTGCCTTCGCATTTCGAGGATGCAAGCTCATCGATCCTGGGACATTACAGCGATTTATAGGAGATGTGTTTAGAGTTTTAAGCTTAAAGATGATATCTCTTGGCGTACTTTGGATATATCAAAATAGAAACCTTGGAATTGGAGGTGATTCATGGATGGTATGATTGCCAGCTCAATACAGTAGATCCGCGACACCTCTAAATAGCCCAAAAAACCTTGGAACGTTCCACGGAACGCTGCCTCTTCAAACTTTTCTCCCCAGAAACAAGTATATAACCCAAGAAATGACAAGGAGAGGATGAAAGAGTAACAAAAATGGTATATACAACAAAAATGCAATCATGAAAAAGAACAAAACATCATGATGACGAAGCAATGGAGGAAACAGATTTCAGCGACCAGAGTATCTCGAGTCCCTATAAGGTGACCCGTCTCGCTGGTGCAGTGGAACATCATCTCCATAGAAATCACGATCCGGTAGCCTTTGCATATCCTTCTTTCCCTTGCCGCGCTTTCGGCAGGTTCGGCAACAACATCCTCCGCAGCAGCCACAGCCGTTGCAACAGAGCCATTTTCCAATACCACTGGAAGGCATCACTGCGTCGGGACCCCTCATCACAGCCCCGGGTGGCGCAAAGTTCCAAACAAGGATCGCGAATGCCATGGGAATACCATCAAATACATACATGTACCATTCGTGGTAAGGGATGGGGTTGTTCTCCCCGTAGCCCGATGAGAACTCAATCAAGCGGTAGAAGATACGCACAGTGATGAAGAGCAAGCTGGCATAGAGAATGTAAAGAAGCTTACGCCACTTCTGCTTGTCACCGAATAATCGACCAGCACGGTCGAGCTTCAGCATTAATCGATGGAATTGGACGGCGAGCACCAAAAAGCAAACGATGAAGAATTGTTGAATTCCGATACCAGCCATGTAAACGTGGATTCCGTTCATCTGCTGCTCGGATGTACCGGTGGCCATGAAACCTCCAATCATTTGAATGATGAAGGAGCCGAAGTCGAGAAGAACGAAGATCTTGGCCAGCAGGGAAGGCTTGAAAATGCCAATGCGACGATCGGGGACAAAGAAATTGATCATTCGAGCCAGCACAATATAGTCAAACGCATTAACCCACAATGGGGCCAAAAGAATGAACATCTGTGTGACGGTCGCAATAGTGTTGTCTTGCTGCTTGCGAGTACTTAGAGCGCGGGTTGCATAGCCCACAAACTCCCACGCGGCTCCCATGAGCACCACCCAAACAAAGCCAGCTTTGTAAATGGTTGCTTGGATGAAGTGTGTCGCGAGGATGAGCCCGAAAATGACTGAGGCTGCAATGGCAGCTTTGAAGGACGGATAATAGAGGTATAAGGCGTCACACTCTGATGGCGGCACATAACCATTTTTGTCGGGCGCTATGGTCGGCGTACATGTGTTTGTAGGCAAATCAAGACTCAAGGTCAATTGAAATTCCGTATTTGTCGTGGTTGTAGCTGTAGTGGCCTCGGCGTTGGTCGCCGTCGTGGTGGTGGCTTCCCGGCGGAGTACTCCAGCCTGGGGCGCACCCGTTTGGACTGGAGTTGCCCGGGCCAAGACGCCCGACAGGAGCACTAAAAACAACGGTGAAAACCTCATTGTCGGAAAAGGAGTGCAATTCGAACGAGAAAAGAATGTATCGGTGCACACAAATAGTCACACTGTAGAAAGGATAGACAGTTTACTAAAAAGGAAGGATAGACACAAAACAAAGGCGACGAAGTGAGTTTAAATCAAAGTCTGGCGCCTAAGCAACATCCCTGCTATTGCGGCTGCCTGTATGAGAAGTGTAGCGACAGATTAATTTTGGTTAAAAATAGCGAAAAGAAGCTAGATGAAACAGATGTGTACAGTCTCTTCCTACGCTGTAAAGATGAACTAACCGGGTTGGGCATTTGCGTCAATACGCCAAATACACGCTTACTCCCGCAGTCACGTTCGGTCCACTCGCGGTGCGAGAAATAATACGCTATAGCTGCAAGTGAGCTAAAACCGGCTTACTCGCCCACTTTCTTTGTTCAACAAAGAGAAGAAAAGAAGGCAGCAACAATGTGTGATATTGTTGTGCAGGACGCTTTTGGCCCTACTGTTGCCGCCGAGTGTCATAATGGCTTCGATTTTACTCTGCTGTTCGAGGAGTCATTCTTTACAATCCTACCATGTTCGCTGTTTCTGTTATCCTTGCCTGTGCAGCTGTTTCGGAGTCGCGCCGCTCCACTAACTCGCCGGGGGATTTTGTTCCCCGGGAAACTGGTATACCAACCTCCTGTGTTTCGATTCGATCGTGCAGAACTGACTGGGATCTAGATCGCCCATGTGTTATCGATCTGCGTGAAAATTACGCTTTTGGTGTTGGTGCTTCTTCCCCAGATGCAGATCCCGAAAACACGCACCACGGTGGCAGCTGTGGCTATAGATGTTGCGACCACATTATTGATGGTCACTGTATCATATAGCCAGCACTTTCGATCTCCGCGACCATCCACATTGATCCTGCTATTCTTGGGCATATCACTGCCCCTGAATGGTGTTCGGGCCCGTACCATGTGGGCGGCACAAACTCATTTGTTCTGTGCCGTCTACATCGCCGGCTTGGGTTTGGACCTCGTGAAGCTCGCGCTGGAATCAGTTGAACAAAAGTCATTCCTCGCTGATGAAGACCTAAAATTGCCAAAAGAGACTACTGCGAATGTGTTCAACCGTAGCCTGTTCTGGTGGTTGAACCCGCTCTTGCTTGAAGGGTTCAAAGATGTACTTGATGCCGACAACCTTTTGTCCATTGATGCTCGTGTCAACGATGCAGCCGGTGGAGACCTCTTTGCACGGAAATGGGATGCACGTAAGTATCCAATCCGATCGTTATTGAATCCTCGTGCGTGGTCGATACTGACTGGTCGCATGATACAGTGCAGACGAAGTCCTCTTCGTCTTTGAAGATGTTGTTGATCGTTCACCACCGATGGGCCATTGCTTCCGCCTTTCTCCCTCGTCTCTGTATGACAGGTTTTACCTTCGCCCAGCCATTCCTTCTCACGCGGGTGGTCAGCTTTGTGTCTGAGAGCAATAGCACTGTCAGCCGGAACTATGGGTACGGCCTCATCGTTGCCTCGGTGTTGATCTACCTGGGCCTAGCCGTCACCACTGCCAAGAGCCAGCACAAGACGTTCCGCCTGATTACCATGATCCGTGGTAGCATCGTGCCGCTCGTGTACCGACACACGATGCAGTTAGATGCTGGCGTTGCACGGGATGCGGCTGCATTGACTCTCATGAGTGTGGATGTTGAACGTATCAGCTCGGGTCTCCAGTATGTTCATGAGGTTTGGGCCAGTCCGATTGATATTGGACTAGCCCTATGGTTGCTGGAGCGACAGCTAGGTCTTGCCGTCGTCGCATTTGCCTCTGTCTTTCTCTGTGAGTTTAAGTCAACTAATGCGGACCAAGGGATGTAATACTGACAGTTGCTGCTCCTAGTCTGCACCATTCTTGGTCTAGGGGTGGCCACTACCATGGGTAGTCGACAGCAAAGGTGGCTTCAGGCCATTCAAAACCGAGTGCAGGCTACGTCGGAAATGTTGAAAAGCATGAAGGAAGTGAGGCTAGGTGGCTTGCAAAATTTGATGGCCGAAAAGCTCCGAGGGCTCCGAATTGTAGAGGTTTCGGAGTCGACGCCGTTCAAGCGGGCGTTGACACTGATCGTTACGTTTTGTGAGTGTCGCCCAAAATTTACTTTTTGATTCACTCCAACCACAGATTACTGACAATCGATAGCTTACACCACTACGTCAACGGGTCCACTCCTCGCATTTACCATGTACAGTCTACTGGCGAAACGAAACGGATCCACCATGCTCAACTACGACAAAGCTTATACCGCTCTTTCACTCTTTGCACTGCTTCAAGCGCCGATGGCCTTAATCTTGGATGCGATTGCGGGGCTAGTCTCTGCGCTGGGGGCCCTGACACGCATAGGAGCGTACTTGTCAAAGCCCACGGTTTCCATTAGCGAGAAAGGCAGGCTAGCTCACTCTCCAGTCTCTGCGGTGCCCAACCATACCGCATTTGATGAGAAGAGATCCCCTATCATGGTGACGGCAGAGGATTACAGTGCTGGCTGGGACCCCAATGGGCCAATGGTGATCAAAGACCTCTCCTTCGAAATCCGGCCTTCAAGTATCAACTTCATCGTTGGCCCCGTTGCTTGTGGTAAGACAACTCTGTTGCTGGCCATACTCGGCGAGGTCAATCACCACGAGGGCCGGTTGGATGTGAGTGTGCCGCGGGTCGGCTACTGCAGTCAAACACCCTGGATAACAAACGGCACTATTCAACGCAACATACTTGGTACTAGCCTGTATGAGCAGGAGTGGTATGACAAGGTTGTGGAGATGTGTCTGCTCAAAGATGATATTTCAGGCTTCCCTCGTGGGCACCAAGAATGGGTCGGAAACAGCGGTATGACCTTGAGCGGCGGCCAAAAGGCTCGACTGGTACGTGTTTGACCCCCATGTGGATACTCGGATTCTGTTGCTGATTGTCTTCGCAGGCTATTGCACGCGCTGTCTACGCGAAAGAAAAGATTCTGCTGCTTGATGACGTCTTCAGTGGACTGGATGGAAACACAGAAGAGAGCTTGTTCCACAACCTCTTTGGGCAGGATGGCCTTTTGAAAGAAGGAGAGGTTACCGTCATTCTCGCAACCCATGCTGGTAAGTGGAGCTTCAAACCCCATCGCAAAATAGTTGAACATGCTGACATCCACAGTCCAACGCCTTGTGTATGCGGACAACGTCATTATCCTGGACTCGGAAGGGCACATCGCAGATGAGGGCACTACCAACGAAGTGATTGCAACTGCCAAAGAGATGGCATTTAGCCTACCGACGAGGAAGAAAGTCGAAGAAACGTCTGAAAACAGCGAGGAACTTGCGAGAATACTTTCTATCGAAGAAGCACCAAAAGGGGAGGACCGTCGCACTGGCGACACAGCTGTCTACAAATACTATATCCAGACCGTTGGTCCTTTCAAAGCGGCGATATTTTTCCTTGCATGCTCTGTGTTTGTTGTGGGGCTAACACTTCCCCGTGAGTATCATTAACCCCATTGAAGACAACTCCAATCTAACAAATATTACTCAGAATTCTTGGTCAGATGGTGGCTAGCTCGAAGCGATGAATACACCGTGTCCCATATGAGGCTGTACCTGGGTGCCTACGCAGGCCTATCTGGGGTGGCAATTCTCGCACTTCCTTTCGCAGTCTGGTATGAAGTCTTCGATCTCTATCATCCGGGCCTAAGATCAGTGGCACTAATATCTGTCAATAGGCACCTCACTGAGCGAATGCTGCCGCGCGCCTCTATGCAATTCCACTCCTCTCTCCTCAGCACCGTACTTAATGCGCCGCTCCAATTTTTCTCAACAACCGATGTCGGTACTACCTTGAATCGCTTTGCTCAAGATCTTCAGTTGTCGGATATGGAGCTACCGCTTGCGCTCTTCAACACTTCGGTGGAACTATTGATGTGCACGGCCCAATTGATCATCATTGCGATCTCGTCCAAGTGGATTGGAATCGCTCTCCCTGCACTAATGGCAGTCTTTTACTTGATACAGAAGTTTTATCTGCGAACTGCCCGACAGCTTCGTCTTCTCGATATCGAAGCCAAGGCTCCTTTGTTTTCCACCTTCATGGAGCTGATCGCCGGTCTAACGACCATTCGGGCCTTTGGTTGGCAGACCGAGTTCGATAATCGCAATCGCGAGGTTTTTGATCGCTCCCAAAAGCCATTCTATCTACTCTACTGCGTGCAACGCTGGTTGAACCTTGTGCTCGATTTGGTTGTTGCAGCGGTGGCTGTAATGGTCGTGACTATCGGTGTTCAAACTCAAGGGCAGGTGGATGCTGGGTTCATGGGAATCGCTCTGGTCAACATTGTGCAACTGAGTATTAGTATCAAAGCTTTCCTTTCCAACTGGACCCAGCTGGAGATATCCATTGGTGCAGTCTCTCGCATTCGATCATTTGTGTTAGATGCACCCTCAACCGACTCAGATGAATCTGAAACTTCCCTTTCTCCGGGGTGGCCTGAAAGGGGCCACATTGAATTCCAGAATGTGACTGCGAAATATGAAGGCTCCCCCCAGCCGGTGATTCGAAGTCTTGATCTCTCAATCTCGCCTGGAGAGAAAATTGCCCTTTGCGGACCAAGTGGAAGGTAAGAACGGTGCTGAACTCTCGTTTGGGTTTCTTTTGGCTAATTCATTGCTCGTCCAATAGTGGTAAATCATCCATCGCTTCCAGTCTCTTCCGTCTGCTCACCCCAAGCGAGGGCACAATTACCATTGATGATGTCGACATCTCTACGGTAGCTCGCGATACGCTCTACACTCGCCTCATTTGTGTAACGCAGTCACCTCACTTGATTTCGGGTTCCATTCGAGAGAATGTTGACCCCTTTAATGCAACAAGGGATGATCAAACAATTGAATTGGCACTTAAGGAAGTGCATCTCTGGGATACAGTATGCTCGCGAGGTGGAATCCATGCCCAGCTCTCTGAAGGCCTTTTCAGTGTTGGGCAGCAACAACTACTATGTCTAGCCCGAGCTATGATTCGTCCGGGCTCGGTGGTTGTGTTGGACGAAGTCACAGCCAGTGTGGATCGGGAGACTGACCGCCAGATGCAAGAGATCATTCGTCGGCACTTTGCGTCGCGTACAGTTATTACTATTGCGCATCGCATTGCCACCATTCTGGATGCGGATCGCGTCGCCGTGGTCTCGGACGGTGTCATTGTTGAGTTGGGCTCTCCTGCCAGCCTATTGGCTCGTGAACCTCGAAGTCTGTTCCGTGGCCTTTATGAGGCTACTACGGCATCCAACCAATCCTGTGAAACACTCATCGAGGAACAGTAGTTGTGAAAATTAGCGAACCTTGGAACTCCGCTTTCTATGCATGTCGGCTGGTTGCGCGTTGTGTCACGGTAAATTGTCATACATGTTTCCTATATCATATGCAGTTTTCATATCCCCTTAATTTAATACATACATTTTCAAGATTGAAACAAATACTTCACACACATTGTAGAATTATTAGGACGTTCTATCTAATACAATATAGGAATAGTGGTATTCAACAATTATTAAACCAATTCCAATGTTGATTTCAATGCCGTGACTAAGCTCAGTCTTCGTGGCCAGAGGATAGATTAATCGTGAAGAAATCGAGAGCTAAGGACATAGCCGATGACACCATTGCACGGTCAATTAAGCCAACAAGGGGATGTCAGCACTAAGATTGACGCTAAGTCGCCGCTAATGCAGGTGTGCAGGGATCTCCCGATACACCCCCGGGGCCTGATCAAACCCCGTGCACGCTGGTATTGCATACGGACTAGATGTCTGTATTCTGGACCACCTAACAACCTTGAAAGATTGGTATATTTGTATTTTATTAAGAAAAGAAATATTTGTATAATTACAGTGAAATATTCCCTCATACTGAGTAAAGCCAATCCTTGTTGATTAGTATGTATTGGTGTATGTATACAGGAGGTATTTTCAACACCTGGAAAAATACGCCATACAGAAATACACCACCTGGGCAATACTGTGGCGTACACTAATTACGAAATGGCCGGATAGTCCGAGACAACAACATTTGGAAACAAAGAAACACCTACTCCACACCCGTCCGATCCACTGCTAAGCCTCATCGGTTTTTGGACTTGTTCCTTTTCAAGTACGCATCGGGCAACCGTCGGGTCCGACCCCGTAGCATATCTGCGCGTTGTTCCAGACTCATCTTTCTCTGTTCCGGACCAATGGGGACCATGCACCTGGCCAGGTGCAGGTAATCCTTTTGGAGCAATTTCACTGTCAGCATCATGTAATCGACGTTTCGGAAGACTAGCGCCCGCTCGTCCGCATAGCGTTCTTGGTCCCGCAACAGTGCTAGCGGGTGTTCCCTCCAATGTCGGCGCGGGTGGAGATGGTGAGAAGTGTGGTATCCGTCGTTGAAGCAGAATCGATTACTCTGGAAACAATTAGTAATAGTTCAAAAGGATCAGGATGAAAGGGGTAGCATACAGCTACATCGATCAAGGTCACACTGGATCGAAAATCGGATGAGGGATCACTAGGATCCACAAATGCGTGTTGACCCCAGTTGCCGGCCATCAATCCCGCACGAAGGGTCACGAGTGGCAAAACAAAGACACAAAACGTGGCCTGGGCATGGCCATATTGAAACAATAAGGCGATGGCAGTGTAGTTGCTGATGTCCCAGAAAGCAGTCTTGAACGCAGTGGAGTACTGCCCCTTTCTGAGGAAATATAGTGGTAGGTCCAACCAGATCAGGAAGAAAAACCGCGCAACGTAGCGAGCAAAGTCAGCGACCGAATCTCGGTCATACCACATGGTACAGTTAAGATCTCGAGGTCCATTTCCCTCAACATGATGCATCTTGACGTGATGGTAGTGGTAAGAGTTCCACGTATGTCCCACGAAGGGATCAACGACATATGGGAAAAGCGTGTCGATCAAACGATATTGAGGAGACAGTACACCGTTCATGTGGACATATTGATGTTTCATGAGCGTGTAGCTGCCGGCGTACCAGACATGGACAATCCAGTGGAGGAGGCCATGAATCCAGCTAAAGTGGTAGTAATAGAGATAAAGTGCACTGGGAATTGAGGTCGTCAAGTAGAGCAGGAGATGCGTGATCATTACAACGTCCGTTGGAAAACGTGCGACCTTTTGAGCCCAGCGGATGTATGGCTCCAAAAGGTACTGTCGAATTGGACGAGGCAGCTTCCGTCGAAGAAGCTCTGTCTCCCAGAATTGAAAGACTGTGGGATCAAACTCTGGATCGCTGGCATCATTCAAAGCCTTCAGCTTCTTGATGGTGTCTTTTTTGTTGTTGTGCTCATTGGGGTGATCGTTTTGTGCGAGTAGTTCCTTTGCCACCAGAAGATCCGGGGTAGTCAACTGAGGATCCAGAGGGAGATCCATGGTCAATTTGCGACAACCAAAAGATGAAGATATTTTGTGACATAGACACCATTCCATAATCCCTTGGGCTATATATACTCAAAGACATGGCGCATTGGAATTTGTCGAACTAGGTAACATAGAGCATTAGATTTAGAATTCTTTAGGCAGTCGAATTTTAGCGTGTTGGTACACTACACCAACAAGGACCAGCGACTGGGATTAATCACTGTAGGTAGATGTGTTTCAGATCAATCTTCCAAGGCTAGCTTTCATGGTGCAGCCCCGGGCTAGAGCCTTGAGACTACATGTCAAACATTTTAGCAGTGATTGTCAGTGAAGACATAGAAATTAGGTTGGGTTGTGTCGGATGTTTATTTTCGGGAGCAAAGCTTGGCGTCACATGAAATACCTAAAAACAACCATGGAGGAATCAGCACGGGGTACTTTTCCCATCAACAGGGTGTCAAATTTCACAGAGAGATTTAAGGTGGCAATTTCAAGTTTTTTGGCTTTTCTGGGAGAGGAAGAAAGGAAGAGGAGAAAGGGGAAGAAGCCCCCGAACTAACTAACGCCTCACGCGCCAGGCAACTCTCCCACCAGAACCACCAATACAATTGTTATCTAGAATTTCTACCGATCGACTATTGGAGGGTTCATTAGATAAAGTTTCAAATCGAAGGTTTATCTGAAGGTTGATGTGATAGCAACATGAGAGTGTTGAACATAGCAATCCAAAAAGTGTCGGGAAAACTTCGGGCTGAATCGGAGTAGAGCTAGGAGATTGACAAACAGGTCAAACAGGCCATGCAAGACAAACAGGGCAAACAGGGCAAACCGACCCAAATTAGTCATGTTCGCGGAGATCAATTGGATTTTGTTTCTACTTTGAGACGGAATTGAATGGAGGAGATGCCTGGGAAGCCAATTTGACAGAACGTAATTTGATTCTAAATAACTGAATAATACAAAAAAAAAGCAACACAAACAAAATAAGATCCCACTAGCGCCAATCAACGCCTAAAAAGAGAAAGGAAAACACAATGGAAGGCAAGATCAGCGACGCGCCTGGATCAAAGTATCCAGCATTCCACGAAGAGATGAATGATCCCAGAGATCTTCAACTGCAATCTGGTAGTCTTGAGCTTGCCAAATTGCGGTCAGCAATGCGATCGACACCAGGTCACCACCGACAGCGAAGAAGTCGGATTCCAAATCCAGCAATAGGTCAGGAGTTCCTAAGACCTCCCGCCAGCTGGCATACATCGCAGACAAGAAGTTTGAATCGACTGGCTTGATTGCGGAATGTCCATTTACACCGTTGAGCTTTGATGGACTCGGCAAGGGGAGGAGAGACTCCGAGTGAATCAATTGTGACACGGGGGTGTGGGCGTGTGTGGAGTCAGAGATAGCCTGAATTGTGTCACAGAGACGGTCCAAAAGAGTAGTCGCCATGTCCTCGCCAACAGAGCGCGAGGAGGTGATGAAAAGCACATCGATCTGGTTGTCATCCAACGGGGTTGTCTTGATCGCAATGTCTGCCTCATCAGCCACGGGACAGAAGTCACCGATGATGTAATTTTGGTTGCCAAGAGTGACCGTTGCATCTTGATCGATGTTTTGATGCTGGACAATACTGCTCATGCGAGTAGACGGGTGCCAAGGGCTACATTCCTTGACAATCGTGCGGGTACCCAGCGATTCATGGGCCATGTGGGAAATGTGTTGAGCTTGCACATTTTCAAGAAGATGACTCAGAGCCGCACTAGCATCGATCATAACACGAGTTGGCAGGATGTTAAGACATGGACCAATGACCTGATCGATGTCGGCTTGTGGTAGGTTGCGACCTGAGACAACATGGCCAAAGACAACATCGGAGCCGTTGGAGCATGCGGAGAGGACAAGAGCCCAGGCAGCCTTAAGTATGGTGGCGAAAGTGATTCCTGACCCAGCTTGGGAGGCAATTTGAATTGTGCGTGTCAAGTGCACATCGTACACGTTCTGGTATTGTGGCGCGGGATGAGCCACGATTTCAGTCATGGCAGAGTTTGAGAGGACATCGCGCCAGTAAGTTTGAGCATCCTGGCTAGGAGGATGAACACCGGCGATGAAGCGAGAGAATGGAACCTCTGGAGTAGGCGTGCGACCAGAGAATACATCCTGGAAGCTTTGCCAAATGCGCGGCAGACAGACACCATCATATTGGGCGTGCGAAACCCGGAGAATGAGGCGATGGCGACTCGCGTTGCTAACAACTGACAACTGGGTGAGAACACTACCCAGGGGGATATCTGAGCCGTTGTCCTGTTTGCACAGCTCGAGACAGAATGGTTCGACCTCTTCGTCGATCTGATACCATGAAACTTGTTGCATAATGTTCTTGAGTACCACCTGGTAGAAGTGCTCTCCGTAGGCAGCGAATACAGTCCGGAGGATTCCATGGGTTTGGAGGAAGAGATCCCATGCTTTCTGAACATCAGGAAGAGTCCATGGGACCTCACCTTCGCCGTCGAGGAAGAGATAATTGACCATGCCATGAGTCTTGAGCATGGAGTGGGCGATCGCAGAGGATTGGAAGTCTGATGCGGGGAGGATGTCTTCAATATTGTCAATGGGTGTTTTCGCAGCCATGGCCACCGATGGAAGCATGTTGTCAATGCCTTCAATGAAAGAGAAGGGAGTATAAGATAGAGGCAGGGTCTGAGTAAGCTCTTGCGCTGACTTCCTGGAGATAACAGCGGCCATTTCCTCCAAGATTGGGGCTTGGAAGATGTCCTGGACAGTCAAACTCAGACCGGCAGATCGAGCATGACTAGTGAGCTTCATCGCGCTGATTGAATCGCCCCCAGAGCGGAGGAAATGGTGGTTCTTGCCCAAGGTATCTTCTTCAACTTGCAAGACCTTGGCCCATAAAGCGCGGAGCTGCAGTTCCATCGGCGTGGTTGGCTCTATCTTGAGAGTGCTGGCCAACGAAAAGGTCAAGACATCTTCTCTCGAAAGGGAAGTAACTAGTTCACGCAGTTGACGACGATCGGACTTGCCATTCATGGTCAAAGGCACGCGAGATAAAGGAATGAACATGGACGGAACCATGTAAGAGGGGAGCTGTTGACTGAGGGTCTGTTGCAACACTGCCAGCTCATCGTGCAGGTCATCAGACATGTCTTTGATCTCAACAGGACCACTGCGGTTGCTATAGTGTAGGAAGGCCACCACAATCTGTCGAGCATGAGTGGGATCTTGCACTGCATCCACACTCACGTGCGCAAGGGTGGGCATTGTAAGTCGAATGGCATGCTCGATTTCGCCTAGCTCCACACGCTGACCACGGACCTTGACCTGGGTGTCTTTGCGCCCGACGAATCGAATTGTGCCATCTGGATTCCAGCGTACCAGATCTCCTGTGCGATAGAACCGGGAGCCGGCGCGGATCGCCCAAGCAGGGTTCGTGACAAATGATTTTGCTGTCTTCTCAGCATCGTGAAGATATTCACGCGCGAGTGTTGGTCCTTCTAGAAGGAGCTCTCCGACACATCCTAGAGGCGTCAGACGGTTGGGATCCTGAGGATCGGCGATCCAGTAGAGAGCCCCGATCGATGGACCCAGATCTGCAGGATCACTCGTTGCAGTAGCCGGTGGCGCACCACTGCAATAAACGGTTGCCTCAGCTGGGCCGTAGCAAATGATGAGATCGAGAACATTGTGCCATTTGGCAATGATGTCGCGTGTAGATGCCTCACCTCCGAGGACAAGCTTCCTCAAGGAGGGAACATTTGTCGGAAGGAGAGCTGCAACAGTTGGTGTCAAGAATGCCCAATTGCACTTAAACTCGTTGATTGCACCGGACAAATCATTCAGACGCTGCTCATTGGATGGCACACATATACAACCACCGCGTTGTAATGTCGTGAAGATATCGGCACAGCTCACATCGAATGTATACGCTGCAAACTGCAAAAGCCGTGTGCCAGGACCAATCTCCCAGCGCGTTCCATGGGCCTTTGAGCTTGAGCAAAGAGAGCCATGGGAAATGACGATACCCTTGGGCTTACCGGTGGAACCTGATGTAAAGAGCACATAGGCCGCGTTCCGGGGGTGGAGAGAGGGTAGGTCAAAGTCTAACCCTGCGAGGCTGGATATAAACTCCTCTGTCACTGTCACTGTCTGCAAAGAGCCCGAGTTTGCAAGAATTTCGGAATGGCGGGGATTGGTGAGAAGAACTGTCGCCTGAGCATCTTTGATGATGGTTTCAAGACGAGCTTGAGGATGGGCGGGGTCAAGATTGACACAAGCACCACCGGCCTTCATGACGGCCATTTGCGCGACGACAGCCCATCGAGATTTGTCGAAGCACATAGGAACTAGAGCCTCGGGAAGCACCCCAAGGGAGACGAGGTGGCGAGCAAGAGTTGTCGAGAGCTGGTCGAGCTCACCGTAGGTCAGCTGGCCGTCCCAAGCGTCGACAGCCAACGCGTCCGGTCGCTGGGAAACTTGCTCCGCGAAAATGACTGGTACCGTCGACTCAACCGTTTCGGGGAACTCTCGATTCCATTCAATGATTTGCTCCAAGTCCTTTTCACCGAAGAGCTCAACAGAAGCTACCTGAGTTGCCAGGTTTTCTGTTTCCGTGAATTGTTCCAGAATATGCTCGAAGTGGTGCATCATGGCCTTCACTCTCCAGGATGAGAGAATGTTGTCATCATGGCGGGCTTCAATAATGACATTGTCATCCGATGTAAAGCACTCAACAACCAATGGGTAGCTATCGAAGTCTTCGAGCGGCAGCTCAACTTCTTCGAGACCGGGAAGAAGCTCACTAGTCGACGAGGCATCGGACACGGGTTGAATGACGAACAGGTTCTGGAATTCGACCGCCCGGGAACAATCCGAGCTGATACCAGCAATGTTCTGCAACCCGAAGTGCTCATGCGGGATCATATTTGTGGATTGTTGCTGAGCCTGAGCCAAGAACTCACTGATTGTGAGATTTGACGCCATTGCCATTCGGACAGGCACAGTTGTAATAGTGGGACCGATCATGGCATCGATACCAGCGACCGCACTGTTGCGACCAGAGAGAGTCATTCCAAATACTACATCCTCACTGTCTGTGTACCGGGCGAGAAGGAGTCCCCAGGCAGCTCGGAGAATGGTCGCCTTTAGAATGGCAGAGTTTTCGAGATTGGGTATGGTGATTTGATGCTGCACTGTGCCTCTAACGGAGGGTCGGTATGACGGGGAAGGCAAATCGGGGAATGTGGTAGGTCGAGGACCAGACAGCTGGTCTGCCCAGTAGGACTGCGACGACTGGGTGTCTGTGGACTGCAGATGCTTGATGAAGGTATTGAATGGAGCAGTATCAAGACAATGGCCGTGATCGTAGGCGGATTGGACCTGATTGAGGATTAATGGAAGGGACCAGCCATCGTAGGTGGCGTGGTGCGCAGTGAATATAAAATGACGGTCGTCAGTAAGGGCAAAGCGCAAAGGTGGAGCTCCGTAGACTAGTCCTTCTTCCAAGTCTTGCTGTAGGTATTGCTTCAGATTCACTTCACTTCTCCACTTGATCTTGTCTTCCAGGACGACTTGAACAAATCCTGCATCAGGGGTTGGAACGAAGCGCGTGCGTAATATCTGGTTCTTCTGGACAACTAAATCCCAAGCTGATTGGAACCGAGCAACATCGAGATTAGGACCCATTTTGAAGACTTTCCGCAACATGTAAGCCTTGGGGTCGATCATTGAAATGGCAATCATGCCCTCTTGGAGGGGACTTGCGGGGAACACGTCTTCAACAGCGTCCTTTGAAATTGGGTATTGGCGGCTTATATCACTCAAGAACCCAGAGATGTCCGAAGTAGTGTTCAGTAATTCAAACGGCAGGACAGAAAGTCCAGCGTTGTCTTTGTTTGATGTTTTGGCGGCGATTGCCGCGGCCAGATCGGACAGCACGGGATTCTGGAAGATATCGACGACGGTGACAGGGAGGTCCTCTGGCGCGGTAGCAGCCATTTTCATCGCCGACAGAGAGTCACCACCGATCATGAAGAAGTTGTCATCGGCTCGGATATCATCCATGGAGACTTTGAGAATGCGATGCCATTGCTGTTGAACCTTCTTCTCCAATTCAGTGTGCGGTAGCCGGCGGCCGTCTTCGCGAAGCGAATAACCCTTCAATTGCGAATCGCTCATTGCAGAAACTGCATTTCGGAGCAGCTTTCTGTCAAGTTTCTGTGCAGACGTTGTCGGCATCCAGTTCGTAGGAATATATAGTGACGGTTGCATGTATGGCGGTAAGACCTTCACAAGATGGGCCTTGAGGTCCAAGATCAACTCGCTAGTCTCTGAGTTGATTTCTGCGAGAAGCTCGCTGCCAGCCAGTCTCAGAGGCTTGAAGATGAAGACAGCTAGAAGTGCTTGCTCTTTTTCTCCATGGGGGAGCACAACTTCAACTGCAATCTGTTGATCAGAGCTCAAATGACGTTGAATTTGATGCTCAATTTCTGACAACTCAATTCTTTGGCCACGAAGCTTGATCTGTGTATCTCTTCGGCCCAAGTATGTAATCGAGCCATCGATGTTGTAGCGGACTAGATCGCCGGTCTTGTAGAATCGCTGAGAGGGGCCATCCATCGTCGAATAGAAGCCGGGATTGCTAATGAAAGCTTGATCGGTTTTTTCTTCATCATGGAGATATCCTCTCGCCAAGGTATGTCCCTGGATCAGAAGTTCGCCTATAGCACCAACAGGGGCTAACCGATCATGGTTGCTTGGGCGAACAATCCAGGCAAGGGAGCTCACAGCATGACCCAGGTTATCACACTGGTCATTGGGACCTTCGAATGTATTCATGACCGCGAACTAGGTGTATCATTAGCATATCCCTGCAAGAGAAGGATGCGAAGTTACTTACAACACATGTCTCAGTAGGACCGTATCCATTCATGAGACGTAGACTTTGGGCCCAAGTGCGAATGTTATCTTCGTGCAAGGCTTCTCCGCCCAGAATCAGGGTCTTCAGAGTAGGGACTTGTTCCGGTTGAAGGAGACGCACGACTGAGGGGGTCAGGAAAGAGGTATTGGCTTCCAATCGATTGATCGAGCCGGCAATATCACTCATTCGTTCGGCATCAGATGGAAGACAGATGCAGCCGCCGTAGGTCAGAGCTGTGAAGATCTCGAGAATACAGGCATCGAAGGTGAATGCGGCGAATTGGAACATTCGCGTGGCGGGGCTACATCCGATCAATTTTCCATGATGAGTGACACTGGTACTGGCAGCTGCGTGTTCCATTACCACGCCCTTTGGGGTACCAGTTGAGCCCGAGGTGAACAGCACGTATGCAACACCATGAGGAGAGACGGGACTAGGGGATCTTGGCGCCTCATGATTCCAGGCATCGGCAGATTGGGAAACCACGAGGACATTTGGGACTAGCCCAGCGACTAGATCTAGCTTCTCTTGGGCAACCAGCACCAACGAAGATGATGTCTGCTGGATGATCAGTTCCAGTCGACTCGCTGGACTAGATGGATCCAGTGGCACAAATCCTGCCCCGGCTTTCATAATCGCAAGCATGGCAACGATTGCCCACGATGATTTGCCAAAGCAGACCGGAACTAAATCATCTTGCTTGACGCCAATATCGACAAGAACTCGAGCGAGCTGGGCGACCTTGGTTTCAAGTTCCGAATATGTCATCTGTCCATCCCAAGAAGAAATGGCTGGTGCATTTGGCAACACCGCTGCATTTCGTTCAAAGAGCACGTGCAAAGGCTCATTGACTGCTGGAGGCATAGATGAGTTCCACTTGAAGACCTGATCTTTGGCTGATTTGCTGAAAATATCAACAGAGCTCACTGTGGTAGAGGGATAGGAGACGATCCATTCAAACGCAGCAGAGAAAGCCCCAGATACCTGTACTGCATATTCTGGGGACAGGCGTGAAGTCAGGTAGCCTAGATCAACAGTGAACCCGTGGGAGTCGGTGTCTGCGACATTCACGGTGATATCATACTATCGAGAAAAATGCGTTAGTTATGCAAAAGCTCCGCGTTGTGAAAAGCTTACCTCTGTAGGATCTCGGCCTTCGAGATATGTCATTTGTAAGTTGCCCATCACCAGGCTCGCGAGATCGCGACGCTGGAAGCTGACAACTGTGTTGAATAATGGCTTGCTTGTCACACCCAATGCATGGTGAATTTCCGCCAACCCGACATGTTGGTATGGAAGCATGTTGATATACTCATGGTGAAGATCTTGCAGCTCAGCGGTGATAGACTTGCTGCCGACTTGCGCCAGGTTGGTCGTGCACACCAGCATGTTGATGAAAGGACCGACCGCAGTCTCCAAACCTTCGACTGGAACTTCTCTTCCTGCCGTAAGATAACCAAAGCTGACCTGGTCTTCGCCAGAATAAGCCTGAAGGACCAGGGACCATGCCAAGCGAATCACGTTTGCCAGCGTAATATTGTTGTCTTGACAGAAAGCACGTACTTTCCCACTGTCAGGCACAAGAACATCAACACTCTTGATCTCCTCTTCCACCTCACTTGAGACACCCAGCGCGGGGAAATGAGAGGGTCTAGCATCACGTAGATGCGTTGACCAGAACTCTAAGCCCTCGGCAGCCGGTTGAGATTGGATGTAGGTAATATAGTCACTGTAAGGAATGGCTGGAGAGGCCGAAAGCTCATTGCCGTAGGCAGAGACGAGATCATTGATGAGCACAGACATCGCAGTTCCATCCATCAGAGCATGACTTATGTCGAGCCGGAAGTAGAGTGATTCTCCGCACTGGACCACAATTAGGCGATGAGGAGGCTTTGAAGCTGATGATGACAAAGGCTCATAGCACTGGAGCAGATTCAAAGCATCCGCAGCCAAGTCAGCTTGGATAACTCGCGTCGTTGCATGATGAGTACGAAGAACCATCTGATCAAATGGTCGCTGTGAAATGCCCTTGAGGAAAACAGTCCGTAGAATGGTGTGGCGATCCACAACCTCTTGCCATGCCGAAGAAAGTCGTGCGGCATCGAGAGGAAGACCATCAGATGGATCAATTCGCATGATGGCGTGATATAGATAAGCATCTTCGAGACGAAGTTGGCTCAGTAAGATACCCTCCTGAAGTGGCGAACAGGGGTAGAGATCCTCAATGTCACCTAGGGTCAAATCGAGGTCTGGTAATGTTGAGCTCTGCAACTTGTCCAACTCGGGATACGAAATATCAAGAAGAGGGTAGTCACTTCTAGTGAGCTTCAGTTCCGTGTGAGTCAGACTAGTCGAAATGTCCTTCAGAGAAGCAGCGTAGTTCTCGATCCATTGGTGGATACGATCAACATGCTGCATTTGACGATTGAATGTGAAAGAAATGTGGGTACATCCGTTGATCACGTAGACGTTGATCTCAAATAGAGCATAGCGTCGCACGGCCGGTCCCACATCTCCTTTGTTGAACGGAACTAGATTGAAGATACCATCAGTTCTCTCTAGACCTTGGTACAGGCCGAGATAGTTGAACACAATTTCGACGGGCATGTGATCGGCAAATGCCTCTAAACCCTGCTCATTGAGGTACCTCGATGTGAAGTAAGACCACCCGTTTGCAGGAAGGTTGCGCCTCTGGTCTTTAACGCCACGAACAACATCCGTGGGAGATGTTGCTGCGTCCATTCCAGATACATGGAATGGGAAAACAGTGGTAAACCAGCCGACCGAGTCGGAGAGATCGATCTCGCTGGTCCATGGCTCGCGACCATGACCTTCGTTGAACACTGCAGGCGGAGCTCTCTGGAATGTTTGCGCATAGGATGTAAACAAAGCCGCAATGAGTATATCCAAAGGCTCTGTTTTCATTGCTTGGTGACAGCCGGTGAGGAAGGCATCACTGTCCTCGGATGACAGCACAACGTTTAGTTGTTTTGTGTCCCCAGCAAAGTTTGGAACATTCTCCATTCCCCAGTAGCCATAGTCCGCCTTGGGAATGGTGTAGGGCAGAGCCTTGCTCGGTGGAAGATTCTCTGCAGCGTATTGACGCTGCAATTGCTGCCATTGTTGGAATGAGAATGGAGGGGTTTGAGAGATACCCCCCGCGATAGAGTCTTCCAATTCTTGGAAAATGATTCTCCAAGAGACTAGGTCAATGACCAAGTGGTGAGCCACAAGGAAGAAGAGCGGATCTTGTCCTGGAATGGTAAAGTGCTCTACAGCAAACACAGGACCCATCTGAATATCAAGCTCCTGTTGTGCACGCTCTGCGATCATTAGAGCATTTTCTTCAATCTCCACCGCATGCTCTCTGAACCGATATGCAGACGAGGTGTGGCCGACCAACATTTGCTTCCATTGGGAGTCACGCGACTGACGGAATCGAGCGCGAAGCATTGAGTGACGCTGGACAACCTTATCGACTGCATCCCTCAGCTGGTCTACCGGTAAATCCAGACTCAAGCGGAACAGGAAACTTTGGTTGAACTGATTTGCTGCCGCATCTTCACTCCCCAGAGAAATGTTTTGGAAATAAAACTGCTGAATTGGGGTGAGGTCGAATGGAACGTCAAATCGATCGGACTGCTGGTATATGTTGCTACCATCGAGCGTTTGCAAAAGATCGACCAAAGCTGCAATGCTGGTACTGCGCATCACATCTTTGAAGAGAAGCTTGAGGCCCTCATTTCGACACTTGACCACCAGCTGCATCGCAGTGATAGAGTCACCACCGAGCTTGAAGAACGATGACTGGAGAGAGACTTTGCTGGAGGGCAAATTCAGAACGCGTCCAACGATTGCTTGCAGGTGCTCTGCTGCATCGGATTTGGGAGCATCAGTGGGTTCGGCCTCTTCTTCCTTCTCAGCCAGTGCATCGAAGTACGTCTCCTGGTTCATGTCTTCGACCCATCCCTTGACCTGGCGTCTATCAAGCTTGCGTGATAGTGTCAATGGAAGGCTGTGGCACAGTAGCCAGGCAGAAGGTATCATGTAGCCGGGGAATAGTTTCGCGAGTCGTTCACGAATGGACGCGGTTTGCTCGATGGCCAGATCCTTGTCGGTGTCTTTCCTGAATGGAATAACCCCTTCCACAGAGAGAGACTGAGTCGAGGTCTCATTCTTCAATGTTACCAGTGCCACAAGTTTCTTCTTGCAGGGGCCATGGCTGGGGAAAACAAGCGCTGTCTGTAGGACAGAAGGATGGCGACCGATCTCTTCTTCAATATCCCAGGTAGGCACACGTTGTCCATTGAGTTTGATCTGTCCGTCCGCACGTCCGAGGAACAACATGTTTCCATCTGCCAAAAGTTTGACGAGATCTCCTGTTCTGTATAGTCGTGTCCCCTCTTTGACTTCACCCCTCCATCTCGGAGGGTGAATGAACGCCTTGGAAGTCAGTTTTGGGTCTAAATACCCACGCGTCACGAGAGGGCCCTCGATCAATAACTCGCCGGCGCAACCCGCTGGGACTAGTCTCTGACTGTCTGCGGGATCGGTGACCCAGAATAGACATCCACGGGGCAGTCCAATACTGTTTGCTGGCATCGAGCCCCCTAAGTCCGAGAAAGAGGCCATGACCTAGGAACATGTTAGTAAGCTGCCATGATATTGTCAGGATTGGTATCTCACAGTGGTCTCGGCTGGTCCGTATGAATTGATCAAACGGACATGCTCAATCCACTTATCGGGAAGATCAGTAGGCACAGCCTCACCGACAAGACCCAAAGTCTTCAATGTTGGGAGCGCCTTCGGTGAAAGCGTGAGAGTGAGTGAAGGGGTGAGGAAGGCAAATGTAACGTTCATTCGAGTCATTGCTCCAGCCAGGTTGTTGAGACGTTCGTCATCTGAAGGGATACAAACACAACCCCCAGAACACAAAGCTAGGAATATCTCTCCGTTGCTGGTGTCGAATGTGTAGGCGGAAAACTGCAGGACGCGTGTGGAATTATTGATTCCCATGTCAGCATTGTGATGCACGAGTGAGCACACACCACTGTGCCTGACAACTATACCCTTCGGTCGCCCCGTACTGCCGGATGTAAAGTTGACCATGGCAGCGTTGTCTGGAGATGCCTTTTCAAGAACTTCCAGATCACCCACAGGCAGCGTGGGAAAGAGTGCGGACTCGACAACTATGACATGGTCCACCAAGTCCCCCACCAAAGCACCATATGCTTCGGACCCTGCCAGAATGACGCGGCAATTGGTGGCTAGGATAACCTGTTCAAGATGGGACCTTGGGTGAGTTGGCCCCATCGAAGTGTAGGCACCGCCCGCCTTGAGGACTGCCAACATTGCCACGACAGTCCATGCAGATTTGTCGAAGCAGAGAGCAACTACCTTCTCCGGCCCGATTCCAAAGGTACCAAGTCTGGATGCGAGTTTGTCGGATAATTCATCCAGCTCCGAGTAGGTAAATGACGCGTCCCATGACTCAACAGCAGGCGCAGATGGATTTGCCAGAGCTTGTTGACGCACTTCATCATGGATACATCTTGAAATCGTCCCAGGGACAGCACCATGGTTACTCAAAGAAATTAGGTGCTGGTGTTGCAGGTCACCCAGCAAGTCGAACTCACGAAGCTCTTTGGTTGGTGAAGCCAGCAAGTTGGTAAGAATAGACTTGAAAGTCGACCCCAGCATATCGGCCTTTTCATCGGACAAGAAAGTGGTCCAGTAATTGATGTCGACTTCAATATCTGCGTCGCCAACCGTGATACTCACACTAAGATCGTACTCCGTGGGGTCAGCACCTCCCAAATACTCCACAGAGATGCTACTGCTTCTTTCATCTGATTCAACCATGGATCTTTGTAGGGAGAGAGTGGTGTTGAACAGGCGTTCTCCGGAGAGGCGCAAATGATGCTGAACTTCTGCCAGAGAAGTATGCTGGTACGGCAAAGACTCTAGGAAGTCATCGTTGATTTGACGCACAATATCGATTAGCTTCGAGGAGTCATTGACTTCAATGCGACACGGCAGCATGTTGATGAATGGACCCACGGCGTGATCCAAATCAAGGCCATCGGCATCGCGCCCCGAAGAAAGGTAACCGAAGGACACATCTGAGTTCTTGGTGTATAGTCGCAACACGAGAGCCCAGGCGGCTTGGAACACGTTCGCAATGGTCAACTCATTATCCTTGCAGAAGGATTGCAGGGTGGAGATCATGTCTGTGACTGGCAAATTGACTACTCGCAACTCCTTTTCGGGGGGCCCATTGTCCAAAAGGGCGGGGAACATGGCTGGCTGCATGTTGTTCAAGTATTTCGCCCAGAACGACGTGGTTTCCTCGCGGGGCTGGCGTTGCCAGAAAGCGATGTAGTCACTGTACAAGGGCCCCGCAGGAATGGCATTGTCATAGGCCGCTCTGATATCACCGAGAAGGATAGGCATTGAGGCACCGTCAATGAGTGTATGACTGAGCTCCAGATTGAAATACAGCGCATCCTTCTCCTCGAAAACAGTGATCCGATGCGGGGGGATGGGTTGATTGTAGTCGACGGGATAGTCCTGATCATACCGAAGCAGACTCTCGAGGCTTGTCGCTCTCTCAACTCGTGGCGCATACTCTTTGAGTACAATCTGACTGTACAAAGCATCTCCTGAGAGTCCTTCGACAAAGAAGGTACGCAAAACAGAGTGACTCGCCACGACACGACCCCACGCGCGGAGAAGTTGATCTAAACTGAGTGGCTGCAACGTGTCCACCGCGCGGATAGCACAGACTGCCGAAAATTTGTATGTCTCCGGGGCTTGTGCTTGACTTATCAGGATACCCTCTTGCATTGGCGAGCAAAAGTACGCGTCTTCAACGTCGGACAGGCCTGCGTACCCGAGATTCTTCACATATGCGTCAAGATCGGAGGGAAGCATACTCGGCAAGAGATGGAAAGCTTGGCCACCAGTCTTAGACAAATGGGCAGAATTTGTCATGACTGTCGCTTCTTTCGCAATCTGTCGGATCGACTTGCTCTTCAAAATGCTTTTCACTGCACATTGAATGCCACGAGCACGGCACCGGGATGAGGTTTGCATGGCAGTGATACTGTCTCCTCCCAAAGACAAAAAGGATGCGGTCATCAAGACTTGTTCCTCGGGGAGGTTGAGTACCGAGCTAACAATGTCCCTGACGTCTGTTTCCATCTCATCGACTGGCAAGTTGTCGGCATTGAAGGTCTGGTTCTGCTCAAAGTTGCCCACTCCCTGCTCCAAGTCTTGGACCCAATCAACGACCGACGTGCGGTCAGACTTGCCGTTTCGAGTCACAGGGATAGAGTGCACGACGAGCCAAGTGTGGGGAATCATGTACGAAGGTAGGCGTGCTGCGAGCCATTCTTGTAAGGGTGATATGTCGAGCTTTGAATCCATCCGTAGCTCGATCCCAGTATTGCCTAGGGCATGAGTCTGATCATTCAAGCTTAGAACTGCGACTAGCTTGCCTGCCAGTCTGCCTTTTGTGGGAACCAAAGCCAGGGCATTTTGAACCTGCTCATGCATGAGCATGGTCCGGTCAATCTCTCCCATCTCCACGCGTTGGCCATGGAGCTTGACTTGGTGATCTCGGCGGCCAATGAAATGGCAGGATCCATCGGAGTTGTACCGGGCAAGATCGCCGGTCCGGTAAAGCTTAAATGGTCGGGCCGAGGATTCTCCGGACGCGTCACGCGTTTGATAACGCGACAACCAGGCAGGAGGATCAATGAATGCTGCCTTTGTCTTTTCCTCGTCTTTCAGATAGCCTCTAGCAACGATTGGGCCTTCAATCAACAGCTCACCGACAGCACCCACGGAGCAAAGTTTGCCCGGGTTTTCCGCGTCGGTAATCCACATCCTGGCACCAAGTCCATACCCAATGTTTCGAGGCGAAACGGAGGACCCGACATTTTGCAGTCCTGTGCTCCAAACTGAGCATTCGGCGGGGCCATAGATGTTGACAAGGTTGGTGTGACTGGCCCAAGTGGTGATGTTGTCTTCTCTGACGGCCTCACCGCCCAACGCCAAAGTGGAGATTCCAGGAACTTCGGAGGGATGCAGCAAGCTCACCACAGACGGCGTCAAGTAAACAACCTTGGCGTTCATTCGGTTAATGACACCTGCCAGATCATTCATCCGCTCTTCCTCGCTGGGAATACAAAGCGTGCCACCGCTCATCAAGCAAGTGAAGGTCTCGCCGATACTGACATCAAAAGTGTACGATGCGAACTGCAAAACCCGAGACTCCGCGTAATTCATCGCAGGTCCGTGAGCCCTGGCACTGCTACAGATGGCATGGTGCTCCAAGCAGATACCCTTGGGCCGCCCTGTTGATCCAGAAGTGAACACCACGAAGGCAGGGTTGGAAGGCGTGACTGCAGAGGAAGGAGACGGGCATTCCTGCGTAGACTGGCCTTGGAGCAATGCATCGATGGTATTTGGCCCCACAACGACCACGTTTGATACTAGCCCTTCGAAAAGCGACTCGTACCCTTCCGCAACAATGGCCGTGATGGCCTCACATTGCTCGACCATCTGCTCACGTCTACTGCGCGGGTGCTCGGGATCAAACGCAACGCACGCACCGCCTGCCTTCAACGTAGCCAACTGAGCAACCACCGTCCAACGCGATTTGGAAAAGCCGATCGGCACAAAGGTCTCTGGCCGAACACCCTTTGCCATTAGCACTTGCGCAAGACGACTGGTGATCGACTCCAGTTCCTGGTAAGTGAAGCTGCCATCCCAGGCGTCAATGGCGACTGCCTGCGGCCGTCTGATGGCTTGTTCCGAAATCAAGTCATGGACACAAACTTGAAGGTCATCCCACTCCTTGCTGTTCCAACCTGCAATTTGAGATTGATCACGTTCACTCAGCATGGTTAAATCGGCCAGCTTGGAAGAATGGCTGTGGATCACAGCATTGATAGATTGACGGAATGTGGCCAGCACATTTTTCGCCATGCCTTCGCTGAGTGTTGCACGAGAATGGCGAAGCGTAACTGAAACGCGTGCCTGGGAGACAAAAATGTTGACGGAAAGATCATACTGAAATAAGTTAGTGAAACTGATCTACCAGGCTGAATCCAAGCAGAAATGGTGTCTTACCTCTGTTGGGTCCTGTTCTCCGACCACCCTGAATCCTATGCTGTCGTCACCTACGCCGCTAAAGATATCCTCACCCAGGGCACTTTGAAGGGACATGATTGTGTTGAACAATGGTTTCGAAGTGCCAAGTGCATGTTGAATCTCAGCAACGGAGCAGTGCTGATGGGGGAGACCTTTCAAGAAACTCTGCTGTGTTTCCTTCGCGATAGAGGCAACTGTGGCTTCAGGTGACAACTGCATCCGGTAGATCATCATGTTGATAAAAACCCCAACGGCCTCACTGATCTCTGTCACAGGCATCTCACGTCCTGCGGTGAGGTATCCAAACGAGACATCGTCTTGTCCCGTGTACGCCTGAAGGACCAGGGCCCATGCTGCCTGGAACACAGTAGCGGGCGTGAAGTTATGAGCAGCGCAGAGGGCGTACAGCGCGTCCACATTGTCAAGATCCATTTTGACCTCACCTGGTTGACCCCCAAGAGCCACGTCGTCGTTGAGAATGGGCATGTGACAGGGGGCTGCAGCTTCCAAATGCTTAGTCCAATACTCCAACGAAGACTCAACAGAAAGCTGATGAATGTATTCGATGTATGAAGAGTACTTGACCTCACTTTGGGGTAGATTGCCCTCGTATGCTTGGCAGAGATCACGAAGCAAGATCAGGATGGACACTCCGTCAACCAGGGCATGACTGATGTCAATAGTGATGAAACGCTTGCCGTCGTCGGTAGTGGAGATTAAAAACACGACAGGGGGTTCGAGGGCAGTGTCTGCTCTAGTAAAGCTATCGTGCGCCTGCCAGAAGGCTCTTTCATTGTCGACTTTCCATTCTTCCACCCGTGGTTTGCTGTTTTTGAGAACGAGCTGGTCGAAAAGTCCATCTTCAGTCTCAGTCTCGATCATGATGGTTCGCAGTGCAGGATGGCGGGCAGTGACATGTCTCCATGCATCCAACAAGCGCTCGTCGTCAATCTTAGTTCCCTGGCGGGATAAAACCTCGCAGGTGATGCGAAGCTGGTAACTCTCGGGATTTTGCTCCTGGCTAAGGAGTATTCCACGCTGTACAGACGAGAGTCCATACACATCGGCGACAGAGTTAAAATCAAGGCCGACTCTCGACAGTCTTTCTTGGTCCGATGAAGGCGAGTATGTTCGGACCGCCTGACTGGCAAGAGGGGCAACTAGGCCGCGGCTCTCAATCGTTTCGACGAGCTCAATCAAGGTTGAACTTTGCATGATGTCCTCGAAAGCAACTGAAAGTCCCTGGCGACGCAATCTGTCGAGTAGTTGTGTGGCTTTGATTGAATCACCACCATTCTGAATCCAGGATCTGTTCAACCAGAGGTCCTCGGGCTTCGCCAAACCCAGAAGCTCGCAACCAAGTTGTTCCATTTGTTGCTCTCGCTCGTTGGATGGGCTAACTCTCTCGAGGCCACTCTCTTTTCCCATGAGAAGATCGTATGTTTCCATAGACATATCTTGGACGAATCTGGTTACTGCCACTCCGTTCTGCTTACCGGAAACAGTCAAAGGGATAGACCAGACCGGTACCCAGACTGTTGGCAACATGTAGCTTGGCAGCTGCTTGGAGACAGCTTCTGTCACGGCTGCGAGTTGCTCTTTTGCAACGCCGTAGTCCTCCTCCGTGAGCATTTCAAGGGCTGGAACGTCGCGTTCAAGGTCTTTCAGGGAAACCACGGCCGTCAATTTGGCTTGGCAAGGCCCATTCTTTGCGAGTATGACAGAGACTTGTCTAACAAATGAATGAGCGGCAATGCGGTGTTCGATTTCTCCCAGCTCGATTCGAAGACCACGTAGCTTGACTTGGCTATCCTTTCGCCCTATGAAGTGCACACTGCCGTCCGTGTTGAAGCGTGCTAAATCACCAGTCTTATACATGCGCGAGAATGGTGAAGGGCTGAGTTTTGACCACTTAGCAGAGTCCAGGAAAACTGCCTTGGTCTTTTCAGGCTCGTGGAAATACCCTCTGGCAACGATAGGACCCTGGATAATCAATTCACCAGGCGCTCCAACCGGAACGAGCGAATCATGGTCATCGGATTTCACAATCCAACATGTTCCTCCTAGTGGGTATCCAATGTTCATTGGATTGGTGCTCAGAGATAGCGGAACATTGGCTGTGGCTGCAATGGAGGCCTCAGAGGGACCATACCCGTTTGCCAGGCGTACGTGGGGTGCCCAAATCTTGATGTTCTCTTCCAAGACTGCCTCGCCACCCAATACCAAGAACTTGAGCGTAGGAACCTGACTTGGACTCATGGACTTCACCAATGATGGTGTAAGGAAAGCCCAAGTGATTTCGAAACTCTGAATGCAGAAGGCAGGTCCTTGAGATCGCTCCTGGTCGTTGGGAATGCACACACAAGCACCCGAGATGAGAGAGGTTATGATCTCAAGGATACTCACATCGAATGTGAACGACGCCAGTTGCAGAACTCGATCCGTAGAATTCATGCCTGACGCTTTCTGCTGTGCGCGAGAGCCAGTCAGGAACTGCTGGTGCTCGATCACGCAACCTTTCGGCTTGCCTGTCGATCCAGACGTAAAAATAATGTACAAGGTGTTTGAAGGGGTGACTGTGGATTCCAGACGACGTTCTTGGGTAATCTTTTCCAGCGATTCCAAGAAGGTAGAGTTGATAGACAGAACATCTCCGTCGAACCATTCCATGTTAGGAGCATGCTCTGACGCGGTAAGAATCCATTTGGTCTTCACTTGGTCCGCAATCTCCTGGTGCCTGGCAGTTGGATGCGAAGGATCCAAGAACAATATGGCACCACCGGCACGGATGACAGCCATCATGGCCACAATGGCCCATGCGGACTTGGGGAAGCACAAAATCACCACCGCTTCGGGCCCTACTCCCAAACTCTGTAGGTGGATGGCGAGTAGTGTAGTCAGATGATCTAAATCTTGATACGTGAAGACCACTTCGGCTGTCCGCACTGCCTCGTTCAATGGTCTCTGTTGAATTGTCTCTTCAAAGAGAGGACCGACACAATGCTCCACAGCTTTTGGAAGATTGCTACCCCAAGCCTGTAGTTGTCTCTCAGTCTCAGCGTGGATGATATTGAACTGAGAGATTTGTCGACTTGGGTCAGACTTGACTTGATACAGTAGCTCGCTGACTGTGTATGCAACATGCTTTGCAAATGATGGTGCAATGTGACTTTTTTCGTGAACGAGAGAGATTTCCATCTCATCCCGCCCATCCACAACTTGCAATGATATTTGGAACTAACACATAGTCAGTTTTCAATCTTCCACAGCCAAGATATTCTGGTTGAATCTACCTGTTTGAGGATCTCGGGAATTTCTTCCTGAATGTTTGCAAAGGAGACGGCCGAATTGCAGGGCAACTCCAATGTGATGTTTTCAATGACTCTCTTTCCGTTTGCCAATGACCGAATCAATTCAATCATTGTGGCTTGTTCATCTATCTCTGCGGATACCAGCTCAACATGTTCATTCCTGAACACTGAGCCCGCGCAGACAGCTCCATGTCCCGTGAAGGTTTTCAAAATTAGGCCCCATAAGGCAAGAAAAACATCGGGCAGAGAGACATCTTCGGTGCGACAAAAGTCGTGTAGCCATGACTGGAAGTCTTTCGATGGCAAATCAATCGAAACTCGCGCATTCGCAATGTTCGATTCTTCTTCGCCTTGCTCTGGAAGCAATGCAGGAAACTTGCATTCAATTCCTGCGAGTTCGTTCATGTTGCTTGTGGTTACTGAGTTCATGATGTTGGTCGACCTCAAAGTATCCAGATACAGCAACGAATTTTGTCACTGGCTTGGCCGATGTAAAGTCGGATATGTCTCAGCAAGCAACGATTAAAAAATCCATTGATTTAGTTTCGTAAGCATCACTCCTTCTATCTCCAACCTCGTGGTCGCTTGTTCTTCCGTACTTTCCGGCATTATCTTTCCTTGGTTCCATTTACCTTGCATTAGTGTGATTAAAATTCGCCGTGACCGAAATGAACCGCCCCCATCTTGTCCCGACCGGATGGTCAACATGATACTGTCTCTGTGGCTGTCATGTACAAGAATTGGTAACGACAGACATGAGACTTGATACGTGTGATAAAACATGTTTTACGTTCGTACTTTACCACTGGTCTTGCCAATACTGCCAATTGCGCTAGTACCGCCGTGCATTACGCCAATGTGAGGGTAATTTACCCATACACGGTGCAACTTACGGTCATTAACACTGAACTCAGTAGCGTACTTTACCGAGTATTTTGGTATTGATTGATTTTGTTATGCGGCTTACTCGGAATAATGGCGTGACCCAGCCCTAATCAACCACAGCAGCTGGGACTGTTAGCATTGCAAGGCTGACCGCGTGGAAGCCCACAACTAATGCTGACCTCTAATATATCCCTTCTGGATGGCGCGAACATTGAAAGACTTGTGTATTGCCGGAGGACCAGGCTCTGCCCCACTTTCGTTTAGTAGCCCGGTCAGAGCATTCTTTCTGTCAGTCTCCTGATGTCCTCGTCTCGCGTGCTTCAACCTTGGAAACAGTTTAAACAAATCATTTCTTTTGTATTGGTATTCACCTCGATATGCATCCTCGCTTCCCAATTCCCAATCCAGTAACCTTCCGAGGTTGGAAGCATCAAAATAGTACTTTTAAAAAGATTTGAGTTGAGTTTCGCTTAAATATATTTTCAACATCAACGCTTGGAAGCCTCTAGAGCTCTAGAGGCCTAGAAGTTCCAATTTGCAGAACAGCCACCTGGGCAGAGTATCCCTTAGATCAAACTTAGACCTCGACCTTAACAAGGGTCGCTAGTACTACTATTCACCTGGGCATAAACCCGGGGGTATACCTGGGCATCCACCTGGGCATCCATGGATGTATGAATTCCGATCTGCCCTGAAACATTGAGCTGCACTGGAGAATCCCCGAGGTCCCTTTTTATCTAAAGTAAGCCTTGGAAACTTTGGCAACGTGGACTGGAAAATGTGATGAGAACCTTGGAAGTGGAAACAGAATTTAGTGTTATCATTAATTTAGACGCAACTTTGACATAAGATTAGACGGTCATCAAACCCGTGGACTACCAGGCGCAGCTCCATGGCTCGAATAGCAACACAGGCTTTTGATTTGAGAAATGCCATCCAGATTCACAAATAGGCAATCACGGAGAATAGTTCTGGAGTGACGTTACCGCACTGCGTAGAGGCATGGCACCAGTGACCATTTTGACTTCCCCCTCTCCCAAAACTAGACACGTGGCTTGAAGTGCAAGAATGGCCCCGTTTTGGCAGCTGTTAGGTGGTCGTAAAGCTGGAACTCGTTGACACGTTGCCGCCCGAGTGGACCATCCTCTTTGCCTTCGCCAATATGACTCAGCTCCCCCGATGGGCGATGCAAATCGAATGCCCATAGCACATGCGAGAGCACTAGATGTAGCTCAACATATGCCAGGCCTTTGCCAATGCAGCTTCGGGGTCCAATTGAGAAGGGGTTGAAAGCAGACCTGGCCAACTCAACGTCACTCCCAACGAGTTCAGCTTCCTTGGGGATCCATCTTTCAGGACGGAAGTTGAAGGGCTGCGGGTAATAGGCGGGATTGTGATGGATGCTGTAGATACAAGTTCCAACGTCCACCCCGGGTGGAACGAACACGCCGTCTACCTCGGCACCTGCATCCGTCACCTCTCGCCACAATGCACTGGCTGCAGAGGGTGAGAGACGCATGCTTTCCTCAATACAGGCACGTAAGAAAGTACATTGGTGCATCTTTTGGCCCATGACGATCTCATCTGGAGAATCAAATGCACTGCGGACTTCATCCATGGCCCGTAGAAGTGCATCTGGGTGATGTGTCAAATAGAAGAAGCAAGCAGCCAGGGCAGTCGAGGTCGTATCAGTGCCTAATTTTCAATACTTTGGTTAGCATATATACTTGATGGAAGCAGATGTACCTCTTACCAGCCACAATTAGGGTTGCACTCTCTCCTGCTAACTCTGCCATGCGAAGAGGCAAGCCAGTCTCGGGGTCGATCGCCTTGCTCAAAATTGCGAAAGCGCCTTTGCCCGTCTTGGTTGCGCATTGGATTCCTTGGCGAAGCATTTCCTCCACGAAATGAATAAACTTATCCCGTGCTTTGATAGCCTCTGGGAACAAGTATTTATCAAGTCTGAAAGTAGCCAGCTCAGGTGCCTGGGACAAGGCGCCAACACGTACGTTAGACTTTTCGATCACATCCGGGACAAATCGATATCTTGGGTCTCGCTGAGAACTCCATGGAACTCCGAAAATCACGTTGCTCATCACATCAAATGTAAAATAATCACTTAGGTGGCCAAGATCCTTTGCAGGTGAGAATGAGCCAACTGGAACAGGTTGGTTGTCATCGCCCTTTCGCAACGCGTTACACAAGTGCTGAACTTGCTCAAGGATCACGCCTTCATACGATTTAAGGGTGTTATCAGAGAAGGCCTGGCTGATGACTCGTCTCTTCTTGCCGTGCTTCTTCTTATCAATCACTGTTAAAGTGTTGGGAGCCCGATGGACCATAGCAGCATATTTTTGAGATTTTTGAAAATTCTTGCCATGGCTGTAAACATCTAAAAAGAAAATTCAGTCCTGTTCACATGCCATCCTAAGTATGCGGAAGGAGAAAATCTTACCATGAAGTCCTTTCGCCGTGTTGACCAAAAGGCCATTTGGTGTATATCGGACGAAGTCACCATATTCATCATGGCACCTCATCATGTCCACATGAAGGTCACCTCGCCAGGAATGATACCCGGCGTAAAGGTTGCTGATCTTTGCCAACCATGGCCCTGGATACTTCGCCAAAGGGTGAAAGAAAATTCGATAAACTCCAACAATCAAAATCTTTATGTATGTATTAGCGATGGTCAACAGACGCATAACAGAAGATGCTCCGAGGGAGTTTTACATAGAATATCAGTGCCGCGAACCCCAGGATCAACACCCGGACGGCGAGGGGAAGGATCCATTGAGGAAAGATCATCGTGAGAGCCAGTACAGACGATCAATAGCTTCTCTGGCCAAAAGCTCGGAGAATAAATAAAACAAAGGAAAGATCGAATGCACGCGGGCCTCTACTTGGTTCATGCGCACCCCAGCAAGTCCGTTGGAAATGGATCTCACCATACTATCCTTTCCACGTGGATCGGTCTAACCGACAATTACTTCAAATCAATAACCTGGCAATTTCTTTTTTTTTACCCTTGAGGTGTTTTTACGTATCTGGCAAATGGTCGATACCCACATAGCTCTTCTGGGCTATCGGCGACAATACTCATCGTATCGTGGTATCGTCTTTGTATCTGGTGTATAATACGATACTCCCGTGTCAATACGTTTAATACCACTGATACAGCGATGTAAATCAGAATATCTGTCATGAAAGGCTTGCACTTTAAGACATACCTGTAATCAAGCCATAGTAGCCGAGATTACGAGGCTGAAACATATCAAAATGATCAATATACCTGCCACTGTGGGACGACCTTCCATGGATGTGAATGGCGAATGTATCCAGATTCCAATCAACTCCGCCATGATATAAGCACTAATTCTTCAGTCAGGCGTGCCTAGCAGCTTTAGTCCGCTCTGTTCGTTTAAACTAAACATTCTTGGATTGAACCGACTCGTATCTTATTGCTAATAGGTGTTGCACTTCGGGTGAGTCATTTAGCTCATCCACTATACTGCGTCGAGTCTATCCATTTTCTGGAACCGGATCATGCAATGCCACATGGGGTCCAGGATTGAATCAAAGCCTTCCAACCCTCTGACCACGAGCCAGAGCATTGGGACCACTCAAACGATGTTACCCAGAGGAACTACCTCGTGTCCCAAGTGGGGAAGACTAAACGGCAGAGTCTTATGAGAACCGCGCAACTATCCCAAGAGCTTCCTGCATTCTAGATGTCTCGGCCCGGGTTTTGTCGGAGTATGCTGAAATTTCAGGCCTAACACCGAGTCACAATAGGATGAATGGGTCTGATTGAATGTCAGACTTTTCACGTTTGAATTTTGGGCGCCGCTGTCTGCTGATCTGGGAATGAATAATGTGCCAATGAGTGATTTTTGGCATTCGGTAGGCTTTGAGTGGGTGTTATTCGATTGTCTCCCTTCAGCTGACTTGATTGTCAGCTCAGCATAGAATGGCGAGTTTGATTTGTTTGCCATAAGCAACATTAGGAGGGAAAACTTGGGCATCTTCATAATTCCGTATGTTATGAGATAGACATCCTCAGAGAATGACTGCATTGTATCTGTCGAGGTAGACCTTCTCTATATCTTGAAGCATAATTCATTAATCTTGGTTTGCGTTTCGAGAATGATGGTTCAAGACCTTGAGTTGGTGTAAGGAAAAACTTCGAAATGGAGAAAGCACCTGGGCACGATAGTAGTCTAGTCAACACCTACCTAGGAGTAGAGGAGTCGATGTCACAACACTCCGAGGTTGAATAGTAGGCACCTGCCCAGGTGACGTTACTTATTCCAAGGTTTTACAAGAAGAGTTAAATAAGTCGTATATCAAATTTTCCAGATTATTATGCCGTATGTGCAGTTTATAACAAAATCAAGAATACATAGATTCACATTCACCAAGGAAACAGAACTTTTTCATCATATCCTCCATTCTCCATAGATTCCCACTGTAGATAGAATTAGTCAACGTGTGCTGTAACCGGACCAGCGCGAGGACAACTTACATTGCAGAGGAGGTTCTCCAGAACAGGACTGTCGGTGATGGCAAGAACGCCTTCAACATACGTTTTGGAAAGCTCAAACGGCTTTGCAGTGAGGTTAGGGATGTACTTGTTCACCAGTCGCTCAGGCTGGATTGAAGACTCCGCAAGATTGCGACTCAAGAACTGTCGGAAGGACTGAACACCCGGGCGAAGAAGGCTGCTGTGGAACGGCACATTCACCTTCAAAGGAATGGTCGCTTTGCCACGTTGGAGGACCACTGGCCCTGATCGAGCAGCTAGCCTTGTCAGGGATTCCTGGATAAAGTGCTGCATTTGTGGTTTGGATTGCCAGCCCAGAGATCGCGACGCCAGGGCATTCATCAGTTCCGTGAGGGTTGCCAGTCCATGGAGCTATCAATTTGATTAGCTGTTGTAAGAGAAGAGTCAAGTGAGAAAACTTACATCACCGGCACACACATACTGGAGGTGAATGACATTGTAATTCACAATCTCCAATAGCCCTCCAGTTTGTCGTGCAATCTCTGCTACACACCAACTCAGATCATCTTGGGTGAATGCTTTCGACACCCGAGTGGGGTTGACAGCACACATTGAGTATTGAGTGGCCCCCTGTGCATCCTGCTGAACTGCGTTCTGCATGCTGAGGCCGCGGTAAAAGACCAAGCCAGCAACCCTCTGGACAGAGAAAATGCGTCCCATCGCGGTGAGGGCGACATATTCACCGAGAGAGTGTCCGGCAAACTGGCTGGCTTCTTCAACAACACCCCGGCTTCGCATGTCTTCGAAACGTGCAATCTCCATCAGCGCAAGAGCTGGCTGTGTAAATTGAGTTTCATGGAGTAGACCATCAACCGACTTGAAGCGATGAGAGCGAGTCGTAGGGGTGATGTTGGGGAAAATGGGCTTGCATATCGTCTTTCCCTCATCATCCACCGCATCGAAAGTGAGTGAAATGTAGTTCTGTCGAATAGCACGGCCTCTTGACCCACCGAAGTGCACGGTGAGGTCTTTGGGGTTGTTGCGAACGATGTGCGTGATAGAGAAGCCTGAATATCCGTTAGTTACCAAAATTGGAGTCAGCTTGCATAAACTCTTACCATAGGTATTCTCAAAGAAGTCATCGGCTGTCTTCCAAATCTCTTGCGCCGCTGGACTGCTCTCATACAAAGACATGCCCATGCTTTGCTGTTGACTGCCCTGTCCGGTGAAGATATATGCAGTTTTCGGTTGCTCAATGGTGGATTGCGCAGAGAGTACCTTGATACCAGTGAGAACATTGTGTACCTGAATAACGACAAGCATCTTTCCTCCCGACATTCCAGTGTGGTCCACTTGAATTGACAGCTGGTCTCCCGCACAGACCTTACTGTCAAACGTACACGACCAAGATCGCATGCGCGCTACATCGTTGCGCGCAAGATGTGACTCAACAAGACCACGCACAAATCCACTGGTAAACATACCGTGAGTGACTCGTGTATCGTGTCCGGCATAGCTAGCAAACAGGCTAGACAGATGAATGGGATTGCAATCACCAGAGGTTCGAGCATATTCAGCTCCGGCATCAGGAACGGTAATCACAAGGTCTTCCACGAGACCTCGAGGAGCATCGAAAGAACAATCATCGCTGGATTTAGGGGACCCATGTCGTTTCATATAGTCTGTGACTGGGTTTCTAGCACCAATGGCCGAAGTAGAGAAGCTGATTGATCCAAGGATGACAGACTGTGATGTGGAACCCGACTGCCAGATGACTTGGCCTTCAACCTCCAGCCGAGGGATGGAATCGACGCCCACGGAGTAGGTGCGGCTGGTGGTATGGACATCCAGCGTGTGGTGGATATGATCCAGCAACTCGACTTTGCCTTCGGGATGGAACCATGCTCTCGACTGAAGAAGAGCGACATGCTTCTTCGAATCTAAAGGCAGGCGCCATTTCTCTTCCCTGATCTCGAATGTTTCGTCATTGTCGTATTCGGAACCAAGCAAAATGAACTTGCTCTTCAAGCGGATAACCGGTTCGAACTCGCGATAGATGGTTGCTTCTGCCTCCACAACCTTTCCAGAGCCTGGTTTCACCAGAACAGACACGAGACGACCATCTGACAGGAGACGATCCCCCTCTTGCAACGGTGCGACTCCATCGCAAAGCTCAATATCAGCACCCAGGTGCAGTAACCTGAGGATATCCCCCGAAGCAACATCAGGGAACACCGTGCTCATGAGGGGCTTCCAAGCTACCGCAATAGCAAGATCCAGTGGTGCCATTAGCAACCCATCGGAGCGGGAGTTGTAATAGACTGGGTTCCGATTTGATATGCTCTGTGCGAACTGGCGGATTGTGTTGCGGTCCAGAACAACCTCTTGGCCCCGGAACACGAAGTCAGAGGTTGCCGGCAATTCATTCTTTCCGATCCAGATGGACTGATAGAATCGATTGATGCGTCGGTTTCGGTCTTTCATCACCTCGTGGATGCTGAGAGCACCACCGCAGGGCTGGTAGTCAAACAGGAAGTTAAGGTCAGCTGGCGCGCGTCCAGTCACAGTTCGATCGGATAGAGTCAAGGTAATGAGGCCCTCTTGGCTCGAGCGAAGAGAGGCAATTGCCAGCAGGTGCTCGGCGCCTTTGCCATCCCGCTCGACCTCCTTGAGCACAATCCTTGTGTCATGTGCGTCTTGTATGTTGGAAAACTCAACGACCAAGCCTGGCTTTGCGGCAAACAGTCCCAGCAATGGATTTTGCACCACTGTCCTGCCCTGGACAATTGTTTGTTCAGTGAAGATAGCACGACACCATGGTGCCGCGCTGGTATCGGCCAGTAATGCCAGCCAGCTTTCGAAGGAGGGTGGATCTTGGGAGACAATGTACTTCAATGTCGATCCATCAGGCTGTGCATTCATCAGGACGCCCTTAACAGGCCAGCGTGGGTTGTTGTTGATGTTGTGGCGGTTGTCTTCGGCCGAGGGGATCCGTGCACGGTCCCCCGCATATTTGTCGCGCAACACCCACGCGACGTGTTTCTCGTGAATCCCATCGAGAATCTCTTGCACTGGCTCGTCGACACACTGTGTGTACTGAGCTGCCACTGGCCCATGCAAGATACATACACGACCGACGTCCTGCCCGATGACAGCTTCCAAGCGCTCTGACTGCCACAGAGAGTCTTTCTTGAACCAGTATTCGAAATCTTCGTCGAAAAGCGTGACGAATGGAACCGGTTTCTGTCCTCTGCGACGTGAGAGTAGGTGAATGTACTCCACATCCGCCGCTGTGAGCACATCGACACACGCCTGTGGGTACTGGGTGATGAGAGCTCCTCGGAGCTGCTCCGGCTCGTCGAGTTGCTCCACATCTCGGAGGACGATCGGGTGAACCTTTTTTCCGCCAAGCCTTTCTTCCAATCGGTGAGTGTAGTCCCATACCAGTGTTCTCCAAGTGGGATCGATATACTCCTTGGACACTGTCAGGTACAGCAGTTCGATCATGCGGTCCCAGACTTCAACGTAGGTCATCTCGTGGAGATCGACCACTTCGCCTTGGGCATCCCGTCCGAACCAGACTTTTTGGAAATCATCATTGAGACGTTTGATGTAATATTCCTTGCGGGAAATCAGAGCAGCTTTCTGTTCAGTTCGCGGCAGAGAGAACACCGCCTTGTCTAGTTCGGCCCACAACATGACACCGCGGGTGGCAACCTTGTGAATTGGCTCGCCCATTTCGGAGCGCACACTGATAATTCCACCGGCACCGGAAGCGCGCTCACATGTCTGTTCCCAGTTTTCATTTGCGATTCCCGGGGTGCTTGCGATGAGCTCCTTCGCCGCTGCACTAGTTTGTGCTTCTTTGGCTGCCATGACACGGCTACCCAGCAGGATTGCATCGACGGGCATAGGTGCACGCCCGAAATTCTGGGACCAGGAGCCTGTCAAATAGGGGTATGTCTCATCGCCGTCACCGAATCCACTTCCCACAACCAGAATCACGTTGCGATGAGAGCGAATCTGGGCATACCGGTCGAGCAGAGGCTCATGGAAGTCTTCAGAAGAGTGATGACCACCACCTCGGCCGCCCGTCCACTGGAGAATGATTGGGAATGTGGGGTGGGCCCGGGCAATACCCAAGACTCCATCGATGCCTTCTTTCGAACCCGGCTTGAGAGCGATGTGTTTCAACGACAAATCGGTCAAGTAACCCGCGATAACATCCGGTGAGGGGATACCCGCGCCAATGGTCAGGCCGGTGATGGGGATGCCGGCATTGGAAAGCTCGACCAGGAGCGGGATCTGCCACGCCATAGCTCGGGGATTGGCGTATATGACATTGCATGCGATGCCGCGACCGGGGGCGATCGCAGCGGCTGTGTCCAGGATACCGCGGCGCATACTTTCGCGGTCCGGGAATCCTCCACAGGCTAATTCGACATGATATCCAGCATTCATGACAGCCGCCACAAATTCTGGGGAAGTCGTTGTCGGAGTCATCCCGGCGACCATCACAGGAGGCACCCTTAATAGACTGCTGAAAGCGGTTTCGACCAGGTCAGATTCGCCGGCTGGCTGTGTAAGGCGCGGAGAAAACTCGCGGCCCCAGACAGGGTTGTATATGGCTGGCTCATTGTGGGCATACAGTTCGCTTGCAAATCCCAGAGCGGAAGAGCTATTATGACTGACTCCTTTAGGAGCGCTTAGGATCAATGTTCGTAATCCTGTGCCCTCACGTTGGTTATTGACCAGGCTGCCCATGCCGACTTCACCTCCAGGGCCAAAGTCAAGAACATGGGTAATTCCGGCCAAGGTGGTGTTGACAACCTTTTCAAATTGCACTCGCTGAGTACAGATCATCTCGATCAAGTGGGGAACAACGTTCCCAAATTGTTGCAAGTTTTCAGCGGTTTCTGTGTGGAACACAGGGAACGCCAGTCGTGAACCAGGCAAAGTAAACCCAGCAAGATCATTTTGAAGCTGGGTCTCCGCGTCCTGGAGATAAGGTGAATGGAATGGAGCTGTGATGGCCAGAGGTCTAGTATGTACGGCAGACCGGCGTTTGCTAGCTTTGATTTGGTCGTGTCTTCTGCTGATTTCTTGCTCCAGCGCTCGCAATGAGTGAGGCAGTCCGGCGACAACAAGCTGTTCTGGCCCGTTAACCAAGGCGAGATGGACTGCCTGTTCGCTTGGCAAGTGAAGGTTCAGCTGATCCAAGTGATGCTGGAGATCAGCTTGAGGCAGGCCCTTGACGCTGAGCATGCAGCTCGAAGGGATCGACCCAGGGAATACGCCCTGCAATTGCTGCTGGCATCGACAGCCAATCCAGAAGAGCAACTCCGTCGCCTTCTGAGCTGATTTACAGAGCGAATCCCAGGAATCGGCAGCGGCAATGAAGGACGCCACCACGATGCCCTGAGAGTGGCCGATAGCACCGGCAAACACGCGGCGTAGTTCTGCTGGTGATTGATTCAAGTTGATGCATGCAATGGCATATTGCACAAATTGGGAGAGCCCAACAAGTGGAAAGCTCACGGATGCACTGGTGAGATAAGAAGCACTTGGTCGTGACTCTGGCTCCTGCAACCATTGGTACACATCGAGCCCGTGGGGGAACAATGATTTGAATTGATCACTCTGTGCCAGGTGATTGAGGGTATTGGAAATGACATGAACGAAGGAAGCTAACTGGGGATTGTTGACATCGTAAGCCGCCAGCAGCTCGTCAAAGTAAGACTCGACGCCTTGTCCGTTGAACAAAGCAAAGATCTGCGCACGACCGTGACCGATGTCGGCAATGAGACTACTAGTCCCCACAGAGCACGCTGATCTTGTTTCCTTGCATGCTTCAAAATAAGCCTTCAAGATCGGTCGATCCCGGCTAACGTCCTGGTTCATCGACGCCAGGAAGGTGTGGATATTCTCATTATGGATGAGATCGACATGCAGTGTATTTAAAACTTGGTGGAGTACTGGGACGTCCAAATCTCCATGTCTGCCCTGTGTTTTGCCCTGCAGGATATATTGCATGAACAGGCAGCACAATTCCACTGCAGACAAGGGCTCCAGAGCGGCTGCCGTTGAAACGAACTGCTGCACGAGCTCTTGACCCCTGCGAGCAACGCCTCGTGGCATTTTTAAGGTGCATTTGATGTTATCCACGTGGAGAACAACATCTTCAAACACAGGGGAACACGGCTCGACATCTTCCCATGGGGTTGGCGGGGTCGATGCCGGTGAAACCGAGGCTGAGGTAGACCACTGGTACCCCGTGGTCTCAAGCTGTGGTGTATCCATTGGAGATATGAATAGGGCTATGAAATTGAAAAGAGAGAATGGCCCAAGGAAGTGATGTTCATAAGAGAACTCGTGCGGTTCAGCTCAACTTACCACGGCAGCCGGGCGAAATGCGCATGGATATGTCTGACTGTGCATGGGTCTCTAGTTCCCCCAGCCTGATTGCTCACCCTGTACGCTGGAACAGGGCTGGAAATTCTAGATTAAATTTTTGGCCCTCGCATCACACGAGGACCTTGTTCCTGTCCGATGCTGTTTCTGTCCGTTCGCATATACTATATCCGGTGTATGAAGCTGTCCGGGTGTAACTGTATCTTACGGTTGAACATACAGTACGGCCTCAGGATGTAATATACGGATTACGGTCAGGACTCGCGTATTCAAATTCCGTATGGTGAAAAACGGAAATCAGAACAATACCGATATACTTGATTTATATTTCTTTTCCATATTTTTGTCATTTTATTTGTCATGTTTTCTCCGGTGCCGTTTCCCTTGTATCCTTGGCTTTTTTGAACCAACCCACGTTACTGAGAATATTCTCAGCCTCAAGCTGCCAAGCACAAAGCCATCGGGGTAGTGGAATGAAACTCAGACCAATGATAAACGGTCCACTAACAACCGCAAAGCACACCGGCACGCCTTGTAATCTTAATCAGTCGACTGGGCAAATTTTGTCTCTTAGCTCTTCTATTCCGATGCAACGATGTAACACTAACCGGGGCTATGTATTGTTGGATCATTAGACCATCGCAGATGGACGGACGCGAATAGATTCGTCTGCTCCAGAACCCGAGCAAATCCCGAGCAGGTGAATGTACGCGAACATGCGCAGATAATCTCGGAATAGGATAATGACCAAGTAGTAAACGGATGTACGTAAAATCTTTCCTTCATGTTGTGACTTGGAACTATAATCAGTGTCCCTTTCGTCGACCATCCTCTTGAGCCTCTTCAATTCCATTGTCCAAACCTTGGAACTCTGCTTGACCAGGATTCTGAAAAAATGTCTGCTTTTCCCCCACCCCCTCTCGCGTCTTTGGGTATGTGTCTACTTCATGCACGTCTGATTGAAATCGCTCTTTGTACTAATTTAACCCCACGTTGCAGAATGGAACAAGCTTACTCTTGCTCCCATGGATGGTCAGTCACTCGCCTTTTTTTCGTCTGATATCTTGACTGACTGTAGACTTTAGTGAATGGCCATGTTGAGTCAGAATATTCTGTTGCAACTGGAGAATGGTCAACACCTCGATTCGTCGAAGATCCATTCATCAAGATCCATGGGCTGGCACCCGGTCTCAACTATGGCCAACAAGCATTTGAGGGCATGAAAGGTATGAGTTTGCATGACAGGCTGGTTGAACACAAAGTTAATTCTCTCCTTCTCTAGCATACCGCGATCCTCAGGGCCAAATTCAAGTCTTTCGCCCTAAGGTTCACGCAGCTCGTCTCGCCCTTTCTTGTTCAACCATTGCCATCCCCACAATCCCAGAAGATGTCTTCTTGGCCAGCATCAACCTAGCGGTTGTCCGCAATGCTGAGTATGTTCCTCCCCACGATACCGACGCTGCGTTGTACATCCGACCTCTGGTATTTGGCTCCGACGCATTCTTTGCCGTGTCTGCCGGTACAGGCTACCGATTCTGTGTGTATTGCCAGCCCTACAAAGCGTACCATGGAAATCAACCCTTGCCCGCACTGGTGTTGGAAGAGCTCGATCGTGCTGCACCCCAAGGTGTGGGCCATGTCAAGGTCGGAGGTAACTATGCGCCTGTGCTCAAGTGGAGTGACCAGGCCCGATCAGAAGGGTTCCATATTACCTTGCATCTTGACAGCCGAACACAATCCCAGATTGATGAGTTCAGTACTGCTGGATTCTTGGGACTGAAAAAGACTGGGGACTCATACACCCTGGTTGTCCCGAGCTCTCCGTCCATTTTGAAGAGTGTGACCAGCACTTCATGCGTGGAGTTAGCACGCTCCTTCGGATGGGGTGTAGAGTTGCGACCGGTTAGTTCCCTCTTTCACCATCATAACCCCTCACTAATGCAAATCTTGTGTGCAGATTCCGTACCTCGAATTGCCTCATTTCTCCGAAATCTTGGCTGCAGGAACAGCGGCCATGGTTGTTCCAATTAAATCAATCACTCGGAGATCTACCGGAGATGTCTTTACCTTTTCGGAGGATGGCCCTGGTGAGGCTTGCCAGCGTCTCTCAAAGGCGTTGTTGGCGGCACAAAAGGGGTTGTCGACCAATGATGATGACTGGCTCTGGCCTGTGGCGCCCGTGGCCCAGTCTGAGGAATGAGATCGGTGGTAACAGTGCTCGAGGCGCTCGCTTACATACTCCGTACTTGTGAGGGATTAGTTTAAAAAATAATTGATGCGTTTATGCTTGTGTCCGTGCCACCGTAAGCTGCAAACTCTGCATTCTGCAGGTCTTAGTGCAAAGCCAAGTCTCGACTACTAGCATACGTGGGAGCACATGAATTTCCCCCTTAGAAAATCGAGTCCATTGGAAGGGGTAACATATGATCGTGGGAAATTCTCCGGAGCCCGTAATAGATCTGACATGAGTGGAACCTGTGCCCGGCTTAGTACTCCGTACAAACCTCAGCACCTGCAAAAAACGAAGGGCGGAGTCAGACGAAACTTGCGGGCGGCCCGCTAGCGCTTATTTTGGCTTTCTGGTCCAACGCTCCGGGACTCACCCGGGATCACGCCTGATCCCCGACGAGTTTATTGTGGCTTAAGCGCTAGGCGGTGGTAAGACGCCACGTGTGATTCAAGTATTGGGGGCCGTATCAGTCCTGATACGAACCGACATGACCGTACATCGATACCACGTCTCGTACACAATTTCGTGTACAAGTTTACCTTACACGCTTACGCTTACGCTGGGGTCAATACACGAAATACAAGTTGATATACACGACTGAACTTCCACGAGGTGTTCTCGAGTGGAATGCCTTTGCATGCATTATAGATTAATAGCCAGCTCTAAGCAGAAACTGGGCCGGTTATCCACATGTAAGCCGCAGATAGCTTGCAGCAAAAAGAAGGGGCTCTCCCAAGGAACTCTGACGACAGGTTCCCTCCACTGTGTAGTTCCAGCACGCGCTGTAGAACCAAAGCAGAATACTCGCCAGGATGATTGACGTAGAGACAGAGCGAAAGCTCGCTCGCACGCTGCTAATGGAGTTGATGGTGTGAGTAGATTCTTGCCGCCATTACAAAAGGTCGACTAACAAGTGAATCCTCGTTAGATACCAGTTTGCCTCTCCTGTGCGATGGATTGAAACCCAAGATGTGATTTTGTCTCGCACTGAAGGCGAGCGCATCATTGAGGTTGGTCCCAGTGCGACACTTCTGGGCATGTTTCGAAAAACCATCGACACCATCTACCCCACGCAAGAATGCGCCTTGCCCGCTCCGCGACAGCTCCTTCACTCCGAAAAGAATACAGACGATATATACTACAGTGGGAAACCTGAGAAGATTGAGTCATCAAAGACCCAAGCGCAGGCACAAACGACAACGAAATCGCAAAACGCCGTGCCAACACCTGCCGAATCAGCTCCCAAGGTGACTGTGGAGGTGACAACCACAGCTTTGCCTACCCCGAGAGTACACGTCGAAGTTGTGAGCATCGAAGATCAAAATGTCCAGGCCCAAGATATTGTGTTCGCCATCATCGGTAGAGCATTGAAGCGTGCAGCATCTGAAATCGACGGGAGCAAGTCTATCAAGGCTTTAGCCGAAGGTTAGTTGTGAGCTCCCCTTGTGTAACAAATCCATGCTGACAAAAGGATTTCATTATATAGGCAGATCGACTTTGGAGAATGAAATAATCGGCGACCTGCATGCCGAATTCGGTACATTGCCGGATCGCGCCGAGGATCTACCTCTCGGCCAAATTGGACCTGAAGTTCAGTCCAGCCACAAGGGTTCTCTGGGCAAGATCACGACTGCCATGATAAATAGTCTCTTTACCACAAAAATGCCCGGTAGTTTCACAGTAGCCACTGCTCGAGAGCAGCTGCGCACACAATGGGGACTGCAATCAGGTCGCCAAGATGCGTGTTTGCTCTGTGCGGTCGCGCTTCAACCCACAAGTCGCATTGCAAGCGAGTCCGAAGCGCGCGATTTTATCTCCAATGCCACTCAAGCTTATGCCAAACGAGAAGGGCTGACTCTGCTCCAACCTACTTCATCGGATGTCGTCGCAACAGGCAGCGGTCTCATGATGGATCCGGAAGCGGTCCGGGCCGTTACCGAGTCCCAGGAAAACTTATCAAAACGTCTGCTCGAGACTTATGCCAAACATTTGGGTATTGATCTGGAGGCAGACCGACAGGCGCTGGAGAGCTTGCGCGAGGAGGTCGTTACCGGATTGCAGTCCGATCTCGATGTTTGGCATACAGAGCACGGGCCGGACTATGCCAACGGTATTCGACCACGCTTTGATGCTAAAAAGATTCGAAGCTACGACTCCTCTTGGAATTGGGCACGTCAAAGCCTACTAGAGCTCTTCGAGTATACTTCGAGCGTCGAAGACACCACGCTGGATGACGAAGCGATAGCCAAGAGGTGTTATCACATAGCCAACGCAGCTGACGAGACTATTTTGCCGATGTTGGACGAGATGGTTTTCCGACTGCAAGATCAGAGTGTCACACGGCCAATTTTTGAAACACTGAAGAGCGATTGCAATAACAATTTATTGTCGGGACCAGCCTTCAAAGGCTCGCCCCGGCAGCTGGCGCCAATTACAACCATCGATAATCTGGGAAATCTGCAATACAAGGAAAGCCCTCGGCAAAACTCCACACGCTTTGCCGACCTTTCTCTTCCAAGGCCGGCACCCGAAGAGAACTCCTTGGTGAACACCGAGCCATACCTTCATCTGAAACAGCGAACGGCTTCTGGATGGGAATACTCCAAAGATCTGACAAGTCATCTCCACCAGGTCTTCCACGATGTAGAGACACAAGGAGACTCTTTCAGTGGCCAGACAGTCTTGATTACGGGTGCTGGCATCGGGTCCATCGGAGCCGCCATGATTATTCACTTCCTTCAAGGAGGAGCTCGAGTTCTCGTCACAACGTCTTCCATGTCTCCACAGGTAGCAGCAAAATACCAAGCCTTGTATACTGAGCATGGAGCACGTGGGTCCCAGCTTGTTGTTGCGCCGTTCAACCAAGGAAGTTCGCAAGACATTGCCACCTTGGTAGAACATGTGTACGATGAGAAGAACGGACTCGGATGGGACCTGGATTATCTCATCCCATTCGCTGCTATCAGTGAAGCTGGCCGAACTTTGGATTCAATTGATTCCAAATCCGAGCTGGCACATCGAATCATGTTGACCAATCTGCTGCGACTGCTGGGTACTGTGAAGAGCTACAAAGAGACCCATGGTCATCGCACCCATCCCACCCAGGTTATATTGCCACTATCCCCTAATCACGGCACATTCGGAGGGGATGGTCTCTATAGTGAATCAAAAGTAGCTCTCGAAACTCTCTTTAACCGCTGGCATTCAGAGAACTGGCAGGATTACCTCTCCATTTGCGGTGCAGTCATCGGATGGACTCGCGGCACAGGATTAATGAACCAAAATGATCTTGTGGCCGAGGGAATTGAAAAGTCTGGTATGCGCACCTTTTCTCAAGAGGAGATGGCATATTCCCTAGTTTGTCTATGCGTTGGGGCCATGTACGAGCTCTGTCAGCAAGCACCAGTCTATGCTGATCTGACGGGTGGAATGGCCCAGGTCGCAAACTTGCCAGAAGCTTTGGGCGAGCTGCGGCGCGAAATGAAGGAGGATAGCGACATTCAAGCTGCTTTGTTCCAGGAAGATAAGATTGAGGCTGAGTCCTCGAGCCCGGAAAAGTCAGTTCCATCTGTGTCAGAGCTAGAGGAGAGGGCCCACGTTCGGCTCGACTTCCCCCAGATACTCGACTATGACCGAGATATTGCCCCCCTTGGTGAAGATCTACAGGGGATGGTTGACCTGCACCGAACAGTTGTTATAACTGGTTTTGCCGAACTGGGACCTCACGGAAATGCCCGGACACGATGGGAAATGGAAGCAAATGGAAAGTTTTCACTGGAGGGAGCGATCGAAATGGCCTGGTTGATGGGTTTCATTCGTCACTTCTCTGGTACCATCGATGGCCACCCTTACTCTGGCTGGGTTGACGCCAAAACCAAAAAGCCGGTGGCCGACACTGCGGTCAAACCAACTTACGAAGAGGAGATCCTGGCCCATTCTGGAATTCGCTTCATTGAGCCTGAGCTCTGTGGCGGGTACGATCCGAACAAAAAGCAATTCCTGCATGAGATCGTTTTGGAGGCGGACCTCGAGCCCCTTTGCGTGCCCGAGGGGCTTGCGGAACAAATGCGTCTGGAACATGGCGCTTTCGTGACAGTGCAAAAGGCGTCAACTCCTGACCTGTTTCAAGTCCAGCTGCGAAAGGGGGCTCGCCTGTTTGTCCCGCGTGCAATGCAGTTTGATCGTACTGTTGCCGGACTCATTCCTACCGGCTGGGATCCTCGAACCTATGGTTTGCCAGATCAAATCATCACCGAGGTGGACCGATTGACGCTATTCACACTGGTTTGCACGGTGGAAGCATTGCTTTCGTCTGGTATCACTGATCCATATGAGCTCTATCAATACATCCATGTCTCTGAGGTTGGCAATTGTATTGGCTCTGGCATGGGAGGCAGTACCTCTCTGGGCAAGATGTTCAATGATCGATTGACCGGGCAAGAAGTCCAAAGCGACATCCTGCAAGAGACTTTCATCAATACGATCAGTGCCTGGGTCAACATGCTTCTTTTGTCAGCCAGTGGACCAATCCGAACACCCGTTGGGGCCTGTGCAACATCCGTCGAGTCTTTGGAACTTGGCTATGACACTATTGTGACAGGAAAAGCCAAGTTCTGTCTGGTGGGAGGGTCGGATGATTTTACCCCGGAGATTTCATATGAGTTTGCCAGTATGAAGGCGACCAGCAATTCACTTGAAGAGACTGCACGGGGACGAGCACCCAGTGAAATGTCGCGACCGACCACCACTACCCGCAATGGTTTCATGGAATCGCAAGGTTGTGGGCTGCAAGTCTTGACAACTGCCGATTTGGCATTGAAGATGGGACTTCCAATCCGTGGCATCGTCGCTTTTGTGAGCACCTCCAGTGATAAGGCCAGTCGCTCGGTCCCAGCCCCTGGACAAGGTGTTCTTGTGAACGCTAGACGGTCGGCGTCGAATGTTGCTTCTCCTCTGCTGAAAGTAGCCAATCGCCGACGTCGCCTCGACTTCCGACGCAGGCAGATCGCTGAAGCTCGAGCTGCGGCAATCGAGCAGCTGGACTTCGAAGTCGAAACCGTGCTGGAGCAAGATCCGGATGTGGATGTGGTTGCGTATCGCCGGGAGCGCCATGCCCAGATTCTGGTGGAGTTTGATCAAGAAGAGCGAAATGCCCAGTACGCGTTGGGCAATGAATTTTGGCGCCACGATTCATCGATCGCACCACTGACAGGAGCTCTCGCCACTTGGGGGTTGACCATCGATGATCTCCAAGTCGCTTCGTTCCATGGAACATCAACAGTGATGAATGACAAAAATGAATCCAGCGTCCTTCAGCAGCAACTTACCGCGCTGGGACGACGCAAGGGTAATGTCCTTCTGGGTGTTTTCCAAAAATATTTGACCGGTCATTCCAAAGGTGCCGCCGGTGCATGGATGGTCAACGGGGCATTGCAGATGTTGGATTCCGGGCTGGTTCCAGGCAATCGCAATGCCGATAATGTCGACTCAGCACTGCAGAAGTTCGATCTCATTGCGTATCTGAACCGACCAGTGCACGTACCCGATCTCAAAGCTGTGTCGATCACCTCGTTTGGCTTTGGCCAAAAAGGCGCGCAAGCCATCTGCGTGCACCCTCGGCACGTCTTTGCCACTTTGACGCGTCAAGAATACGAGGCGTATCTCGCTCTTCGCATGTCTCGCCAACGGCGGGCGGACGCGTATTTCTATGAGGGGATGAGCTCCAACTCGTTGTTCCGAGCCAAAACCTCACCCCCATTCTCGGCCTCTCAGGAGAATGACACCTACCTCAACGCGTCTGCTCGCTTTTTCTGATGAAATCTCCGTTGACCCCGTTCATGTTCTGTTTTTGTGGCGTTAGTCATGAGCTCTTTGTATTCAGGATTAGCACAGAGTAGTAAATCCAATGACATTAATTTTTATTCTTATTTTGGTTGTCAAAAGTTGGCTCGCAGCGCGTGGGCAAAGCGAACCGTGGAAAAGAAAAGCGGCTAGTCCCAAAAGAGGGGTTCAACCAGTGGACGCAATCTCGGGTCCCGAACCTTCCCCCTTTGAGGCTTGGCACCTGCCTCGGGCAACATTGATATAAATCAGTTCCAATGTTTTTCTACCGTATATCTAGGGTATTCCAAGGTTCTAGTTATTTAGACCCATTCAAACTCTCTGTAGCTATATAGTCGTACAGCATGAATTGCTCTTAGGCTTTGGAAAGATATCTTCAACATTCCTGCTGTTGATCTAGCGGTGATATATCATTGCGCACTCGTAGGTGAACTGTAACATACCCAACACTTCTACAAAGGAAAGGTCCAATTTGACAAAAAAACAACAACGATCAAGCACTAAGAAGCTATGGAAGCAGCAGCATTATTAAATAGCAAGAAACCAACCTTCCAAGGTTGGAATCTGGCAAACATAGGTGTGCGCATGCATGGAAGTATCCATGGATGTGGAAGCGTATTACATGAAACTCAACCTTGGAAGATTACAGTGGTGTTGCATAAGTATTTCCAAGTTGACCTTGAGTACTTCCAAGGTTCGACCTCAGACGAACTCGTTTAATATCTAATCACCCATGGATCCAAGCCACTCTAGACAATATAATATCTAGAAAATGGCAAAAGAAGACGCCAAAAAAGAGGACAAAAAAGATAGCTAAGTTTATGGATTATATGTAAACCTCCAGGGCTGGTAATCGCTCAGGCTAAAAATGGATTCCAAAGTACTGGAGGTCAAATACTTATGCAACACCACTCCAGGGCTGTAACACCATCCAAAATTGGTGCTTGTGGTTTGCACAATCACGACCTCGGGGCCCCGGGGGTTCTAAGGTTCTAGGGTTATTAAATGGAATATACTTGAGTTTGGTCAAATAAAGAATGAACCCATGGCTAATTCGGTCGCAGAGGTCAAAGAGCAAAATTTGGGCAAAGAAAATTATATCAACAGATGATGAGGTCGCAACCTTTCAGGGTTGGAATCAAGGATTATGTGCGGGACCTTCCCCCGGCGCGGGCAAACACATGATCTTTTTGTATCGAGGTCCGACCGCTGGCAGTATGGGCATTTGGCAAGTACCCAATCTCCCGCAGATAGATAATGCTTCTCCTAAGAGAAGCTTTCACCTCGTCTTTGTGCTCATCTTGCCGCAGATCGGCCGGCACAGGGACACCCAAGCACCCACCAGTGGCCTCTAAGAGATGGAACACTGGCCACAAAGGATGCTTCTCGCCATTCGTCTCCACTTGTGTTCTCAACCGGGACAGCCATTCTGTGGCATCAACTGCTTCGAGCTCATAGCCAAAATCGTCGTGTAACATCTCCCACAACTCCCCGACAGGAATGCCATAGCGAATTGCCGTCTCCACATGATGTCTGAGTGGCTTGGGGTGAAGAATGTCGTCCAAAATAGCGGTAGCAACCTGGTGGGAACCAGATACCAGGATGAGGCTCTCTAGTCCTGTGCTGTTGAAAGCCCCTGTTTCAATCACGCTTGCCACAACTCGCCACAAGAAGTCATCTGTGTTTGACACACCGGAATCTGCGGTTCCAACAATCAATCCAGGCTTCACAATGGTTGCAATTGAGGTTGTGTATCTTCGAGCAAACTCTTTCACGACCTGGTCGGCCACGTATTTGGTTTGCGCGTATCCACCGGCCGTCTTCATCATCTGGGCGAACGCCTCCACTTGAGCGTCGTTATTTTCATCACCTAGGAACAGCTGACCTCCTGAGATGAATGTGAAACGAGGTGGTTTCGGCGACCGAGTGAGAGAGGCTAGGAGGGATACGGTGCTTGTGACATTGACGGCTTCAAGACCTTGATAATCATATCCCCAATGGACAGTGGCGCCATTATGAACAATCGCATCGACAGAAAAGGATGAATCCGACTGAGCCTCGATACAGCGCCATTGAGCGGGACTTAGTCCGAGTTCGGGTTGTGACAAGTCGCCGACCCAGACTTCGAGTTTCGACGAGTAGCTATCGCGCCACCATTTGCTCTTCTGAGCAGACTCAATGACTCGGGAAGTAGCTTCGGTATGATCTCGCGCACGTACAAGGGTGACAACTCGTTCGATCCCTGGCAGCTCGAGCAGGTGTTTCAGGATCTGGCTGCCCAAGAAGCCAGTAGCGCCGGTCAACAAGACTGTCGCAAGCTTTTGGATCTCAGGGGATTGAGAGATTTGCATTGGACCCGGGGTGGCTTTTTGATCAAAGTGTGCAAGTGCTTTTGCAGTTTCCACGGACAAGTCAAGAGCAGAAGACGCGTCAGAAGTAGTGGGATCAACTCTGGCACCGTCAATCATTCGGGCAACCCCACATACTGTCATGAATTCTTCTAGCAGGCTATCGATTGATACCTTGATATCGAATTCCTTCTTGATGAAAGCCGCAAGAGAGACAGCACTAATGGAGTTCAAACCCGCTGGCGCCAATGCGATGTCTCGGTCGCGAATGGTCATCGCGTATTTCTCATCATCTTTGGCGATAAGTTGCGTAATCCTTTTACTCAAGATGAGGGCAGTGGCTTCTTGATCCGGAATGAGAGACGCGGTATGTGCCGCCGATGTGTCCAGCTGGGCTGAGACCCGCTCCTGCATATCTGCACTCATGGTATCCAGCCACATTCTGATCTTGGTGCGATTGATTTTTCCTGAGCTCAATAGCGGAAGACTTTCAAGGACGACAAAAGAGCTTGGTACCATGTATGGTGGCAAGTGTTGGGTCAAGTATGACCGTATGTGTGGAATTGACTGACGCGCTGCTTCCAGTTGGTCACCAGAGACAGGTACGATATCTTCACCGGGCGCATCAGATGAGAGGAAAGCTGTTGCGCGCAGTGAAAGAACAGCAACCAAGCTCTCTCGGTATCTGCCTGATGTTGGGAGTTCAACGGCAGCATGCCTGATGGTTGGATGGGCAGACGTGTGATGTTCAATTTCGCCCAGCTCGATTCGCTGACCACGGAGTTTGACCTGTGTGTCTTTACGTCCAACAAAGTGTAAAGTCCCATTGTCATTGTAGCGGACCAAGTCTCCAGTCAGATACAGTCGATTCTCGGAGTGGAAGTCTGGACCAAAACGATCAAGCCATGCAGGTGGGTTGATGAAAACGGCGTCAGTCTTCTCTGGCTCGTTGAGGTAACCTCGACAAACCACAGGCCCTTGGATGAGAAGTTCTCCGACAGCGCCGATCGGCAGCAGCGAATTGGGATTCTCCGAATCTACCACCCACGCATTGCAGCACATCGTGCTCCCGATGTTGGCCGGATCGGTATCCACGGTGATGTTGACATTGGCGGTGCATGCAACAGCACACTCACTAGGCCCGTATCCATTACAAAGATGGACCTGTCCGGCCCATGTCTCAATGTCTACCCGTGACAGTGACTCTCCACCAAGAATGAGAGTTTGAAGACTAGGGCAGTCCTTGGGGGTTATTGTTCGGGCAACCGAAGGGGTGAGGAAGCTCCACGTGATTCCCAGATCGTTGATTATTTGAGAAACAGGCATGTTTTGATGTGCTACCCTCGGCAGACAAATACATGCGCCGGAGATGAGCCCTGTCAGTGTTTCCAGTATGCTAACATCAAACGTATAAGGAGCAATTTGAAGGACCCGAGCGGCTCCGCTAAGCCTGCTTTGTCGGGCATGCTGAACAGCACCGCTGAGGAAAGATGCATGGGAAACCACACAGCCCTTGGGCGTTCCAGTGGACCCTGATGTAAAGATGACATAAAGTACATTGTGTGGCTCCACACCAGTCACCGGTAGCTGTTGTTGCATGGGAAGCTGTTCCACAAAGCCGCTTGTGATTTGGAGGGGTTCCAAAGCCGTTGAATCCCACGCGGATGACAGTCCTGGGGTTGTGATAATGACGGTTGCTTTGATTTGCCGGACGATGAACATCAGACGATCTATTGGATGTGCGGGATCCAGGAAAACGAACGCGGCCCCGGCTTTCGTTACAGCAAGCATGGAAACGATGGCCCAAGCAGATTTGCGGAAGAAGAGAGGGATGATGTCCTCGGGACCGACCCGCTGAGACTCTATGAGATGATGAGCGAGCTTGGTTGAAAGATGATCCAGTTGAGCATAGGTGAATTGGCCTTCTTCCGAATCGATGGCCACTGACTCAGGTTGTGCCAGTGCGCGCTCATGTATCAAATCGTGCGCGCGCTTATCAATTCGCTCGGCAGTACGTGGACGATTCCAAACCATCAGTTGACGCAAGTCATGCTCCCCAACCAAGCGAAGGTCTTGCATTGGCATGGACGCGTTCTCCGGATCGTTCAGCTGGTGGAAGAAATGTCCAAATTGTGCCAACAAAGTCTCCATCATTGTATGTGAGACAACCTTTGGGTCGAAAGCGGCTTGTAGCATGATTGCACTCTCAGTAAGGTCACAGACCAGGACAATTCCGTAGGATAGAACATCATTCTCTACCACGTCGACACGTTCGAGACCAAGCGGAAGCTTCGCCTGTTGCTGTTGGTGCTGCTGGGACTGGATAACAAGTAGATTCTGAAATTTGGACGCGGCCTGGCACCCCGCATTGAGCTGCGAGATACGCTGTAGACCGGAATGTTCATGGGGAATCATGGCAACAGTATCCTGATGGATGCTTTCCAGAAACTCAGTGACCAATGAGTGCTTCCCAATCACGGACTTGAAAGGTACAACTGTAATGAGCGGTGCCACGATATCCGTAATATCAGCTACAGGGGCATTGCGACCAGTCTGAGTCATTCCGAACACAACATCTTCTGAGCCGGTATGGTGGCTGATTGTAAAAGCCCATGCCGCTCTGAGCAGAGTCGAAATTGTAACATTGGCAGAGCTTCTGGTAGTAGACTTAAGAATAGAGTGTTTTGTAACTGCTGTGGCACGGGAGCGATGACCTGAAAGGGGGCGAGGGAATTCAGCAACAGATGAGCCTTCAAAACGTGACTTCCAGTATTGGTCGGAGGATTCTGGATCGAGAGAGCACATCCATTTGATAAAAGTTTGGAATGGCGGCGTAGGAGGTGGCTTTTGCGACAAGTAGTGGGATGTCAGGCGATCCATCATCAGAGAGATCGACCAACGATCCAAAATGGCGTGATGTGCACTGGAGACACAGTATGTTTTGGACCCTTGGTGTACGATGGCAAGTCTATATAGAGGTGTGCCGTAGCTGAATGGAAGTTTCTTGTCCTGTCTCAGGTACTCGTCCAGAGACTCAGCGCAGCCCCATTCAACGGCACTATGTTGTGATTTGAGGACAACCTGATAGGTGCCCTGATGATCCATCTCAACCAGCCGTGTGCGAATGATGTCGAGCTCATTGACTACGGCCTGCCATGCTGCACGGAATTGATCCAGATTGATCGATGCTGGAAGTTCGAGAACATCTTGCCAGCCATAGGAGCCCGGGTCCCGTGTCGTCAGAGCCATCATTCCCTCTTGGAGTGGCGTGCATGGATACATGTCTTGGACCCAGTCGCAATGAACATTAACCTTCTCGGCGGTTATTTTCAGGAACACCGAATGGTCAATGCCGGGACGCAAAAGACTGAAAGGCACCACCGCTTCGGCTTCAACAATCTTTTCCATTGCATGCGGAGTCGAAAGATTGGCTGCCATCTCAATGAGGGTCGGATTGTTAAATATGTTGGCAACTAACAGTTGAACTCCGACTTTGTGTGCAGCCGATGCGAGTTGCATTGCAGAAATACTGTCACCTCCAAGCCTAAAGAAGCTATCTCCTCGACCGACAGAAGAGATGTTGAGTACTCGCCGCCAAAGCTGTGCGAGGCTGCGTTCCATTTCAGTCAAGGGCTCGGTCTTGGATCCACTGCTCAAAGCATATTGGTTGACCTGAGCTTCTGAGAGCGAAGCACTCCAGGATCTTAGCAGCTTGCGTTCTGTTTTTCCGGATGTTGACAAAGGCATTTTGGAAATGGGAAGCCACAGTCGGGGAATCATGTACGGCGGTAAGACTTGAGTCAAAACACTTTCAATCCCAACCATCGCCGAGCGAGTGCTCTCTGTCATGGGTAAAAGATTTCCGATTGTAGCTTGAGCATGGCTCTCGGATTGGCTCAAGTTTATGAAGACCGACAGCAACGGCCGCCCACCAAGATGTGTTGGGGTCACCACATCGGCGGCAACCTGCAAGACCTCAGGGCAACGAGCTTTGATGTGGTGTTCGATCTCAGTGAACTCAATGCGTTGTCCATTGACCTTGAACTGTGTATCTTTCCGCCCAGCTATAGTGATGGTCCCGTCCGAATTTTGACGACCAAGATCACCAGTCTTATACAGGCGGTGCTGACTGCTGCCACCATAGTCCGACAACCAGGATGTGTTTGAGAGAAAGCTTGCTTCTGTGCGTTGGACGTCATGAAGATAACCTCGACCCACGATGGGGCCATGCACGAGAAGCTCCCCTAAAGCGCCAACGGGGACCAACTTGTCATGGTTGTTGGGATCCACAACCCAGATCACTGAGCCGACGGGGTATCCGATTACCTCCGGCCGGAAGTTGTTCGTGCTCAGCGGATTGTAGGCGGAATAGATCGTACATTCCGCAGGTCCATATGCACCGATAAGATTCACTTTGTTGCGCCAGATGTCAGTGGTGCTGGTACCAACGAGCTCACCGCCAACCATTAGGGTCTTCAGTGTAGGCACATCTTCTGGTTTGAGCAGTTGAGCTAAAGTCGGCGTGATAAACATCATGTTGACCTTCATTTTCCGCATGGAATCCGCCATGTGGCTCAGTCGGTCATCATCTGAAGGTATACAAATGCACCCACCATGATACAGGGTTGTGAAGACCTCGAGAATGACTGCGTCGAAGGTATATGAGGAAAATTGGTATGTTCGAGTTGTGGGTCCGAATCCCATCACTGAACCGTGGTAATAGATCGAGGAGCATGCAGCGGAGTGGTCTATCACGACCCCTTTTGGTACTCCGCTCGAGCCAGAAGTAAATTGAACATACATGATGTTCTGCGGAGTGACCTTAGGCGACAAAGGGAATTCAGTGTTCTCGTCGTTGGGTAAGGCGACGAGTGTTGCCGGAGATACAACTACCACTTTTTCAATCAAAGTGGCACAGTACTCCCGTGTACCTTCAGACGCGATGATGAATCGCGCATTGAGATCTTTCAACAATGCCTTGAGGCGATCGGCTGGATGCTTAGGATCAAGTAGCACAAAGGCTCCACCGGTTTTGAGAACAGCTAGCAGTGCAATGACAGTGTAGAGAGACTTCTCGAAGCAAAGCGGAATGCAGTCATTAGGTTGTATGCCGTAGCTAGCCAACTGTCGTGCCAACAAATTTGAGGCACACTCCAATTCAGCATATGTATAGTCACCTTCCCATGAATGAAGAGCGGGGGCATCTGGTGTGTTGAGCGCTTGCTCCAGTATGACTTGGTGCATGCATGAATTGATCGTGGTCGGTACTTGAGAAGTCCACTGTTGTAATTGTCGTTTGTTTTGTGGGCTCATGATGTTCACATCTGACACTAGGTTTTCTGGATTGGCTAAAAGAGAGGTGATGATGGTGCGGAACACACTAGAGATGTTGAGTGCTTGTCCACTCGAGATTCTGGAGGTCTGGTGGGTAAGGTGAACTTCCGTCCGACCAGCGCTCAGAAGTATGTTCGCGGACATGTCAAACTCAGACGGGTCATATTCGTAAGCAGAGGTTAGCGAAAGCTTCGCTGGTTTGGGCGGGGAAGGTCGTTTTTGGATAGAAATGGCTGTGTTGAAAAGAGGCTGGCCTGACATTCCAATGGCATGTTGGATTTCACCAAGCGAAACATATTGATGAGGAATACCTCGCAGATAATCGTCTTGGGATCTTTGTAAAGCATCAAGGACAGAGGTCGAGTCGGAAAATTCTGTTCTGTTAACCAGCATGTTGATAAAGGCCCCCACAGCATTTTCAATGCCCCCCAACGGAGCATCACGACCAGATGTCAGGTACCCGTAAGTGACATTATTGGTATTTGTGAAGGTTCGCAGAAGAATTGCCCAAGCAACTTGCACAACATTGGCAAATGTGAGGCCGTAGGTATTCGAGAAATGGCGTACAACAGCCTCAGTGACCTCGGGGACTTCCATCGTGACCGTCTCCCACCGGTGGACCTGGGGTCGACCGTCATCAAGAATCGGAAATTGACATGGCTCGATGTCTTGCAAATACTTTTTCCAATATTCCAGTGATGTTCGCTTGCGTTGCTGCTGGAGAAAAGCCACGTAGTCACCGAAACTTAGTGCAGGCGAACTTTGGCCGAGTTCCCCACCGAAAGCAAGTTTGATGTCCTTGAGAATGATCTGCATGGAAGTGCCATCGACAAGTGCATGGCTTAGTTCAAGCTTGAAGAAGAGTCGGCCATTCGTGCCACGGCACAATGTGAGTTGGTGCGAAGGGACCCCTTCCACGGCTGTCATTGTGTTGGTGCGTCTTAACGTCGAGATCGGATCTTCATTGACACATGTAATTTCACGAACTGACGCTTGTACCTGTTTCAGAACAAGTTGTCCCCATAGTGTATCGGAATCACTTTCTCGAATGAAAATAGTCCTCAAAGCAGCGTGACGGTCTACAACCTCTTGCCATGACCTCAAAATTTTCGAGGAATCAACGTTTGAATGCTCTCTCGATTCGGCTTCCTGGATAGAGTAAAATTCATAGGCACCAGGTGACTTCATTTGGCCGAGCAATATTCCAAGTTGCATGGGTGAGCAGGAGGAGACTCTCTCCACTTGGTTAATGTCATGAATGTTGACGGCGGGTAGAATCTTTTCCTTGAGCCTGCGAATGCCTGAAGGGGTCTGTAACATTGTGTTGAAGTCGCCAAGATTTGCGACGTGAGGTTGCTCGATCAATTGATCGATTCCGTCCGCCAAAACACGGTGGCACTCTGTCACCCAATGCTGGATTTTGGACTGATGTTGCATATGCTTGTTTACTGCAAAGTGGAATTGCAAACACCCTTTCTCAACGGCTGCTGAGATCTCAAACAGCGCATAGCGTTCCATGGTGGGACTGAAGTCCTGAAGAGCCTGTCCGACAATACCGGAAGGTTGGAACAAGGAGTCAGGCCGCTGGAATTGCTGATACAACCCAAGATAATTGAACAAGATCTCCATGTCAGAGGTTTCGACAAGCTGCGATGCCTGTTTGTTGAGGTACCTGGCTGTGAAGTATGACCACCCGTTGTGAGCCAAGCGGCGACGAGCGTCTTTTGTCTTTTTCACTGTCTGGAACCAGTCATTGCCATCTCCGATCTCCACACTGACTGGGTACATAGAGGTAAACCATCCCACCGTACGTGTGATATCGATCGCTGGACTCCAAGACTCGCGACCGTGGCCCTCCATAAACACTGCTGGAATCTGTCGATCATGGAAGACCTTGTGAAAAGAGTGAACAAGAGCTGCTACCATCACTTCGACAGGTTGAGTGCCAAGGGTCTCCTGACTCTCTCCCAGGAGAAGGCTAGTTCGTTCTTTATCGAGGACAAATGATGTCTCAATGGCATCTGCCACAATGTTAGGCTGCCTCGCCATTCCCCAGTATTCAAAGTCAGGAGTCAGAACATCTGCTTGCAGTACGTCTTCGGGTGAGAGGTTACTTTGAGCATACTGAGACTGCAGTTTTGCCCAATTCGCGTAGCTGACGCTGGGTTCTGAGTGAACCTCCCCGTGCAATAACAGTTCCTCGAGCTCTTCTAGTATGACGCGCCACGACACGAGATCAATTACCAGATGATGTACTGTCAAGAAGAGGTATTGGTCTGCGTCAACATGACACGTCATTCCAGCGATGATAGGTCCCTTCTCTATATTCAGCTGAGTTTGCAGGGAGCGGAATGTCCCTGCCAGCTCCTGATAACTGAGCCGCTGAGAAGGCAGTAGAAGTAATGAACCAGCTGCTTCAGAGGTGACTTTTTGCTGCCACTTGCCATCCTGTTGGCCTTTACTGTATCGACAGCGTAGCATTGGATGCCGTTCAATCAGAATCCGCAACGATTGCTCGAGCTTGTTATTCCGAAGGATTTCTTCTAGCTCATCTGCGGGGCCGTTTCTTTTTCCAATTTTGAGCGCAAAGCTTTGGTTGAAGTGGTTCTGACCATGAGGCTGCTTCTCGAAGAACATCCGTTGAATCGGAGTGAGGTCAAACCAGCCGGTAACATCCTCAAAGACCAGAGACTCGTCCTCCATGTCTTGGGCGATGTGTGAATGCGAGGCCAAAGCTTCTACGGTGCGATAGCGTAGAATGTCCTGAACATTGAGTCGTATGTTGTGGGTGGTGCGAAGGCGTGACATGAGTTGCATCGCCGAAATTGAATCGCCACCCAGCCCCAAGAAGCTGTGTTCCAATCCAATCGAGTCAGCCGGCAACGCGAGAACCAAGCTGATTGTGTTGCATATCGCTTTCTCCAAGGGAGTGGCTGGTTGTTTGGTGGCTTTGGTGTTTGACAGATCGGCAATGGAACGATATGTACTTTCATCAATTGCCTCGAGCCAGTACTTCAAGAGCTTTCGATCCAGCTTGCGGGAGGCGTTCGTAGGAACGCTTTTCAAAACTGCCCAGGCCGCCGGAATCATGTATCGAGGCAGCTTCTCCTCCAGGTACCTCCGGGTGTTGGCAACAATTTCAACGGCAGCAGCCTTCCGGGAACCGTCGATTAGTTCGATCTCATTTGAGGTTCTGCTTTGATTGATTTGCCTTTCCCCAGGAAGTGACAGCACGCAAACAAGTCTTCCAGAATAAAGACCCGATCCCGGAACTACCATCAGCGCATGCTGGATCTCCGAGATGTGGGAAAGATGGCTTTCGATCTCTTCAAGTTCAACACGTTGTCCGTGTACCTTGACTTGAGTGTCTTTGCGTCCAATGAAAGTTGTAGTTCCATCTGCATTGTATCTCACAAGGTCTCCGGTCTTGTATACCCTCTGGTGCTCTTCGGGATAGCCAATGGGTAGCCACGCTGGATTGACGATAAATGCAGCTTCGGTCTTCTCATGGTCATTGAGATAACCGCGAGAAACGATTGGACCCTGAACAACCAACTCTCCGATACAGCCAACAGGACTGAGCCTGTTGTGGTCGGAGGGGTTGACCACCCAGTTCAGCGATCCGACCGCGTGGCCTAACACAGCTGGATCATTCTTAGAGGATTCAAGAGGAAATGCTGTGCAGTAAACACAGCACTCGGCCGGTCCGTATGTAGTGTAAAGGCTGACATGATCTGCCCAAACCTGCACGTTTTCTCGGGTCAAGGGTTCTCCTCCAAGATTAAGCGTCTTCAGGGTTGGCACTTGGTCAGGAGTGAAAATTGCAGCGACAGTTGGCGTAAGCACGGCAGAATTTGCGGCCATCCGGTTGATTGCTCCGGTGATGTCGTTCATTCTTTCAAAGTCAGATGGAATGCAAATGCAACATCCTTGAATCAATGACGTGAAGATGTCCGCAAAGTTCACATCAAATGTATAAGCAGCAAACTGGAAGACTCTTGAGTGTGGCCCAAGGCCTAGAAGCTCGGCATGGCCAACTGCACTGGAGGCAAACATCCTGTGTTCAACAACAATGGCCTTAGACTTACCCGAGCTTCCTGATGTGAAAGGAATATAGAGAGCGTTCCAAGATTGAGCTCGATGGGGAACGATAGGATCCCCTTGGGTGAAGGCAGCGAGAAGTTCATCACTCATAGCCACGATTTTGGGTACAGTGCCTTTGAATTTGAGGCTTTGATCCGGGGCAGCAATGACTACTGTTGCGCCTGAATCGGAAACAATGCTCATGGTTCTTTCGGGGGGATATTCTGGATCCAATGGCACCCCAGCACCTCCAGCCTTCATGATGGCCACCATGGCGATAATGGTCATGGCCGATTTGGGGAAGCAATATGGCACAAAGACTTCCGGTCCAACTCCTAACCCAATAAGGTGATGAGCGAGACGGTTTGACAGTCTATCGAGCTCCTGGTACGTGAAGTCACCATCCCAAGAACATATCGCCGGGGCTTGGGGCTGTTTGTGCACTCGAGCCTCAACCATGGCAGTCACAGTTTGAGTTTCTACCCGAGGGAATTTACGATTCCAACTCATCAACTGCTTCATATCGAGCTCACTGATCGCATGAATTTCTCCAACTGAACGCGATCCATCTTGACAGAGCTGAGTCAAGATAGTTTCGAACTGGCTGCAAATGTGTTCCACCTGGAATAAGCTGATTAGAGAATTATCAAATTCGATTTGAATTTTGATTCGATCGGCACCCATGATGCACTGCACTGTCAATGCGTAGGTGTGAAGCTCAGTGGCTTGGATCGATGTAACTCCTGGGAGGACCTCTCCAGTGCTATTCTTTTGGCCTGGTTGAATAACAAGAGCGTGTTGGAACTCACACGCGAGGCGGCATTCATGGTTGAGTTTGGAAATGTTTTGCAAACCAGCCTGTTCGAAAGGGATCATATTGATTGCTTGACTCTGAAGTCTATGAAGGAATGCATTCACAGACTCATCGGGATTGATCCGCACGCGAAACGGCACGGTGGTGATCGTGGGTGCCATCATCTCACCAATTCCGAGAACATCAGCATTTCTTCCGCTTGTTGTCAAACCATAGATGACATCGTTGCAGCCCTCATGGTATTCGTTCATCAAGATCGCCCACGCTGCGCGGATTAGGGTGGATCGAGTGACTCCACTTCCATCTCGATCGAAGGCTTGGCATTGATGAACAAAGGTCTCGTTCACCTGTGGCTGGTAGTCCATAGGGAACTTTTGCGGAAACTTTGAAGGCGAAGAGCCTGACAGCTGTTCCGTCCAGAACTTATCTACCGATTCGCGGTCCGCTGTTTGTATATGGCGAATGAAGCGGTTGAAAGGCACAGTGGGCAGTGAGCCCGAAATGAGGTCATCGTCAGAATCATAATTCTGCTGAACTCTCTTCCAGATCAGGGGTCGAGACCACCCGTCATACAAGCTGTGATGTGCCGTCCAGATGAAATGAGTCGCTCCATCGGCGCCTTCGAAGAGAGCATACCTCGCAAGAGGACCTCCATACACAACACCCTTCTCCAAGTCAGACCTGAGATACTCCTGCAGATCAGATGGAAACTGCCACTCGATTTCCCGTGTCGTTACAACTTGGCAGCCTCCGGCAGATTGGGTTGGAGCAATGGTCGTGCGGAGAATTGGAGTGCTTTTCACGGTGTTTTCCCACGCCTGGCAGAATCTGCCCACATTGACAGTTGGGGACAGCTTGTAGACATTTTGGTAGGTGTAGGCACTCGGGTTGCTCTGAGTGATCACCATAAGACCTTCCTGTAATGGCGTGCAGGGATAGACGTCTTCAATTTCAGTGGCCTTCACCGCCCAGTCGCGAGTGATTTCTGCCACCAGCTCCGACGCGTCAACATCCACCAATGAGAATGGGTCAATTTCGACATCGTCTTCACTAACAAATGCCCTGGCTACCCGTGACATGTCAACTAACTTGGGATGACGCAGGATTTCTGACACAGGAAGTAGCAGTCCTTCCCCCCTCGCCGCCGAGGAGACCTCCACCGCCGAAACAGAATCGCCCCCGAGACTGAAGAAGTTGATTTCGGTACCTACCAACTCATCATGCAAGCCGAATACATTGCACAATATGCGGTGGAGAATCTTCTCGGTGTCTGTTGTGGGTGCTTGCCGCTTGGAGTCCGTGGTCGGAAGACGACTCAAACCCCGCCATTTTCGGTCAGGTTGTGGACGCGCGGGTTTCAATGGACTTTGGGATACCTGGCTCAGCTCCTCGTCCCTCGGTGATATTCCCTCGCTTTGGGCAGAGGAGGCTGAACCATCAAACAAGTAGTCGGGTAGGGTTGTCGATATTTGCGAATCAGTCGCGGGAACCACGAGCTGAGGACTCACTGAACACCCCTCAAGGAACAGAACTCTTAAGGTGTCCAGCAAACAAGCCTCGGCATCAAATCCTCGTCTCAACACTCCGGTACATGTTATTCCAGCGTTGTTATCACCGAAAATCTCCTGGAGAGTCTGCTTGATAGGTTTGTCGAGCTGAGAATGAGGCCCTATCTCTAGTAACACATCAACTCGAGCTGAATCGGAATTGGCTTGACAAAGTGTTTTAGTCGCATCCATGAATTGGACCGGCGAGATCAGGTTTTCCACCCAGTAGTCCTTTCCCAGGATTGTTTCTCCAGTTTCTTTCCCAGTCAAGGACGAAATCATTGTGAGAGAAGCGTCAGCTCGACCTCCTTTGACGACCTCCAACTTTTGAGAGAGTTCACTTGCGATCCGAGTCATTTGATGCGAATGATACGCAGCGCCGCCTGTGTGCAGCTTTTGGTTGAAAATCCCATTAGCCTCCAGTTTCTGTTGCAGTTCTAGAATCGCAGTATCGTCGCCCGAGACCGTGACGCTCTTGGGACTATTGATACAAGCTATTTTGATTGTCCCAGTCCTGGTTTCATTGGTGAGAGCCTGCAGCAAAGCATTGACTGCATCAAAGGAAGCCCCAACCACAAGCATGGCGCCAGGAGGCCCTCTCCTTTTCCTCTTCAACTCGCTGATCAAACGACCAGTATGATACGCCACCGTCAATGCATCCTCGAACGACAATGCCTTTGCGCAGTACGCCGCCGCCAGCTCTCCGCTCGAATGCCCCAAGACAAACGCCGGATGGATACCAAGCTCGGCAAGAGTGTCAATGAGAGCGAGCTGCACAGCTATAGTTGAGGGGTATGAAATCTCTGCCTCGTCGATCTGAGAGCTTTCTGGGTGCTTGGTGATTTCGGTCAACATGTCCCATGGACAGCCGATTGTTGCTAAAAACCGAGAAGCACGGGCAATTGATTTCGCGTACACAGGGCATACATCAAGCAATTCTTGACTCATCTGTGGATGCTGTCCGCCTTGGCCGCTGAAGATGAAGGCCATACGATCAGCACCCTTTTTATTGTGTCGAATTATGGGTGTTTGCTCCAACTTCTGGAGTTGTCCCACCAAGTCGTCCAAGGCATATGCCAAGAATGCCACTCGATATTCAAAGACCGGCATCTGGCTCAATTTCCCAGACAACTCATCAAGTAGAGCGTCGGCATGTGCAGATGAACACAATTCAATGGCATGGCTTTCAATGCTCTTAGCCAGCTTTCTGCAGCCGGCTTCACTTTCTGCACTAAGAACAATGAGCCTTGGCCTCAAAGCTCTCTCTTCTGGTGTAATTGAAGCTGCATTGGTTTCAGCTGTTCTTGTGCCATCGTCTATTTAACCATTAGCTACCAGAAGGCATACAATATTGAGGATTGAGTTACCGTCTGTCAAAGCCATTGATGCCGACATTTTTACGTTGCTCAATCTTGTTGGGCGTATTGCTCAACTCTTGGAGACTTGTCAAACAGAATGACCGACTTTTCAATTGCTTCTAACGAAAACGGAAGAAACTAACTCGGTTGGTAATATGCGAAATAGCAAGGACTTAAGCACCGTTCTTCAATTGGAGAATCTATGAAGCGAATACATATTGCCTTGAGACAGGCTACATCAATACCTTCAGCTAAACCCCACCCCATCTGCAATGCTCCATGTTTCCAGTCAGCATTTAGGCCTCCCCATTCTTCAAAATGCTTCTACGCCGACATCAAATTCCACTTTGACTCTAGTCGTGATTATAGTGGTACTAATCACCCGCAAAATCAGCACGCAGACATCGTTGCATAGCCAAGAGAATAGACGATCCACTTTCCTGCCTGTTGAGAGAAGCAAGAAACAATATCGTCGGAATTTCACACCTCCCAGTTTGCAAATTGGACTTCGAGACAAAAGTGCCAAACGCCGCCTTCATGCCGTCAACACATAGCCCCATTGCACACGGTAATTTTCCGTCCTGTGATTAGCCAAGCTAGCATGATGCTCTGCAAGGTAATATCTCGTATAGAATCCTCTTTTTTGAACACCTGCATCGTTTTCTTTTCTTCGGACACGGCTGAGGCCCGGCTTACTCGTGGCTGTTTCAATGCAGGAGATTGCGCGATGAGGATGTGATCTAGCCCTCAGTATTGCCAATGGAATGACAGGATTACGTTGCAACTTTAGCAATGCAATCCACGCAAGCCAAGTCTAAGCGATCAGCACTAGCGATCTAGCTTAGTTTTGATGAAGAACTAAGAATACTAGCCGCGGCTAGCTGCGGTACGGGCCATCGTTTCCAGGCTTGAGCCTAAAAGTATCATGTATGGTAATTCTTGTAAGTAATCAGGTAATGATACACTTCAAAGTTACCGATGGACGTTAATTAATTCACTAATACCATACATACCTGAGTCCATGCAACATGGTGTATTACCCCTTTTCTATTCGCCAATACAACCTTACAGTTACTCCTTACGCTAACTTCCCATACCGTACTCCGTATGTTTGAACTGCTCGCTGGTAATAACACTAATACTAGCCTGGCTGTATATACCCACACGAGCTTCCAAGCTTGTATGCATATACCGTAACTCGAACAGTACGCACGCCGATACTACATATTAAATGTCTCATATTATGCCGTAAAGTGGTGGATTAACCATGCATTGGGGGCTAAACGTGGCAAGGAGGTTTTAATTGCATCTGGCCCAATTGGCGCTTTGAAGAAATCCCACATGCTCGGGTATAAAAGTGTGTCCTATGGAAGGGTGTTTCCCGATGTGGAATATGGTCAGACCCCCAGGGCTCCAGTGGCCGGCCCACCTGGGCAGTGTTCCAATACTCCCTGATCCGCAGTTCAGGGCACTTGGCGATTACTGAACATCTGTAAAAGTCGTCTCATTGCAGGGATGCTGGTGGAACAATCCTCGTATAGTTTATTTTACTGTACCTGACAGCTGACGAAGTGGCTTCCTGTAATAAATTTTACCTTTCGATTCGTGGTAGCCACATAAGCCAAGCGTAGGCGTGCGGAGAAATTACTGACCAATTGGCCACCTTGCATGCCAACGGAATGCCCAGATCAAACCGAGAATTATCCCAAGTAACAAAGAGCGCCGACGGAGTCCCCGAACAATGTCAACATGAGGCTACAGAGAACGCTAGAAGATCCGACCTGGCCCCCAATATTTGTGTATATTTTTGGCTAATTTGAGGGTTGCATGAGGCCCAACGCCGGGTTCCCAAATCAGTCCCGAGCATCTGGCGGCCGAGTCGGAAGAGCACAACGAATGAAGGTCTGGTCTTCTTGAAATCTCTGTTGACCCTCTGACCTCCGGTGAGCCTGCGGCAAGGCGGAATCACATTGGGCAGAGTTGCTCCGTCGTTTACTCCGTAGAATCCCACATTTTGAAGCGGCCATCCCGCTCGTAGATGACAAGAGGAATATCATGTAAAGATTGACACATACATTCGATTCAACATGTCTCAGAATTTTTGTTCTCCAGTCTCTCTTTCGTCTTTGAATAAGCAGCGTATTGTACGTAAGATTGTGAGCGTCATGGCGATGGTCTGATTTTTGGTTTATTTCTTACCTATGATGTACTTTAGGTGATGTGAGAGTCTCACGTATTCCAGTCATTATGCCGAGACCTGCGTATACTCTCCAAGTCTTGAGTGATAAAATTTTAGGATATGGAAAGAGCCCATTCATTATCACGCCCATCTCTAGGGCTTCATAGATCATCTGAGACAGATGATTCTGCCTTGTCACACCGACTACAACATGGAACAGACTGGATGCAAACACGACAAACTGTCAGGAGATGCATGTCTGGTCAGGTGACCTGGGGACGGGTGTGATCTCGCTCTCGCTTTCGCTCTTTTCTCGTTCTTCCCCTAGTTCGTTTTTGCTTAGACAGTCTAAATCTACTGCTTCAGAGCTCTTGTCTTGCTTCTTTGTAGAATCAGCCTGCTATCAAAAGCCGAACCTCAACTTCAAGATAGGGGCGAATAAACCCCTTGTCACATATGAACCCAGAATCTGCAGCCTGATCGGATTCAAGTGTCGGTGTTGGCAAAACCAAAGAAATCATAGTCGTATTTGGCTCTACGGACAAATTTGCCTTCAGGCTGTTTGCCCTGATTAACAGTTGCGAGGGAGCCATTTCCCCCCGGCTCTCCTTGATATCGGACTGCCGTTCTACCCGTCGATGACGTGAGGTTCCTCCATTTTTCGAAATCAGGTTCCTCTTGTCTCTGACTTGCTCGGAAGCTTTGATGAATGCAGTAGGTTTTTTTTTTCAAGAGCTGGAACTCAAAGCAGAATATGGCAGCATCCAGCGTGCCTCGTATTAGACACTAGAGACAACATGGAAGAAGATGATTGTCTCGAGGCATTTGTTGATCAGTTCGGGATTGATGTGATACCTTCGTCGTCTCAACCGGCATGTTCATTTGCAAATATTAGATGGAGACAGAGCATTTGGACAGATGTGCAAACGTTCGCAATCCAGCATCTATCTCTTTTGCTTCCAATAATTGTTTTTGGGACGTATCCCAACCTCGGCCTCGCCTCTACACCTCCGCAGATTGACTGCTCTGAGTGAGACTGGTTGCAGGCGTGAGAGGACTCCCACTGTGCAGCATCCCTGGACAACTGTAGTTTGGTAATTACCGTCCTTGGGGCTGGTAGCCCAGGATTTCCCCCTTTTAGAGACTCGAGGAAATTTTGGACTCTATAGATAAAGGGATATCCATTAGTCAAGCTTGGTGATTATCAATCAAGTAGGAGATGATCCTCGATTCGAGTACAAGTCGCGACTAGCAAGCGTAGGTCCGTGAGGTTGTCCGATGTAGCCAAAGAGCAGGTAAACTAGAGATAAAAAGGTGCCAGTGTTAGCAAATTAATTGAACCTAGTTGAAATGGGCCTACTCAAAGCTGGAAGCTCACCAAATGAACGATAGATGCAGAAATCTGGATTGAAATCCGGTATGTAGATTTGAGCGCCTGGGCAATGAGGGGCCAGTTTTGGCCAAAGGTCGTGACAAAGAAGTCGAGGAAAAGGGCTTGGGTATCGAGTGGCTTTGAATGAGCATTAATACAATTCAAAGCAAGCTGCAGGCTCTGGAAATGGTGTGAAGACAGCCAACATCAGGGCCATTGCCTCTTTGGGACTAGCGTCCTATCCATGGACGTGTATACTCGCGCCTTCCCTTTCTTCCCTTTCTTTCCTTTCCTCTCTTCCCTTTCAACGAGCCTTGCAACTCTCTCTGCGTTCTCTCCATTTTCTGTGCAGGTCATCCCCCCTTATTCTTACCAACGTCTCCCACAAGTGGAACGTTTGCAGACCTCTTAGGTCCCCCATGTCAGTGACGATCGGATGAGCGAGGTTTGTCTTAACGGACAAACAGTCATACTTACCCCGAGGACCCACAAGCCCACCTTTTCCCCCGGGACATTGGTGCACGTTTGCCGGTGAGGAGTTCAAAGGAGACCACGATGGCCCATGAATATAACCATGGGGAGAGCCGGAAACTCAGGTGAATTCGTGCTCGGTATCTCACGGCAATTCCTGCATGGGGTTTTTCCCTCTCTGGGACTTAGCTAGTTTGATTAGTGTTGTTCTGTCTTGCTCGTTCTGCTTTTTTCTTGTTCGTGTTGTCTTGGCTCTTTTCCCCAGTCTGCTTGCGAGGAACCCGTGGCTTTGTGCCTCTGTGGTCGCCTAACCGTCAGACTTTGATCAAATTTCCCCGCCTGGATGATCGAAAGGCTTGTTCCTCTCGGTCAGACAGGCACGGAATACATCCCTCGTTCGTTAGACTCTTACATTTTAAGCACGCTGAATCTACTGCGCGTTTTCCCTAAGTAGCTTAGATATTTGGTTATAGACCAAGATAGAACGAGTCTCGCGAGCCTGTTCAAGAGACTCATCTTGTCTAGAAGAAGTCAGATTACACTCTGTCCACACAGTAGCACGACGACATCTTTGCCTAACCACCAGTACTGTAAATTGTATTGGGATACTTCAGTATCGGACATCCTCCCTTCGAAGGCACAAGTCGCGTCTGTGTCAGAGATCCAGTTGCCCGGGACGACTTTGCCTACGGTGAGGAGGATAGAACACACGACGACAACACATTCTTTGAAACTGCCTTCACCCATTCCAAGGTTATACACTGTTCAACAAACATTTCAACATTCAGCAAGCCCACAAGCACTCACCCTTAAATCTCATGGGGTCACATTTACGAACGAAACTAAGAGAGAGCCTTTTTACTCCTCGAGAAGAAGAAAAGTATACGCAGTGAGTGAGTGACACCAGCTGGCGCCTATGAAAATTCATTGACATGATACTAAACACCGATCCCATCCCACAGAAGCGCACTGTCCAAAGTTGTTTGACCGCAAACAAGCCCTGCATCTTCTATATCATCGATCGCAAAGAATCGCATCCCAAATGTATCCTGACCAGCATAAAGACGGGTGGAGATTGCCGTGCGACCATTCACAAACACTTCAAGAACCGAGTTATCTCTCCACGCCCTGATATCCAGTGTCTCCGTTGTCAACTCATCTGTTTTAGCGTTGTGTGTTGTGAACAGAGTGTGGGGAGCGACCTCGGGGGAGCTGTTGATCAAGATAGAGGCATGTGATGTGCCAAGCGATGGGCGGGATATTGTGAACGTCTCGAGTCGAGAGTCAAAGGTCATGGTCGTCGATTCCACAAAGTCTATACAGTCAGCGAGGTTTCATAAAATGGGTTGGGCTTTCATACCTTCAGTGTGGCCGATCGATACGCCGACACTAGAACAGGCGGTGGATAACTTGAAGGAACACTGGAGTTCCCACTGCGTTGTTTGTGTAGCGTGCGCTGGGTATGCGACATCCCTCCCATGGGGGGAAAGTATCGATGGGGCCAGCTGGGACAGCCTTGAGCTCACCCGAAGACTTTCAACGAGTGGCTGATATGGCTGGGTTGATAGTGTCTGAACAGTGAATTTGCCACCATCCTCGGGTCTCAGTTTGATGGATGTGATGGACGAGAGGTCAGATGAAAGGGCATTCACCACGTTATGAAGGGTTTGTATCTCGATCTGGCGTGGCATTGAAAGCATACCGCTCCATCCTTGCTGGTGGCGCAAGTCATCACAGAGATCCTCTTCTGTGATCCAGCCCCAGACAACGTGCTTTTGGGTCTTTGGGTCGAAGAATGAGTTGGCAGCGTACATGCACCCATGATCAAGATGGCCTCCATAATCATAGGACATATCAGCAGCATCGGAACCTGCCTGCTTCCGAATGGTCCCAGACATCCAGAGTTGACCCCGACTTGGACGAGACGGGGCTAAATTCACAGCCGACCCATCTGTATCCTCTAAACAACCTTCGGTGCCCATTATGAGAAAGTCGTGGGTCAAAGAGGGGGTTTCTCGGTCGCTTATTGACAGGAAGTTGGTGACTTCCCAGTTTCGCCCAAGATCCCCAGACCACCGCGATGGTCTAAGATTGAGACCGAAGTTCACCAGTGGACCGACGTAGGACCAATCTGATGGATCTTCCGCGCTGACCTTATAGAGAAAGCTGGTTGGTGTCACATCTCTTATACCGCCCGAAATTATTCCAAACACAGTCTTAGGGCTCAGTCCCAGCACTTGACTCATGTTTTCCCAACGAGCGCAGAAGGGATCACGCCAGCCAGTGACATCGAGACCAGGTGGCTCACCCGGCAGGATAGGATTGTTGGCATTCTTCTTCCAAGTGTTGCCTCCATCGAGGGACGTCGTTAAACTTAAGGTCTCACATCCAGTGGCATGGGGAATCGTATGGTGGATCGGAAGTGCGCTGACACTTGTGTAGATGTAGTTCAAGGAACCCTCGTGTCCCTTGAAAAAGCAACCAGTGAATACACCTTTGGCATCGTAGTGATTATCCGGCGATAGCAAAGGTTGCTCTTGGATCTTCCAAGATATCAGGTCTGTAGAAGTAGCAGTGCCCCAGCATATGTCACCCCAGTCAGGGCCATTGGGGTTCCACTGAAAGGAGACAAAATATGTGCCAGTCTCCGGATTATATCCCGGTGCGCATGGATCATTCATCCAGCCACTTCGGGGCATCAAGTGATATGAAGGACGCCATGCAGACTTGGAAGTTTGATATCCATCGGGTGTGGTTACACTCGTGGGAGAGGTATGCAAGGTTCCTTCGGTTGTTGAGGGGCTCGACATGGTGTACGGAGTAAACGAAGGGGATATCGAGGTCACCATAGCCAATCCATCGTGTTTAAAAGTCGCATATCGACACCGTAAAAAAAATCGTGCGGAAATATCACGGCGAATATCACGGCGAATATCACGGCGATACAACGGAGTGTATGAAGCTTCGATGTGGTTTCGCCGAGGTTTTCCCGCTCGACGCTCTCGTCCCACATTCTTGACTCGCGATCCCCCACGGGGGATCTGATCAGTCTATCTCGCGAGGTCTGAGGGCATCGCACAATATCGCCGAGGATTCTCCCCATTATCGAAAGCCAGTCTCAACGTCGTTTTCAACCGCCCGCGCACACATAAAATGGCAACCTGCTCCCGAGATCCGGGGAAGGCATGTTGATCACTCTTCCTTGTTGAGCACATCTTTTCAACTCACCCATCATGAATATCTCCAAAGACTCTGAGGCTGAAAAGCTCAGTGTGCAAGATGAATCAAAACCCAGCTTCGGTCACGTCGAAGTGCTTGCCCCCGAGCCCGTCAAACTGGAGGATGTTCACGCCCAAGACTTGACGGCCAAAGACCAATGGCGTCAACTCCTGGTCGCGATGCGTGCTGAGAAGCAATACTGCTGCTGGGCCTTCTTTACCATCCTCCTTGTTTTCAGCTGGGGCTACGACTCCGGCCTCTCAGGAATCGCCATCGCTTTTCCCGAGTTCCGCAAAGCGTACGGTAACTACTACGCTGTCGGGGACGAATACGTCATTCCTGCTCTATGGCAGTCGCTGTGGAACGCAGCTTCCACAATTGGACAGGTCTTCGGCGGTTACGCAGCTGGACAGTTTGCCGATTACTTGGGTCGAAAGTTCCTTCTCTATGTGGCCATTGTCATCGCACTTGCCTCATCTTTCGCACTGGTGTTTGCTCCTTCTCTGCCTGTTCTTTTTGTTTCCAAACTTCTCCTCGGCCTATCGGTCGGTCTCTCGACGGTGCTTCCGCCATTGTACGTCACTGAGAATGCACCAACGGCACTTCGTTCTACATTTTCCTCTTTGACGAACGTCATGATTGTTTTTGGCCAATTTTGTGCCTCCATGACTGGATACGGAGCTTCGAACATCCACGGAGTCTGGTCCTTCAAGCTTGCTTTTGTAATGACTTTTCTACCACCCGGAATCTACTTATGCGGGCTCCCCTTTCTTCCAGAAAGCCCCGTGTGGTACATGAAGAAGGGTCGGGAGGAAGATGCCCGCAAGGCCATTTTGAAGCTCTATGGCCCTGCAACAGATGTCGATGCCCGTGTCGAGATAATCAAGACCGAGCTCAGACAGACAGAAGATAGTGAGAGTGCCGCCGGCCAGACAAGCTGGAAGAGCATCTTCACCAAAGAACATCGGTCTCGCACTCTCGTCGCTGTTCTCGGTCTGCAATCTCAGAATTTCTCGGGAGGGTATTTCGCAAACACCTATCAGACCTATTACTTTCAGTTGATTGGTCAAGCCGACTCCTTTCAACTGACAGCAATTTCTTCAACCTTGCAACTTCTATCTAACTTCGTCGCTTTATGTCTCTCCGATGTGATTCCGCGAAGAAAAGGCCTCGTTGGTGGAGGAACTATGCTGATGTTTTGGTCTGTCATTATCGCCGGCGTTTCTATGGCACCAAAATCAAATGCCTCGGCCAACACCGCCGTTCTCGCCTTCATGATCACATGGTCAATGCTATATACTGCGACTGTGGGCTGTTACGGTTGGGCTGTCGCTCAAGAAACCGCTGCACAAGCCACGCGTCCAAAGACAATCTCCTTCGTCTTAATCTGTCAGCAGCTGACAGCTCTGCTGCTTTCATCTGTCTTCCCATACTTCATCAATCCCGATGAACTAAACTGGGGTGGAAAAGTCATGTTTCTGTTTGTCGGAGTTGAGCTTTTTATCATGGCTGGTCTTTACTTCCTTCAGCCCGAGACTCAGAACCGTTCGTATGCCGACATCGATGCCCTGTACTCCAACAAAGTTTCTCCGCGAAAGTTCCCCAGCTTCGTTATTGTGGATGGCCAGGCTGTCAAAATCAAACAGAAGGACAATGCCTTTGGCCGAATGTTGGACCAAAATCGCCACGTCAAAGAAGGCATGTGTTGATTTAACTGGTTTCATTTGGTTCATCTGCTTTTCATGAGCTTGAGCCCACGAAATATTTGATTTTTAAAGCAAGTTAGCATACTAGTGCAATTTGAATTGAATTTGTGATCTACAAACTTGAAACCATGATCTCTATTCCCACAACTTCATCGTATATCTTGATAGTAATCAAGTTCCAACATGGAATTTTCCATCCACGCCACAAGTACTTCAGCATTTGAAAAGGTGCATCCTTGTTTATGAACAAGCCTCTATCGTTGCTATGATACAGCGTGTTATCTTTTTGGGTTGCTTCAGTTTTCGATTTCATATGACTTCATATAGAACAGATCTTGAAAAAAAGCAAATCGAGTATTTATCCACTAATATCATATTCACATAAACATCGACGTAAAAATTCCTAATTCGTGCATGAGCTCTGAGCGCGGTCACATACTTCGGTCTGCGGTCCGAGATATCGTCGGGGAATTGTCGGAGAAATTCAACGTCAAGTCATGAGTCGTCCCAGGCTGGCGGCTATCTCCGCCCATTCCTCCGAACACTCCCCAGATTCTCTCCATGGTTTGAGCTCGCTCCCACGCTTGCCAACCATGGATCTCGTTATGACAGATCTCCAGATTGATTTCCCCGAGCGAGCTCCCAATCTTCCCCAGAAACCACGTGTGCTCGGCAAAGCTGAAGCATTGACCTTCGCGAGTTGCAAGATCGTCTTTGGTTTCCCCGAACAGTCTCCAACCTCCCCTCAGATCAGACACATACTCAAAATTTTGGAAACACTACCTATCACTTCATGGTGAGGGATATTCATTTCATTTCTCCGAAGATACATTCATTCTTCCGCAATTCCTCCGGAGATATTCTGCCTGCAGGTCGTTTGTGAAGGGATAAGAAGGTGACGCTTCTTGCTCGAGAAGAAATCATTCATCCCCTCTGCCTCACATTGCTACCTGATTATTACGAGGAAAAAATGGCTGCCTCTACCGTTGAAAAGACATGGTGGAAAGAAGCCATTGTCTACCAGATCTACCCCGCCAGCTTTCTTGATACAAACGGTGATGGCTTCGGTGATATCCCCGGTATCATCAGCAAAGTACCATACATCAAGTCATTGGGAGTCGACACCATTTGGCTCTCCCCGATCTTCGCATCCCCCCAAAAAGACATGGGCTACGATGTGGCCGACTACCGCTCCATCCACGCACCATACGGAACACTCGACGATGTCCAGAACCTCATCGATCAACTACACGCAAATAACATGCGGATTCTCATGGATCTGGTAGTCAATCATACCAGCGACCAACATGCTTGGTTCAAAGAATCCCGCAGCTCCAAAGCGAATCCCAAGCGTGACTGGTACATCTGGCGAGATCCCAAAATAGACGAAAATGGGAACCGGAAGGAGCCAAACAACTGGAAATCCATCTTCGGTGGCAGTGCTTGGGCATTTGACGAGCCTACGGGCCAGTACTACCTTGCCCTCTTCCTGCCCAGTCAACCAGATCTCAACTGGGAGAGCCCTGCAATGCGTGAAGCCACGCATGACGACATGCGCTTCTGGCTTGATCGTGGGGTCGACGGTTTCCGTATCGACAGTATGAACTTGATGTCAAAGCATCCAGATTTGCCTGACGGTAAGGTGCTCAATGACGAGCCTCATCAGTCCGGTGCCGAATTCTTTGCATCAGGTCCTAGAATGCATGATTACATTCGCGAGATCAGAACCAAGGTGTTGGATAACTACGATGTCATGACTGTTGGTGAATTGGGCTTCACCAAAGATGAACACTCCGTTAGTCAGTATGTCGCGAAAGACCGACGTGAGTTGAACATGCTGTTTACTGGCGATATCGTGGACATGGATCACGGCGCCAGTGGTAAATACGAGCGGAACGACTTCCACCCTCGAAGAATGCGAGATATCACCAATCTCTGGCAAACCGCGATGCCAAAGTTTGACGGCTGGAACACTGTCTACCTCGACAACCATGACAGCGGCCGATCTGTTTCACGCTATGCATCTGATGCCCCCGAGCACCGGACCGCGGCAGCCAAAATGCTCGCCACGTATCTGACGACGTTGAGCGGGACCCCGTTCATGCTGGCTGGTCAGGAAATCGGAATGGCCAATCTCGGCAAGGAGTATGGGATCGATGCATACATCGATGTCGAAGGCAAAAATTATTACAATGAAGTCTTGCAAGCCCGAGGCAGCGATGTGTTCAAGATGGGTGATGTGCTGCGGGAGTTGCAACTCAAGTCTCGGGACCACGGTCGGTTACCCATGCAGTGGGAGAATTCACCGAACGCAGGCTTCACTACTGGCCAGTCTTGGATGACGATCAATAAGGACTATGTGGACTGGAATGTCGCGAGTCAAATAGATGATCCCGAGAGCATCATGGCCTATTGGAAGCAGATGATTGCGCTGCGAAAGAAATTTGCCGATGTATTCGTGTACGGCTCTTATACACCCATTCCAGAGTCTGATACCGGCGAAATGGTATTCGGGTACGAGCGGACATGGAAAGAGACTGGTCAGAGGGCAGTTGTGCTTTTGAACTTCTCTGATCGTGAATCGAAGGTGTCTGTGAAGTATGAGGATGTGCGAGTTTTGGTCTCCAATCAGGCTGCTCTTCTGGGAGATCAGGTCGAGTTGATGCCCTTTGGTAGCGTTGTACTATTAACAGCATGATATCCTCCGAATTAAAACTGCTCGAACCACCATACAGGCCCACCGCGCAGAAGTGGTAATTGTGGATCGAACTTAATGAGTATCAATAATTTCCAAAACGTCAGGCGATGGTCAGCTCTGGTGCCATGTCGTGCCCAGGTGTTTTTTTTCCCTTTCTTTTTTTTTCATTATGGCTCACAGCGAACGCAGCCGAAATTGCAGATTGCCAGTAGAAGGAACCATAGATCAATTATGAGTGAGTGAGGCTCTGCGGAATGCGGTCATGTGATACGAGAGAAAGGTCCACCTTCCTAATTAGGAAGTGGATGCTACAACCTTGGAATATGAAATCTCGGATTGGCGATTTTGCTTCCACGTCTATTCAAGCTAATCTTCGTGAATGGCCTTTTTTCACTGCAAGAATCCTTGTTTGTATATCTACCTGGCTTTCTTACTGTTGTAAAAAGTAGACTAATTGATGGATTTTGATAAATCGAAGTCTTTATTCTACAGATAGTTCCGAGCTGTGGAAGAAGAAAGAATAGATAGACAAGGACGTAGCTGAGGTCTGCCATACGAGCTATCCTTCACGCGGTAATGGTGTTCACGTGGTGAAGCGGCCAATTGTTTTGGGCCGCAATTGAAGTAATGATTTTGAAAGGCATGGGTTTCAAGACAACGGCGGACAACTCGTGAAGGTCGACTCCTTGTATTAGGTTGGAGCTTCTGCACACGAGACGGGCTTTGTAGGCCTCTTCCAGGTTCGTCTTCAATGACCCAGACCCAACAATAGAAGGTTCATTGTGATATGATGTAGGTGAATGCACAAAATGGCCACAAAGCGAAATTAGCAAAAAAAGCAAAATAAGATGCCATCCGGTCCACTCTGTCACATGTCCACTCTAATCGATAGAGAGAGTCAATCGAAAACAGTGACGTGCAAGACATCAGTCTGGAAGATCTGATGCCAATTTCTCGTGAGACTATTAGTCTTGGGATGGTAAATCCGCCGAGTGGTAAGGGCTGATCCATGGTCTCATAGTAAAACTCAACGGTAATTGCGTCCACATCCGATGCCACGGCCACCACGAATGGTCTTTACTCTGAGTTCCGTGGAACCAATGCTTGCAAAAAAGTCAAGAAAGGGACCCCTTGAGCGCTGTCACTTCTGTCTTTGACACCACGGAAAGCCTTGGCTATCTTCGGAAGTACTGTCAATCCAGAGATGCCCAAAGCAGCCTGAAGCTTTTGTTGGAATAGCTGAAGAATGTTGACGAATCCAGATACCAGCTAACGTGAGGCTTCGAAACTTGCCTGCATTGCTTCTTTGCTTGGCTCCCCAAATTTATCGCAAGCTGTGCAAGATCTTCCAAGAAACTGCATTCCCTGGACTGGAGCGTCTGGCAAATTTGATGACAAATGACTCCAGTACTATTGTAATCGTAAGCTGGGCACGTAAGGAAGAAATAGAGAGACGATTAAGGAGAGAGACTTACTCAATATTCCCTCCATCACAATTCAAAGCTTTCTTCTGTACAGGACCCGCCTGCTCCTAGGCGCTCGATGCAGAGATGATGCAGCCATCGCTCCTGTTCCCAAATCTCCGAACTCCGTCATCTGCCGAGATCGCCACTATACTGGCACCGAGCCAGTTGCGAAATACCTTCGCGCTTTGTCTTCTTGGTCTCTAGGTTTTCTCGAAGCGAAGCCTCCTCCACCCTGAGTAGTGGTGCTGGGCGCGGTTCAAACTGATCCCACTTAGACCAGATAAGCGCTCATTCAAAAATGTCCAAGGTTTGATGTTGGTGTACAAGCCATGTTTGCATCGCTTGTAGCTCACTCAGGCTTGCGACAGTGCCAGTCATTCATTAAAGGGTTGGGTTCTCGACAGTGAGGAGAAGAGAGAGGGGTAGCCGTCCGTGGTGAGCCAGTCCGTAGGGCCGCGACCCAGGACAGGAAGCATCATGAGCAAAACACACTCGTCAGTTCTTTTGCGAATGTTTGGGGCCAGAAAAGAGATGTAGAGGACGAGAGAGGCAGGGTGCAGCTCAGTGATTATCAGGTGCACGGAGGCCGTGGGTGATGAACTCTCCCAATTCAGAGTAGGAGTTGGGGTCGGCTTCGAGCCCGGTTTTGAACCCAGTGTTCAGGATAGCTCCACCTTTCCTTTACTGTGGGGTCCAGGTCAACGTGGGACCTGGCCAAGGGAAATTTGGCCGTGGTTAAGATCTATATCGTCTTCATAGTCGTGGTGCTGAGACTGGATTGGAAAGAAGCATGGTCCCGACTGGCGGAGCAGGTGAATGCGGATGATCACCATGACAAACTGCTGCCACGGGTCGGTGTGGCTGCTGATAACCTAGTGGTCTATATAGCGCGCTTAAGATGCGCGCTTTACCAATGCATGATCGTTGCTGGTGAGTGAGAATGACCGAGGCCGTATAGAGGTCAAACAGCATGCGCACCAAGTTCAGTCCACGCAGCAGCGAGGTGAGCAGCGCCCTCGGCACTGGTAGTCGCACGCTAGACGACACATGCAAAGGAAAGGAGAGCATCTCAGATGTGAGAGCTGTATGTGTTCCGTTCTCGTAACGAGGGAAGGGACCTATGATCCTAGGGGGATTCCACGACTGCATGGGGCCTCTGGGGAATACATCGTGGTGCATGGGTGCATGGTCGAGAGATAGGAAATCAGTGTTGTATTCGCTGAGATCCCGAATATCGAGGTCGCGTGTGGCCCTGCGCGTAGACACGTAGTCAGGCCGCTGTTTGTCCGATTATGGCAAGGTTTGCGACTGCAGGCGGATTGATGGGCTCGACATGGTTGAGCGAAGGTATCGCAGCCAAAGCAGCAGTTCCCCCAGGCTGAGCTGGTACAGGGGTCACCAGGGGCGCGAGAACTAAAGAAATAGAGGTTGTTTTGGGGGTAGCGCACACCAGTGGGTAGGTCGCGCTGTAAGTGAGAGGTCTGCGGGTGAGATCGATGACGACCTGCGTTGTTAGCTGGCAGGTGACGGCACCGTTAAAACGGACGGTTTGGCACCAGTGGATGCGGTTTTTGCAGTTTTAGTACTTGTAGGTGCGTTTTGACGGTTTTTTCCAGGGAAATCTGGCGGTTTGCGATGCGGGTTAACCTTTTCGGGCCACGACAGTAGGTATGTAAATTGAGGCCCGGCATCGACCTGCATCTCGGGGCTGTGGTACTCTTCGCATTGTTGTTCAAATAGCACCCTCATCTCGTATGTATCCGACTCGAGTGCTGATATGAATTGCGGAAAGACTAGTTGTCTTAAGAAATAAGAATATTGAAAAATTGAAGTGAATAAATCGGGATCAGAGTCAACTCCAGGCGATGCAAGAACAGGCGATGCAAGAATCTACCTTGTTTGTTGGTTGTAAGATTGTGTCAAGGCAGGTTAGATAGTGGGAATGAGGCAGCCCAGTCAGTGCCTGTAGAGATGCTGACATATCGGGGCATATCCACCAGGTGCCCAGGTAGCCACTTCGACGTTGACCACCCGGGAGAACTATGGGATTTCGTTGAAGATGTTTCTCTCTCTCTCTGCAAGCCATCCACCTGGGTAAGTGCGAGGCTCTCAATATGCTGGGTATCATGATGTCAATGGAGACATATTGATGGCTTCACTCTGTATATGGTTATATGTATATATAAAGTCACGAGGTCACAAAGAGGGGGATTTTGGACCTCAGGACCTCAGGGCAGTGAGCTCAAATTGATTCGAGTTTTGGAAGGACCAGTGAGATCTGAAGCAGTATTTAAACCACGAGCCGGCTCTTCATAGGAAGCTTGATAGCAAATAGCAAATATCTCTTTGAAAGAGTTGAGCCATCTAAACTTCTGCGGCGTCAGCATCCAGCAATGAATCAATGAGACCGTGGAATATGCCCAGTGTATACCTAGTACAACATCAAAGCATTGGGACATGATTGAAATGCAAATAAATGTCTACCTACCCGAAGTCGTGTAGCCTAGGCCGAAAGACCACAATCTTGGCCCCTGTTGGGTTCCAGGGTTCTTTTTCGCATGTCCAAAAGCACTGCTGAGATGTATGCATCTTCCAGTGTTTGACCAACTATTGTTTTCAAGCGCCGCTGTCAATCGTCAAGGCATTTTATTTAGCAGATCCGTCGTGCCAGGGATCCATGGATTGTGTTTGTTACCTGGGGTGACTGTCACAATTTCAGGTCCGCATTCAATCGCAACATTATGTGAACTTGTCGTATGGAAGTTCTATTTCCTCTTCCAAGCACGGGAGGTTCCAAGGTTGGTCACACTCTCCCCCGGCCAACCTCCCCTGGGCAAGAATGGCGCTGAGTTCTCCAGAGCTTTCAGAAATCATCAATGTCAGGACATGTCAAAATTTCATTGGGAATAAATGACGGAGGTATCAATCGCTAAAATCACCAAGAACGCTTGCAAGGCCATTAACCAAATAAATATTTCTTCCAACTCTGTTTCCAGGGCTTCCAAGTCCCCCCAAACCGATGATTTATACAGGAGTGCTGGCTACTGAAGCCCTCGGCACCACTGTGCCTCTGTCCATTGCCCCAGGAGTTGATCGGCAACACACAGATACCTCCCATCTTCCCAGCATGTGAATCTGAATCCTCAGCACAAACCGTCTCGGTGATACCATGGAACGGTGCCCACGTCATCCGCTGAGCAGGCAGAGCCGAGTACGGAGGCACCAGGTCCCCGAATTGCGCATCTGCTTCGACCGACTTCTCAACCAGCGGATGCGTATGCGGCAAGGTATCGGAAAGCACGTCGAGAATTGCATCTGTAAACACGCCGGGTCCCGTTATCTCCAGTGTCGTCATCTCGTTGTATTTCCTCCAGAAATGGCTCTCTGCGTGGTGCTTCGTATGGGCCATGACCCGGACAATGACTTCCCGTAGCAGTGGACTGAACCTCCGCGGTGCGTAGATGTTATATTGAAGGAATCCGTATCGTCGTGCCCAGTGCCATTCGCGCATTTTCTGTGGCGAGGCGAAGGGTTCATCAATCTCCACGCCGACGACTAGGGAGACATTACTGGCAGTTGGTGGGTCGTTGAACACGTTGCGGAGCGTCGGGCATGACCGTATACTTTTCGCCGGGTATACGTCCACGTCTGCGTAATATCCGCCGTAGTACCATAGCACTAGATACCGTAGCAAATCTCCGCGCTGAACATAATGAGGGTATGATTTATAGAGACGAGCGAGATCGGGTACTGAGGCAAGAGTCTTTGTGATGAAGGTTTCGGCCCATTCGGCATTGATCAACTAGACGAGTCAGCTGGATGTCCAAGGTGCTGGAGATTGAGTCCACTATCTGGGACATGCCTGGTACTTCCACTCCGGATTCCGGTTCTGCAACTCGTATGAATCATCTTTGCGGTGATCTTTGCTGGACAAGATGATCTGCCAGATGGTATCCGTCGCATCGTGATCCACCTTGGGATCTACCTCAATGGCGCGCAACGCATTCGACAAGGTCGCCTCATAGTCATAATCTGGGTCTGCGCGAAAGGTCGACTGGTGGAGATATCGTGGCCTGTTTTCGGATTGCTCGGCGCGGGGGTTGAGAGTGGATTTGACTGCAGGCAGTGAGTTGTACAGTACCAGGATGGCCAGCACCGCTGCCAGCAGGTACTTATGGCGGTTCAAAGCACCGTAGCGACCCCTCATAGCTGGAGAGTGAAGAAGCCATGAGGTAGAAATTAAGTAGCCTGGGGAGCCTCCCCAAAGGTTGGGTAATCGACTGGAAAAAAAGTGTAAACCCATGGCATTTTCTCTTTTAGGAAGGTTCCACATGGTCCACTCTAGCGTGATTGGCCAAACTCTGCTTACTGTGGGGCACAGGGTCTTGGATGTCTGTTGCTGAGACACGATCGACATTCTATTTTCGTCTTGGACATCAACTTGTTCATTGTGTGAAAATAATTAGACGAAAAAAGGGTTCTCAGTACCAAGTTTAGTCTTGTAAAGCTTCAATCCCTTCTCAGTGACAATAACAGCAGACGCACCTAAACAACATTGATAACACCCTGCCAAGACTTAGGTACCAAATCCTTCAGCATCACAGTGGAGATTTTTGGATAGTCCTCTCACACCTCAGTTTTGGCAGATTGAAATCCGGTACCAAGTACTCTTTGTCTTCCAGAGCTGTCTTGAAACTTATATCAACCACAGCTGGATATTAGCTTTTAGCCTACGGCTGTTGTATACCAAATAACGTTTCAAAAATGGCATGGAACCTGGGAAAGCCCTGGCAGGCCTTCAAGTTAGTCTAGAAGGGGAGAAAATGATCTGTTGCTATCTAGGTGGGCTCATCGGCCTAGACATGGACTTGATCACTGATAATATGTTGAGTTAGGGGAAAGAAAAGATGCCCAGGTACAGCCCCATGTCAAGCTCAGGCCTGATAAAAATCGGTATATCATTTAACCAGGGTGCCCTGGATACTCAATTTTCAATCTAGAGATTCGCAGTAATCTAGAAATCGACCATTCTGGCTGTTCTGAATACAAAACAATTTTCATAGATCTATGCCCAGAAGTCATCTGCAGCATCCCTAACTTCAAACTCACAACTCATTATAAACTGAGATTTTGATCAGTCTATAAGCTAGTGAGAGTGAGGTCAACCTAATCTTATATTCAGATATAGAGAGTTTGATTTTCACAAGCTCTCTATGTAGCCAATAAGCCTGTGAAGGTCTACCTTAGTAGAGAAAGTATAAAAGTAACAGCTTCACGTCAAGTTTTTCTTCTTTCTTCCTCATACATCCGTTGCGCGACGCTACGATGGACCCGCATCGGCTGTATGGCTCGTTCAAACAGACGATAGAACTGACCAAGCAGCTAACATCATTTCACAGGACGATCGGGACATTGCTTGGGTCACAGGCCTCTCGGGAAACAGAACCTGCGACCCATAAGAAGACCGAATGCGACGCGGCATCAACAGCCTCCTGAAGATCGCCATCGACGCCTCCCAAGGGACAGGCGGGTCTATGCTCGTCATCTAAGGGTGGTTGTGTGTCTGGAGACTGGTAGCAGTACGCTTCAGGACAAACATCCTCGCATCTATCTGACAAAATTGGCAACTTTGCAGCAACTGTGCAAGTCTGCTCAACCACACCATCTCCAACACACCCTCTCTACCATCCCCAAACACCTCTCATCCGAGACCACCCCTCTAAAATGCAAGCCAGCGACTGGGCAACCACCACCTACAACGGCGATGCAATGGACATCGACTCAGGTGTCCCACCCCAAGCACCTCGTCGTGGTCGACACTCTTCAAATCCATCTAGCTACCGAGCAGGCTGTCAGCGCGCACGTGTCACACGACACGTCTTTTTTATCCCCGTCTCCTTGAATGTCCCGTCACCAACAGACCTTGACATAATCCGAGCAGTCCGTTGGAGCATTAACCGGATTTCTAATGCCGGCAACATACACACGATTGCCGATAATCTTGAACCCGAAAACCGCTTCCCACATGTGAGGATCATGCTGGGTGCTGAGCATGATAACCGCGAGCTTGCCTTGTTATCTGCTGTCCGTCGGCTTGGGTTGATGATGGACATGATCCAGGATGGCCTGGGATGGCTGCATGACTTGCCTTACCACCATCTTCACTTTCAGGTCGAGTTGGTCCGCAGCCGTGGTATGCGTCGCTGAGGCCGAGATGGCGATTTCACCATCCGGCGGGTTTCGTCAGGATGCCGGCGGCACATGACGCCCCCCCCCCCTCCTTTTTTAGGCGGATAGTATAGCAGAGTAGATTATCTTTACGCCATCTGCCTTCCAGATTGTAACAGGGTTGGTTAAGTTCCATTGAAAATGGACAGATTTCAGTTTCAGGGATTTGGATTGCATTCGCTTTATGTAGTTGATCAAATTCTATCATAGATCGTGTCAAGATAGGCTATTCTTGCAGCTCTTGATGCCCAGTCAACTAGAGATTCCATTCATGGAGGAGACAGAAAGCAGAAATTATTGCGGATGCTTTCTAATTCCGCCCCAGGGCTCTCTTTCCTTCGTGCATAGAGTCCCTAGTTGGATGGGCATCAAGGACTGCAAGATTAGCTTCCAAGGTTATGGCAACGGATTAGGGGAAGCTAGACTGGGTATAGCAACTAGATATACTATACTCCGTACGATGTTAGTCACTCTTCTTGGTGCCAGTGCTATCCAAAAGTCGGCGTCTATTATCTCCCACGGCTCAGCTAATGGGCATCCCGGCATGACTGTATGAATAATCTATTCGACGGAGGCTTCAGTCAGAATCTTGGGCAAATCAGGACATGCAAGACTATATACTATGCTAAACACAACCAGAACTCCAGAAAAGCCTTCAAAGCCACAAATCAAACCATGCAATCTCAAACACCCGCAATGCATCAAGGAATCTTATCAAGCAGGTCTGAAAGTCAACTCCTTCTCCTCTTGCACACCTTGCACACCTTGCACACCTTGCCAAGACTGTTCCACTGCCTTCACAGCGTCCCAAACCTGTTTCCTAGCCTCCTTCCGCGAAACGCCAGCATCCAGCAGCTTCTCATAAGGTGTATGCACATGACGAATATGCGCGTCAACGGCCAACAACACCTTCTTCTCGTCACTAATCATCGCTGTCCTTCCGACCCGCCCAGACCCCTTGAGGAAGGCATGCTCAAGGACAATTTTCAAGGTTTCCTTTGGCATAAGCGGGAACTCGGATTTTAGCAGCGCACGAGATTTGGACATATCTTTCTTGTCGCGTAGAGAGACAGCATTTGCACGCGACTCTTTGGTTTCTGCTGCGGATTCAAGCACGGAGACGTGGATTTCTTCCGGGACACGAATGCCCAGGGTACGTTTGCCCGTGTGGTTCTGATGAATTAGATTCAGGTTCTCGGTGTTTAGTACTGGGGAAACTTACATAAACGACATAGACGATCTGATCAATGTCCTTGGTTTTGCTGCGGCAATGACGGGTGACATAGACATCGCCTTTTGGGACTAGGATGTAGCCCGCCGGCATGGGAACATTTTCAGGGATATTCTGTTCATGTGAGTATATGAATTTGAAGAGATCGGGGACAATACATACCTTCTCGAGTGGATCATCGGATACAGGGATAGGTACAGAAGAGGCCTTCTTCTTCTTCGGCTTGCGCTTTTTCTCATTGATGACCTCCCCTAGAGGCTGAGGAGAGCTGGTAGAGCGAACTTTGTCATCGCGTGCGCGCCTGCGATGCCGCTTCTTTTGCCGTGGCTTGTGTTTGCGTATGCTCTTCGCGTTTGTTGTGGGTGTCATAGCGAGTGTAAACAGCAAGGAGGGGTTGAGGTAGAAGAGGTGAGCATTGATGAGAGGATGGTAAGTCACATTTCATGTCATTTCTTCTGGAACGTTCAATGGGCTTTGATGTCGCTGCTTTGATCTGCTTTGATCTGCTTTGATCTTCTTTTGATGCAGGAGCGAATCAGAGTGGGGCATATATGCCTGAGAAGTCAGGCCTCTTTCTTTTGTTTCAATGGTTTGCATCTCAGACGTTATCTACGGAGTAGCCATTGCTCACTTCCTGATCAATGCGATTCTATACGGTTGATATTATTTTATTATGAATATGAGGCTTCAAAGGAAAGGCCTGGGTACTCCGAACATGGGCTACAGTTGGCACATGCCTCGGAGGTGCCGAGCAGTCGGAGTATTAGTGCCCGATTGGAAAGTGGATGAAGTAGCGGTTCAGTTGTACAGCTAACAGTCGTGATATTTCCAGCGAGGGCAATAGAAAAGTAGGGAGACAGCGCTACATATAGTCAAGCATAGTAAATAAGCAGCTTTAGATTAACTACTCCAGGGCTCTGCTCCCTTGAGATCGGGAGCCTTAATTGCGCATCACGGAGCATCACCCCAGAAACCTTCTAGAATAAAATTAGGATCATCAGATCTCATACGATTAGCGTGGGGAGCTCCCCGTGGGTTTAGTGTCTTAGCCCTGAAACCGGGCACGCGCTAGACAGTTGGCAAGGCTTCCAGGGGATGAAAGTGGACACAAAGAAAAGTAGGTTTCTCCAGAATTCAGGACGGACTCCGGGCCTGTACGAAGTACGGAGTACGGAGTATCCAAGGAGAAGTACTCGTACTTCTGGCCGATGCCAAGATAGGGGCTGAGCAGTGAGCAGATCGTGCTCATACGTGTACGCACCTTATCAATTCGGCAATGGGCCTCGAGGGTCCAAAGGGAGAAGTCAAAGCCCCTTCGATGTTCCCCGGGCCTCGGAGAAGCCTCGGAGACTCAGGGCGTAGATAGCATCTTTTCATATAGAAGCACCAGATATGCTTTCCATGTACTCCGTAACGGCCCCGATGTTCAAATGTTCTTTGTGAGAGTTAGTCATGTCGTCATAGGCGGGTTCCACCTGGAGCTGAATCGCCCTACTCCGTACGGAGCACAGTTCTAGATGCAAGACAAGGGGGAAATCGCCGTCTTAAGCTTCTGATTGGAGTTTGGCGCATTGGGATGGTGTAATCCACTCGGAGACGTAAAATCCGCCCGTTCCTGCAGGTACTGAACACGCACGTCCACAGGTCGGATTCTGTTGTACTCGGAGTTAGAAACGGTGGATAACACTGTGGAGGCCTGGCCTTGATAAAAAAAAAATCTCAAAAGACCCCACGCAAAAAAAAGCCGAGAAAAAAAAAACAGTCAAAAGCAAAGTGTAAACGGGAAGTCGACAAACAGAGAAAAAGGAAAACACGGCGGTTCGGAATCTTTGGTTCCTTGGGTGTTCTTGGTTCTTTGGCTTCTTTGGCTTCTTTGGCTCTTTTAGTCTTCAATCCTTAGTTCTGACAACCTCATTCCACCCCCCCCCTGAAACTTCACACTCTCTAAATGAACCAGTGCTACTGATACATTCTCCTAAGGTTGCCTGGCAGCTTAAAACCTTCAATGGTTGGTTGCTGACATGAGTTGGGATCACCCTGTCCACAGGTATGCCACTCCCTTGATTCCCCCAGTGGGGGCACACCCTGTCAGATTGCTTCGTCTTTCTTCATACCTTCGAATACTCATGGATTCTTTTATGTTCAGCTTCTACGGTGACCCGCAGACTCCCACCAGGACCCCCCAATTCGACTCATTCCCCCCCAAACTCGAATCCAGCTTCTTCGATCCCCGAGTCACCTGGGACACCTCCGATCCATATGCCTCGAGTCCGGAGCTCCTCCGCACCCCCCAGAGATTTGGCCTAGGCGCCCGGGGTCCCAATGAGTCGGCCTGCAAGCGGACAGAGACCGATACCGCCAGGCGGATCCGCCCCAATGGCGAGGAATATCCGAGGACCATAGGCTCCGCCAAGTCGGCGGCCTCCATGCAGACGCCTCCGCCGACAAGTGCCTCGAGAAGGAAGATACCCGAGTTTGAGCCGGAGGACTCGTTGTCGATGGGGGGTCACTTGGAGACACCGAGTCGTCTGCTAGGAGGGTCACCACGAATGTTTGGCCAGACCTCGCCCGATCTCTTCCAATTGGCCTCGTTAGATCCCGCAGGATCTCCATTCTTCCCACAGCAGCGGCTCTTTTGGGATCAAGAACCGGAGTCGAATGAAATCCCCCTGCCAAGCAACGGCAATTTCGATGCTCGCCAATCTTCAATCCCGAAACTGCCTCCCATCGGCAGTGCAAATCTCCCCGACTTCAGCGCCAGCTATGGCCTTTCGGCGCCTACCGATGCGGCTCTCTTCCCTGCTCCGTTTTCTACCTCCCCCCGTCGGCCTGTCGCCAAGGCGGAGGACCCTGCTCTGTTCCTGAGCTCCCCTGCTCGGCGGTTCGGTGGGCCGCAACTCACACCAGAGACCAGGTCTTTGCGGGGCTTGCGGCAGCCATATCATCACCAGGCAGAGGAATCCAGGCGGGAACAGCTGCTGCGTGCGGCGGGAAATGAGCGGCCCGACTTTTCTAGCTTCCCGAGCGAGAGCGATGAGGAAGACGACGACATTACTCCCAGGGGTACTCGACCGGGGATGACCCGGAGTCTCACACATAACGGCTTGTCTTCGAGTCGATCGTTCAGTCAAGGCATGATGGCATCCACGAGCGGTGTGCGGAAGAGCCCATCTAAAGGGCGTTCGTCTCCAGTTAAGACTATGCGTCCAGCTCCTCTGCCCCGCGCAAACTCGGTTGCCACGGGTCTCCCAACCCGGTCCTCCTCTGTGGTACTCCGCATTGGCCGAGACGGTCGCGCAAAGGCCGAAATGGAACCCGTCGACGAGGGGCCGACGGGGCTGACCGATCCCCTGACCGGCATGGAGCTAGATGGGTCTGCAACTGAAAGTGAGGCTGATCCTGCTGAATTCTCCGACTACCCCGTCTTGCACCGCACCCGGTCATCCTTTTCTCTTTACGACGGTTCCCGTCCGCCACTCTCCCGTAGCGACTCGGATTCTCGGCCCCTTTCGAAGGGCTCATACGCTTCCACCGTTGGATCCTCGCACTCCGGTCGTATGTCGCCGTGGGCTGGGTCCTCGCGAGCTGGACGAGCGACGTTACACGGTTCGCCCGATATAAAACGAACGCCGAAACGGCATTCCTCGTTGCTCCATTCAGACTCGAACTTCACCCGGGGCAGTGCGTCAGACTCGCTGCTGCCTGGTGAAGACGATGACAGCGGCGATGCCCAATCTGCTCTCCGGCAAGTTCTCAAAGAACGGGGCCGGGGTCCTAGGCCGTCGACTGGCCTTCGCACCCGTCTTTCGCGCTCATCACATACATTCAATCACCTCCGATCATCCCCTCCTCGCTTTGGCAGCGATTATGACATTCCTCGGCACCATGGTTCTCCAACCACCCTCACCGATCCCGATCTAGCCACTCCTTGTACTGAGCGGCACAACAACCCGAGCATTGGGACGCGATGTGTCTGTCGCTCGATGGACAATGGCGGTCATCTCATGATTCAATGGTGAGTGACCCAGATATCCCAAAGCATCGTTTGTATACTGACCTGTCCAGTGAATCGTGTACCCACTGGCTGCACACGAGATGCGTTGGGTTAGAGCGCTCCCATCTACCCTCCGTCTACGTCTGCGTCTTCTGTGCGCAAACTCCATCGAAGCAGCACCGCTCGCGAAGCTCCTATGTTCCGGGTCAAGCTCCTCCTTCCCCATTAGCCCACAAGTCATACCGACTGCGGTGAATGGTTCATGTCTTACACGCCGGTCATTTCTTTTGTTGTCCGCTTTGGACTTTCTTATACTCTGCATTAGCTGCACATTTCCTAGTCTCTTTTGAGACCCTTATGATACCTATGTACTATTCCCTGCTGGAAACCCCAGAATAGAAATATATCGATATTTCCATACTCCGCACATACCTCCATTCGGCCAGCACCTGCAGATTCCCCGCATATCGGAGTGGCGAACCGGCATCGGGAGAGTAGCCGTAGAAACGTGCATCGCATCGCAGTGATCTCCTCTATTTAGTGCGGTAAGGCCGGTTTTGCCCTATCTGAGCCCGCTTCACTTCAAGCTGACATCGTCTCCAGTCCGCCGAACCTCGTTGTCGACAGAAGGCGCCGAAGTCAATAAAAGAACAAAAAAAGCCATAGATCGGGACTCGCTCTGATTGGCCAATCCCTACTTATCGGCACACCGCCCTTTTTATCTAAAAATCACTTTCTCCCCGCGGAGTCACGATCGCTCCGCGTTATACACACTCTTTGTTTCCTCAATTTGCCTCGCAATGTCTGCCTCTCTCCCTGGCAGCCGGGATATGCCCGCATCGCAGTATGACCTGTCAACATACTGGGGTCGTGTGCGCCATTCCGCCGACATTGCTGATCCTCGGTGAGTACTGTGACACCCAGGGCTGCGCATTTACTGACTCCAATAGGACGCTATTCGTGTCTCCGTCCGGTCTCGAGGCCGCCAAGAGCCTCATCGCTTCCTACAAGCAGAGCCACATCCCTGCTATGACTCCGGAGCTGTGGTCGGCTAAGAAAGTGGTCGACGCGACCCTGCACCCTGGTGAGATTCTCTGGAATCCCGAATTTAGCCATTGGCTAACAGCGCAGACACCGGTGAATCCGTTTTCTTGCCTTTCCGCATGTCCGCCTACGTGATGACCAACTTGATTGTCACGGGTGGTATGCTGACCCCAGGATTGAGCGTACGAAACACACCATTCCACTCAACGACTCGAACTTACCTGGAACTATAGACCACCGGTACCCTCCTCTGGCAAATCGGCAACCAGTCCCTCAACGTCGCCATTAACAATGCCAACGCCAACAAATCCACCCCTCTCTCTCTCTCTCAGATCGGCAAGTCCTACCTCATGGCCGTCTCAGCTTCCTGCTCCGTCGCAGTCGGTTTGAACGCCCTGGTCCCCCGCCTCAAGGGCATCGCCCCCAACACCCGTCTCATTCTCTCTCGCCTCGTCCCCTTCGCGGCCGTCGCCTCCGCCTCCGCCCTCAATGTCTTCCTCATGCGCGGCGAGGAAATCCGCCAAGGTATTGACGTCTACCCCGTTCTTTCAGAGCTCGAGCGCGCAAAGCGCGAGTCAAACCCAGACGCCGAGCCCCTCCAGTCTCTCGGAAAGAGCAAGAAGGCCGCTACTCTCGCCGTCGGCGAAACAGCCATCTCTCGCGTCCTGAACGCCACTCCTATCATGGTCCTGCCTCCGCTCATTCTCGTTCGTCTGGAGAAGACGAACTGGCTCCGCGCTCGCCCTAAGATGGTCTTGCCTATCAATCTGGCTCTGATCTTGGGTACTTCGCTGTTCGCGCTGCCTTTGGCTCTCGCGGCTTTCCCGTCGCGCCAGGCTATCAATGTCAGTAGTCTGGAAGAGGAGTTCCAGGGCCGCGGTGGTGCTGGCGGTATGGTGGAGTTCAATCGCGGAATGTAAAAACTGGGCATTTTCGGCGTTGGTGCACATAACAGTAGATTTGGTTAGATTTTGTCAATACATCATATTATTTTCACACAATTCGTTCCCCGGCGTCCTCGAAGAACCTCATATCGGGGGCTTGTTTAATCTGCAGGATCCTCTCGACGCTCTCAGCAAGATCGAGCAGATCATCCTCGCCCCAGCGCTTTCCCATGAACTCGATCCCAATAGGAACGCCCAACGCCGCAGTCTCACTGCCAGGACTCCTCCCAGCTACTCTCGTCAGCATCGACCACACCAAAGCACGCAGTCCTGTTAGACTTACCAGGAATACAAATCGCCGGCCTCCCCGTCAAAGCAGCCAATATCCCATTCCTACCGCCCTGCTTTGTCGCCCCAATCCGAACAGCTAATTGCCTCTGATGCGGATACACAACCGCATCAACCCCATACTCCTCAAAACACCTCTCCACAGACCCCTTCAACCTCTCTATATACTTCAATCGTTCCAAATACGCCGCACTGGTCACGGAATACGTACCAGGATCCTCGAGCGAAGCCGAGAAAACTTCCGTCACAGCTTCGCGCGAGTACTGACCGCTACGCGCAATCGACTCCAACGAAGTATGCGAAGATGTATTCTCGCCAGACTGCAAAAATGCATCGAGGCAGTGTTTAAATTCAAAGGCTTGCGTATCCGCCTTCTCCAATAAATTGACGTAACACCAGTCCGGATGCGCAGATTCCGGAATCAAAACGAGCTCAATGTCTCGCTGGACAGAGCTCAACGCGCTCCGGATAACATCTTGCACGATTCCATTCTCGGCTACTGCCTCTTTTTCCAGCCCTTCAGGGCTGAAGAATGACTCCAGTACTCCTACTCTCATCCGTCCGGAGTGCGGTGCCGGTGAGGGAAATTCCATTCCCGCCATGACCCTGTATAGCAGACGCGCATCAGCAACGCACGTCGCCATAGGACCCGCTGTGTCCTGAGTGGACGAGACGGGGACGATTCCATCACATGGAATGCGGCCCGTGGAAGGACGGAAGCCCACGATACCGCAAGCCGAAGCCGGGGAACGGAGTGAGTTCACGGTGTCAGTTCCGCAGCCTGCGATTGCAAAGCCGGCTGCTAGGGCTGCGGCTGTGCCACCGGATGAGCCGCCTGGAGTACGGGATGGGTCGTATGGACTTAGGGTCTGGCCGAGGACGGAAGAGAGGGTTATGCCTTGGAGGGCAAATTCGTGCAAGTTTGCCTTGGCTAGGATGATGGCGCCTGCGTTTGTGAGGCGGGAGAGCACGGTGCTTTGCTCCGTGGTTGTTATGCTTAGGGCTTGGACGCCGGCTGTAGTGGGGAGGGTTGGGGTTGTGTAGTTGTCTTTGAGGATTATGGGGATTGAATGGAGAGGGGGGAGTGTTTTTGACGATTTGTGGAGTGTTGTTTGGGAGGTCTTTTGAATTGCTTCGGTGATTGCGTCTGGGTTTGTCGTTATGATGCTCTTGAGGGTGGCGTCGTAGCGGTTGATGGAGTTGAGGCAGTTTGTTATTAGGGCTGGGCCGAGGGAGGGATCTTTGACGAGAGCTTGGTGGAACTTGGATATAGTCATTTCGGTCATGGCCATTTTGTTGAATTCATTTGCGTGTGTTGTAGAAGATTGAATGGACCGAGTAGATATAAGTAGATATCGTTGGAGAGGGGAAATTGGAGTCGTTGGAGTAAGTATGCGCTCGGAGGTCACTTGCGACTCGCGTAGAAATAGGAATCGAATCCCGGTTGATTGGCCCCCAGTCAAGAGGGCGTAGTTATACAACCCTTTGGGTGTCAAGGACTTATATACAAAAACACGCCAGACGCCGGGGGGACAAAACAGAAAGAAAAGAAAAAAAACAAATGGTATAATCATCCGAGCATAAGCCGGATTTCCATAGCATGTAAAGCCCACGGGCATAAATAATAGAAAAAAGAGCAGGTAAAAGTTCGGGTCCAGGGGGCCCATAAAAGAATAAAAAACACATCGTGATCATGATTTTCCCGAACACCATTTCCGTCCCGTTGAAACATTACATAAATAATGGAACCGTCTATCCTTGGAGCTGCCGGGTCAGCGTGTGGCTTGGACCTGGCGCTGGAGGCCCTGGCCGATTCGGTAGGCTTCGGTGCCGTCGTCGACGAGTGATTCCTTGAACCAGGGGTGCTGCAGGGCCTCTTTGGCGGTGATTCGGTTCTTGGGGTCGTATACGAAGATCTTTTGCAGCAGGTCCAAGAATGACCGGCTGAAGGGCGTGTTGGTGGGGATAAATTCCTGGGAAGGATCAGTCACAGTCCATGGGAATCCATGGGAATTCGGAGGGAGGGGACTAACGGTCAACGATTTCATGGCGCGCACATACTTCCGTGAGGCCCGGGTGGTGTCGGTGTTGGGGTAGTCGATTCTGCTCCGGCAGAAGTATCTAGTCCAGTTAGTAATAGCCAGAGTATAGGGCGCGTTATCACTTACTTGGCGGCCGAGTTAGTACCACCACTTCGACTGCCGACCATGACCTTCTTGACTAGCGAGGTGTCGATGCGCGTGCCGATAACAGCCTCCATCATCGCTAGATGTTCGAGATTGTCGTGTGTCTGGAAGAGAGCGTCTCCGGTGAAAAATTCGACCAGAATGCAGCCGATACTCCAAATATCGCAGGGGAAGCTCCAGCCGAGATTCAGGATGATTTCAGGCGCGCGGTAGTGGCGGGTAGACACGACGGAGGAGTGGTATTCGTCGTCGAAAGTGGCCGAACCAAAATCGATCAGTCGGATCTCACTGTCGAGGAGAACGCGACGTTGCCGAGCATTGCGGTTTGTAGCATGGGAGGAAGAGGGGATTGTGCGGTTGTAAGTGAAGGTTTGGTAGGCGTTGCTAACAAGCAGAATGTTTTCGGGTTTAAGATCGGTGTGGATGAGATTGAGGTCATGGAGGACTGGGAAATCAGCTTGAAGCCTTAGTAAAAGAAGTCAAGTCAAACTTACATGCAACGCTTGTGAACAGCTGGCGAGCAAATTGCTGAATCTGACTGCTGGGGAACGGCACGAAGCCATTCCCCTTGAGGAAATCAAACACACTCTGCCCCAGCAGATCGGTGACAATGCAGATGTGATTCCTGAAGTCAAAGCAGTCCCGGAGGTGAATGCATTTGTTGCGGTTGGACTTGTCGTTCGAAGCGAGGGTGGACAATACTCGCAACTCGATGCGGGAAGCGTCGCGATATTTCTGAATAGACCGGATGATCTTGACAGCACAGCGAGACTTGCGCTGCCTGTCCCAGGCTTCAACCACTTTGCCGAATGTGCCTTGGCCGAGCAGTTTGACCACAGAGTCTGCAGAAGGTCAGTATCCTCGAACTCGTCACTGGGCGTTTAAATGCACTTACATCGATCCGTCAATGGCGTATCAGGTGTGACGATGTAGTGACCGTCATCGTCGTCGAACTTCTTGTTCTGGGCGCTGGTTGACTGCAAAACAGATTCTGTCAGTGACTCTACAGCCAAAAAAAAGACTCGAAGGGTACTCACGTCGCGGACAACCGGCACAGGAACGTCTTTGGCCTTGATCGGCGGATTCGGAGGCGGGATATAACTTTCAAATGCGCCCGTAATCTCCAACTCGCGGCGTTTCTGCTCGTCGCGAGTGGATTTCCGCGTCGCCACGCGTTTCCGCTTCTGACCGATCGCGGTCTCGTCGTGGAAGGCGCCATTGCTCGCCCCTGCACTGCCCTGTGACCCGAGCGAGGTCGGGGCCGTTGTGTGCAGGGAGGCCGTTCGGTCGGTGGATAATGAGGTGTTGGAGGAGGTTTCGCCGTATTGCTGCGGGTTGATGGAGAAGGACGGTCGGTCATAGTGGCCGAGGTCGTAGGCGGTTTCAATGCCGGTGCGACGCTTCTTGCCGGCGGGTTGAGGAGCCGCAGGGGCTGGCCTGGAGGATGTGTGCGCGGGAGGAGCGGGTGCGCCATTGGAAGGCTCTGGACCCGGGCTGTCCTCGATGACAATGACTTCCTTGGGGATTCCATTTTTATAAAACTCGGACCAGTCAGGCTGCTTCTTGCGGTTGCCCAGGGAGGGAGCCGCACTCGAGCCACTCTGATGGGTCATGGCCGAGGGCGTCGAGGGCGCTGGAGGGAGTCTCGGAGTCTGGGTGTATGGGAGTGTGCCGGCCGTTGTGGTTGGGGAGGGGACGGAATAACCGTAGGGATTCGCGATGCGGGGAGCAGTTGTTGTTGAGGTTGCGTAGGCAGAGTTCGGTGGGTAAGGGGGACGGTGAGGGTATCCGTAAGCCTGGGGGTGGGAAGGATGCGTTGCAGTGGCCGTGGACGGGGTGGACATGGCGCAGGACGGTCTCCTGTCCGTCACACGAACGGGTGAAGTAAAGAGTAGGATTCACGGCGTGTGGATTGTTGCGCGTCCCTTGTGTTTCGAGAAATTCCTGGCGCCTTTGGGGAGAAGTGGCTGCCGACAGAGATTGAGGCAAGATTGTCCGGGAGGCGAGGCGACGAGGAGCGAGTATGTCAAGCGAGGGATCCTCGACTCAAGACACAGGGCGACAGGAGATCATTGAAAATGAATTTGGCGACATCAGCAGAGTCAACGTGGGGAGGAGTTGGAGGCAAAGAGAATGACGATGGGAGGAGGATGGAGGTCCGGAAGTTCGACCGCCTCGATCTGCGCACCGTTCGAGATCGCTTCACTTCCACCGTCTCTGCCGGGGACTGGCTTCTTCTTTTTGCCCTCTTTTTTGGTCTGATGGTTACGTTCTATTTGCCGTGATTTACTTGATTTACTTCTTTGTATAACTGTATTACTTTATTACTGTATTACTGCCCCTACTCCCTTCTACTCTTCTACTCTTCTCGCTGCTATGCCGGACCACTATCAGCCTGACCCTCTGCAGGGGTCCATGCGCCTTTAGGAATGCGATCTGCGGGCTATTTCGAACGTGAATCTCATGGTGATGGCTTCATTCCAATTGCCCCCGAATTGGCGACTCGCGTAGCCCTAGTCGGAGTCCACTTCGTTCCAGTCTTGCGTCCATTCGTGGCGAGCATCTCCACAGACTCCGCCTCTCCCGTGGGAGTATACGGTCATCGCAGGGATCGAAATGGTTGAAATGGTTGAAATAGTCCAAATAGTCCAAATAGTCGGAACAATCCCAAGTAGAAGGTATTCAAGCAAGATACACAAAGTCCAGTGGCACACATCCATGGATAGACGCCGTTTATGACATTCTAGACTTGCATCGCCTCTCGATCGGAAACATTAGTCCGGATCTGGAGGAGTCCATGGATATTTATGTTTCCCACATTCCAGTCAGTCAAACTGCATATGCACCTCGATTCGCGATTTCAATGGTGAGAGCGAAGAAGTAGGAACATATACTTCGCCTGCAAGTTTTGCAATTTCCGCCATTTTAACCCTTCCAAGGAAGCCCTGGGAGGTGATCAAGATTCAAGTCTGCTTTCCCATATTCCCGAGACTGTCTTTTCAATGGTCTTTCCAGTAGTCTTTCCAGTAGTCTTTCCAGTAGTCTTTCCAGTAGTCTTTTTTCACATCCTCATTCACTTCATCTCTGACCCCCTCACCTCCTTTTCAGGAAGAGATCCATGGATTGTTCATTCGCCCCGAGGTCATTCTGGAGCTGCATCTATAGTTCACACGTCCGGTCCTGCACATGCCTAGGTGTCAATATTCCAACTCATCGACAATCTTACAACACGACATCTCGACACCATGGTTCGCTCACCGCTAGATACGGGGTGAGTTGCGAGCAATGGACCAGGATTGGTGGGCTCGCCTCGCCCTACGGGTTCGATCTTGGAACGTTTCTACTCAACGCCATCGGAACTATGGAAATTCAATAACCGCTTCCCTGCCCCGGTGAATTTGTCAAACACTCAATCGGATAACGGCACGTATAGCCCTGGGAACCTTGGAAATGCCAGGGCTGAGTCGAATTATCTATGGAGTCAGTGGCTGTGCCATGCTCCTTAGACTATAGCCGTGCTGACGAGTGGGGGCCGTTTACTTGTGCAAGTAGATCTTTTCCACCCATTCCTGTGGTTCTGCAATCTGGATACCTTGTTTGGAATACCGTGCGAGGAGAGAGACTTTGGATCTGGCTTACTTCGCGAAAGTCTTATGCCGCCCGACTGTGAGGTATATAATTGCCATCACCCCAGATATATCTCTAGCTTCAACCTTGGAACCTTGAAATCTCAGCCTTCCTTTGATCGCCGATCAAAGGCTTATCCTCACTAGAGAACCTTCCAAACTTAGCGACCAAGCCCTCACTTATTTCTTTCCCTGACTTGCCCTCAGCCTGCCAAAACCATGGCATTCGTGGGACAAAAAGCCGTAAAAGGCCTGGCAGCCGGCATCGGCCTCATCTCCGAATCTATATCCTCCCACAAAGCGAAGAAAGAGTCCCAGACCGGCCAAAGAGAAGAAAACACCCAGCTGGATCCAACTTCCCCGGCAAGTGGCAGTCACGACAATGAGCAGCACGGCCAAGAGGGAACCGCCATCGACTCCCTAGAAGAGCAATGGGAGCTCGACGAGACCCAAGATGAGTTACGACACTCACCAATTCAAGGAGACCCGCCTGCGTATGATACCGAAGAAGCAATTGACACAGCAATCCACCGATTCGCATCCGAATACCCCCCTCCAGCATATTCCAGCGAGACAGTCCCCATGCTCCCCGCGCCAATCCTGCTGCCCCAACGACGACCAAAGGAGCGCAAGCGTGGCTTCATTCGTGCATATGCACCCGATCTCGCTGCATTCTCCATCGATCAGAAGATGTTCCTTGAATTCCTCGACACAGCCGAGAAAGCATGTCAAGGAGCGCGATGGCTCAATGCTATTAACTTAGCGTCTATTGGAACGATGTTCATGCCCTCTGCTACAGGAATCGCGGTATCGATCGCTATACAGATAGCGACGGATATCGCGATTGCCGTCGATGGCACGAGAAGGTGAGTCTGCCCCCATCGTCTCCGAGATGACGGATCCGATGCTGACGGATCTAGAACGAACAACTTCTTCGACAAGATGAATAGAGAGTTCTTCCAACCCCGTGGCCTCTTTTGTCTAGTCATGACTTGGAATTCTGAGTTGGTAAATGCGCCGTCAACGACTGTAGACTTGAGCTCCATGATCTTCAAATCCTCGGATACAGGCTCAGACATGCTGAGCCGTCTGCGACATACATTCAAGTCGTCCGATGGAAAGACGTACGGGAACATCTTCCCCGAGGTTGCGCCGTTGATCTTCCCTGGGCTTGACGAGCTATCTTCAGACCAAGAAGCAGTCAAGAAGATCTCGAAGACGAAGAAGAAGATGGAATTCGTGAACAATTACTGGGACAAGCGGGCCCAAGCTCAGTTTGTAAGTTGATTTTGACTTCATCACTTGGATGACAGGCTGACTCGCGATTCAGGCGGTCGATAACCCAGAGAGCCATTTGGTAGGCCCTAAGCCTACTTTTACCTCGCGATATGCGGACCCGGAACACCCTGCCAGTAGCGGTGATTTGCTTGCACTGGTGAGCGGGGGGCACTTTTCTAGGGAGAAGCTGCTTGGCATGAGAGGTGGCCGTTCACCCCGTGGGCGCTGGGGTTCACCTGCAGACTCAGCCAGTGCAGGCTACGGGAGAGGTGACTCTCGGTCCAACCCGCCAGCACCGCATGCAGCCCACGGTCGTCCGTTGGATGTGAGAGGAGCTTTTGCCGGAATAAGGAACCCTCGAGGGGGGCGTTTCGGGCAGAGAGCTTCTTCCGGTGGCGAGGAGTCGAGTGAGAACAGGCGAATGCTTGATCGACGGACCGAGAGAGGCAATGGCCCTCTCAGCCCGATTGCAAAGCTACGTGATCAGAAAGTGCTTTACCTGGCCATTGTGAATATGCCATCGGAGGCTGAGATGGCGCATGCGCGCGAGGCGATAGGACAGCTGTAATATCACTCCGCAACACAGGGAAGATGAGATATGGATGTAATATGTGCTCAAGCGAAGTATAGTCCAATTTATAAGGCCACCGATACGCGGAGAAGCGAAATTGCAATGAGATAGACTGAATTGAGGAAATTAAGACCCTCTATCACCCGCTCACTCGGCGCGTATGCTCGGAAGAAAGAAAATTCAAGATGGCCCGACGACCTAGCCAACGCCACCGTACAAAATGCAGAAACTCCTGAAACCGGGAATGGGCATAGAAAAGGAATTAGAGACAAAAAGGAATAAGATTACAAACGTTTATGCGGTCACTGCGCATGCTCACGGTCCTCTTTGGGGTCCTTCAGATACCCTCGCTGCACATGTCTCGTCGCGCGTCCATCGGCTTCGAGCATGAAGAGTAAATCTCTGACCTGAATACCCGCGCCCCTTTCTTGGTCTTCGCGCCATAATCCGAGGCGACGCTGGGTTTGAGATGGTGCCGGTTCTCCGGCGCTGGGCTTCTCGGGCCCAGAAGTGGGAGTCGAGGGGGTTTGTCGGGAAGGGGAGGAGAATCCACTACCAGAGCCTCCAGACTTCAACCACGAGTAGGACTTCTTGGTACCGAACATACTGGTGCGGGGACCAGAGTTGCCCAGAGCCATGCGAGCCGTCTCTACAGACTGCGCATGCTGCTGAGCTTCGGTTGCCTTGGAGTCAGTCATTTTCTTTGTTTCCTTCTTGGTGATGGATTTTTTGTCGGTTCCAGGTGGCCGTTCACCGATAGGCGTCGAAGGAGCAGACCCCATTGGGTCGACTGAGTCGGCACGGCCAGCCTCGCTGAGGATGGCATTGCTGTTGCGCTTCGCCCGCTTGGCTGCGCGTCTTTCCTCTTGGGAAGCTTCGCGGTTGATGATTGCCCGGAAACGCTCAGCGTTTGACTTTGTACCTAAATCTGTAGAAGAGTGGGGGCCTGTAACTTGTTAGTGGACACTGAAATGACGATGTTGCCGGCTCGGTTCCGGGTGATGGAGGACATACGCTTCACAGGAGTCTGCAAACTCTGTGGGTTGCCCGTCGTCTGCGCAAGAGGCTGCGCAACATCTTTCCATTCTTCAGGAACCACACCATGAGAATGAGATCGGCGACTCCGGGCGAGAGTCGAGGAATAATCAATGACACCCCTGATTCGTTCCTCGGCGGAAATTGACAAAAGGTTGAGGATGTCAACTAGAGGTGCGCCTTCTTGATTAAGAATTGTCTGGCCAGTGCGTACGACAGACGAGCCATCTGGGCCAGTCACCTCAATTGGCTGTGGCCGACCAGGAACAGGATGGAACAGGCCTTCTGATGGAATGCGAACACCGAGGTCAAATCCTCGCTTTTGAAGTTTCTGCTCCAGAAGTTTGGTGATCAAGAATGGCTCCTGGATGTGGTATTGGGACCTTCTCGCTGCAACCGTGTCCTCACGGGTCGGTTCGTTCGGGTCCTTGAAAGGAGCAGGGGGTTGGGAGGACGGGTCTGCATACGAGTCGTGGGAGGATGCCGTTTTGATGTGAGGCAATTCGCCGAAACTGGTCGAAGCCGAGAGGGTGCCCGCGGACACCTGAGAGTTAAATGAGGTATTGATAGGTGGCGGGTGTTGTGTTTGTGGACCTCTTTGGGGAGGTTGCGCCTGCGCAGTCTGCCCTGAAAAGCTCCGAGTGAGGAAGGCTTCCTCTTCCCTGACGTCAATTCCAGACGAGGCTAGAACGTCTGTCAGCTCGGCAGCGTCCGTTGTTTTGTCCACTGGTCGAGATGGGGGTCCCATCGTCCCGGGAGGAGCAGGTGCGGGCGTTGCAGGCGCTGGAGTCATATTCATAGTGTTCATGTTCATGGGTTGGCCGTTCATGGGTGATGGATTTTGGGGTAGCTGCATTGCGTTGAAGCTTGGCGATCCGTAAGGAGACTGAGTCTGCGATGGCGGCAAGGGAGACAGACGCGGGCGTTTAGATGGAGGAGGCGCAGCAGCTCCATTGACAGGAGATGCGATCGAGTTCGGGGAGGGAGAAGAAACAGGCGGGGAGAAAGGTTGATTTGAGAACTGCGGCGGCGGCGGCTGCTGCTGCTGCTGGGGGTGTCGAGCTTGCGCCATTGTGATAGAGAACTGACGGCGGAATTGATTCAATACTTCCACAGATGAAGTCGTCTATTGCGCAATGCTGTGGTTTTCGATATGAACGGAGGTCCACGCGTGCTCGTTGAAGTGAGCGGATTGCTCGCACCAACAACTTCCTCCAACCTTGACCATCTCAAAAGTGAATTTGAACCATAAGCGCGACACTTGAACTGTATAGAAGTCGTTCGAAAGCAAAAGTGACGGCGATCGGAGAGCAGACTGGTGCTTGATGGGGTAAGGAGCTTTTGCCCAGGGTGGACGAACTCTTCCGCGGGCGCGCGACAGACACGGGCACGTGACGAGATTGACTAAGCTCCCCAATAAATCAATATGCTTCGCTTTCATTGCTCCGTTGAATCGCATTGAAAGCTCCAAGGTCCTTTCTATTGATATCCCATTCACCCATTCTTGTTGCCCATTGAGGCAAGTCATGGGCGTTGCGATCAAGCTGAACTGAGATCTTGGGCTTTTCAACCCTGCGCGACACTTCGAGTTCGACCGACCTACCGATACCTTAGCACTATTGCTGGGAGACGTGTAGCACAATGACGACTAAGCGCAAAGCCTCGGCCATGGGCACGGCGGTAGATGATGAGCCAGTGGACCCATCGGATGAACTGGCATTCTACTGTCTGGGCGGAGGCAACGAAGTCGGCCGAAGTTGTCACATCCTGGAATACAAGGGCAAGACTGTGATGGTATGTCGGGCTGAAGAATCGCAAAGGATGGAACCGGCGCTAACATTTGTTTCTAGCTTGACGCTGGTATGCACCCGGCAAAGGAAGGCTTCTCCGCGCTACCCTTCTTCGATGAATTCGACCTGAGCACAGTGGATGTTCTCCTAATCAGCCAGTACGTTCATACCCTGCCACTCCTGTTCCGCCTATATATCGGATTGTTGCGAGAGACACCCGCCTATGACCATCCACGGATGCTGGACCCTGTCTCGAGTAACATGCTTCTCCCCTGCACATATGATATATTTGAAAAGCTCAATACAATTCAATCCCATGTCCATAAGTTCTGTTCTTCTGTATCTCTCAGATCTCTGGATTTGTGTCGCTGTTCGGCGTTGCGCCCTACTTTTCTTCTGCTGGCAATCACAGATGCTGATCGCATGGTTTCTATAGTTTCCACGTCGATCATTCTTCCGCCTTACCATACGTTCTCAGCAAAACCAATTTCAAAGGCAGGGTTTTCATGACCCCGGCCACCCGAGCTATCTACAAATGGCTTATCCAGGACAATGTTCGAGTCAGCAACACATCTTCATCTTCTGACCAACGCACAACACTATACACCGAGCGTGACCACTTGTCAACACTGCCTATGATCGAGACTATCGATTTCTACACTACGCATACAATCAATGGCATCCGGATCACTCCATATCCCGCGGGCCACGTTCTCGGTGCGGCCATGTTCAAAGTGGACATCGCAGGCCTGGTCACTTTGTTCACCGGAGGTAAGTGGACTGAGATACTGGACCGAGTCGATAGATAGCCAAATTGCTGACCACTCGTTATAGACTACTCTCGCGAGGAAGACAGGCATTTGATCCCCGCCGAGGTACCAAAGGGCACCAAGATCGATGTTCTCATTACAGAGTCTACGTTCGGTATATCATCAAATCCACCTCGACTAGAACGCGAGGCTGCATTAATGAAATCGATCACAAGTGTGTTGCATCGAGGTGGTCGTGTTTTGATGCCCGTATTTGCTCTCGGTCGTGCCCAAGAGCTGCTTCTGATTCTGGATGAATACTGGGAAACCCACCCTGAGCTACAAAAGTTCCCTATCTACTACATCGGAAACATGGCACGTCGCTGTATGGTCGTCTATCAGACATATATTGGTGCCATGAATGACAACATCAAGCGGCTTTTCCGACAGCGCATGGCCGAGGCTGAAGCAAGCGGCAACAAGAGTGTTAGTGTTGGCCCATGGGATTTCCGATTCGTTCGAAGTCTTCGTAGCTTGGAGCGATTCGACGATGTGGGTGGATGTGTGATGCTGGCCTCCCCTGGTATGTTGCAGACAGGTACGAGCCGCGAGCTGCTTGAAAGATGGGCACCCAGTGATCGTAACGGTATTGTTATGACCGGTTACAGTGTGGAGGGCACTATGGCCAAGCAGCTACTCAATGAACCTGACCAAATTCCTGCTGTGATGTCTAAGGTTTCGACTGGACATGGCCGTGGTCGTGTTCCAGGTGCCAATGACGAAGATCAGAAGGTGATGATTCCTCGCCGATGCACCGTCGACGAAGTCAGTTTTGCAGCTCACGTTGATGGTGTCGAGAACCGCACCTTCATTGAGGAGGTTGCTGCACCGGTAGTGGTAAGTGTCATGGATAACATAAATGAGAGTTCTTTACTGACTGCACTAGATCCTTGTTCATGGCGAGAAACATCAAATGATGAGACTGAAGTCTAAGCTTCTCAGTCTCAACGCCGATAAAACCGTCAAAGTGAAGGTCTACACACCGGCAAATTGCGACGAGGTCCGCATTCCCTTCAAGAAGGACAAGATTGCTAAGGTTGTCGGCAAGCTTGCAGAGCTCGTGCCACCCCGCGACGAGGAGGATGCTCAACTGATGGCCGGAGTCTTGGTCCAGAATGGCTTTAACCTATCGTTGATGGCCCCCGATGACCTTCAGGAATATGCCGGCTTAACAACCACCACCATCACTTGCAAGCAACATATTACTCTCAGTTCTGCAAGTATGGATTTGATAAAATGGGCACTCGAGGGAACTTTCGGAGCCATCGAGGAGGTTGGAAGCAGTCAGGAGATCAAGAAAACGGAGAATATCGATAGCGATGAAGATATGGACACTGATGAAACACTCAAGGAAGAGGACGCCGAAGAGGAAATTCCCTCAGATGTGACACAAACATTCCTCGTCATGGGCTGCGTTTACCTGCGCCACCATTCACGCACCCGCGAAGTTGAACTAGAGTGGGAAGGAAACATGATGAACGACGGAGTTGCAGATGCTGTAATGGCTGTCCTGCTCACGGTCGAGAGTAGCCCAGCTTCAGTCAAGCGTAAGAAACCCTATTGTCCCACTTCAATCTTCCCAATACTTACTTTCATCCCAGAATCCGCCAAAGACAAGCACCACCACCATCACCACGATGACGAAGCGGAAGTTCCGCCTCTCCCCAATCCCCATTCCCACACATCGCCCCAAGAAAGACTCGCCCGCATGCTCATGATGCTCGAAGCTCAATTCGGCGCTGACAACATCGGACCCATTGAGCGCCCTCGTGTCCCAACCGATCTTGCCCTGGGTCCCTTGAACGACGGAGGCGAGATCAACGACGAAAGATTCTCCGATATCGAAGCAGCAGAACTGAACCGTCTCATCACAATGGGTATTCCAGTTCCCGGTATTGAGATCAAGGTTGACAAGCACGTTGCTCGCGTGTGGCTCGAAGATCTGGAAGTTGAATGTGGCAATGCCGTTCTGCGAGACCGTATTCGTGTCGTCGTGGAGCGCGCCATTGAGACGGTTGCGGGCCTGTGGGCCGAGACCTCCATCCCCCGAGATGTAGCGGCAAATGGCTCTACCAACCCCAAGGGAACGGTTGAGCTGGTCGCTAGGAAGAAAGCGGCTGCCATCGAGAGCGAGGCCTGATCTTCATGTAATTTTAAGATAGCGATAAATACCATCAACACTGTTTATTTAACTTTCACTCTTTGTTTCCGTGTGAGTTCCTTGTTTAGTCTAGAAATTGTTAAGCCTGAGAATGAGTTGTATTCAAGAATGAACATTTGATCTGGAACCGAGTCTTTCATCCCGAGGTCAGGATGTAGAAATCCATGGATACCCAATGGATTATGTAGATCTTATATAGTGTTTCTAAAGAGAAGCAAAGATTTCTTCCAAAACCTTTGCCAATGTATCCACCAAAATATCAATCTCCTCTTTAGTGACAATATATGGTGGTGCGAGCACAAGATGATCTCCCCGGATTCCATCTACAGTGCCCGAGCAGCCGTAAAGCGAGACACTGTGTTTGGGCTCCAACCCCTTCTCTTGAATGAGGAAAGAAAGACGATCTTGAGGATCAAATGGCTCCTTGCTAGCCTTGTCCTTAACGAATTCCATCTGTAGAAATGTCAGTTTATACCAATTTCAAAGGCCATTTCCAAGAATTGCGACTTACACCCCAAAACAGTCCTTTACCACGGATATCTCCCACATGGGGGTGACTTTCGAATTTCTCTCTCAATTGCGCTTCAAGATAAGCACCCATAGCATTGACATTCTCGAGGAGAGATTGCTCTTGGATTGTCTTTTGCACAGCATAAGCAGCAGCACATGAGATTGGGTGGCCCTGGTACGTTTGTCCGTGCCTGAATACCCCAGTGCCCTTGTCCATAGTTTGGACAATAGAATCTCCGATCAAGATACCGGACACAGGAGCGTAGCCACCACCCAATCCCTTACCAATGGTCTGAATATCGGGAACAACATCTTCCTGCTCCCAGGCATGAAGCGTTCCGCAACGGCCCATACCACTCATAATCTCATCAAGGATGAAGAGAGCACCGTATTTTTCGCAAACATCTTTCATTGCGCGGAAATACCCGGGTACAGCTGGAACACAGCCAAGTGCCTAGATGGAGATTAGAAGCGGGAATCACAGTTGGATCAGGGAATCATACCGCACCAACAACAGGCTCCGCAATGAATGCGCAAACGGTCTCAGGCCCAACACGCTGGAACTCGGCATCCAGCTCGGCAGCAAGGCGAGCCACATACTCTACATCAGACTCACCATCTAACTTGAATCTATAAGCATAGCAAGGGGAGACATGGGATGTGTTCTTCGAGAGCAGAGGCTCGAATGGCTGACGGCGCTGAACATGTCCTCCAGCGGACAAAGCCCCCAGAGTGGTACCGTGGTATGAGGGTAGACGGCCAATGAAGCGATATCTCTCAGGTTGTGGGGTTGGGAGTTCCAAGAAGTATTGACGTGCCAATTTGAGCGCTGCCTCAACAGCCTCGGAGCCTGGAGATAGCTTGTTAACCTGATCTTGATCACCAAGCGTGTACTAGTCTGAAAATACCTGAGCTGACTACGAAAAGCTTCGAAAGCTTTCCACCGGTAGAGTCCACCAAGAGTTGGGCCAGATCTTCAGCAACTTGAGTGCCAAAGAATGCGGAGTGGCAGTAGCTCAATTGGTCCATTTGTTCTTTGATCATGTCCGAGACTTGCTGGTTACCATGTCCTAGACATGATACAGCAGCGCCTCCTGTCGAATCAAGGAACTTGGTCCCATCTTCGAGGAAGATATAGCTGCCTTTGCCGCCAATGGCCTTCTTTGGGACGAAGCGTGTATCCCGGTGAAGAATGGCACTCTTAGATTCTGCAATTGAGGACGTTAGATTAAGCTGTATGTTCATGTATACTGACATACCGGTCATGTTGAATTGTGAAAGGTGTATGAAATGTGTAAACCAGAAAAGCGAGAATGGAAGATAGGAAATGAAGATCCTTATATAGCGATGGATCTAACATGCCCGAGGTAAAGCACTTGCGGGGCTAGTGGGCTATCCCGAAGAAGCCGAGCCTTTGATTCGCTCGGGGGTTGGAGCTGGCTTGGGGTCCAATCTGCCGTGGGGTTGCAAGTTTCTTCCGACATTCCTATCTGGTCGAATTTGGAGAAAGGATAAGGTTACATGGCGTACGATAAACAGTGTGAGTCATAGCAAAAAGATCATGCCACCGCCGTTTGATTTAATGATATGCATGGTCTTCATATGTGACTGCTGGGGGTATTTGTCCAATCCATGAAGTATACACAAACACAGTATTATTAGACATACAAGCATGAAAATAGTTACTGGCCTCGGGAAGGCCACGAGAAGGTCGAATCAACTCTCTTATCTCAAATGAGCTTTATGTGTAGGCTATAAAGAATCACAAACCAAGGAGGTAACTGTGTGTAGTTGGGTAAATCATCTTTGGAGTGCACCAACTGGACAGCGTCCCCACCGCCCGCACACACATTCTGCCCATTCCGCCGCTACTTGGCCACACGCTTCCCCAGACATCCCCTCCATTCCACAGCCATGTCGCATCACCCCCAAATTGAGGAAGTCTCTGACTCCGATCCTGAGGAGGTCGCCCCCGGATTCGACTCCGATGATGATCTCCCCAGCAATGCCATCATCTCCCCCGCCAACATCCCAACCAAGGCCACCCCGGCGCCTCAACCCCAACAGATGTCCATGCCGACGATGCCCGCTCCTGAACCACAGCGCGAGATCCCCAAGCACTTCCAATGCCTGTACCCCGTGTACTTCGATAAGACCCGCACCCGCGCCGAGGGCCGCAAGGTCGGCGCGGAGCTCGCGGTGGAAAACCCTCTTGCCAGAGACATTGTGGATGCGGTCCAAATGCTCGGCTTGAATGCGGGACTGGAGCCCGAAAAGTTGCACCCCAAGGACTGGGCTAACCCTGGCCGAGTGCGCGTGCAGTTGAAGAACGAAAACGGCCAATTGGTTAACAGCAAGATCAAGAACAGTACGTGGCCTGAGATCGATTGATTGCGTCTCGGTAGAATGGAACTAATATTATGACTTAGAACACCACCTCTATATCCTCGTCGCACAGTTCTTGAAGGCCAACCCAACCAACGAGCAATCACCCTACCGGTTACGGATTCGTGGCTTGCCCATGCCCGAGAAGCTCCCAGAAGCTCCAGCTGCTCCACGGGGCTGGAAGATTGGCAAGATCCTGCCAATTCACTCGCCCGCTTACAGCGGCGGTGGCGTCAGTGACAACCCACTGAAGGATGCCATGGCTGAAATGCAGGGCATGCAGGGCCAGCCTGGCATGCCACAGATGCCTGACATGGGCAATATGGCACAGATGATGAGCCAGATGGGTGGCATGGGCGGACTGGGTAATATGCTTGGTGGATTAGGCGGCATGGGCGGCATGGGTGGTATAGGCGGCGGCGAGCCCTCAGGGGCAGGCGCTGACAAGAAGAAGAAGGAAAAGAAGAAGGGCAGAGGATGATCTCTTTTGTTCATTTGTTCCACTTGCATTGATGGCGATGGGCGTTGCTTTTTTCTTATACTTTGATGCACTCGGGGAGGAATATTCCTTGATACCAGGACCTGCATCTGAATTGATTTGTACCTTCACCCAAAATACGTCTTATACTCAATCATCATGATATCCTGTAGTCCCGCGCTGTCTACGGAGGAGAGATGACGATCTTTGCTGGTATCGATACCCGCTATCTCTTGGGTAACCTACCAACCACCTCGGAATCACCCTGTGCAACGGCAAGGGGTCAACTAGTATACTCAGGTATGTCGAGACCGAACGCGTTCTTTATCATAACATTCAACCGTGTTCAAAATCATGCGTCCTGTACTCACAGTCAGACAAGCAGGGGAGCTGTAGGTGATACACCCATACAGCGACCACGATAGTCTAACTTCTTACAGGCACAAGTCGTTGATTGCGTACCTGTCATCTATAAACATTGAAAGCACCAAAATTCTTCAAGATGAGCTGTCAGTGGGTGAAAACTTCGACGACGTGACTCGAGCCAAATACGAAGGCATTTTAGAGCGAAAGTGGACATCTGTAATGCGACTACAAAAACGAGTAAGTTTCTACATTCCACAGCCACGTACATTGCTCACACCTACAGATATTTGAACTGGAGGCTAAAGTCACCGATCTGGAAACTAAACTCCAATCCGTGGCAACCATCCACTCGCACGAGGACGCTGTCAACTGGCTCCCAGAAGGCGAAGCAAAGCAAAAACTGCAATCTCACCAGAAGCAAGTCACTTGCGTAGCCTTCCATCCAAATCATTCAGCTCTGGCGTCAGGGTCTGAAGACTGCACCGTCAAAATCTGGGACTGGGAGCACGGCCAACTTGAAAGGTCCCTCAAGGGACACAGATTACCTGTCCTGGGGGTCGACTATGGAGGCCCCCATGAGCATACGCGATTAGCGTCCTGTTCAAGCGATCTCACAATCAAGATCTGGGATCCCAGCAATAAATATTTGAATTTGAGGACGCTATGTGGGCATGACCACTCGGTTTCCGCAGTGCGCTTTTTACCAAGTGGAAAGCTAGTGTCAGCTGGACGGGACGGAGCTATTCGAATCTGGGATGTTGTGACAGGGTATTGCCTTCGAACTATTGATTCCCAGGGAGATTGGATCCGAGATATATCTGTTTCTCTGGATGGCGGGTATGTCGTATCTGCTGGCAATGATCGAATGGCTCAAATATGGGATATCTCCTCTGGGGACGTCATGGCGAAACTCATTGGGCATTCTGGTCCGATCGAGTGCTGTGCCGTTGCGCCGAAATCAAGTCATGGCCATATGGCTAAGTTGGGATCTGCGAAGCTGACCGGCAGAGATATTTTCGTGGCGACTGGGTCGAGAGACAACAATATCAAGTTATGGAATGAGAGAGGCGGGTTGATAAAGACCCTTGAAGGTCATGATACTTGGGTTCGGGGTCTCGCTTTCCATCCCCAAGGCAAGTTTCTGATAAGCGTTGGTGATGACCGAACGATACGATGTTGGGATCTATCGAACGAGGCACGCCTGGTGAGGACAATCGTGGGGTCATCCAGGTTTTTGACTTCTATCCGATGGGGACCGAGTATACGTTCCACACAGGGGACTTCACACGTGGTCGCTGTCGGAAGTATAGATGCCAGCATCCGAGTTTGGATGTAGTGATAAATAATTGTTGGAATAACGGAAGGGTGATTACCACCGCATATATGTATACTAGCTAATCAAGAAGAGAGCCGGTGATCATCCAGTTGATCGACCGGCCTGTATTCGCGAGGAGATCCTCCATTCCTGTACTGCCAAAGTCGACTGAAGTCTTTCACGCGCAGTACTCGACTGGTACCATTTGGTTGGAATCGCTGCAGACTGAGAGCAGCGGGAAGAAAAGCCTCGTCTCGGGCGACAGTGGGTCGATACCTCACCCTCTGCGGAGGACCACTGTACCCATTAATCCCCGCCGTTGCCCACGGCTCGACTTCCATATCCATGAACGGGTTTGAATCAAGGACTTTCATGTCGGGGCCGAGAGTGAACATGGTGCTCAAGTAGTGCATGTTGAGTAGATGGCCGGAATTCGGACGCACAAAGAGCCGACCCATGTATCGATTAGGAATGTCGACAAAGTGGAGTACACCTCCAAGGGACACAATGTCGCCAGAGTTGGCGTAATGCTCAATATGACCTATTGATTGCCCAAACTGATGAACTAGGTCGGGCGTTTGAACCAACTCGGGTCTTGCTAGCTTCGTCCAGCGTGGATTGTTGAAATGATTGGCCGCATTTCCAAAAGTGTACACCTCCAAGTGACGGAGTAGATCATGTGGCAGCTCGTCCAAAAGCCAGTCGACGACAAGTCCGCCCTCGATCCCACCTTGGCTATGAAGCATCAGAACGACTTTGTCGCACTCTGGGTCCAAAAGCGCTTTCTTCACTAGTGCATATGCTCTTCGGATATCGCCAGTGGCGTACGAGAAGTCCCGTTGGATCAGACATTCGATCAAATCAAATACAATACCAGCACTTGACATATCAGCACCAAACATGGAACCAGGCAAGACTATACTTACGTGCGATTGTGGACCCCCGTCACTTTTCGCCCAAACGTGTATGACAGCTGATCGACATTCATCTGGACCCATCGGTGCCCCGCCGCGATCCCGTTTATATACAACCAACATTCCCGATCATGCCCTGGCTGCTCAGCCAGAGGGACCTGAGAAACCAAAACTTGCTCAAAGCCATTCAAAAACACCATGACGGCCCCATAACTGAAAGCCAATCCAACAGCAGCATAGGCCAGGATCCAAAGCCCGGGAACCATGCATATCACCAGAAGCGGGAGCGAGACCAGAAAAAGAACCTGGTAAACCATAAGAAACATGTGAATTCCCACGATGAATATATTGTGGATCGACGGGTAGAATTCATCTAGAGGGTCGGTGCGACACAGATGCAGGGGTAGGAAGATGCCTGGCAGGTACCTGATGAGGCTCACGAACAAAAGTAAGTCGCCCCATAGCAGCTTGAGCGGCGACGCAGTGTAGGGCAACGGTGTACCCTCCTCGCCCTGGCAGGTCATCGTGGGACAGCCCTGGAGGTGGTGTACTGTGTAGCACTTGAGTGTGTCACAAAGAGGGTAAGCTGAAGCCTAGTGCTGTGTCTGTCATGTGATACCGTTTCGTGCCTTCCAAGGTTCTACATGTGATTTTACAAGTTGCTACATTCCAAGTTAATTCCACGATCATCCAATATTTATTCATTGATTCATTGATTCTGATGATACATATCTGTGGTTGAATTTCCCGAGACAAACGCCCTCCGGCCTGACAACAATGCCCAGCTTCCACAAAGGATCGATAGTGATCTAATTAGTGTCTGCATCCACCACGGAAGTTGCCAGTTGTGATAGCCATAGGTAGAGCCACCTTGATATCTGCCAGGAACATTGGAAGCAGCGCGCATAGGAGTGTCCTTGGCCAGGGACTTTTATGGGTTTGTGTTGTGGTATGCTTACGACCCAGCTCGCTAGTCTGCTCAATGGGATCAGATCAAACGTCAAGGCGCAGATAAGAGTAAAACTCCTGCATGTATCAACAGTAAGCTGGGATCAGAACTGGTCGTAGGCAAGAGACGATGTGAGAACAGCCGAAGGACGCATCTGATATGGCCAACTGCGTCGAAGACATGGGTGATTTGAACTCCCTGTTTCTCACTTGTCAGCGGGAAACGAACTTGAATGAGTGTCACAACCCAATTCACACTCGTCATATTGGGGAGAGCGACCTTGAGACAAATGAGACTTATGGGATGAATCAAAATAACATACCGTCATTGAACTAAACACCCCATCTCGGTCGGTCGGTCATGCGGAACACGTATTTTCGATCAAGTTGATGGCCATAATTGATAATTTGGTCCCTATGCCACATCACAATGGTCTTCGCGATAGCGGCAATTGAAGTGTCCGCGGCGTTGTAGTGACTCGGGACGCGGAACGACATACACCACTTGTGATCGTGATGAACGGGGGTGGGCGTGATGATCCCATTTCCGGCGGTGATTTTGGCTGCCACGACAAGCATCAAGTCTGCATCGTTGTGGACGCGGTCAGCCCAATCGAGGAAGACGGTGGCGTATTGGAGTGGGATGACGGGGTGGAGCTCTTCGAGGATGTTGCGGCCCTTGCGGGTGAAGAAGAGTCCGCGACAGTATTGCATGGGTACCTTTGGGGGTGGCGTTGGCTTCGAGAAAAAGTAGCCCATGGTGAATGTCAAGTTTGGAAGTGTGAGTTGGGAAGGAGGTCGAGTCTGCTCTTATATGGCAGGAAGCGTTGCATGCTTTGGCGGAGCTTGAGCATGGTAATGAAACAATGGTGATTGAGAGGGTTGAAACTAGATTGAACTCTTCTTGAAGTGAATAGGCGGCCTCTTTGTTTTATTGAATGTGGTTAAGAATGGAGATATTGGAGATCCTCAATGGGCTTTGTTTGAGCCAATGATACGATGAATGGCACACGCTTGTCAGACTAAATGGCATGTGACGAAGGAAAGAACAATCCCATTGTCTCTGAGGTCTCATAGAAATCATCTGAAGTCGACCTCTGTGCGAAGCGACTGGCGTATATAAAGGAGGCCACCCTGGACGAGTTCCCCATTTGGAAGTACATAGTTTGCATACATTCGCAACAAGCCAACCCAAAATACACACATACACACACAAACACACAGACACACAGCATTGATATCTACTAGCCATTGCTAGCTTATATTCAAAACTTAGGAGATATTGATATTCTTCTTTGCTACACACAGTTTCACCTACCTATACCCTTACTCAGTACAACATGGGTAAAGACAGCGAGCGAAGGAGTCTGAGTAGTAACTTGAGGGAACGCATCTTCCCAAGCAGTGACCCCCCGTGGGTAGACGAGTTACGAAAAGATGAATTGAAAAAGCTGACCGAGATATTTCACCTAGGCAAGGCCGGTTCAAGAAATACCGAGGAAATCAGGAGTCTTATCAAAGAACTGCCTAAAGCCATGCGCCGTGAGCGCATGTCCCGAACGAACGACCAGCTGTGCGACACACACCAAGGCCTCAACTATGATCTTGCGTATGATTTGTATCGCCTTGTGCAGCGCGAAGTCTCCAATCATCTCTCCAAATACGAGAGATACCCAGAGCTACAGAAGCCCATCGACGTAGTCATCATCAAGAGACTGCAAGCGATACGGGGAATGTGGATCAAGTATGACAAGAGAGAGGCGGAGTTCGAAACGTCGTGGCGGTTCGAAGGCAGTCGTTGCTGTGGTTGCATGGTTGGCAGAGTAGCGACAGACAGAGATGCACTGCGCAATCTGCGCATTGCACTGCTGGCTCGCACTCAGACTCGGAAACATCATGTGCCACGCCGGCTGATGAGTTTCGTCGATGGCTGTATCAATCGGTTCCCGGATGATTTGACCGAGATGTACGACACCTCCAGCCAATTTGGGTATATCATGAAAGCGACACGTAGAGCTTGTACCAAGAGATTGTATGTGGAAGAGGGGATTAGACCGCATCAACCGACATCACGGTACCACCGTGATCCAAACGCCAGTAGCAGCGATAGACCACGAAATGAAGCTCGGAGCGGATCCGAGTCGAGTTCGAGCAAGCGGCCTGCACAAGGCCCGCGGTCGATCCACGAGCCTCATCCCGCAGACAGGTTGGTACCGGAACCCCTGAGGCCAAGATCCAATTCTCGTACTGACACTGATAAAGGGCGCAGCGGGAGCCAGACGGGCTCGAAGAAGAGCATGGATTCTTCCAATTCTTCGCACCTTCGGAAATTCGTTCTAAACAGCCAAGCGAGTGCAGCGTCGGATAATGGGTCGGAGAAGGCGGCAGGACTCACAGAATTTATTGGACGAAGGATCGATAGCCTCCAAGACAGCTATTATCCACCTGGTGGAGAGTCATCGAGCAGACCCAGCGCTGCTTCGGGGGCGGTTGATGCCGTTGACGAGATGACTGACATGTATCGCAACATGGGGACGAACCCGTACCGAGACTACCACTTGGATGATTCCGACGAAGAGGAAGAGAGCGATGACGAAGAGGAAGGACCAAGTCATCCACATTCACCTGCGAACCTGGCGGCCGCGATGGACGCATGGAGCGTGCTTGGTCACAAGGGAGATGATTGATTTATCAAATCTTGTTCTCGGTTTGATTGTGTGTCTGTTGAGTGATCTGCTTTCCGTCAATTGTTTGCTGTTTTTTGCTGTTTTTTGCCTGTCTTTCCAGTTCCTTGATCATTCAATTCTCGAGGCAGCCATGCAACATTACCTGCCTGTTCTTGGTGTGGGTGATCAATTTCCCACCCATGCCAGAACTCAGCCCATAGTACGGAGTACACTTTTAATAAATAGTTAACAATGAATGCGTTGAATAGAACCACAGTTTGTAGGTGTAAGAATGAATAAACATTATTGACAGTAGGTCATGGAGCAAACCATGTACAAAGCGATGACAGGCACATAGTGGAGTATTAATACACTGGGCTCCTTGTCCCATATACAAAAAAATGACGGCAAGCCCCAAAGTCTGGCGGAGACGGCCAGCAGCTCCAGGGACGGGTATGATGCATAAACAGATGGGCGCATTTTCAGGTTCGTTTCATTAGAGCTTCAGTTATGGAGCACGCTTCCAGGGACCCCATGACTCGGGCCCTTGAGACTGTCAACCGTCTTTCGACGCAGTCGGGTGCGTGCAGCAGGTCCGTCTGTAGAAACAATCCGCTCAGGCGCTCGTTCTTCCGTCACAATCACAGCCGGGACGACTTCGGGTGCCTTGGCGGCGTCGAGGTCCACTTGTTTCTGTGCAGTTGCACGGGCACGTTCGTAACGCTGTGTAGCATCGCCAGTCCATTGAGTGCCGAGCAGACGATCCCAGAAGATGAAGAAGGGCTGGGAGAAATTAGTTTTGATGCCCCAGCTCTGGTGGTGGATGTCGTGGTAGGCGGCGTTGTTTGAGGTGAAATGCTGCAGCGGATCCCAGGGGAATTCGTAGCCACAGTGATCGTCGACTGTTTTGATAGTCGAAATTGTGAAGAACCACATGGCTTGACGGGTGGTCATTCCAGAGACCAAAAATCCAATTCCAGTTCCGGCAGTGTCTAACAGGAATCCCTCAAAGGGGTGGTTGTAAAGGGCACCAAATGCGTAGGGAACATAAAGACGGTGGTGGCGGGAATGGAATGTCACTGCGGTGATGGTCAGAATCAAAATAATCCATCGAGGTCAAGGTAAACATACCGTAGAGCCATCGGTTGAGGTGCATAGCTCTGTGGAGGAAGTATTGCCAAGTATCGACGATGCAGATCGCCAAAATGAACTGCAATGTGGGCACTAGGTACCAGTAGATAAGGCCTGCGAATGTGAGTTCCCAGCTAGCGAAAGCGGGCACCACAGTCTTCACGCCGGTATTCAAAACCAGAGACTGGGTCAATCCAGGGTACGAACCACCGGCGATAGCGCCGGCCAACGTTGTGTAGCCGCTCTGAGAGACGGATTTCGCGAGGCCCGCAGCGTCAACTCCGACAAGAGCCAATAGCGACGGAATGGCCTTTTGAAGTATGCGTAGGCGCTGAGCCCAGACGGCGACATCGTATTCCTCGCGCCCCACGGTCTCTTCGGAATCAAACCACAAGAAAGCCAAGCCGGCCACGGTCTGGATCACCTGCTGCAGAACGACATCGCGGACCACTTCCCACCGGGTGACTTTGTTTCTCTTGAGAACCTCCGCCGGGGTGTGGAGGCGGTACTGGACAAAGTAATCGTTGACATCCAGATAGTGATAGATCATGGACAGGCCCCAGTACGCGACGATCGGCAGAATCAGTGTGAGGATGTTATCGGGCACGGCGGCAATGAGGTCCTGCCGCGTTCTCAAAGTGTAAGTCGGGAGCGGAGGGAGATCGAACGCGACGGATGCGTTGACGGCCATGATGGCAGAGAGAGGGGGTTGTTGATTAGGAACGCTAAAGATGTAGGAAGTGGAATATTATAAGGCTCGGAGTATCAAAGGAGAGAATCGAGAGAGCAGATCATAAGAAAAGAGAATGTACGCTTGCAACTGCCACGCCGAGTCCGGAAGCTGACGGGTAGCAGGCGCGACGAGGGGATTAGGTACGGTCCGCCAAGAACCTTTCGGTGCGGGTTACAAGGAAGAAAACCGGATCTGATAATGATGAAGGAAAGGATATGTAAGATTGAAGATTGAAGATTCCACGATAACCCAAATCAGGAGATAATGGACCCGGAGATGGCGGCCCAGGTGGCGTGGTCAAGATTACCGTACCGTATTTTGGACATCTGGACATCTGGAGGTAGTTGTGCTGACAAGAGCCTCTAATACGGTATCGTATGGTATCCCTTCACGAAACTTCATGTCTGCCTGAGGCATCAAGATCTCATGGGAATTCACCAATCGGAGGACTCGAATATTGGATATGTATGTACTCCGTACTTATGAATTTCCAAAATTGACTTGGGTTGAAAATCCAGATCGGAGTAATGTGTAAGAGAGGCGACTAGTTTTGTCTCAGAAAAGAAATTGCTCTTCCGAAGAAGTATTAGCACTCGAAGTCTTGTCTTTGAACGCTCTAGCCTGTGGGAGAGCAAACAAGACAAACCCCCCCCTCCCTCTCTCCGGTCCACGGGTCCGTCCCCCACTTGGATAAAATCTAAGAAAATCTCTCTATTTTTTTTTTCTTCCTTTCTTTCTCCAGCCTGCCATCCTTCTTTTTTTTTCATTCCCAAATACCCCCCAATCCCTTCAAAATGATTATCTACACTGTAAGTGTCTCGCTGTCACTCAACCCATGTTCTCCTGGAACAAGCCATTGGCCACGCCCCTCAATCCCAGACAATGGGAAATTATGAATTGAATCTGACCATATCCATTAGGACGCTTTCACCGGTGACGAGCTTGTCGCCGACACCTTCGACCTTAAGCCCAACCCTGACCACCCCGTTCTCTGGGAGTGCGACTGCCGCAAGTACAGCAAGCGCGTCGGTGGCGATGACATCCAGCTTGAGGGTGCCAACCCCTCCGCTGAGGATGCCGAGGAGGACTCCGGCGAGCACGAGATGAAGATGGTCCACGACATTGAGGACCAGTTCCGTCTCCAGTGGTTGCAGGACAGCCCCCCTTCCAAGGCTCTTTTCAAGGGTAACCTCAAGAGTACGTTCATCGTTTCCGTTTTGCACATCCCGCAACAACCACGTTTTCCCTGGGGAACTTTCACAATCACACCGGGCCCATATTACCATGAATTATCACTTCCGTCACTAACTTGTTTGTGTCTAGACTACCTCAAGAAGCTCAACGATTACCTTTCCGAGAACGGTACCCCAGAGGAGCACAAGGAGTTCAAGGACGGTGCTGCCAAGGCCATGAAGTACCTCGTTGACATGCACGGAGATCTCGACTTCATGGTCGGTGAGGGTGCCGAGGCCCACTCTGGACAGTCCGTGAACCCTTCTCTTCATTTTGGAAATAGCAACTGACTTTTTATTCTTTTAGATACGTCCTGATCAACTTCCGCGAGGATGGTGTCACCCCTTACGCCATTGTGTGGAAGCACGGTCTCAAGCAGACCAAGGTTTAAGCGTTTTCGCAAAACTTCATACGATGCGGTCAAAGAGTGGCGAGATATGCTTCAGACGCAGGCTACCTTTGCACTGAGACTGTCACATCTAATTATGCCTCTTGTAAATTCCTGTTCTTGCTACTGGTTCTTTCGATCGTCAAGACTTACGCCTCATGAATACATTTCCACATGCATTGCAGTTCCAATTTTGGTAGATCCGTTGGTATTCATCCACGGCTTGGTTGAACAAAACGGCCCGTAGACACAGGCTACTAGGTAATTATTTATCAGCTATGAATTGATGGATATTGAATTGATTTATATTCGGGGTCATCTTCAGTGAAACCTCCTAGAGAAAGATTGATATCAATTACAATTCTTGGCTAGGACATGTACATTCTGACACACACTCAACTATCTGCAACCTGCGCGTTCTTATTTGATAAATTCAAAACGCTACCGGGAGCTCGAGATCAACCAGCCAGGCCGGCTGCATCAGAAGACCACCAGATCCCTGGATAGAGGCATTGATGAAGAGAGTCTCGTCATTCCGTTGTAAAGGACGCGGATCTCCAGAGCAATGGCTGGTTGAAAATAAACTTGGGGGTTTGCCCCTACCTTCGATAGTTGCAAGTCTGGATATGAGACTGGAGTTATCGTTGTCGATACTGGTCAGATGAGAAGGCTCTCCGCTGATCTGAGGTCGCCACTTGACAACCTTTGCACTCCATCCCTCGTGGATATGGCCAAAGCAATGCATCAATGGCCGGGGTTGGGCGTGGACTATAGCCTTGAATAGATATGAACACCCAGCACGATCCCCAGATTGTGTATAATCCATGATACCTTTCGGTGGACCATGTGTCATCACAATATCGGCGTTGCCAATTCGAAAATCATGGCCGCGATCTGGATGATACTGGAAGCCCCAGTCACCAAGTGAAGGTGTGAAAGGACTGGCATAAACATTCAACCTAGCACCATTTTTCAACTGGAAGCAATGGAGCCCTTCATCCAAAAAAATGATACCCGCACTTTCTTGGTCATTAAACAGCTCCCTGGCATATCCGTGGCGCCCATAAGCCGTCTGAACAGCTTCTGGGTCCAAGGGTTGAGCGTCGGCGATCTTATTTTGGAAAGTTGGGATGTCCATGGTGAAGTCGTGGTTTCCGGCGATGACTAGCTTGAGGGGAGCGTTCACAGATTTCAGAAGACGGATAGAAGACCTGAACTCATCTATTATTGATTCTGTCGTAAGATCACCGCAGTGAAGCGCCACATCTGCATACTGACGCGAGACACTTTCTGGAAGCGTGTCAAGTCCATGTGTGTCAGAGAACACAAGAAATCTGGTCTTGACGACCGGCGCTGTCTTATCTGCAGTTAGTGGCATTTTGGTCGTTTAGGTACGAGGGAAGTCCGTTCAGCGATAAATGTTCATGGTGTGTTGAAAAGTGAAAGTGGTCTGGCCGCCGAAGCTCAAACGGTAGGGCAACCGCGGCGATGAGTCAAATCAAGACAACATTTGAACCTTGGAAGCATTATCTCATACTGACAATAGCAACAGGAAACATGGATCGGGGCAGCACCTCCAAGGCTCGGACCTCAGCTCATGATGTTACTTATATAGTCGTTCTCCGTAGTACACGACGATAACCTCAGTCTACTGTTTGCATGGTGCAACTCTTAACTGTGAATAGAACAATTTTGACGGTCGTTTGTGAATAGACCTAGCACCATATCGATGGCCAGCAATTATATTCGTCCTATGATCGGTTCATGCATTTAGTTTCGATGTATACTTTTCCAGCATGTCGACAATTTCGAGATAACCAAGTTGCTTAGCAAGCTGAAAAGCCGTCTTTCGTTCCCTGCCCCTGACACAAAGATCTGGTTTGTGTTCTAGCAGAATTCGAGCGATTTCCCGGTGTCCTTTGCGCGCGGCTGCGAGACGCGCAGATCCGAAAGTGCTGCTTCGTCCATTAACATCAGCCCCAAGGCCAATGAACAGGCGAACAATTTCAATATTTCCTGTATGCGACGCCACAGCGAGTGGTGTCTCCCCAAACGATGAATCCTTCAAGTTGACGTCCGCGCTATTGTCCGTCAACAATTGAATCAACGAAAGGTCTCCTCGACCGGCGGCAAAGTAAAGCGCCTTGCCACAGTCCACACCCGTTCCATTGGATCTTTCCTTCGCCTTTTCAAGAACGATCTTGAGAAGATCTGCCGACGATCCTTCTGACGCGCTTTCGATTGATCCTTCAGTTATAGTTGCCCCACCGTCCAAGAGGACTTGGACTACATCAGAGTGGCCATTGTCTAACGCACGGTCCAGAGCGCTTCCGTAAATGTCGTCAGTTCTGTTGATGTCTGCTCCTTGTGAAAGAAGTAGATTCACAACCTCCAATTTTCCCTGTGTCGAAGCTGCCATGAGAGCTGCTTCATAATCGGGATCTTTGGGATCAACATGTGCACCAAGACTCAGAAGAAATGCGACCATTTCTACGTTCCCAGCGTAAGAGAACCAATATAGAGCAGTTCTTCCAGTGTCATCGAAGGAATTCAAGTTTGCGCCTTCGCTGAGCAGTAGTTTAGCCGTCGATGAATGATTCTTGAATGATGCATGATGCAACGGTGTGAAGTCCATCATGACCCTCACGTCCACGTAGTGGCCACGCCCAAGAAGCAAGGAAATGGCACCATCAAGTCCAAACTGCGCTGCGACATGGAGTCCTTTCCCTACACTGTAGAATAATTCCCTCCTGCGAAAGAAGAATTCAAGCTTTTCATCGTCTTCCAGGAATTGAGTTATCTCTGCGCCAAAGCTTTGAGAATCTTGTACGTGTCTTTCCCAATTGAATGCGGCATAGTCATAAAAGGGATATACTTGGAGAAACGTTTCGAATGCTTCCTTGCTTCCACATGAGACTGCGCGGCAATAATCAAAGGAAAGATACGTCAAGCAGAGGTCACTAATCTCGGCCTCAGAGAAACTTGAAAGCCACAGTGGATGTGTTCTCTCAAAGTATTCCTGGGTAGTATAGTGTACCAATCGAACGAGTCCACCATCTGTCGTTAGAAGTCCAGCACACACAGAAACCACGTCCTCGATCAGTGGAACATTGTCCGAATCGAGGTCTGATGTACCTCTCTCGATAGCAAGTGCGTGCTGGAGCTCCAACACAGTTAGTGGCCGCTTTGCGAAGGTGATCCAGGACAGGCTTTGGATAGCCAACTCCTGCTGTTCTGGGAGCTGTGCGTTGATCCGCTTCATGGCCTCATCGTATGCGTCATCGTAAGCGTGATGGTCTGACTTTTCTGACAGTCTTTCGAGGGCGGTCCGAATTGACTTGGCTGACCTTCTACCCTTTAAGGAGTCCAGGTGAAGTTGCGCCAGCAAAAACCTGGGTGAGTAGTGAGCGAAATGATATGGCGGAACAGATCTGCTCGAAGGTTCGGAGTTGTGGACACATACATTCCCTGCACTCGAGCAGAAATGACATTCTCGATGTCAAGTTGCAACTGCGCGTTCTGACCAACAAATTTGGGAAGCCGAAACAAATTTCCCCGCAGGTACTTTCGAACATCTTCCTCGTTAGCCCGTATTTCTAGCAATACACCGTCTTCGAAACACTCGGGGATCTCTGTGGGCCTCGATGTTGCAAACAGGTTGACACGGGCGGTGATATGCAGTTTGAGCATTTCCTCAAGAAGTCTGGCTCTGCAATCATCTTTTGAGTCGCACTCATCGAGTGCATCAATCACGATAAATACCCGGGAGTACATCGAAGCGACCGAGCACAAGGCCTGCGAAAACTGATCGGGCCGTGGACGTATGGAACTGCTCTTGTGGCGATTATAAAACTCTTTCAAGCACTCTGGTAGCGTGGGAATCTTCTGGCACAATTGCTTCAACAAACTGGCAAGCAGATCCCGGATGTTCTGCTCGTCCCGTTGCTTGAAGTTGCAGTAGAGGTATGCGACGCCGACATCTTCCCTATACTCGAATCGTCGGGATAAGTCGTCGATGATGATAGCAGAGCAGATAGTCTTTCCAGCACCTGGCATGCCTTGAGCAAGTATGCCCGCTTGTGGTTTTTCGATCCAGTTTGAGTACTCTCTCAAGTCGAGTAGCCATTGTCCAGTCCCTTGTTGCCGGCGCTCGATGAGATCACCTTGCTGAGAGATATAATCGACTGAAGTAAGCCACTGTAGAATGTTGCAGTCTTCTTCATTCTTCTGATGATGAGTGATCTGGCCCAGAGCCTGTCTTATCGCTGCCATTGTTTGTCTATGAAATTGTTGGGTTCAGTAGTGCACGAGGAATGGAAAGGGAGCATGTACCTTGAAATTCCATCAAGGTAATCTTGTAACAGGCTTATCTGAAGACTTAGACGATCTCGAAGTTCGGACAGGTTTTGTGCGTTCCAAGATACTCTTTTCCAGGCACATGTCACTCGCTTGTGGATGGCTGTTCCGGTATACGTGACAATGCAATGTTTCTCAATCTCCCGTTCCAGCTCCTTCAAAACATTCTCGCATGTATGGGTGATTCTCGCCAATAGTTTGCGTTGGCTGTCCTCTAGATCATAATCTAGCAGTTGGATGTCGGCATCTTGGAGAACGATTGACAAACTTCGGACACTACACATTCAGACTTCAGCTTCGCATTTGGCATCTTTGGTTATGGGCATTTGCTTACTCGTCGGATATACCCTTGAATTGAACTGGAGCATCAAGAAAATCCCTTCGCAGTTTGTGAGCCAATGACAAGGCCAAGGCAATGTCACCCGCCCCAAAGCCAAAGCTCATCTTTGGCAGATAATCTCAGGGTTGAACCTTGTAAGTAATATTTTACCAGGGGGGTATATGTCAGAAGAGAAGTGTGAGGGAGACACTGCTTGTCAAACTTTGGTGCCGTCCACTTTTGGGTAGACAAGTTTTAAGCGCTTGTCTTTTGGGGGCCTACTACCATTGATTAGACGTCAAAATACATGCAGCGCCGCACAGAAACAACTAGTGGCCAACTTATACAAGTCTTACTCATGAGAGACATCAGATTTTTGAGATACAGTGCCCTGCATACGGAGTACACAGAACCGCGTTGTTGTGTACAGATACATTCGCAATCAAGCATAATGCGCGTCATTTGGGTCATTGTCTCGTTGGCATCTCTTGATAAGTTTCAAACAGTTTCAACCCTTTTGCGATTGATGCAAGTAATATTGTAGTCATGAGGGAACCCCTAATTGCTCAGTTTCACGTCTTGTTGGCAACTGACCTGTAATCCCGAAACAGCTCAGTTTCTTTGTTTGATATGCAGTCTGCCGTAATAGCACGACTGAGTCTTTGCCCAAAATGGCAAAGTGAATAAAACTTAGGGATTAATAGAGATATGTTAACGAGAGACATGACCTTCAGATGTTAACAAGAATGGCCGAAAGCGGGATTCAATTGAAGATTGCTGCCTGACCCGTCAGGCCACAAGAATTGCTGACCATTGGCCCCACCTCCAGGGCTGGGCGTCACCTCCGATGATCCCCGCTATCGTCGGTTCGCGTCATCTCTGCGCACATGTTTCTGATTGAACTCATGTATCGGGAGTATGAACCCTAGTTTTCCTGATACTGACCCCCTGCTGGGTCCTACTAGCACCATCTATCCTTCCTCGAGAGGGTCTGTGGCCGGAGGTCGCCAGATTACCCGAAACCGCGCAAGCTATAGCTGCCACACCTGTCGGCGCCGAAAGGTCAAATGTGATAAAGTAGGCCAAAATGTTCTCCTCTTCCAGAAGTCTGGCTAACTGTTCTTCCACTAGACTCATCCGATCTGCGGAAATTGCGCGAAGAACGACACCGAGTGCATATACGATGTATCGTCGCAAAAGGACGAGGATCCACGCGATGAACCCCCTCAGCCAGCGCATGGACTCAAGAGAAGGCGCAAGACCCCCCGGTCATTAGAGGAGGATGTGGACGAACTTCAATCGATTTATGGCCACTTGAGGGAGACAGAACCCGAGACAGGGGAAAAACCCGACACGGGCGCAATTGAATCACGCTTAGACAAATTGATGTCAATGATTGAACGCCTCGGAGGGAAAGACCAGGCACTCAATGTGGTGGGGACACAAAGGACGACCCCGGACACTAAAGTGGAGCCTCGGCAGTTGGACGACCTACCGCAACATAATCAGTTGAATGGAAATGGGACCGCGAAAAGAGCCGTCAGTCCACGTCGCGTCGCTGCAGATTCGAGCGGCGATGAGTTTCCGATACCCTCTGGTCAGGCCACGGACTTGGTGGATCCAGTTGGCAGTCTGAACCTGGGACACTTGAGTTTGGAGGATGGAGGGAGGTCGCGGTTGGTGATGATATTTCCATGAATGCTCCAATGCGCTGACCCTTGACTAGATATGTTGGAACCACGTACTGGGCTTATATCTCCGACGAGGTAAGCTTTTATTCGATGCATGCAATGATGCATGTCAAGACTGACTCTTCCAGATCAACGAACTTAATCAACTCCTCAGAGATCAGAGCCATTCGCACGAACAGTCAGGATTGAGTGAACCCCATGATGAGCCAACAAATCCACTTTCCAGCGAGGCACAATCGTGGGGAGAATCATTGGAAAGCCCTACGCCCTCAACCTTTTCCAAATCTCGTTCGTTCCGCCACTCAATAATTTCCCCCTCGGGTGATTCGCCTGCTTCGAATGAGAAAGATGTGGAACCTGAAATGCTTGACCACATCCCAACCAGACGCCAGAGCCATATCTTGTACAAAGGCTTCATGTCTGGCGTTCATGCCATCAGCCCTGTTGTCCACCCGCCAACTATCCTCAAGTTGTACAACTCCTTTTGGGACTGGTTCGACTACAACAGTTACTCAGGCGAACCATACCCCAACCCGTCGTTCATCCCATTACTATACGCCATTTGGTATGGCGGATCAGTCACCATCTCGATCCGGACCATCAAGGCCGAATTCAATGCGTCCTCACGTTCCGCGTTATCAACTACGTACAGTGAAGAGGTCACAAAATGGTTAACAAAAATAAAATTCCCACGCAGTCCGACCCCTCAGGGACTATCCGCTTATCTTATTGTACAAACAATCGTCTCCAAAGAGGAAGAACCGCTGACGAGCAGTCTTTTCGTGAGCCTAGCGATGAGAGTTGCACAAACAATGGGGCTGCATCGAGACCCAGCCAAGTTTGGCATAGAGCCATGCGAGGCAGAGTATCGGCGTCGGTTGTGGTGGCATATTATGCATATGGACGGTGTGATTGCTATGTCCAGCGGCTTGCCTCCCATGGTCCCCGATGAATCCTATTCGGATGTGTGCGAGACCAGCGAACTCAAAGATACATTGCTAGGAACCCAGGTAGCTGAAAAATACCAGCAGCAAGTGGCCTCGCAAAGTCGATTGCCTGACAACCCGGACGATCCAAATGTTTGCGGTGGGCCTTCCATGGTCAATGTTTACTATCTGACCGCCAGAGGAAAATACATCATGGCTCGTGAGTTGATTCCGCTCTTGCTAAATCATCAAGCTAACCTCCCCAGGCGCTGTTCGCCGGATTCTGAAGATCCAACTGGGCACGAAGCCTCTCACTCGACAGGACATGGAGGAACTTCGGTCTATACTCCTTGAACTGCAACTAAAACTTAATTCCATGATAAACAGAATACCTGAGAGCGAAAATGGTGCCAATCCATGCTCTGCGGCAGGACGAGCCATGTCCATGTCGAAATCCCCTGTGGATGCCCGTTCTTCCGACACAGAGCTCCCAGGGGACGGTTTAACTGGATGCCCAGAGCAATACCACTCGCCGGTTCTTGTTTGCTTCCACAAATGGGCGAGAATAATTCTATCTTTGTATATTGACAAGGTGGGTTATTCTGCAATACTGCGCATAGCCGTCACTTTACTAATGCCTTCTTAGGCGTTCTGTGTTGCATATCAACCATTCCTCAAAAATGCGCGCAGTCGGATCTGGCCTGCAGCACGGCAAAGGTTTTTTAGCGCCACTCTGAACGATGAAGATAGTTTCTTACTTTTCTAGTGCGCTGCGCCATTGTCATGGATTCATGAATAAATTCATCCAGCTTGCAACTGACCCAGACTTCCAACCCTTCCATTGGAGTTGGCCGGGGTAAGTTTTTTCAGAGATAGCCCTTCCCAAAGAATATATGACTAACATTAGATTAGCAACCACCAGCCGATGCATGCTACGATGTAAGGAATAGTCCTGGAAATGTTAGGTGACGCTAACCAGGCTTACAGGATCATGCTCGTTGATCTTTATGAGCGACCATATAGCCCCGAGGCATCCAGGTCTAGGGCATTCATTGATCGCATTCTTGCACTGTCGGGTCCAGATGGCGGTGTCGTAGGTGGCGAGGATGGCATCTCCACACAAAGACCCCTGAAGGACGGTGGGCGTGAAGCATGGGACATGATCCGCCGCCTTCGTCAAAAGGCCTGGCAAAAGGCTGGCCTCAACCCTCGCATGCTCTGGACCGAAAAGGACCAGATTCACATTGGCGTTGCCTCTCCCAGTGTCCAGCATGTTGATGATGGCTCTTCCTCAGATCTCGCCCATATAGAGTCGCTGGATAGCGCACCCGGTGATTCCAAACCCCACGATTTCAACAAAAGGTTCTACAACATTACTCGCTCCCACACATACTTGAATCCCGCCACTCTACCCTCTGCCCAAAGCCCGCTACGGAATCAATATCCCTCCGAGAACAAACTTGTACCGCCAACGCTCTCAAACTCGCAGTTCGACCCTCTCGCAGGGACCATCCCTACCATAAGTTTAGATCAACACTCACTCGATTTGAGCTCATTTGGTGTGCCGCCACCCACACACCCTCCTACCTCCGTCCCCGGCCTGTCGAACCAACATCCTACGTCCGGTTTGGATGCATCTGCCACCATTCCTTTTATAGATGCCGCTTCTCCCAACCCAATGGCCATGGGTGTCCCAACCCCTCCCAGTATGGTCGATCCTAACCTCAATTTTGATTGGGATCAATGGGATGCTGTGTTTGGGCAGCATCTCCCCGTGTCTGATGATCTCATGGAGTTGGATCCTGTTTCTGGTCTTGACTTTGCAAATATTGCAACATCCTCTGCCAACCAAAATGTCCCAGGTGCAATCGCAACAAGTATCTATCCGTCTGGTCTGCCAAGATCATATCCAAGCGATCCACCACGTGTTAGCAATACCGACAACTGGCCTGCGAACTATTAGTTTCTGCCTGAGGCAAACATGGCACGGACTTTGTACATATCACAGTATCTATTCTGATAATTGCAAAGTGTGAGCTGGTCATATCTTATTGGCAGAGAGCTGTCCTTCCGCTCGTTGGACTTTCGCATTTTGCGATCTCAATCCAAAGTCCGGTGGTGGTGCCCCTAGGACATATTCACTACTCGAATCTCGGCGTCGGACATTATTCATGCCGAGTTTCCACTTTTTTGTGGCTCGGAACAGCGCTTTCCAGGGAAATAATTGGCACATAGCTTCGGGAATAATTAATAACCCCGTCTTCCCCGGGCGATGAGGGTTAAGTGCGAAGGAACGGGTGGCTCGGGGATTGCAAATAAGCTTAACCCCGAGATCTCCACAACGTCATGACGTTACCTCCAGTTTAAAAGAATGTGCAATGTCGCGCACAATCTCGATCTCAATGTGAATTCTGGAGATCATCTCTTACTCTTTTCTTATCCCTTGTTCCATCAAACAATCATGGTGCATTTTCTGTACTCTCAATTCTTTGTGACGCCGAAGTACCCCGACCAGTCATTCGCAGATCAAACTGTGCTTGTCACTGGCGCCAATGTCGGCCTGGGCCTCGAAGCTGCACGCCATATCACGCGGCTAGGAGCTGCACGAGTGATCCTTGGCGTTCGCAATGTCGAAGCGGGCGAACAAGCCGTATTGGACATTGAGAAATCCACAGGTCGCTCCGGGGTCTGCGAAGTATGGAAGGTAGATCTGTCTTCGCACGAATCAACCCTTGCATTTGGCGACCGCATCGCGACCCTCCCGAAACTCGACAGCGCCATATTGAACGCAGCAATTGCCACCCGCGACTTCGACACTGCCGAGGGCTATGAGCAATCAATCACCATCAACGTCATCAACAGTCTTCTTCTTGGCATCCTTCTCCTCCCTACCCTTAAAGCGACCCGACAAAGAATCCCGTCCCTCACACCGCGTCTCACATTTGTCGTCAGCGAAGTTCATGCTTGGGTAAACTTCCCAGAATGGGTAGAAGACCAACCCATGAAGGCCGTCAGCGATCCAGAGAAGGCTAAAATGGGCGAACGATACCCACTCTCGAAGCTCCTCGAGGTGCTCCTGGTGCAGGAACTAGCTAGCCGAGTCCTTGGGTCCGAAGTGATCATCAACATGCTGAACCCTGGTCTATGCCACTCGCAACTAGCAAGAAATGTTGATTCTTGGACATTCACATTGTTCAAGTTGGTATTGGCTCGATCCACAGAAGTTGGGTCTAGAACCTTGGTCGCAGGGGCTGCGGCTGGACTGGAAAGCCACGGCGCGTACATGACAGATGCGCATGTGGAAAACACTATGCTCTCGCCGTTCGTGCGGAGTGACGAGGGGCGCCAGGCTCGTGAGAAGTTGTGGGCTGAGCTGTCGTCGATCCTGGAAGGTGTTCGTCCGGGGGTTATGCAGGGCCTGTAATTTACCAACGTGTGATGTTGTGCGCCTATCACATTTAGCGCATTTAGCACATTTAATGAATTGTAATCTTATCTCATTAATCGTATCCAGCTTGTAATTCCAACTTGGTACTTTGCATGTGTTGGCTGACTGCAGCTACGCCTATTCCCCCGATCGCCATAGAAGTTGCCGAATTGGAAAGGTCAGTCGCCGCTTTTATGGCAGATCTTCAGGTCCACTATACTTCAGCTCAGCCTACGGAGTACAAGTACTCCAGTAATATCCATGAATACGAATGTTGAAAGCTGTGGCTGGCGGAAGTGGCTCAATTACTAGCTGTTTGAAGAGAATCTATAGGTCAAAGTCTCATTTTGTATGCGGGTCTCGCACTGATGGGAAAGCTCGGGCTTTCCGCGAATTCGATGCATGGCAAAACAGCTCTCAGGTGTATTCATACTTCATACCCTTGGAATATCTGACAATAATAGGTACTCGATATTATAATATCATATTACCTACTCCGTAGCTTACCCTCACTTCGGCAAGGAAACTGAACTATCTGCAGGCCCGGAAAAATCAGCATTGAAACTGACACAGTGAAGTATAGCCAAGAAATATCGCTCAAGGCTTGGGTAAATTAAGAGTCTCTGGATATTCCCAAAGTGATAGTCTGAAAGAAAGCACTGCAGTATACAAGACCTCGGGAATTAAGACCACAGCCACCCTTACGGCTACCGCGCCATGATCGACATTAGTGATTCTACTGCCCAGGTGAACACCCACGGAGAGGAATTATGATATGACCGTAGAACTCCAGCATTCTCATCCTACTCTCAACGTTCTTGTACTCGAGCCATTGAGATGCAGTGTAATGATGTGGTTACAATATACCCACCCTCAACATGCGGTGAGAGGAAAAGGCCACATGGCCAGAAGTCATGTACATAAGGTTGAAGTATCTCTAAGTGGACGGAAGGGTCGCACATGTGCAGTACATGCAGGTGGAGGTGTGAGCATTTTTAGCATTCTATTGGATAGTCAGTGATTGTTCATGAGATCTTTGTAGATCTCATATCTGCAACTGAGTGGACAGAGCAATCGATAGCATCCATAGATCTTAATAAAAAATAGGACTGTGATCTATATACTCCAAGATTGACCCTGCTATTCCGCTATATAAATGGTCTGCGATGTTCTTTTTCACTAGCTTTATTGTCTTTGACACCCAGTGAAGGATAGTCCAAGGTTGTTATTTATGTTTTGTATCAGATGTCAAAGTCTCATGTTAGATGATCAAATCAGATAGAGGTGGTCCGAGATACCTAGGTATTGATTGAGATGCCAGAAGAAGAGACGAACGTCACATCGTCGCAGCATTCAACGGATGCCGAGGGCGAGGATCTTCACAATGCCGCACGACGCAACTGGATTTTCCCTCCGATCAGATGAACACCTCTTGCAGTGTGAACCCCCATGTCTGGGGTGATGGCAGTCCCCATGAAACTTTCGTCTCGGCGACAATCCAGGAAAGCTTTGGTGACCCCCTTCTTCTTCAGCGATAAATATTCCATCTGGGAGAGGAGATGACCGGCTGGTATCCAGTCCCGACCTGGGGGCAAGATTGGTTCCGTGATCTCTGAAATCAGCAACCGTTCCACATCCTTCCCCTTCTTCCCCTTGGCCTTGCCCTTGGTTGCGTTGAGATCTGGGGCGTCTCTTCCAAGCGTTTGTTGCCGTAGAGCCGCAAAAGCTTCCTTCAGTGTTTGTAATTCCTGGAGAGCCGTATCCCGAAGGTGCCTTTCTTCAGAAGTGTGCATTCGCTGCATGCTCTCCCTGGGGTCTAGAATGTCGACAGTCATCAAAGGGAAGCCGATAGACCGAAACAAAGAGCCATCATCAAGAGGCCTTGGATTCCTTGGACGCTACGGCGCGAGGAAATGTCAGGAGCTGTGGGAGCGAAGGGATGTTGTGACAGGATCAAGAATTTTCTAATGTCAAGGCATCATGATCTCAGAGAGCTCCTATTTCTAATAGGTCGCGCTCTCTCTCTCTCTCTCTCTCTCTCTTACTATCGTCCTCTTTTCCTCTCGCCTTCTTTCCCCCTCTTCCCCTCTTTCTCTTTCTCTTTATCCCTTCACTTTTCAATCTCCCTCTCCTATTCTTTCTTTTTTTCTCTCTCTCTCTCTTCCGTAATTTCTCTCGCCTACTCCTTCTCTCCCTTTACCTCTCTCCTCCCTTTCTCTCCTGACACATCTATACAGTACACTGCTCATACATACTTCTTTGCAGACTGTATCCCTTGTCAATTAATTGCAAAAAGATCTAGTTGAGCAAGACAGACTATGGATATTAGAGGCTTCATTGAGGCCAGAACGTATAGTACTAAGTCTACCCACAAAAGCGGCAAGAGATGGCGACCAAACGGGAAAGCGCCAAGACCCCCGTCGTTTGTCAAACACGCGAAGATCTCCGCTTATTTCCCCCAAATATGAGCCCAAACCTGGGGTTGATCTTCTTGCTTTTTCTTGCAAATTGGCAGATCTCTATGGCAGTATGATTTGCGGGCTACTCCAAAATCCCCGGCCATACTTGCCCCCTCTGCTCGGGTGGTCAGCCAGCCCTTTTTTAAATACAGCCACATCTTACGAGGCAAACGATACAGCAGACACGAAGTGATGGTGCTGTACATGCAGCGACATGCGAACAATTCCGAATGCCATGGTGTTGATTCGCCGAGCGGAAGTCCGTGGCGTCGAGAGCGAGTCCCTATTGATCATGCACTTCGTTCAACAAAGAATGTCATCCTGCCAAGAGCCCGGTTCACAATGCCTGTCATACTCTACATGACTGTGTTCGCAGAGTCTGGCATACATTAAAGCTGAAGAGTTCCACTACCGTCCTCATTTTTCTTTGACTTTCAAATACTACGTCCATTACTCGTTCATCCGTTTCATCAACATGGCGCCTATCCTCTTAGAAACAGAGTTTGACGAATCTCAGAACAATTCGCTATCGTTGAAAGCTTCCAGAAGCGATGCCTCCGTGAGTGAAGTCAGCCTGGCATTGACGGACCGACCGTGGCACCTCCTATACCTCTTCGATGCCTTGAGCCCTCCCTCGCCCGCGGCGGGCGAGCTACCGGATATCCATATTCAGCGGGTGATTCAATTCGCATGGGTAGCAGTATTAAGAGCTTTTGCTTATTCGAGCACTTTGTACATCGGCGAAGAATACTCGAAGGGTGTGTGCTATGTCGGTGAGGGACCTCATAGCTCCTTCGGTCGAGCTGTCCAGATCCACGCAGATGCGCAAGATACCGTGAAGGAAACACTTTCCCAATTGATCGCGACATTGGAAGCATCCGCACTCTGTTCATCGGCTACGAATGGCCATGTGAGCAGTGAAGGGAATGGCTCTCGATTCGATACGGCAATCGTGTACCAGAAACAGCCTCCAATGCCTTCCTCTCCCAGTCAGGCCCCATGTAGGGGTCAATGCCGCACGTGCTGCGCAACAAGCTTCCATCAGTCACTGGAGACAGGGGATTCTTTCAATGGCCTTCGTCTCTTGATACAGCACACCCACGACGACAGGCTACGTGCTAGCTTGTCAGTCGGTGATTCCGGAATCGAATTGCCGTTGGCTAAAAGCCTTCTGCATAGCTTTAACCAGTCACTCAGATCATTTGATACTTCCTCGACACAGACTATTGGTAGTCTGGACTTGTGCTCGGTGGAGGATCGAGCACATATCGCTCAATTTACAGGGAATCCTGCTCCTCCCCAAGACGCGCTTCTGCACGAACTTTGCTTGCAACACGTTAAAACCACCCCAGATGCTTTGGCCGTTCGCTCTTGGGACGGGGATCTTACCTATCGCAAATTAGAGTCTCTTTCATCGCGTTTGGCGCATTGGCTTGTAGGACAAGGGGTTGGTCCCAATGTCTTTGTCGCATGTGCATTTTACAAGTCTACATGGGCCATTGTGGCTCGCCTTGCAGTTCTCATGGCTGGAGGTGCATATATCTGTGTCGATGGAACCGATCCACCCTCCTATCTCGCGTCTGTTCTCGAGCGTACCCAAATTCGAATAATGCTTGTCTCGAACGGGTACAAGGAGAAATTTGCCGGACGCGTTGAAACCTTATTCGAAGTGAGCGAAGCATCTATCTCAGAATTGCCGGAATTTGACTCAATTCCTTGCTCTACCGTCACACCCACCGATCCGTGCGTTGTTTTGTTCACATCTGGCAGTACGGGTAACCCCAAAGGAATTGTTCAAGAGCATCGAAGTTATGCGTCCGCGTTGACGGATTACATCCGAGTGATGGGCATGGGCCCACACAGCCGTATGTTCCAATTCGATGCATACGCTTTTGACATCAGTAATAATGACTTCCTGGGTCCGCTTATGGCTGGTGGGTGCTGCTGTGTTCCAACCGTTTCACTCACCATGGATGCGCTCATGAACGACTTGAGCGACTTGGAAGCCAACATGATGTTCATCACCCCCTCGGTGGCCATCGATCTCGACCCCGATCGTATGCCTTCCCTGAAGATGATGTGCATTGGCGGTGAACCAGTTTCAGATGCCGTACTTGCTAAGTGGCTGGACCGGGTACAAGTTGTCAATCAGTATGGCATGGGAGAGGTCGCTTCTTTATGTGCATACAACCGCAATCTTCAGATGGGCCGCGGGGCTGTTGTTGGTCGTCCAGCCACAGGTGCCATCTGGATTGTGAGCCCCGACAACCCAGACCAACTCATGCCCGTGGGAGCTGTTGGCGAACTTCTTGTCGAAGGACCACATCTCTCGCAGGGGTATCTGGACCATGTTTCTGGTAAATCCGAAAACTTCCTCGCTGCTCCACCAACTTGGATGGCGCAGCTGCACCAAGAAAGACCGAACCATCGACTCTACCGCTCCGGAGACTTGGGTCGATACAACCACGACGGCACAATTGAGCTCATGGGCCGCAAGGACAGCATGCTGAAAGTTGACGGAGCACGCGTTGAAGCCGGCCAAGTCGAGTACGTTCTCCGACAAAGTCTTTCCACGGGTGATGCAGCAATTGTTGATGTTTTGGGTGCCGTTGATGGCAAAGGAGACCCCATCTTGGCGGTTTTCTTGTACCTAGCAAACAACCCGTTGAATGTAAACAGCGGCCCCATCGAGGAAATGCAGTTCTGGCCAATCAGCACCAAGCAATCTGTTCACAGTCTCACGGAGTATTTGAGTGCGACTATCAGGGACAGTTTGCCCAAGTACTATGCTCCTAGTCTTTATCTGCTTGTTGATAGAGTTCCGCGCACAAAGTCCAAGAAGACAGATCGTCGCAAATTGCATGCTCTGGGTCAGGCATATTATATGGAGCATCGGGAGGAGTTGAAGGACATCACAGTTTGGCCTGAGTGGGATTAATTCGATGCATTTTCTGAGGCTTCCGTCGGTTTGACAACAAGCACTTTTGACGCAGACTTGGGCATTCCTGAATAATTGTCGGGTGAGTGAGTGCTTCGCTAATGCTATATTCTATTGGATATCTGCTTTTTTCTGCTTTTTTCAAGACCCACTCATGTATCTGGAGTCTGAAGCTGCTGAGGTCTATGTAAAAATGGATATTACAAGAATAAGCGATTTAATTTGATCAAACTCCATGGAGACCGTTTATCCGACAGATATTTGGAATTATGTACCCATCTCCCTCCGTGTCTAACAGCCTTCCACGAGTAACGAAGAACACCAATTCTTTACACTTATTCAAATACCAACTTTGTATCATGGAGGATACCCCAGCTTGAGCCATACACAAGCCTTTGGCTCTACAAAGTCATAATTGCCACCAGAACGGCTGCGTAACACCAGCCCAGAGACACAGCAATCAGGCTCGCCTTGTTGGTCACGCTAACTTCGGCCAGAACTAACTCCGGGTCATAGTTCGCCGGTTTGCGAGCATCTGTAGTCCCATTCCAACAGTAGCGCTCGAAGCACTGAGTACACGCCGGTGGAATGGTGGCGTTCGTACGCTCGAGTGAGCGTGTCAACATAGCACAGCCCACACACGTCGACCACTCCGAGTCCCGAGTCCCGTTACCCATAGTCGCGACATTGTATCCGTTGAGAATTACCGCGTCACGCTCGGTGTCATTGTAACTCATTGTAAAGGTCGAGAGGTTCGAGTGTGTCACGTACGGCGAGTTGGGGATGTACACGATCAGCGGTGAATTTGACTGGGTGCCTGTCATGTTGGCAGTGCTGCAACCAAAGAAAGTTGGCTTGTTGTTGAGACCGAGGTTCAGGAAAGTATTGCGGTCCGGGATGGAGGCAAATCCAGTGCCGTTGTTGATTTTGCCTTCGAGGCTGCGTTCGTAGGTTGCTACGAGGGAGGTGCCGTCTGGCCAGTTGTTGGTATCGGCAGAAGAGTCGATGGCAAATATAACATCGACCTTTCGCTCTGGTTGAATCATGGGATGGAGGGGAATGTTTTGCAAGTCTTCTCCTCCATCGACGATAGCAAGGTATGGGGACTTGGTGAGGATTGTCTCGGTCGAGGCATGGTAGAATGGGTTCGTGTAATTAGCAATATCAAACTTTTCCTCGTCAATGTTCCCAAGAACACCACGAATTATTTTCTTGGCAGTGTCTCCAAGATCTGTCGAGTTGACGTTTAGCAGAAATTGGTTGAAAAGACTGGATGATGTGCCCATCACGAACCCGGCGCTGTCATAACCACGGATGCACTTCTCCTTTGATGGGACCACACCCTTCTCGAATTTGGACCCGAGATATTCCAGAGGAGCAAACCCAAAGATTGTTGGGTCGAATGAGCCAAACTCCCATGGATTGAATTCATAGACTGTTGCGTTGCCTCCAACAACGTGTTCCCCGGGGTTGCGACCGTCGGCGATGAGGATAGGTAGCGGCATCTCAGCTCGCTTGAAGTTTTCGGTTTTTGCAATCGAGCTCCAGGTGTAGTTGACTCCGCCTTCGGGTGCGTGGATCAGTTGGTAGGACAGCATACGACCCCTAGATTCCGAGAAGATATCATAGTCAGTTCTTGACACTTCCAAGGTTGATGCGATTGAGGTCATGTTGGGGGTGACGATCACTTACCACAGATCTGTGAAGGTAGTTGGAAAGCCGGCATTCCCCTTCGCCCCCACAGCTCCTGACATTTCCTCGTAGTATCTGGCCGCGGAGGCCAACAGTGAGTCGCCGTCATCAGGTCCTTTCAAAATCGAGTTGGAAAACTGCCACGGTGCTCCGATCTTTCCACTCTGCAAAGAGGAAACAGAAGTGAAGTTGTTTATGTAAAGTGATCCCAAGAGCCAGCCTCCTCCACTCAGACCGGTCAGGTATGTGGCAGATTGAAGCAAGCCACCAAGCTGACCCGGTGCGGTGGAATTGTCTGTACGACTATCAAAGGCTTTCAAGGCGCCCGCTCCATTCATCAACGCACGGTATCCTCCGCCAGATACAGCAATACCAACGTTGGGTAGGCTTGACGGGGTGTTTGAGAAGTTGTCAAGATACTTTGCGGCATCAAATTCCCCAATCTTGACGTGACCGAAGAAATCCTTCATGGCATGCAGAGTCGCCTTCTGTCGTAGTTTGATCCAATCCTGCTCGCTCGATGATAGGTTCGCTGCGCTGCGCACACTAGGACGGGGAGATGGACAGTCGACTTCGACGGGAGCATAGCCATCTGGGGCGTTGGGTAGGGCTCTGCTGGTGAGATGAGAGACATCGGAATGTACGACCAGGCTGTGGCTGTTGGATTCCGGTGCTTGAGCAACTTTTGTTAGAACACAAAAGATATATCGACCAAATGGAAAAGGTTCTCACAAGATGCCCAGACACTAGCAAATATCAAATTGAAAAGAAGAGTTGTTCGCATATTGAGGCACTCCCGAGGTCTGGTAGAGGGTAATTCAATTATTCCTTGGAACGCTCTTGCCCTCTGGGTATACTCCAGAGACCCCGTGTTTTATATAAGATATCTCGATATTGCAATTGCTAGGCTGCACCTTTTGAAGCTGTGGCTTTTTTTTAAGTCCGATAGCTCGTTTCGGTGCGCTATAAGGGTAAAGAGCACACATCACCCGTGCTTCCGTTGCCCGCTGGAAAAGCCAGGCATTCCAATGTTTCCTTTAACAAATTGCACTAATCCCAAGGTTAGCACTTACATCAATCCTCTGCAAACAATTTCTACATTTCTTTTTCTTTAACATCCATATGGAAGGAACTATCGTTGGCTCGGGGAGGCCGACGCTAGATGGGCAGATCAACGATGTAACGCCTGTGGCACCGTTTCCCGATATGTTACAACTCCGTCTCACAACCAGACTCATGGGACTAGAATTCTTGGCTTTGAATAACGAGCGCAGTTTGCCAGGCTCCTGTGTAATCTAGCGAGTCAATTGCCTTACGTCGGGGGAATTTTTGAGACGACTTTATCCTATTTGATAGGCAACCCTATAGATCATTTTTCGAGGAGATTACAGGCCGGAGAGCCTCAACGGTGTTTTGAGGGTGGGACCAACACTGACGAGGTAAGTAGTTGAGATGTGTTATCTATGTTTATGCTACATGCCTCGAGGTTGGTTGGGCAGGCCTGTCCGCCTTTGCTAGTACGGGAGGATCCATATACTTCGGTCTCAAATTAGCCAGTAATCAGTTGAGAGAGAATTTTAAAGAGCAAGACGTGTCGTTCTACAGCCCTGAAATACACGACACATCGAAAACCCAGACAAGATATCATAAATTTAAAACCCATCTACCGACAACGAGGACATTGATAGCCACACCGGCAGGTGGAATATAATTGTGGGTCTTTGGCGCTGCCAAGCCAGTTCAACTATTCAAATTTTGGAGCCTGAGAAAGGCTTGCCGAGGAATCAATAACAGACAAATACTCCGTGGTTTTTCCGCAACTCCTCGGAAGTGAAGAGGCGAAGAGACCCTGCAGGGTCCACATCTATATCGATAGGCGTGGATATAATTCCCCAAGCGGGTCTTCATCAAGCGAGAGTCCAATGTACGGCAGTACATAACCGCCACCGGGCCATAACGTATTCTGCCAAATTAGCATTTCAATAAATACACAAAACGGTCATTTTTGCTAATATACCTCTGTATGAGATGTCATAAATGACTAATTAGAATTCATACCTTTTAGACTTGCTTAGTTTCACTATAATAGCTACTGATCCTAAGTACCACGTAAAGATGTAAGCCTTGCTTAGGTGTTGTATATAGAGCCCGTATAACTGGGCTTTAGGGTATAGATATAGGTATGGGTATAGGTATTTTGTAAAGAAATTATAAACTCACTTTTAGAGATTATTTTTATCGTTATTATTAATATTAATAAGATTAGATTCTAATAATCTAATAGCTAACTGATCTTACAAAAATATTATATTGACTAGAGTAACTAGTTATCTTTATATTTCTCTTTGTCTACTTATATCATCTTATATAGAATATTATATTATAGTATTAAAGAATTTATAGTTACTATAATATCTACTAAAGTAACCTTACTTATAAATATATTATTAAAAAAAGAATAGAGTACTATTATTATAATTATATTTTTTTTAATATTAATTATATTTTTTAATATAGACTTTTCTATAAGATTAAATTAATAAGATATTTATATATAATAGTTATATTAATATAAATTAATATTCTAAAATACTATCTTTTATAAAAAATATATTAATATTAAGGATAGCTAGTAATATATGATTTAGAATATTATATATAAATTAAATAAAAAGATAAATTACTATTAGAAATAGTTTTAGTATAATATTTTCTAGTAAACTAATATATTATATAAGAGTACTAGAATTTCTAATATCTAATATAGATATTATAAGCTAACTAAAATCTGAATTAGTTATTATATATCTTTTATAATATTTAATAAGCTATTAAAATATAGTTTCTTATCTACTAGTAAGATCTAGAAAGTTATTTATTTACTTTTAAAGATAAGTATATACTTTTAGAGTAATATATATATAAATTTTAATAAAAACGAAATTGTTTATATTCTAGGGATTAATATAATAGAAATAAAGTTTTAAAAAGATAAGAAATCTATTATATGAGAATATAAGTTAATTTTTATTTCTATAAAACTATATATCTTATCTAGATAAACTAGATAGATATTAATTATATAGAGTTTTTAAAAATTAGATTAGAATAATAGAAGTGCTATATAAAAAAGATATTTTTAATAAAAAATTAAAAAAAAGAAGCTTTATTTAATAGTAAGAGAGAGAGAGAGAAAGAGAAAGAGAGAGAGAAGAAAGAAAGAAATTTATATTAATGAGTTTACTTTTAAATTAGGAAGTTATTAATACCTATAAAATAAGGCTACTATAATAGTATATACTACATAGTTTTACATGGTTTTAGAGCCTATAAAATAAGGCTGCTATAATAGTATATGCTGTATGATTTTATATGGTTTTAGAGCTTACAAAATAGGGCTACTATAATAGTATATGTTGTATGGTTTTGGAACCTGTAAAATAGGGCTACTATAATGGTATATGCTGTATAGTTTTGGAGCTTGCAAAATAGGGCTATCATAATGACATATGCTGTATGGTTTTATATAGTTTTAGAGTTTATAAAATAGGGCTGCTATAATGGTATATGCTGTATGGTTTTATATGGTTTTAGAGTTTATAAAATAGGGCTGCTATAATGGTATATGCTGTATAGTTTTATATCCTGTAAAATAGTAATATACTGCCCTCTTATAAAACTAACTAATTTTATTTATATAACTATTGGTTATCTAGGATATATTGAACCTACTAATTTTGCCTTTATCTATAGATTTAATATAACGTTTTTTTTATTAAGCTAATTTTATTTATATAAATATTAGTTATTTGAGATTCTTTAAATTTATCTTAGTAATACTATCTATAAATCTTTTAAATCTATTGATTTTATATTTATTAAACGTCTCTTTTATTAAGTTAATTTTATTTATATAACTATTAATTACCTAGGATATATTAAATTTACTAATTTTACCTTTATTTATAGATTTAATATAACGTTTTTTTTATTAAGTTAAGTTTATTTATATAAATATTAGTTACTTAAGGTTCTTTAAATTTATCTTAGTAACACTATTTATAAATCTTTTAAATTTATTAATTTTATATTTATTAAATATCTTTTTTATTAAGTTAATTTTATTTGTATAAAAGGAAATATATAATAAGACTTCCTATTAACTATTAATAATAATTTACTATTTTTTACTTTATATCTATTAAATTATAGCTCTTCTTTTTAATATAATTACTTATATAGTATATAATCTTAATATTAAAGTAGTAAGATCTATATATCTTTTTAAATAAATTTATATTATAAATATAGTAGAGGAAAGATTTTGATATTTTATTATATAACTTATAAATTATAGAAATATAGTTTTATTTAATCTTTATTATACTATAGATTAATAATTAACCTAATTATTTCTTTTATATAAATTTCTTATTAAAAAAAAACTAAATAATATTTCTATACTTTTAGTTAAATAAGTAAGTTATATCTATTTAATCTTTAAAATTATTAACTAATATATATATATATATTAAGTTAAAATAGATTAATAATTATATATAAATATACTTTTAATTATATTATATGGTTTCTAAACTAATATTAAATGTATTTATTTAATTATAAGATATCTATTTAGATCTTAAACTATATAACTTTCTAGATTCTAGGAAGGATATTATATAAATTATAGATAAAAAGACTATACTTACTATTATACTGTATAATAACTAAATAAAACTTAGTTTATATTAAATATAGCTAGTTCTTTTTCTCTAGTTTCTTAGGTAAAAGAATTAGAAGATAATAAAGAGGAAGAGGAAAAGAAAGAGGAAGTAAAAATTATAAAAATAGTAAGATTAAAGGTTAGTAAAAATAGATATAGGGATATAACTCTAGTATAAGATCTATAGATATATCTTTATACAATATATATATCTATCTTTTTATACTGTTTTTTTGCTATTTTTTATACTGTTTTTTTATTGTTTTCTTGCTATTTTTTATGCTGTTTTTTTGTTGTTTTCTTGTTATTTTTCATGTTATTTTTGGTAGTTAGATTAATAGATTTATATGCTTTAAAAAGCAAGTTTTTTTAGATTTTCTAATAAAAAAAATAACTAAGACAAATAGAAACAAACAAAGACAAACAAGACAAACAAGATAAACAAGATAAACAAGATAAAATAATCAGAAATAACCAGAAAACGTACATAAAATAAATTTAAAAATATGAAAATTTAAAAAACATAAATAATTCACTTTCTTTAGCTTATATCTTAAAATCTTTTAGAACTAGTCTTTATATAATATACTAGAAAAGTTAAATTAGATATTATAAGCTATTTACCTTTTATCTTTTTTAAAAGTGATTATAATAATAATTTAGATATTAATATAAGATTAAAGATTAGAATAGTTTATTCTTATAGTTATTATTATAGTATACTTAAAGTACTAGATCTTTTATTTAATAAAAGAGTTTATATAACTAGATTAATTAATAAATAATTTTTTATAATTAAATTAGGAGATATAGGAGATATAGGAGTCTTATATATACGTATAAGAGCTTAATAGAATATAATTTAAAAAAAGATTAGTAGTAAATTATTAGGGTTATTAAGATATTCTAGAAATAAATCTTTTTATATAAAGATTTTATCTTATATTAAAATATTAAAACTAATTTTAAGCTTTTTTTAATTTTAATCTCTATCTTTTTTATATAAGATTTAAATCTTTTCTTAGATTTTTAAGATTTAGATTTTTTTATTTTATTAAATTTTTAAAAAATTATATAAATAATAGATTTTTTATCTTTTATTTTTATAAATTCTAATAATAAATCTTATAGATTTATTCTTTAATCTAATATATTAGATAAAAGAATTAGTATTTTATTAAATTTAATATTACTTATAAAAAATAAAATATCATATTCTTATAATTTATATAAAAATAAATTTTATTAGATTATAAAAAAGATATTTAAAAATAAATTTATAAAATCTAGATATAATCTAAGATATTAAATTAAATATAATTTATACTATAATAAATAAGTATAAAATTAATAAAAGATCTTTATAATAATATATATCTTTATTTTCTAAATTAGATATAATTATATTATCTTAGATTAATTATTTCTTAATTTAAAAAAAATCTTATATGAATTAATACTTATATACTAAGAGTTTAAACTACTTATTACTATACTTAAGATTTTATATAATCTTAGCTTATAAATTTAAGTTAATATTATAATTAGAAATTTAGTTAAGTAGATCTAGATCTAGATATATATCTTTATTATCTTTAATTAATATAACTAAATATTAAAGATAAAAAGAAATATTCTAATATTATATAAGAGGTAGAAAAAGTAAATAATATTAAAATAAAGTAATTTACTAATATAGATAATATAGATAGTAAATTAATAAGATTAATAATCTTATTAATTTTTTAAAAAATAATATCTTAATATTATATAAAAAAATCTTTTATAAAAATTAAAAAATAATTTATAAATATATAAAAATTAGATAGTTTATTAAGTTAATTTAATCTTAATATAGATTTCTTATAAAATAAAAAATAAGAAAAAGCTTTAAATTATAATAGATCTATATATAATATTAAAGCTTAAAATATATTATATAATATAGTTAATATATCTTATCTAGCTTAATTAATAATAGATTTTTAAGATTAAAATTTATCTCTAAAAGTTTTATATAATACTAATTTAAGATATCTAATAAAAGATATTACTTACTATTCTAATTATTATAAATATAAAGCTAAGTAAAAATATCCTAGTTAAAATAATATTAATAATTATATACTTTATATAATTCTTAATAAATCTTTTTAACTTAAAGCTTTTTAGTTATCTTTAGATAATAATAATTAAAAAATAGTTTTTTTAATATAGTAGTAGATTTTTATAGTTATAAATAAATTAGATAAATATTCTATATTTTAATAAAAGATTATAAATAGTTTTATATAATTAGTATATAGATAGTAAGAAGTATAACCTAATTTATAATCTTAAATAGTAATTAAAATTTATTAATATAAAATTATTTAAAATAATCTTATATTAGGAATTAAAATATTATATAAAGATAAATAATAAAGAATAGACTTACTTTATAAATAAAATTTAAAAATTTAGATATTTATCTTTACTAAGATTTAATTCTTTAATTTATAATACTTAATTTATAAATAAAATATTTCTTATAGGTTATCTTAAAATTATATAACTTATAAAACTCTTAATATATATCTCTTATTAATATAGTCTCTATACTAAGATCTATCTTTAATTTATAAGATATAAATTAGATCTAATCTATAGTATTAAGATATTAGTAAAATATATTTTAAACTGTATAAATGTTAATCTTAATATAAAACTAGATAATATATTAAGAATAACTATTAATTATAGTATATATCTTAAAACTAAATATCTATAATTTTATATATCTATTAAGATACTAGATCTAATTTAGACTATATAATATATAGCTATCTTTTATATATTAAAAGTCTACTATATAATATAATAATATATTAGGTTAGAATTAAAAGTAGATTTTAAATAGATAGTATATAGGATAAAAATTACTATAATAATAAATATAGTTATATAGATAAACTTTTTAAAACTTTTAATATTATTATATTAAATTTTTTAAAAAAGAAAAGATTTAATCTAGAAATCTTATATTTCTTATTATTAAAAGTTATTTATATAATAAATTATATTAAGTTAATATTATAATTATTATATTATATAAAAAGAGATTATATAATCTTTATTTTATAGAATTAAATAAATAATCTTATTATTTATTTTAGTTTAAAAAATAAATATTTTTAAACAGAAATAAAGATTAGTATCTATAGTAATAGGTTTTATAAATTTATAGATCTCCTATTTTTAAAGATATCTTTTTATTATATAAACTGATATTGTAATTAAAAATTTAGTTGATAGTTTTATAACAATATTAGTAATTAAAATATCATTCTTAAAAAGAGATATAATTAAATCTTTATAGGTATTAATATCAATAGTAGAAGGAGACATGATTTAGATTTAGCGTTTTTGACCCACAGGTGTTTTAGACAGGTATGTAAGAAAGAACAATTAATAATCCTCGTACGACGCATGTAATTGAATAAAGGCGGTGAGAAAGGCGGTAAATCTTTAATATGGAAAAATACGTTATGGCCCAGTGGCGGCTATGTACTGCCGTAGTCCAATGGTAACTCTTTCTAGGTGAAAAATGTCAGCCTAAATGACCCACAATTGAAAAACCCAGACGCTTTGCAACACGCCCTACCTGATTGCTGGACCCTACCTGCTGTTCAGCTACCACATCTTTTTGTTTAGTCAAAAATTTCCAATTTCCAACCCCAGAAGCTTGGGCTAGTGGCCACTTGGATGTTTTAGATGTTTCTCGAGTCATGCACTCGCTAGGTCCCGAAGTCCCAATGTTTATCCACTGACTCTGCGCTGAATATATTGATCGCTCTACTAAATTGATCAATCTCTAATGCAATCAGGAGCCAGATAGTGACATTTATACATACTTGAACACGGACCATGACCAACGCAGTGCCATAGGAACAATAGTGAAGTTCAGATGAGTGGCATGAAGCCAAAGCTGCCCTATGACATTCTGCTAGCGGTTAGTTGATCCCAAATATCAATCGTTGATGGTCGGCGATCGCCGCGTCCATTCAGCACTCAAATCTAGAATCTCACGGCACGGGCTCTACGGTATAGGCAGCAATGCATCTTCCTCATACCCACAAACCGAATCCTCCTAGTATCTCCTAAGTTAATCGGGGGTTTAAATTGTTTTGGCGAATGTTTCTAGCTCTCTTTTCAGATCCAATGCCAACCCACTAGTACCTACCTATTAGGTATGACCTCGAGAGATTGAGATATTCTTTCTCATCCAATATAAATAGTTGAGGTATTCCTACATGTTGACGTTCATTACACGCAACTTTTTCGCTCTTTCAACTTCATCTCTCCTCTTACACATCAAATTACCCAAACACCAATCGACGCCATGTTCAGTTGGTTTGGCTTATTTGGCAAGATCCCAGAGGAAACAAAATGGGACCCGAGAACCATGAACGTGGAGATCCAGCAGCCGACAAGTCCTGAAGCGCCGTCAACCAAGCGTGATATCGAAAAGGCTGTTCGTACCCTACATGAAAACAGTGGCGGTGGTGTAACTGGCTTGGTGCTGACTTTGAATTTCTATACAGGAAACCGAAGAGTCTACAGAAATGAAACTACGTGGTGGCGGTGGTGGAGGCGCCTGTTGTGGAATGTAAGTCGCCTGTCTCTGGAAGTCACTCAGGGCACACGAAATGCAATGTTAATCTAATGCCCTTCAAAAGCTGTGCGGGCTTGCTATGCTTCGAGTGCCGTTGCTAGGCCCTGAATACCACACCGCCCTATAAATTGTGGCCATCTAGTCCTTGTCGTTCCTATTACTGTTTATCTTGTCCATCGGATAGTCATACCCATACCTGTCGCCAACATACGCAGGTCTGTTACGATCAGATTCGTTTTCAGTGTTCCACGCAGACCTTTTTCCTATTGAACATGGAGTTGATAACTCCATATATACTGCGTTACATGTAATAAAACTCATCCCCCCGGGATGGCCTTCTGCGAACTTTATCATCTTTTTCCAAGGTTTACTTCACCCTTCCATAACCACCTGGACATACTAACCTTGTCGGGCCTGTTTGTTTGAGTGTTCCAGACCCGATGGAAGTGCGGCTCTCGCCGGTTGGCCAAGTAGAGAGGGATTTTCGAGTATCGTTAAGAGTTGCAATAAAATAACAGCATGGTAGCGGCAGTTGCGGTGATCTCGGTGATCTCGGATCTTGCAGAGGGAATCGGCAATGGCAGACAGGAGAACGGTGGCAGAATTACCAGATGCATACTTTGAGCACATCGGCACGAAATATAGACCAATCAGAATGAAATTTGGGGAAGATCATATCAGGGAAGAGAAGTTAACGCAGTGAAAATTTGACGCGAAAAGGGTTAAGGGAAAGTGTATATGATACGACGTATTATAAAACGAGGCCCCTCAATAGCTAATCGAACCTCTGAAGCTCGTCCCGAGGTATTGCCGACCGCCAAGGAGTTTATACCCCAGGCTATCCATGGATATTCCAGGAGATAAATCAACCACGCATATATGCCCAGGTGTAATGTTAGTATGAGTCTGCTGTTTAAGACTCTATCGCCTCTTAGGGATAGTCTTGTTTTCATAAGAAAAGGTAAAAAGGGTAGTAAAACACATAGTGAAGTTTGTTACGTAGTATAACCTTCCGAAGTTCCAAGGTTGAATGGAAGTGGTAAAAGGCCGACCCGTGGGGGTGGCTCTTATGCATTTGGCCTGACGATTCTGCGCAGACATTCACCTATTCTGGAGGTATATGATGTTGATTGAGTTGACGAAGAAATCTCTTCGCCTCCAGCACTCTGCAATGACACAGACCCACCGCGAGTGCGTCTTTCCACAGGCGAAGAATCGGATAATTCGCTCAGCTCAAAGTCACCCTGTTGTGAAATAGAGTGATCATAGTCAAGAAGCCATCGTCCCTCTTCAGTGGTATCATGTGAGAGACCAAAATGATAAAGCCTCTCGCTTTGACCCTGGTATATCCGCATTTTGTTTTCCTCCGTATCCAAGTTTGCTCGAAGGTCGGACATCATCTCGCTCCCAGCAATCCATGGCATTAAAGATCCGAGGGACGTGGGGATTCGAGGTGCTCTGAAGTAGCTGGAACGTGTAGCGAAGATGATCACTACTATCACAACATCCATTGACAGGAGAACCAGCGCTAAGGTCATTGATACGGCTGAGGGAAAGAGGCGCCACATGTTCACAGTCCGTGTTCCATTCACCTTTGGAGCAATGGATTCTGGATACCGTTCAAAGTACAGGTCTCGGTTGAAGGTAAGGTAAGAACTGAAGATCTCCTGGTATGTCGATTGCGCGGCAATGATCAAAAAGGCAGGATCAAATGATAGCTGCGAGCTAGGTTCGAGACGGTTGTATGCAACTGCGGTCATCATGCCTGGCCAGTCGTAATGGAAAAAGGACATGTTCCTGAGGGGGATGTTTGAAACTGAGTATCCCATGATGACTTTGTTGAAATGGGCGGTCGTGGACTGCGACATGTTCTTCGATGTGTGATCACCGAGTACGCCAAGGTGTTTTGCGAGCTGAGCTGAAGATATAATCCCTTCTGGGCTGAATGAAACTTCGAATTCATCACTCGAGATTGAGACATCGCATGATAGGACGACAGAATTTTGTGAATTTGTGGGTGATGATTGCATTGTGTCCCAGCGGGCAAGAATAATGACGGTAGATTGGCAGCCATTCTCAACGGAGGACACGGCGTTTGGTTGAAGGTATGAGATGGATCTTTTGATCAAGCCTTGCTTTGTTACAATTGGAGTTTCAACTGTACAGCTAAGGCCGGATGGGGTTGTATAGTTCCAACTCGTTGATCCAGATCTGGAATCAACCCATGGATGGCCCATATTAATTTCATGGCAGTTCAAGTTCGCTCCAATGCCAACTGCTGCAGCACTGTATCTCACAGTGTCCACTTGGTCAGCGATCGATTCGGACTTGGACAAAGGGAGAAATGCGGTTTTGTCATCTTGCCAAGGAACAATCGGAGTCCCTCTATTCAGACTGCTCAGCATCAACCCCATTCCATCAAACTGGACATTTGGGGTAGAAACATGGAAGGATGTGCTGTTGTATCTCTCACTCAGACCAGTGGCGTTGTTGCTGTAAACCTTAATCTGAGGTTCGAACATGCCACCACTGACGACTGTATGAACCAAGCCCAGAGTACAGATGACAGACAATACTATGAGAAGGATGGGTCCCTGACGAATATTGTGAAATAGGACCGATATCGGGATGTGTGACCCATAATTCTTTCCTAGTGATTGCTCAATGCTTGCCTTGCCCTTCTGCAGGCGTCCCCAGGTTTCAATGACAATTGAGTACCGTAAAATGGACCCAAGCAAGGAGCTGACCAGGGATGAGACTAAAGTGGGACCAAACAGTAAGAACACCAAGAATCCAAATTGTTGTCTTGTCATGTCGTCGATGCTTTTGGCTGAAAAGCATCGTAGCGCGAAACCATATGTCACAAGGGTGCCGATTAGGAAAAGACACTCTGCCAGAAACCAGGGCCAGATGACAAAATGAGGACTTCGGTCTGCGAGTCTCCGTGCGGCTGGTAGCGCCAGCTCTTCCTGTGACATGTTGGAAGAAACTGGAACGATATCGATCTTCTTGCCATGGGGAGAATCTACCCATTGACATTTGAAGTTCTTTGCCCATCGACGAAGTTGCCGAGAGGTTGCGTGACTAAACTTGCCACTTGATTTTGTCAAAGGGTTGCCAGCAGTGAATCGATCGGCAACGACCGTGCACTGAGCGATAATTGACCCCGGATCGCTCTCAAGGAAGTTTGGACGGCGAGGGTATACGAATGAAAGTAAAACCAATAACAAGGCAGCCGCCAGAAACAACGTCTCTGCTGATATAGCGGGAGTTGATAACACTTGTAGAGTGACCACTGTTGAAGCTTGACTGGCTTTAACCTGCGTCGACGCTCTGACATCAAACAACTTGTCCATGGCTATGATGAAGCGGGACTTCCAAAAACTCTTGATTTTTAGTTGGTACTCAGGAACAACCATCAAGGGAGAACTGCTCGCGCGATCCAGGTCCAATGTTGACTCAGAAGACCCAAGCCATTCAGGCACAATTGAAGAATTCTTGGAACTCGGATTTTGGAATCCAAAGTGTTGAGACTTGAGTAGCTGATGGAAGCCTGCATCAGAGAACTGTGATTTTTGCAGATCTTTTGTACTCGAGTGGTCAATGTTAACTTCGCTAATTGAGGCATCAACAGCTATCTTGACGGCAGCCTCGGCTGAGCGATATTTCACACTGCAGGCGAATGCTGTGGCATTGGAAGAATAACCAGTGCTGACTTGTGAGCCCTCTTCGGTGTCAACCAGTAATCCGAATAGTGCATAAAGCTCACAGTCACTGCTCTGGAAAGCCGAGGTTTTGTCGGGTACAGAACCAGCAGATGTTGGTTCCCAGTACGACAGCTGGAAAGGACTGTCTTGTCGTGGGGTTGTGGTATTAACGGCCAAATTGACACTGCAAGAGGTGTTCATCTGATCGGAGGGAAAATCCAGTTGCGTCGTGCGCCATTGTAGAAGATCCTCGCCCTCAGCGTCCGTTGAATACTGTGCCCATGTGACGTGCGCAAACGACAAGTTCTGGCAGCTCATATCACACCAATATACTGTTTGATTTATTGATAGAGTGGACGTTTCATTCTCATCGATGGGCATCGCAACCGCTGGCGAAGCGTAGTCGGAGGACCGGTAGAGGAAAACGTCGTCGGCGGTGCGCATAACCGAGCTATTGGACCGAATCATGGACTGGACAGAGAACCAACCCTGTTGAGCATCCAGATCTAGCAGTTTCGGCCAGGTGGTGACAGTCTTTGTTTCATCTAGAGTAACTTCGGTCAACACCACCAGCCCTGAGAGGAGAGAAGGCAGCGACATTCTGGAGATGAGAGATAGTGAGGAGATCAACAAGACCAGCCAGTGACGGTTTCGGGCTGCGACGATTGGTGCCATTATACCATGGTGGAAAGTGTAGTTGGTGAAAAGTACCGTCGCGGATACGCCCTCGGGCTTCGCCAATTGAAAGTACGGCTCCAGTCGAAGAGCATCGCCCGCACAGAATTGCCACAGAGTCACGGCCACAACGGCGAAGACCATCGGTACATAGATGTAGACCCCAGAGATGACCTTTGGCATCTCATTCACTGTTTTGTAAATGACTAAGCCATGTTTGCGACCTGAGACTTGGCGAAGAACTTCAAGGACGATGCCGAAAATGAGGAATAGCGAAGCCAGTGAGCAGAGAAACGGTCGCCGTAGCGTCCAAGGAATCCAAGGCCTCTTGATGATGGCATTTTGTTTGGGTCTCTCGACTTCCCTTTGATGACTGTCAACATTCTCATCGCTCATCTCTCGTCACCGCCCAGCCCCCGGGGCGGCGCATGTAACGGGGTTTGTTTGGGACTGGAGCTTCGTATCGAGATAGATTGGAAATCGCGTGGATGGATACATTTCAATTCCAGTGACATCTGCTTATCAAAAGCGGTGCCGTGGTAAACATCGCGGCGAAACCCGACCTGCAGAATTTGCGAGAGGGGGGAGTGGAGCTGACATGGTTTCCGAGACCCCTTTTCGGCCCACCGTTGCATCCAAGAAAACGTTAGCGTTACGAGTGGGCAATCAAAGTGTCGTGGCCCCTATGATGCCTGGAATATGGGCATTCGCCGGGGTACTAAGCTCCTATGGTGTAGATCATCGATCGGGGCCATCCTACTACGGCAGTACAGTGGTGTGGCATAAGTGTTTGACCTCCAGTACTTTGGAGTCCACCTTTTAACCTGACAAACTCGTACATGATAAACTTTTCTTGTCTTTTCTGATGTCTTTTCTGCCCTCTTTCTAAATCTCCTTTTAGATATTATACCAAAATAAATTGCAGAGCTTTCTGTCAGGCAGTATCAAGGGAGTAGTTCTGAGGTCAAAGTACTCAAGGTCAAATACTTATGCAACACCACTGTACATAACCGCCAGTGTGCCACATCGCGTTTTGCCGTATTAGCTTTTCAATGAATACACGAATGGGTCATTTTCACTGATACACCTCTGTATGAGATGTAATAATTAGCTGATGGCCCTGAGTGCACTATTAAGGCTGCGAGAGAGTAGTAGTTCCACACCCGATAATTGAAAAAGTAACCCTCAGATAATACATCCTAGCGTGATGATTTAATGCTCCAGACGGTTTATAAATGGTAGGGAAGTCATTACCTATATAAAATTATGATTCAATGTCCCAGATAACCATTTCACTGCAAAGGATTTGAAGTACCTGTACTATGTCGCAACAAGGGATACTCGATCAATGGGAAAGAGCTCAAGCAGTCATTGTCGTGCCAATGAGCGGAGTACGCTTCATTTCTTTCCAACAAATATCTGCTATTGGAACTAGGGACCTAAATTCTTGTTCTGTTGTTATTATAGCATCACGACACGCTGCTATTCTCGCCCACATCCCGCCTCAACCATCACCGCCATCTTCAGACCCATTCGCAGGAGATAACAACTTCCGTATTATGATGAGTCAAGTGGCTGCCTTATATCAACAACATCGAGGATCTTTCCCTTTTGTTGGGATCCCTGTCTGGATGCCTGATTGGTCAGGCCCGCCTGCCGTAGATAGATTAGTCGCGAGAGAGAGCTTCTCTCTCTCTCTCTCTCTCTCCTTTCTCGCTCTGTCTCCCGCAACCAATGCCCTATGGGCCCTTTCTTGCTCTCTCGTTTCCTGTTGCCTTTGACAGAGACATCCGTAATCTGTGCTTGGTTTAAAGGGGCGGTGGCCTTGCCTGATCAAATGGACATTATGTCTTCGTCTGTACGACAACTTGGTCTTACTCCGGTTATTAAGACGTATCAAGTGCCCACAGACACGAGAATTCCTGGCAAAGGGACAGTCGTCGCTAGCGAAGTTGCCAATCAAGCCAGAGCCCAAATTTACGTGGAGGATCGACCGGTGTGAGAAATTTTGGAAGTAGAGTCATGAAGCTTTCGGGCATAGGTTTTTGGAATCTGGCTCTTATATTCTTTTCCTTTTGTCTGTCTCCCAGGGAACCAGTTCCGCAGATGCAAAAATTCAATACAATGTTCTATTAAACACCCTAATATCGATTCTCAACACGAGACCTGCGTTTCTGGAGGACGAGCATAATACATATCCCAATCATGCATATCACACATTGCCAACCATCCAGCTCCAACCTTGGAATTGAATGCACCTCATCGTAAGGTATTTTTATCCAACCTACATCTTCCTGCATGTATCTCTCTATGAGCTCGTGCTCCTCGTCCGCGTTGGCATCTTCATTTACCTTCGGTTCCCAGTCTCCATAAACCAGACGAAAAAATCTAGTTGTACTCATAGCCTTCTGGTTCGAATTCCAGACAAACCCCAGCGCCTCCTGGCCGACCATGTACGGAGGTGCATAGCGTGCAAGCAGTTAAAACTGTTTTTGATACCTTGTGATGCCTGAGGGTTCCTAGTTTTGGGCTTGCACAAAGTCATGATACCTGAATTACGATTACAACTGCTCTAATAGTTAATGTACCCCCAGTTTCAAGGCCAAAACAACGTGCTACGTACGGCACAAAAGTAGGCATCTCGATGGTGTTTCTCTTCTTCCTTCTTACGTATTCTGGCTTCCACCACCGCTGCAGCCCTATTTCGAGGTAAGCCCTGCGTCACTGCATGGCTGTATCGACGTGAAAAGGTGATGGTTAAATGGTGTGTCAGCTAGCTAGATGAGTGGCTTTAAAATTACACCCGAGGATGTGCTTATTGTCTGCGATGTAGCAGCTACGCATGGTTAGGTAGTCTGTATAGCTGCATGGTGGTCGAGTATGGCCTCAACGCATGGTTTTACACAGCTTGAACAGTTTAGCTTCTTTGAACGGCTTCAATTTTGTCAAACGCTAATATGGACGCTGTAGTATATGGGGGAGATATCAGCAACGGTTGACGCATCCTCAAACGTCTGTTACTTAGAAAATAGTACAGTTGCTGCAAAACAAACTGCAATATACGTTTATATTGCGCGCACGCCGATACAAATGTTGATTGAGATTTCCAAGGTTCAAGGTTGACCGTAACGTTGAAACAATTCTATCCAGCAATTCATTTATAAATCTATCGATCTGAGCAATAACATTTCAACTTGAAATATAGCTCAACATTACACAAATTTGGTCATCTGTTATTAGGTACTCGCCGCTGTAAATCTGCTTTATCTCCAAGGGTTCAATCAAACCATCAAAGCCTGATCCAGCGACCCATCCAAGTCTGAACAACAGACTTTGCCTCATCAACCAAACCTAGATCAAGTAATAATTGGGTTGTACCTCGAACAGCAGAGTCCAAAGCCGAGAAAATCCAAGCATGGGTATAGCTAGTATGCTCACCAATAAAGATAGTGTTCAGTTCAGTCTGATAATAGGCAGGCAAATACAACTCCTGTTGGCCTACAAGAGGATCGGCCCAAGCACCAGCCTGGTGCTGGTCAAATTCCCAGCACTGGCGATCGTAGATACCAGTGAACTGCTCTGCGGCAATTTGACCATGAACTTCGACCATTGTGCGCTGGATAAGTGCAACGTGCTCCTCGGGACTTAGCGCAGCAGTGGAACGTGCTGGTGTACCGGAGATATACGAGGCAAGGATGACACCTGGTCCGGTGCCATTCATGTTGTATGATGGGTAGCAAACGTTGCCAACACCTGCGACATCAACTGAGCCACACCCGCCGAAAATAGGCTGGTCTAGATGCTCCCAGAAACGGGTCTCGTAGAGAAGAGCCATCTTACAGGCGGGGTCGTAGTTAAGAGATGAGATAGCCCGGCTCAGGAGAGAGGAGTAGCGAGGGAGGTCCCACAGTCTGACCTTGCTGAAAGGTGCAGCAACAACAGCGAAATCGTATTCCTTGCTTTCTGGGACCATTTGGAGGGGGTCGTCTCGCCAGGTAACGGCAACCTTTCCAGATGTTTCATTATAAACCAAACCTTGGACGGTGCGGTTAAGAGTCAGCTTGTCCTTAACGTGGGGGTAAAAGGCACGGGGCAAACTCTCCAAGCCCTTGTCGATGGTGCGCCATTTGGTGGCTGCGAAGTAGACATCGTCATAAAAGTCACCCCAGATTGGAGAATCAGTGGTCCCAGCAACATAGTCGGTGAGGTTGGCATCGTAGCCCATTGCATATCGGAGATATCCAGCTTCAGACCAGTGGAACATGCCATCTTCAACAGCCTGCTTGTGAGCTTGGTACATGTTTGTGGCAATCTTGCGAATAGTCTCTCTGTCGTCAAGCGTAGTGTATTTCTCGTAATCGGATGCCTCATTTGCGGCAGCGGTTGCATTCTCCGACGCGGCAGTGTAAATGAGAGTTGAGTTGGCAGCCACCTGAGCAGCAGTGGGAATTCTTCCGTTGGGTAGACGGTTGCCACCTGAGGCAGCAGGTACGTTGGGGCTACTCTGGACCCAGGGAATAAAGTTCACTTGAAGTTCGGGCTTGTGCTTGTTCATCTCGTTGAGAACACCAGCCAGTTGGAAGACCATTCGGTGGTCCATGATCTCGAGGGTCTCATTCGTGTCGGCATATGTGATACTGACCGGGAAACGCATGGGGCCCATCTCCTGGTACTGGTACTGGTCAGGACTTGTGTTATTCAGGTACTTCGTACGGATCCGGCCGCCAACACGTTCTGATGATTCGTAGATATGCCAGTTGTGAATGCCGACAGACTCGAGCAGCAGACTCGTCATCAAACCAGACATTCCTCCGCCAAGAATGGCAACAGAGTGATTCTTTGCCTTGGAGATAAAAGCCTCGTTGTTCTTCTTCGACTTCATGTATGCAACTCCATCGAACCAAGGGCCCATGGCATCTGCCACATCTCCGATGTTTTCTCGCTTTTTGATTGGTGATGATACCGTGATGGGTGAGGAGCGACCCAGGAGTGTGGATCCGGAGAAAGCATGGAGACAGTGTGAATGCGGTGCGTCAGGTGGTGTTGCCCAAACGAAACGCTCGGGGTGTGCTTCATATTTTACCAACGTGCTTCCGATCTCATGGTGGCTCTGCAGCGGGGTTTTGATTTCGCATTCCCCATACACGAGTTGCAGATGACCTTCAAATTGGGTGTCCAAGAATTCGACGTGGATGTTGTTCAACGTGTCACCAATTACATCTCCGGGACCATGAAACCGTATGACCTCAATGTTCCCATGTGTAACACCGGCAAGGCCTAGGCCAATGAGACCTAGTCCCAGCAGCGTATTCTGTAAGTGGCTTTTCATAGTTGGTGGTGACGATGGGGATCAGTGGAAGTATAGCATGAATACTTTGTGCTACTATCCCTTGTGCTTTATAATCCATCTTATATGTTCTGCATCCTTTAATCACCTCTCATTTCTATCCTAGGTACCGGCCCCGGGGTATATTCGGAATACACCCAAGCTCCCTCGTGCCGTTATCTACCGGCCGATACACGATCTATCGCGACATGGAACCTACGCAATCATATTCAAAATCAAGATAGGCTCAAGGTGACGTACCATGGCGCAGTGTGATCTCCAACATAGCATGAGCATTAACGATTACAGGGTCGTATACAGAGTTACGTAAAACAGGAAACAGACAAAGGACAGACATAGATTTAATCAGGTTAGCCGAGCTTGCGTCTAGAGTGTCAATATAAGCAATGGGATTCGCCAGATCAAGCTATCAAGCTTTGAGATTCGCGAGTTATGTCTTATCAGAGCAGGCATTCGACCGCTATCAGTGGGAAAAAGCGACCTTTATCTGTTATCTAAGGCCGGGGTATATCCGGGGTTTAACGGCCAGGTCGAAGACGCCGACACTTACTTCTGAAGGATTAAGATGTCACTTACCGATTCTAGTCAACAAAGGCGGGGATGCAGGAAGAGATAGAAACCAGCGAGTACTTCTTGCTCTGCTTATCAGCAATGCAGGTCCATGCGTTGGAAGTGGAGACCTCGGGATAGACGGGTCGGCAATGGAGGCTTGGCGCGTCTTTTGTAGTGGAGCGGAATAATCGTGACTAAGCATTCACCGATGGGAGGGCGAATCTCCTCGCACGCCAAAATATTCTTGTCGCACCCCGTCTGGGTGCAGTGATCCCCACTATAGACGCTATATTAAAAGGAAAACTTTGGAATCAGTAAAAGTCACTTTGATCCGCTATAGTTAAGAACTGTATACAGCCTTGTGTACTGGGTCCTCTAGCAATCAGACGAAATAAAATTTATTATAAAAATATAAAAAGCTGTGATTGTGGATGTGAATGGGACCTGCATTTTGGCTAATATAATCTTGCCATGTTCCAAGGTTTGTACTGTTCGGGGCTCAATGGGCCCTCGGAAAAGCCCATTACTGGGCCTGGGCCTGGGCTTTCTGGGCTGACGAGGAAGTCCAATCCTGCGCGGTTTTCAGAATCCAGAGAGACAACCGGTCACGTCAGCCTTTATACCTCCCGAGTTCCTCTCCCTAAGTAGCCCTTAGGGTCATGGTCCCCCAATCGTCGTGTCTGCTTCGTCAGACCGCCATCGCATTCTTTCTAGTAGGCTCGTACACCATTATAGCCGTATGAAGGGACAAGCTCGGGGTTTTAAAGGAGAATACAGAGGTATCTAACCTAGGAAATGTCTTGAACCACAGTATACTTCATATTCAGTTGATGTACTAATCCTTCTGTGCAACAATCAGTCTGAAAGCATCGGACTCTCTACTACTATCATTTGACCAGTCGACATGTCCAAATCCAGCGGCGAGAAGAGTCTGCTTCCAGAAGCTCTCACTCGCAAGAACATGTTCCCGCTTATCCTCAAACAGCCACCATCCTTCCAATAGACCAAAGACACAATCCAACCACCAGAGGTCTCTGGTAAGCTCGAGAAGACACACGATACCACCGGCATTCAAAAGCTTATAACAGTTGTGACAGGACTGTGTCAGGTCCTTGGTCGCGTGTATACAGTTGGAAGATATAATAATGTCGTATGTTTGATGTGCCGTGTCGGGGAGGTTCTCAATGTCAAGAGTGGTGTATTCGATGTTCGGGTATTTGGCGAATGTTTTCCGAGCACGCGCCACCAACGCCGGGGAGATGTCCGTGAATGTATATTGGAATGGGATGCCGCATGCGGTCAGCTGCTCGAGGATGTATTCTGTCGTCCCGCCTGTTCCAGCACCAATTTCCAACAAGGTTATGGGTACCCTGCTCTGGCCTGCGTGCGGGAGAATCTGGGTGAGGAAACGGCCCAGCATCAGCGTACCCATCTTGAACATCGGAGTGTTTTTGTAGACGTCTTGCATCAGCTGCACTGCTTGGGGGCTTCCAAAGAGAAGATGTAGAGGGTCGGCCTGACCCGATAGGCAGTCTGCAAGTCGCGACCCAGTGCAGCTGAGGAGCTGGCTCTCAGCCTTATACTGTGGGAAGTCGCGAAGCATATCAGGGTATAAGGTAGATGATGAAGAGAGATGAACTGTTTTGGACGTTCGTAGGAAGCCGGCTGCAGACCTGGCCACTAGCCCCGATTCCTCGGCCAACTTCCAGAAGTGAGAGACGACCTTGATGTGCCGCGGCATGTGTTCTATCGCAGGCACCTCTTGTCCGGCCTCAAGGCTTTGCAAATTGCATCCGAGCGCGGAAAGTGCCTCCATGATATAAGTTAGGACGAGCTCTGTCTGTCTGGGATATACCGTCTCGTAGAAGCCTTCGAATCCGGATAACCGAGCACAGGACCCGACTTCGTGGCGAACATGGCCAAATAGCTCGACGGCTTGGTTGCCCAGGAAGGGACCACTTAGCCCGCCTGTGCTTGCTACACTTGCGGGGTTTTCTTCTACCGAAGGCAGTAGCAGTACCGCTAGATCGCCCACAGTCAACGAGTCTGACTGGCCCATCAGGTCAATTCTGACCCCGAATGCCTCATGAAGGTTGGCTTCAAGCTCAATTGAGACCAATGAGTCCAGACCCATGCTTTTCAGCTCGCTCTCGGCATGCAATGTACTCGCTGTGCTGAGATACTGCCCGAGGATCGGTATCAAAGCGTCGAATGTGTGGTTGGGTATTTGCCGCTCATATGAGGATGATGAGGTACCCGACGACGGAGTGAATTGAATCGCAATATCGTTACACTTTACTCCGCAGGCCTGAATCTCGCCACACAGCTGACCAAAAGTGTACTCGGGGTCACTCAGATCAACTCGAATTTCGACATTGAAGATCTCACGAATCCTGCTCTCGAGCTCTGTGACGGCAAGCGAGTCTACCCCAGCCGCTGTAATCGAGGTTGAACTGGAAAGTCGCTCAGGTGGTATACCAGTCGTCTCATATATCAGCTCAGCAGTGGCTTCATAGAGATCTGGTCCTTCATCAGTGGAGCTATCACCGCATTTATCTTCATCAGTCGGCTCCGGAGTGATGATACCCTTAGCGCGATCGAAGATAGATCTCAGGGTGGACAATGGCACTTTCACGTAGATAGCATTGCTGATAGTCATGACAAGAGACTCATTTATATCAAAGATGAAGGTGTCGCAAACCAACTCGGAGTCGCACTTTCTTGTACAGCGTGTATATACTTTCCATGACCCCTGGGTGACAACGGTGTGTACATAGCTTGATACCATACCAACTTCACGACACAGGTAGGCGTCCGATGGACCACATGACTCGAGAGCCAGCGCATGAATCTCAGCCACAAGGAAAAATTGATCTATGTGAGCTGGATGGCAGCCCAAAGGCCGGGGACGGTTTCGCGCAGCAAGTGGAACCTCGACAACAGCCGCAGCCTCCAGTCCGGCAATGGCAAGAGACTTGATACCGCGGAAGTCGATATTATATTCGGCAACCTTGCCGAGCAGCTTATAGACGAGGTGACCCTGCACAGCTGCGGCCTCTGGATTAGACAACACATCTTCAAAACAAGAATATTGTGCTGCGTTTGACATGGCATGTGCGACATTCGGGCTGTGGAGGCTTGCAGTACAGTGCGTCGTTTTTTCTGAGCCTTCGGAGCTAAAAATTCCAAACTCCCAACCATCTGAGGAGCTCTTCTCAAACCGGAGATGGAGACTTTCCGGGATCCTGCAGCCTAATGCAGCATGAAGACGGATATTCTGCCACTGCAAGGAGGTTGCCAGCGGAATCCCTGCGAAAGAAAGCTGGAGCACAGCTTGAGAGGCGAGCTCAAGGTAAAAAGCCACAGGGAAGAGTCGCTCTCCAAGCACTTGCCGGCTCTGCAGCATCTCAACGTAGTGCGCGTGGCACTGGTTGATCACGAATTCAAATCTTGCAGAACTTTGAGCAGGAGGCTGAGTAAGGGAGATCAAAGGCTGCTCGACAAGGTCATGAGCCGACTTCGATGTTCCTTTGTCCAAGTAAGAAACCCAATGGTCTGTCTCATCAAACTGATACCCAGGCAAAGCAAGAGGGGAGTAGCGATGCCTCTCCGAATGGTGATACAGCCAAAACGAAACATCAATTCCCTCATCCCAAAGCTTCACCGTCATATCAGCAAGATGATCGAGCGGGTTGGAGTTGCCCAACTGCGCCCCGTGGAAAGAGTGGCCGGCGCGGGACGCGGCGTCAAGCGCGGACTTCACGAGCGAGACACCTGATGAGAAAGACCCCCCTTCAATCCATACGCATTCTCCAAGGTCCCTCTCAATACGCTCAATCGCGTCCCACACGAAGACTGGGCCCCGCGAGTGTTGTGCCACCAGCTCTGGCGTGAATTCCGACCAGCCGCTTCCTTCTGAGCACGTCTCAATCGGTATCCGAGGCGACGCGTACGTGATACTTTGAGCAAGCTGCAAATAGTCGTCCATCAGGCAGTCCATGAGGGCTGAATGATACCCATTTGTGGTTCTGACGCGCTGCACTTTGCATCCCGTGCTTGCCTCAACGTCTTGAATAGCGGCCTCTGTTCCGACCAAGACATGACGCGAGGGTCCATTGAAGCAGGCAATTTCGACATCATGTGCTGCAGCCAAAGCTTTTGCACCATCTCTGTCGATGTCGACTGCTAGCATGCTTCCCTTCTCCGGTCCCCACTTATTCTGGATAAGCGAGGCCCGACCGACGATCAGCTTTAACGCGTCCGATAGGGTCACAACACCCGCGATACACATCGCAGTGAGCTGTCCGATGCTTTGGCCAATGACGCGCTCCACCGGGAGGCCACTGTCCAGCCATGCCGCAGCGCAGGAATATTGGAGGGAGAAGATGATTGAGTGGAGGAGGACAACGTCTTCGATTGGCTCCGACGAGAAGATCTCAGGGAGCATGCTCTTGCGTCCTAGACTGCGCAATAGCTCATCACATTGGTTCAAGTGATATCTGAGCAGGCGTGATCCCTCATACGCCGCCTTGCTGAACCGCACCGTGTCTCTCGACTGTCCGGCAAATACAAGTACCACGGGCCTCTGCCGTTGCTTGGGTATATGTGGCTCCAGGATATATCTCGACAGCTGCTCGCGTAGCTCCCCAACAGTCTCGAACTTGAAAGCAGTTTTGTGACTCAAAGCCAAGTTCTGTCTCCGTGAAAGCCCAAATGCAAGATCCGACGCAGCCAACTGGCTATTTGCCAAGAAGGTCTCTAGGCCTTTGCAATATTCATGCAGGGCTCTGGTAGAGTGCGAGGAGATAAGCAATGGTTGTCTCTTCGCTGTATACCCATGGCCATGCTGGACTGGTCTGTTTGGACTCTCACAAACAAGGAGCACTGCGTTGCTTCCAGAGGCGCCGTAGTTGTTCACGCAAGCTGCGCGAAACTTGGCATCCCAGACCCTTTCTTGCACGGGAATCTCGATGTTGTCCAAACATAGCGGTGCAATGTTCTTGTTGAGGCCTGAAAATTTGGGCTGTGGCGGTATTGCTTTATGTTGCAGCATGAGGAGCACTTTTAAGAGTGCTGCGATCCCAGATGCAGCTTCCGTGTGTCCGATATTAGCCTTCACAGTGCCAAAAGCCAGCTTTGGATCATCACTACTACGACCGAAGATTTTTCGAATGCTTTGGCACTCTATCGGATCTCCTTTCGCCGTGCCCGTTCCGTGAGCCTCAACATATGAGACTGTCGTAGGACTCATCCCGGCTTGTGACAGCACTTTTTTCTGCAGTTTCATCTGGGCAGCGCAAGAAGGCACCGTGATTGAGCTGGCTGGGTCACATTGGTTGCTGCCGGACCCTGCAATTACTCCCATGATCTCATCGCCATCGGCCATGGCTGCGGAAAGTTTCTTCAGTAACACAAATCCGCAGCCCTCACCCCGGCAGTACCCTTTCGCGCCTTCTTGAAATGAGCGACAGGGCCCCGTTGGGTCCAGGAATCGCGCTGCGTGTAGGAAATCGTTGATGACAGGGCTCGATATGACATTCACTCCGCCAGCAAGCGCCATTTTGCACTCGCCCAGATTGATGTCCTTGCATGCTTGGTGTATTGCCACCGAAGAAGAGGAACATGCCGTGTCAACTGTCATCGCAGGCCCCTCCCACGCAAAATGGTGACTGATCCGCCCTGCGACAAAGGCGCGTGATGTTCCTGTATAGGAAAACGCGGTGGGCTTGTGGGATGCGACGTTATGCTCATAGTCTGACCCTGCAACGCCCACATAGCATCCAATGTTCGCGTCTGGCGGTTGTTCGGATTTTGCGAAATAGTTGGAAGAATGGACAGTCTGGTATGCAACTTGCAATGCGATTCTCTGCTGAGGGTCCATGTACTGCGCTTCTCGAGGTGAAATCCCGAAGAACTCATGGTCGAATTTGGAAACAGTTGTCATATAGTTTGCAAGGGAACCGTTGTTCGTTGTTGTGGACCGAGAATCTGGCGCAGGACCCTCTTCAGATCTCCCGGACCTGATGATCTCCCACAGCTGGTCAAGTGAATCGGCACCCGCGAATCGACCCGCTGCTCCTATTATTGCGATAGAGTGCTCGGGGTAGTCGAAGATCTGAGGGTCCTCGGTTCTTGTATTCACTGAGCTGTGGGGGGTACTCGTCAGGTTTGTGACTCCGCCCAGCCCTCTTGCTAGACTCCCAGAGATCCCCAGTTCCAGGAATGAAGGGCTTTCTAGCTTGCAAGTGAGCAGATTTGATTCAGACTGGCTCATCACGGCGTGCCAGTTCGCACGCTCTGTCAGCAGACATCGCAGGCAGACTTCATGTAGTGGTTCCTCGCCGGTTACGATTCTTCCACTTAAGTTATCTCGCAGTGGAGCCAGTGGTTTATCTTGCCGGGAAAATTGCAGTGAAGTTTCAGTCTCGCAAAAGGCCAGTAATTCCTGCCGGGACCTTGAATGGTTTTCCGTGTGGTATCGGCCACGAATGGGTATAAGAGTTGTCCTGGCTCCTTTGTCGCTGAGAGCCTTCCGCAGTGGTGCAACATCACTAGCCGGCACAGTGATGGTCAAGCTTCTCTCATTCAGCTCCACAGAGATATATGCCTAGGAAATCGTTAGTCGCAGCTGAAATCCTGTCGTTATTCTCACATACCTGCGGAAAAGAGCCTATAATTGTGTCGATTTCACAGTTTGCTTCCGTCTCGACCAACTCCGTTCTTCGCTCTACAATCAGACATCTCGTCCCATCCGGACTCAGGCTTGTGGTTTCGCCCAAGTCAACATATGCGGCGATACAGAAAGCCAAGCGGATAGCGGTTGATGCATTTGCAATGAGTTCGGCTTTATTGGCAGAAGATGTCAAGGCAGCAGCAGTCAAAAACCCAGAGCAAAGCCCCTGGAACCCGCCATGTTGCACCGACTGTACAGTCAAGGTGTGTGAATCCCCATAGTCATCTGTGCAAACAACATTGAGGTGGCGGAAATATTGAACAATATGAATAATAACAGTAAGAGGGGCTAGAATAACATTTGGAAGGTTCTCCGGAATGACCAACTCATAATCATCTTCGGCAATCCATCGTGCGAGAGATCTCAAATGGCTCTCGTATCTAGCTTCATTGACTTGCAGAACTGGAAATTCTTGAATCAGCCGAGTGCACAGATCGGGAAGGCCGATGATTGCAAGTTTCAAGCCTAGGATCTCGGGATCGCTACGCAGCTGGTGGCCAAGCTCGTCGAGGAGTTGAGAACGGGGAGGAATGGTCTGCGAGCCACAAATAACAATAGATGGTAATGCAGGGCTTGATGAAGGAGCCGACATTGTAAGAGGTTGTTAAAGTGAACAATTCTGACTAGATGGACTGGTGACTTTCTCTTTCTTTGGACTGAAGCTGGCCAGCACTGCACGAATGGCTTTTTGACTCTCAGGTACTCCGCACTAGTACTTCCAAGGTTTGTGAATGCAGGTCGTGATCGACTTCGATCACTTCAGGCTCGTGCAGACTATCCCATGGCCCGTAATGGGTGGCGCAATACATATGTCTACAGCTGGAGCGCAAACCTTCTGCTGCCAATGTTCCGGTGTCTTGTCCGTAAGACATCATGCTTCTATCGAATCTGACAGCGGTGTACGGAATGGGTAAAAGATTGGTCATTTTCTCGGCTTGTGGAAGGTATGGTACACCTGCAGTGCGGCCTCTAGACTCCTGCAAGGGGTCTGAGTGGCCACGGGTAGGAAACCAGCGGTGCATCCTTTGCAGGGTACTCTCATTGCATTGCTGGGAAAGTCTCATAGGTGTGCTATACGATTCAGCTCAGATCGATCACATTACCAAAATAGCAAGGACACCGAATCGTGTTGACTTGGACGCAGATAAAAGGAACTATTGAAAGCAAGGATATATGCAACTAGGTGGAGTACCTCGGTGCGGCAGCCACCTCAGGTGAGGTTGAAGCCACTATCAAGGCATACGATTACACATTTGCGTATGCGTGTACAGCTGTGACGGAGTTACGGTACGGAAAATCAGACCGAGGATCTCAGGAAGTTCATGAATTGAGCTAAGAAAGAGAGAAAAAGAGCTGTCTAGGCCACCACCCGGGCTGATCACCCGAACACCACCACCGAAGACCGTAAGATAGCATGCTTCCGCCTTTTTTTGCAACCTGGATTAGCGCCGATTCACAGAGACGTCTTATCATGAGAAGTAGCCAATGTAAATTGTGGATGTAACACGAGGACTTGGCTAATCTAAAGAGCTCTGCTTGAGAGGTGGAATCAAACATGCAGCTCAGGCGTCCTCTTTGATTGTAACATTGTTTCTCCAGATTATGCAAGAGAGCTGAGGAGAGGCGGGTGGCAGCTCTCCTCGGGACAATGTAACTGAAAATGCCGAAGATGCATTGCCACCAGTAGAAGACCCTAGGAACTAATCACCACTTCGATCGCACAAGCAATGATTGTCCACACTCCTAACACAAAGTTCTCCTTATGTATCGGACCTCCAGATTCCGGTTTCTTTGCATCAAATCTGATGAGCTGGCTGGCAAATGACTGTGTCCATACGCACATCCAGGAGCCCCAGAGCCAAATCGAGCCTTGAGCTCGAAGCAAGAAGATGGTTGCACTCAACGCAAGACCGGCCAGCAAAACCAGGAATGAATGAATGTGCGAGCCCGCGGCGACGTAGACTGAGTTGACGTTCATCTTTTCGTCCCCGACCTTATCTTGATAGCTGTATGCGGTGTTCAAATAGAGGGTCCAAGTAAACACCGCAATTGCCAACGGTAGTGCTTTGACCACGGAATCCTCGAATGACTGATGGTGCCCACTGATGGCCATTTGGCCGATGACACTGGGGTACGCCAACGTGAATCCAAGAAAGTACTGGGGATAGATGTAAACTTTGTGGAAAAACTGGCGTTTCCCAAAAGGATACAAAAGAGTACTGATGGTAACTGGAACCATTGCATGTGGCCTTTTATCATAGCATGAATATTAGCATAATTCACTTTGTGGAACCACGAAGGGACAAGAGCCAGCGACTTACACATTGAGCCCACCGAGGGTTCTATTCAGTAGCCACCATGAAAAGATATACTGAACAGTCATCCAAACAATAGCTTGGGTTGTCGTAACTCTGCCAGCCGCTAAAGGTCGATTCTTAGTCCGGGCCACTTCTCGATCAATGGCACAGTCGATGAGATCATTCCAAACCATTCCCGCGCCACAGAAAATGTATCCCGAAATGAACACATAAAGGGCTTGGTGAAGAACATCATCGACAGGCGTCAAGTCTGAATCATTGGCAAGTTTCTTTGCACCAGCAAGCAACGTAGCCCACACTGTATTGCAGTCGATCAGAAGCCGAAGGATTTATCGCGAACAATGGGGTTTGCAAAATTGCACCCAACTTACCTCCGCAGAAGGTGGCGAGCCAGCCGTTGTACAGATGGAAGCGAGACAAGACTATGAGATCTGTAGCCAGACATAGCTTTGGTTTCTGGCTCGAATCCAGGCTGGGGCTGTCATTTTTTCCGGCCATGTTTTCTTCGTCGCGGTTCTTCAACTTTGAGAGATAACTTGTTTGACACAATGAGAAATTTGGAAATCAGAAATACTAGAACCTAGGACTTGAAAGGCTGCAGCGGCTGTGAAAATATATCGAATTATTTCTTATGTCCAAGTGTCAAGGGCTCTTCGGAAATGTCCCAAGGCTCAGACAAACCCGAGGCCTTCGGCAGGTAGAACCCCCACGCGTATCTTTGGGCACATGCAGGCAGCGTCTACCAGTAGTGAGGAAATGGGTAAACACGATCGATCTATCTTGGGAATCTAACACCGCTGAAAGTCGCTAGTTCGTACTCCGTAAGTACAAACTTAATACGAATGGTGCGTCTGCAATCTCGCATGTATGTCATGATAGCCTTTAGAGATGAGACTCGCTGATCACAACCTTGGAATATTCCCTCAATCACCCGTTGGATGTATACGTAGAACGCCATATGTGGATATGACAAATACCAGCAAATGATTGGCGTGGTGTCTTCCAAAGTGCGACGATATCTTATGCGTGATATCGTTAGCGTATATGATCCCGCAGCCACGGCTTTAGTGGCCGATGCTTGAAGCTTCCGCATTGGTGGAATCTGCATGATATCGCTAGTTCCCATATTTCAAACCCAAAATAAGACCCCAAAATTTCTCGGGTGGTTGGTGCTAGGATGCCTGAAGATCAGGTTTGTTGGGCCTAAGGACACCCGAGGACGATCCCTCACATGTAAGACTTCCAGGGTCGTATGCATCTTTTCCTTTCCTTTCTTTTGTTTTCTTTTCTGTCTGTGACCTATCCCTCACATTCTCACTCACCTCTCCACTACTCCATAACTATGCCTTCCAGTGTGTAAAAACTCAAATCTCGACTTCTGGCGACAAAAATATCTCATCGAAATTGCTTCATCTATGCACGAAGGGTATGCTGGAACCTTGTAACTCGGATAAGCTGCCGCATTAGCACCCAAGAGCTGATTTTGTTCGATCCCTTCCGATAAGGCAACCCTACGCTTTGATCTTGTGAACCTTAGCAGAGGTCGACATTTGTGTGATGTATGTTTCACTCGTCGGCATTATTGTACGTTAGCTTCAATGTTCCCTTACTCGCAACTGAGCGTATGCACACGGGGTGCTCCGTAGCTTCCCGATTACATGGCTATGTGATGGCCCCTGGTTGGGAAGGGGCTTGCGGAAAAGCTCACTACGGCGGGGAGGGGAGAGGCACAGAGAAAGCTAGATCTATACGGAGATGACTATAACGTATTTCACAAGCGATCCGCCCACCCCACCCAAAACGCGTCCATAAATTAGAACCTAATTCGTTCAACCATTTACCATGCCACCAATTCGCTCCGAAACCTCCCGAAATTTAACTGAGCACGAGGGTCGGATCTTATTAGCTATTCAGGCTTTTCGGAATAAAGAAATCACAACAATTCGTGAGACAGCGCGTTATTTTAATTAGACCTCGCCAAAAACATTTAGAGGGCGGGAATCGCCCGCCCTCATCAGCCCTCACCCGTCCTTATTTACATAAAGTTTTGAGACCTTTCCTAACTGAGCTATATAATTCTGCTAATTCACCCTTATAGATTATCAGTATTAAAAAGTGTTTTCGTTTTAACAGTAGGTTTACTATATAATTTTATCTATCCACTCTTGAATTCGAAGAACTTCAATTATAATTTAATTAATTATAAGAGTTAATAGTGTAATTATAGAATCATAATATCTTAAGACCTAGTAGTAGTTAATTATCATAGAATTGTCTAGTTCTGTAGCGTTAGTATTAATATATACATATTCATCATATAGGTAGGTGATGTATACTATATATCTTAATAACCACTATTTTCATTCTTAATATTCCTGACTTAGTAGGTTCATTCTATTAATACTAATAGAGAGAACTATGATTCCATCAAGTTCAAGATGATTTGGACAAGTCCAAAAAGCCTAGAATCTGTTGCACACCCTTCATGTTTTCTTCCTCGATTGGCATAGCTTGAAGAAGGTCCCTAGCTTCTGCCACTAACTTCGTAATTTTCTCTCGGCAGTATGCCAAGCTGCCCGTTGACTCAATGATACTAATAGCATACTTCTTGACGTTGTAGTCCTCTGTCTTTTGCCTGAGGATATTCAGCAACTGTGGGTTATTCGGGGTGCTGGAGATGCTGTGAATGATCGGATAGGAGAATTTGCCCTCTGTGATATCTTCTCCAAACCCTTTGTTCTCGGCGTACAAGGTACTCTGGAGGTTTTGGTAGTCATCCCGAATTTGGAAGATGACTCCTAGCAGATCGACCAACGGCACACAGTCTCTGAAGGTCTCAGATTAGCAAGCTGCCCATATTGTAGGAGAGATCTTTTGGAGCTCCAAAGGAATCTGTTTCGCTCTCACTCACAGGTCACTCTCGCTCTCGAGCTGGATCAGCCTAATAGCCAAGCGGAAAAGGCCACCTGTCTTGTTCGACACCATGTCAAGGTATTGCCTTTCTGTGGGACAGATAAGGGAGTCTCTCCAGTGCAAATCCATGCCTTGACCGTGGTGGAGACTGAGGAGTTCTTCGGTGTACGCCTGGAACGATTCCGGCTTTCCCAGCTTGAGAAGATCGTGTTGTGCCTGAAAATAGGCATAATTCGCAGAATTGATGGTCTGCGCAACACCAAAGATACTGTGTGCGACTGGGAAACCACGTCGAAGTTTGGATGAATCCTGAATATCATCGATGCTGAAAAATGGTGAGCTTCATGCTGCAGAAGAGGTGATGATGGGGCCGATAGAAAATCCCCCGAGACACTTACAGAAGCGAGGCCGTGTGAAGCAACCCTACTATGTTCTTGATAATCTCCAGCTTCTCGTCGGGAATCTTGAACCACTGATTGAAAGTAGACATCAGATCCCCGCGGAAACCCTTGCCCGGTAGAGTCGCAAGGTAATCTAGTGGTGCAAGCACGACCGGTTTCTTTAGTTAGCTCAATATTTATTCCGTTGAATGCACTCTCATACTCTCTGTTGTTCTATCTTCTCCCGTTTGTATTCCTCATTCTCCTCGTTGGCAGGTACCTCTGACTCAATATCGGCCTTGAGCTCGGGTGCTTGGATGGCCACAGCCTGAGGCAGGGACTCATCTGGTAGGAATGAATTGAGAGGCCCAAAATCTGGCTTCAGCTGGTGGCCGATATAAATGGAATCTGTTGCAGCAGACATAACGGAATAGTCAAAGATCAAGGAGACGAAGCAGGAGAAAAAGCTTTGTGGAATCCAAGTTGCAATGGTATCAGTTAACTTTCCCCAAAAACGGTGGCTTTGAGGACCCGAGATAGATTATAGCAACCCCGGAGGTTGCTCCAACCCGACGTGCCACCCGCCAGTGATAGGTCACACAGAATCATCTGTCGTCTGACACGCGCTGTCGATCAAAGTAGAAGGGCAGGGCAGCCTGTCCAGACCGCTGATTTATTCTATTTCCAATCCAATAACCGAACATGATTCGGGCCTATCATGAATCCTCTCTCCATCGAGCACTTAGGAACAATTCCGACATGAGGAGTTGCATATGCCAATCAGCGTACGGATAAAGTCCAGCTCAGCTGCTGCATGCAAAACTGGTCTGGCACCAACATGCAGACCCATCTACCTACGTTGAAACGCAAGTCCGCAACGTCAGAGCTGGGGGGTTTCTCAAAGTGGACAAATGTGTCGATCTGAACGCGGATTTACCATTTCCGATCCCTTATCTTTCAATAAAACAATATACCTGTTGCAGTACTTTCTATCCTTGCGTTAGCTTGCATCTCATTACGCCCTGTATGTACACGCAATGTGATACCGACATCGTACAGATGTGATATGACGAAACCGAAACCGAAGAAAAAGCAATCTGTAATACCGGTATCCAGAGCTGTCACGTAATGAATCCACTCTCCAGATCTGCACACATGCTGCTACAGTTGTGACTAATCCTATAAGACGGCACCTCGGCGGCCGGAACTCTACACCAGTGGCAATCCCGGCATTCACCTTGGCTATACGGATTACCACTTGAGCTGAGAGCATGGAACGTCCTATGTCTGACGATAGGCTGACTAGCTCTTGGGCAGTCCAACTTATACCTATTTTTGGTGTCTTGTATCTGTTTTACAGCCTCTCTCCATGGCTATGGTTCAGCCACTCTTTTGTGAACAATCGGAAGGGCTTTGAAATTCTCTGGACAAATGCGATGATAAGATTCAAGGAAAATGGCAAAGGGATCATGGCAGAGGCTTTCGCCAAGGTATGAAATCATAAGAAATACTCACATATTGACACCTACGGTCAATGATGCTAAGCACCAACATTCTTTTTTATAGTATGGAAACGCCTTCTATGTGATGACCGATTATGGCATCCATCTGGCTTTGTCTCCAAAATATGCAAACGAGATTCGCAATGACCCCAGACTGAGCCCTGATATGTATAACGCTGAGGTGAGATGCCGCTTCTAAAACCGCATCGCATGTACCAAATGACTGATTTGAGAATGATAGATGCTGAACGGACATCTATACGGGTTTGAAGGCGTGCGAATCGACTCCGTAGAGATGAAGTTCTTCCATGATATGATTCAAAACCGCTTGACACCGATGCTAGGTGAATTTCTCACACTGAATATCAGATTCGGGCACTGATGTCGGATAAACAGGAAAATTATTGGCCCCTCTCGTGGTCGAAGCCGAGGATGCGATTCGCAAGCACTGGACCGACAGTACTGGTAAGCTCTTAGTCCCGATTTCCGATTTTCGATTTCACAGTACGCTGCTGACGAGACCCAAAGAATGGCATGAGGTTAAGCTGTACAATTCAGCAGGGGCTATCAGCAAGCAAGTCTCTGGTCGGGCATTTGCTGGAGAAGAGCTCTGTCGCCACCCAGGCTGGCTTGAGGGCTGTGAGCAGTACACTCGCGATATTTTTGCTGCGGGGGCTACTGTCCGCATGTTTCCAGGCTTCATTCGGCCTCTGGTAGCAAGATTTGTTCCACAGTGTCACGTGCTCCACGAAAGGCTTGACAGTATAGCGAAAATGATACAGACAGTGATCGATAAACGACGAGCTGATCGAGAGGCTAGTGTTTCCCAAGGCAAAGATCCAAAGGAGCACCTTGACCTGTTGCAAGACATGGAAGCTTTCTCAAACAGCAGCGCCAAGGATATGGCCGTGCTTCAGCTCAAAGGGGTACTCGCGAGCGTCAATGCCGTTCAGGAAATTATGGCGCAGACTGTGTTCAATATCTGCGCCAATCCGGAGCTCATTCCTAGTCTTCGCGAGGAGATCATCACTAACATTGGCGCTGAAGGTTGGAAGAGAACCTCGTTCCACAAGCTCCAGCTCCTAGATAGCGTGATGAAAGAGACCCTGCGTATGAAACCAGGAACCATGGGTAAGTCAATATCGCGAAAAATGCCGGAGACAATTTTCTTATGAAGCTCTAACCTCAATGCTCAACTTTTAGCTCCTATGTCACGCGGTGCTCTGGAGTCGATCACGCTTTCCGACGGACTGAAGATCCCCAAGGGCACTCTGGTGAATCTCATGTGCCACAATATGTGGGATGAGGACGTATATCCAAACGCGAATCAGTTCGACGGATACCGATTCTATCGGCTCCGTCAACATGCGGAGACCAGGAACCAGGCTCATCTTGTTTCAGCCACTCCGGATTATCTGGGATTCGGACTCGGAAAGCACTCGTGCCCGGGCAGGTTTTTTGCTGAGACAACTATTAAATTTGTTGTCGCCCATCTTTTGTTGAAGTACGATATGCGACTTGTGGACGGCATAGAGCCTCGAGTGGAGCATATTGGTAACGCGATTCTGGCCGACTCATCGGCTCCGATCGCTATCCGCCGACGAAAGGAAGAAATTGCGCTGGATATCAACATGAGTGATCAATTATGAGGCGGTTCGATGGCTCGGGTGGTGATTTTTAGAATATTCTCCAGGGCTGTCATTGTCCTCCATGTCAGATTCAAATAGCCTGAATGCAGGTTGTTGATGCCCTCTTCGGTTTGGTAGATTGGGTGACAGTCGTGGCTGGAGGTTACGTGAGTCAACATGAATCTAGGTAACTAGTTAAGCACATCTCAGTTTCTTCTCAAGTGATAGATTTTATTTCAGGAATCTTCTTGTTTTGATCGCAATGCTCTTTCCCAATAGCCTTTGCTTACCGCTCATTTGATCATCAAGACTCCCGTGTGGCTGCTTTCTCTCACCTGTCGTCTGCTGCAAGTTTTTTTTTTTTTTTTTTTTTTCTCGCGCGATTGTGGAGGTTGTAGCCTCGGACCAGAAGAGACCATGGAGAGGCAAGCGAGAGAGAGAGAGGGAAAAGCGCATAAGAGCGAGAGAGAACGAGCTTGCCACCTGAAGACAAAGTGATGGGGTGTCAGGTCAGGTCATGTGACCCACCGCCGGGCAGGCCCAGATAGGTGCTCTCTCTCGCTCTCGCTCTCTCTCTCTTCTTTTTCCCCTCGTCCGTTTATTATTAGTCAGAATAGCATCTACTACTCTGCGCATATTGCTTCTATTCGTAGTGCTACTCTGCTATCACAAAGGATTACATGATTGAGGTCACAACGAGATTCTATATGAAAAGCGACTAACGAGTTGCTCATGGCTTGTCATCTTCACCTTGGTACTAGTAGTCTGAGTCCATGCACGAGCTTCACATTCGGAATAGCCATCGAGACAGCACGCCCTTCCATTGCCATGTCAACGAGCAAAGCACCAATGAGACTACGATTAAGCTCCCAAGGAAAGCTATAGGTACGGGGCGTTTTGCCTGAAATTCCTCCCAGCCTGGCCCAAGACGTTGCGAAGGGGGCAGGAATTTCAGATCTGCGCTACCCGCAATCACCTTCGAAGCCGTGTCCGCGGGAAGATCTCCTGAACGGGGAACATAATACCGGCCGAGGAGCCGCAAGAAGAGGCTGTGTCGTGCATGCAGACGGACGACAAACCTGGCTCCTTTGTAGATCTCGCGCACTCGATTCAGCCGGGTAGCATTCAGCGTCTGGAGGATCGCGCGCATCTTCTGATCTGACAGACGAGAACCAACTGGCTGTGTTTTGAGAGCATCGTGGAGAAGATTGGCCAATACTGCAGCATCTTCAATGGCACAGTTGGCGCCCTGTCCTGTGTTTGGTGCCATCTGCAACATGTGATCAGATATCGTGCCTGACCGGGTGATTGCTTTTTATGACATACCTTGTGCATACTGTCGCCAATACAGACGACTCGATCAGAGTGCCATGTCTCAAAGACATGCTCTTCCAACCCTGTCATAGAGAAGACCTCTCGCTTCTGCCAGATATCCCCGAACCGCACATCTTTCCAGATCCGATCATCAGAATGCTTTCGGCAGAGCTCCTCGGCATCGGATGTCGAGAATCGAGGAGCATGAGGGTACTTATACACTCTGTCAAGCTTCCACAGAAGAAACCAGAAGATACGATTGTTCTTTCCCGGGAAGACGAGGAAAGAATGGCCGTCATTCAAGCTGGTGATCTGTTCGCCAGCCCGCAAGCCCGACACACTTTCTGATATTCCAAACACACAGGCATATTCAGTGGTCAAGGCTATTGATAGGAGCATATTAGCGATTTTGATCGACACCTTTGGGATGGCAACTCACCCGATTCCTCTTTTTTTGAGATCCGGCCAGAGTGCGAATTCCACATATGGCTGCGAACTTGACTGTGAACCCCGTCTGCTCCCACAACCAAGTCCCCTTCGTACACGCCACCATCTTGTGTGCGCACTGCACACAGTGTATCCTTCTCATGAGATACGGATAATACGGCTTTGTTTGAAAGAACCTTTGATTGATTCGGCAGGAAATCATAGAGGACTTGGAGTAATTTCTGTCGCTCCAAAAACGCAAGTGGGATTCCGAATCTAATGAGTAAATCTTTCTTAGCAACTATCAAGGGCCATCGCGGACAAGGGAGATTGAAATACCGTTTCTCAAGAAGCTCCGGCGATCGATTGGTATGCTCAAACCCATCCGGGTACAAGATGTGCGCCGTGTGCAATGGTTCAATCAATTGCTCTACGGAATCGAACAAGCCTAATTGATCCAAGATACGAGCACCATGAGGCATAATCCCAATTGAGGCGCCCACCTGCGGCGCAATTTCACCTCGCTTCTCCAATACCACATAGTCGATACCTGCTCGACTTAAACAGTGAGCAAGAGTCAGTCCCGCGACTGATCCCCCAACAATAACGACCTTAAACGGCTTCGGCTTAAGCTCCATGCTGAAATAATGCGTGATCCGCCTTTTTCGTGGTGTGGTTGTGAGAAGGAAATTTCTCAAGCCTCAAGTGCCGATCTGGGGCTTCGTGTTGACGTTGTAATGGATTATCTTGAATCTCAGTATAATATCAAGGTTTCTTTTTTTCCCTTTCTTTTTCCCACTGTCTTCTGTCTTTTCTTTTTCTTTTCTTTTTCTTTTCTTTTCTTTTTTTCCCCGTTTGATTTTCTTATCTTGTGTTTTTATGCTGTATGTGTTTTATGTTCTGTCACATTGTTTGAGTGAGATCGCCCCCTTGCCGATATGTTCCATGTCAAACCACAGAGTACGAGTACGCACTACGAAATGGATCGACACGAACGATCGGGTGCCGTGCCCGTGCGCATTCGGAGACCTGCAGTACACTCGGAATGAAGTGTTTGCCGACGATGAGATGCCGGCTCCTTTCTGCGATTATCCCAATGTGCTTCATTACTATCTTCCGGTCCTGATTGGGGGATACTTAGTACAATGCATGCAGCATAATGATTATGCAGATACAACTGACCAGCTACAAAAAACAACAACATTTCAGCCCCCTAATTTCCTGTCCTTTGATCCGACATGGCCTGTTAAGACACCAGCCATCGTGGACGGTGCACTAGTAGAAAAGCGCAGTGATGCAGGCAAATTTAGCAACATCTTGATCTCCACATTTGTACTCCATATTCCTTACAGAGTCCTTTAGACTGAGAACACCGCAAGGGAGGCCAGTGAATCTATACGAGGTGCAGCTTACTGCGTACGGAGCACTCCGCACTTGGAGAGAACTTGATAGATCTAACGAAACTTGGAACTCCCTAGCCCGGTATACTTTGCGAACTAACGTCATGATCAGTTCTAAGATGACAAGCTCAAAGATCAATAGTCCAGCTTCCATACATGGGTTCTCCGTAAATAGCTGCGCCCCAATCTGAGTCAAGTCACCGACTTTCTGGCCGGGTTGATATGTGAGGGAATGTAGGCTACCACCGCAATAAGGGCTATGGCACTATATGGTAGAGTACGGATATTCGCGTTCTTTTCGCACTTGGGACTTTGCTCTTATCTTCCAGGTTGGCTCAATAGACAGTTGCCTTGGGTACATGATAGCAGTTGAACTTAATATCCAGTCCTCTTTGCATCAATTGTTCTTGGTTGCGTGGCGTTTTTGCTGTTGCTTCTCAGATCGTCGGATATTCCAAAAGGCCACTCCATACCACCCATCAAGAATAATAAATGCTGCTGTCGTCCAGTACATAAGCGGATTAGAAGCCCAAGCCCAAACTTCGGGCCAGTAATAGGCCCTGAAATACACTCCCAGGAGCGCACTAGAAGTGCCAATGACTCGACTGATCCTATAGCTCAGATGTCAGTGCCATATCCGTCAGGCGCTCTATTAGCGATGGATCATCTTACCAAATGGTGTAAGATGCACCAGTTGTATGTCCAGCTTTCAGAAGCTTATCCAACGCTGCCGAGCTGGTCATTATCTGGCAACAAAGTCCACCATAATAAAACGCCGTCAGAGGTCCAACTTGAGATATCAATGCGACATGCCCTGCACCCCAGAAAATTGTAGCTAGTACAAAGAATGCTCCGCGTTGAAGAGCTCCATTGGAGAAGACGGCAGATTGCTTGTTGAACCCTGATGCAAATTTCACCGCAACGAAAACTACCGCCAGGTTTAGGGATAACCAGAAGGTGACAATTGGAAGGCGTGGTGGCGGGTAGAGGAACACGAACACCAATTCCCACGAAAGATTGCAAGATAGTGGAATAATCGGCATCCAGCAAGCACGGTCACGGAAAGCTTTGGCGATTGTGGAGATGTAACAGACCAACCAGCCAGAGGCGAGAGTCGTGAGCAGAATTGTGGAGATCCATCGCACCTCTTGGAAGCTTGGAGGTGCTTTGGAGAAGTCCATATCATCCATGTCCATTTTGGAATAATTGTCGATGCCGCAGCGCTTCTTCGGAGACAATCAATCAAGAGAAAAACTGCAAAGATCCTCTGCAATATGACGGGGAGAAAGGCACCTTGGTCAGGCTTGATGGATGTATTGATCAAGAGAGAGAGAAAGGTGAAGATTGTCTGCGAATACCAGTGATATGGGATTGCAGCGTGAGCACATTCGCCCGAGACCCCTCTAGCCGGTAATTGGCTTTCTCTTTCTTTCTCTCTACTTCTCTCTCTCTCTCTCTCTCCCTTCTGCCTTCTTTCTTTCTCCCTTATGTCATCTGCGCTGCCAGCGATCCTTTCCCTTTTCCAATGTTCAGTATTACTGTACTCCGTACCTCCAAAGGATATACACACTGGTACAAACGACACGTCACACAGAGTTGTGGTCGAAATCCAGAGATCAACCCATTTAGGAAGTGTCTGGAAGCAGTCTACTTTACCGAACGAATGAATACAGCCGTGCTAGAGGGAGAGCGAGCAGTCTACTCCGTACGGAGGGTGAAATAATCCACGAAATTATTGCGAAGAATACTTGATCTCGGAAAAGTTACTGGTTGCTACACCAGACTTCTTCCGCTGTACAGGATCACATCCCTTGGTGGCCCCAATCCTGGCTCGTGACTAAATCGTTGACCAGCCATCGTCAATAGGAATCACCGCTCCCGTAATTCTACTACAACCTTCCCCAACCAGGAACATGAGGGTTTCCGCGAGTTCCTCGGGCATCATAGCCTTGAAATTCTCATTGCGCTGCCTGTAGACGGCATTGATGATCGGCATGGTTTTTGCCAAGGCCTCTTTATCGAAGCTCCCTGGGTCAACACTACTCACGATCGCCGTATCACCGACGCCTGCACGCTCTTGTTAGCCGAAAAGAATTGCGCCGCGCCCATCGGATGACGATACCTCCAGGACAGACTGCAATGCAGCGGATGTTTTCATCCCTGAATCGCCAGGCGACATTCTTCGTGACCCCGATAATGGCGTGCTTGCCTATTTCGGAACAATAGTGTCAGTTTGTGCATGGGTAGTGTCAGTTTGTGCATGGGAAATGAAAAGAAAATACAGATTCAATAAACTCAAACACTCAACATCAATACCGGAAAGATGTAGGATCGACACTTACTTGCGGTGTATGCCACCCCGGCCGCAGCTCCACTAAGCCCTGCCCGGCTGGCCATATTGACGATTACCCCTTGTTGCTGGTCCCGCATAGCCGGTATTACCTCCCGCATGAGCTTGACAGGTGCCGTCACATTGATCGCCATGCATTTCTCCCAATCAGAATCTGTAACGGTATCAACGCTCCCGTGGTGATCCATCACACCGGCAATATTGAAAAGTACGTCGATTCTGCCGCCGAACGTGGATCGACAGGTCGCCAAGACTTCTGCAGGCGAAGTCGCCTTTGTGAGATCACATGCATGGTATGAGAAGTGACAGTCTGTGTCAGACCCGGCATTTATTTCCGACAACGATGCCGGTGGTTCGGCCACAACATCCACGCCGAGTACATTTGCGCCCTCTTTCAAGGCAGCCTTAGCAGTGGCAAGGCCAATACCGGACGCAGCGCCGGTTATGATAATTACCTGCAGTTATATGATCAGAGACTGTTTAATGGGAGAAGAGAAAAGGAATGAGCAAAGTATCACTTACACGATCTTGAAGACCCCCCATTGCGATTTGTTAAGATGAACTCGGCCTTCAGTCAAAGTGAATTTTCTTTCACTGTGATGAGTTGTCCTCAGCAGCAGTGCCCGTCGACTTTGTGGACAGCTTGTCACTGGAAGGCTTTATACGTGAGATCTTCTTCCACGTTCGTGGTTCAGCAAAGGTGGTGGGCAAGTCTATGCATCGATTCATTTGGATTTTCCAAAATTAAGTATAGTTACAATTTCTCTAATCCCGATTCAGACTCTAGTTAGTAGATTATTTTAGGCACAGCCGATTTTGTAGATCATTCGTATTCGCTGATCAAGCCTGATCAACTTTTCGCGGTGTAGGGAGTACTCCGTACCGAGTAGTTGTGTTTAGACTTCCGCGCCGACCCACAAAGCCCAAAGCCTAACCTTGGAAAGCCCAACCCGGCTCAGCCCGCAAGGCTTTTCTAGGGGCCAATTGGGGCCCAAACGATACAAAAACGCCACTTATTTACGCCTCCATAAACAATAGATTATGTAGCGGTCTACTTGACTATCACGGATACTACACTCTACTTTCTTCCTGATTTTACCACATTACCAAGTGAGTTCCCAATCGCTTGACTATCCTGAGAAAATGTCTACCCCGCATCTATATCCCGAGCTCATACATATCCATGGATTGTAGTATCAGTCGGGCTAGACTCGGTGAGACATACAGAAGCTAGGGAGACGTATGTTAGGGTACCCATTGGTGAAAATCGTGCAAGTTGAGTCCCCAAACCCAGCTGAAAGATTCTAAGCCGAGAGTATATGAACCGAACATTATTTACAGAGTTTGGGAGCGCCAAGCCTGTAATCATGCATACAGATGGGCTTTTTTGGGGGGCTCACAAGGCCCCTAGTAGTGGACTCTGGGCTGGATTGGGGTGGGCCTCGAGCCCAGAGCCAAGCCCGTTGCGCAAGCCTGGTCGCGTTTGACTTTCCGGCCGCCCTATGCAAGAACCCATTCCACCTCCCAAGAAGGATAGAAAAGAAAGAAATACCTTGGAAAATACCGAGCAGAGATCCTTGCTGATGAGTGCATACCGTATTTATGCCACGGTGTGTTGTACGGAGTACGGAAAACGACATCCCTCGTATATACTTTCCCCTTACAGATTTATCGAACGTATTTAGATTGATCCTGTACCTCGGCTTGCAAGGTGGGTCTCATTACCCCTAGCAGTATATGTTTTTGAATCTAAATACTGTAGATCAGTGGCTCCTACTCAGTATTATCGGATATATCATAAATGCACTCACAGGAAGCGGAGAGGAAAAGGACATCAAGCTGCGTGCAATCTCAACCCACCCAGCCCAATACCCATTAGTAACAAGTCACTACTATTTGTCAAAGAATTCTGCCAAGAAGTCATGATAATCGACTTCACTCGTTGAGGCTCCCACCGTGAAGCGTCCAACCCCAACCGCTGGGAGGGTTTAGTATACTACTTCCTTCGGCAATGTATCCAGCAGCTCCAAACTCAGTTTGCGCGATCCTACTCGCCGGAGTGGGTGGTGGCTCTGTTCTTGTATTTCTTGTCTGGCTTTGGGGGCTTTGTTCATGGTCCTCGCGCGCCGATGATGTGCCAATGGTAAACAGAAAAGCCCCGGGCGAACTCCTGCTCACAAATGCAATGAGACGATGGAAAGCGGACTCAAAGAAGATCATTGAGGAGGGTTTTGCAAAAGTGAGATCTGACCTTTGGATACTGATGTGTCCTTCTATCGCTGGACGGAGAACACGTCTATTACGCAACATTGCCCGCTGACAATGAACTTGTGGTAAAGTCATCCAGGGGCTTTTACACAATTACAGAAAATGGAAAGGAACTGGTTCTAGGGCCCCAGTACGCGAACGCTGTTCGAAATGACAAGAGGTTCAATTTCTACGCATATCGTATTCGTGTAAGATAGCAAACATTTTTCCCTACATTCGAGTAACTGTCCAACTTGACTGACCATTTGAAATTATCATAGACACTTCATTCGAACATATCCGGTCTAGATGTGTTTACCCTCGATGAAATGGGTAAAAAGCTAATGGCGTACGTCATTGGGCGAAAGTTGACCAAAGATCTAAGTGAGTCTCATTCAAAGACCACGTTGAAACTACTCGACTAAACTACTCGGTCGAAAACAGCGAATTTGATTGAGCCCTTGTCAGAGGAAGCAGGTGATGCGCTGAAGAAAATCTGGGAGAGAGACAACCAAGACAGTGAGTGGAATCCTCACTTGCAACCGCTTCGGCGCTGGGGACTTTCTGACCTCGACAGATCCAGCCTGGCACGAGGTGTCAGTGAAGGAAAGCGTCTTGGCGATCACCTCTCAGCAATCCACACGCATTTTTCTAGGCATCGGTTTCTGCCGTGATCAAAGATGGCTCCAGATAGCCACCAAAGTCACTGTATTCGCGTTCCAGGCGGTCGAAATGGCGCGCATGTGGCCGGGGATATTGCGCCCCATTGTGGCACGCGTCATTCCCACCTTTCAGAAGCTACGCGCTGAAGTTCAAAACGCGCGTGATATCATCAACCCCATTGTCGAGCAGCGGCGACGAGCCAAAGCCAAGCTCGCGCAGCAAGGCGAAGCACCTGCGCCATCTCTGGACGCGCTTGAATGGGCGGAAGAGTTTGCTAATGGAAAGAAATATGATCCGGCGGTGCTACAGCTCACGATCACGCTCTCTGCTATGCACAACACAACAGACTTCATGACACAGTTGATTTACGACCTGGCTGGAAGACCTAAGTTGGTGAGCGAGCTTCGCAAGGAGATAGTTGCTGTCAGGACGGAATTTCCTTGGAATAAAGCGGCCATCTTCAACCTGAAGCTCATGGATAGCGTGATGAAAGAGAGTCAGCGATTGAAGCCAACGAGTCTCGGTAAGGATTTATCAAATTCATTGTGAAATGTCGATATACCTCATTTCGGAGAATGGGAAAGCTAATATCGTGTTGGTTCTAGTATCAATGAGACGGATTGCGGACACTATCATACAGCTTCCGGATGGTCTCACCGTACAAAAGGGGGACCTAGTCATGGTATCTACCAACAACCACTGGAACCAGGAAGTATACGAAAACCCGGATGAGTTCGATCCATACCGGTTCTATAAGATGCTCGAGCATCGAGAGTGGGGAAGCGCAGCTCATATGTCTTCTACAAGCGAGAACCACCTTGGGTTCGGACATGGGCTTTGGGGTTGTTCGGGGCGCTTCTTCGCTGTGGCGGAGACAAAGGTTGCGCTCTGCCATATACTGATGAAGTACGATCTGAAGCTACTGGGTGATGCGCCTCCAGTCATCACAAACGGTACCTTCCTCAGCGCTAATCCGTTTGGGAAGATTGCTGTGCGGCGCCGCCAGGAAGAGCTGGAACTGTGAAGCATTTCAATCATTCGGTCTAGGTTCTAGCAGTGTTAGGACCTTATGCTTGGTCGCAACATGCGCCACCTAAGCTCTCAGCTATGCTAAAGGCCTCTGATAAAAATTTCCCAGTCTAGAGTTCAATAACGGTCCCGAAGAGACGTTTATCATTCCTTATCAGAAAGAAGAGATAATTCGTTCCAAAGTGATATACAGCCCTATTGCCTGAATAACCCTTTAATGATGTGAAAGTAGGACTTAGTCCAATTTTTTGTTTACCTCTAGCGTATATACACTTGTCGAATAGACTGAAAAGTCAAATAAGAGAAATAAAAGGAAGAGAGAATTGAGAAGTGATGAAAGTGAGAAGAGGCTAGCGAAGTGAAAGTAAAAGACACGATAATATCTACCATGACCTCCTCACTGATCACTTTACAGCCCTAGCCTACTGAGACACAGTACTTACCTAGTACCCTGCTGATTGAGCACTGTCACACCGGGACCTTTATAAAGCGATCACCCAATTCGAGCAGCTCGTATCACGGATATTGTCGACTTACCCCTTCCTATTGAAGATAATGGGTATGTATGGATATATATATATCATTAATTGATTGAGTGAAGATATATACAGAAGAGTTTTCATGAACATGCCCAGGTGCACATGTGAAGTTCCCGGATCACGTAATCAGTTACGTGATGTCCAACACTACTTGGTTGAATGCTTCAACACTTCCCTCCCCCCACAGCAACCACAAGCGGCGGCCGCTTCGTCGCCTGTTCCGTCAGCAACCCTTTCAAGTCCGTCACCTGTCACCCTTTCTTCGCCATCGTCTTTGCCTCGGCTTCCTGAACTTGGAAACAGTTCTGGGCACTTTTTTGCTGGATTCGTGACGTGCTACTATCAGAAGTGGTGAATTATATCCCTTGGATCACGTGACATCGCTCTTCGCCCTGCTCAGCTCTCCCTCTCTTCTCTCCTCACGCATGACAGCTGCTTCGTTCCATGATCCTAGTTTCCAACCAGTATCATGATGACCTCTGTCTATCAGCTACCAGATCCGGTCGACCGTACGCTACCTAAACCCACATTACCACCGTCTGAACCGTTCCAGTTCTGTCAGACGACATGGCTTCCAACACCAACAATGATGCGGTTATTATAACTCGCGCACAGGTTCAAACTTTTAATGATACTGGAACTGTATCATGAGAGACAATATAAGAGGCTTTCCAGCATACCGTCCAACAAACCTTCACCGACCGATAGAAGGAGCTTCGCGGGCCTAGGTATCAATATAATTCATCTCTATGACTTATCCTGACGTCCCATCAAAACATGATCCAAGGTATAAACCACGACTCTATCTGCCCTGACATCCTTTTGTATTCCTTACTACTTTCAATAATTCCGTAGGTTTCAGAATGATTGATCATGCCCCAAGCATCCCATGGGATACCAAGTCATCTATAACGAAACTTCAGGCTGTCGTCCGCGAACAGCGACTCTTCCAAGTACATTTGCTGCCATGACAACCCCGATCCTGTGGGGTGCGGGGGCGTCATCCACAAGTTTCACATCGTAGCTCATCAAGATGTGGGACAGGGCAGTCTTGACCTCAACAGCTGCGAAGAATCGACCTGGGCAAGCATACTTGCCATATCCAAACCCTAGATGATTGCTACTCGTGGAGACAAGCTGGTGCTTATTTTCTTGGCCTGAGATCTGTCGCATCTTCAAAAAACGGTCTGGGACAAACTCTTTGCCCCCGGGATAGACAGTGTCATCCCACATATGAAGACAAGGCATCTCGATTTCCCAACCCTTTGCAATCTGCAGTCCGTCCGATAAAGTCACATTTTCAGTGGCTCTCCGATGCATGCTGGCTGGAAGTGCTGTTAAAAAAAAATCGACAAGAGAAGATAGGACAGGGACTACATACTCAACGAAAATGGCTTCAGGCGCTGACTTTCCTTCAGTACGCTGTCCATCAATTTCAACTGCGATAAACAAGCACCATTGAAGCTTCCTTGCTCTCTCACAACGGAGATCAATTCTTGACGAAGATCATTGACAAGCTCCGGTCGTTGAAACACGTCGTAGACCACCTGCGTCAACATATCTGATGTGGTATGAATGGCAGCCACAGACAACACTAGTTGCGCAGCTATCGGTTCATAGAAACCACCATCGGCGGTATCCTCTAACCAGTCAATCATGTCGCCATTCTCAGTTTTTGTGACCTTTTCTCGCTGCAGCCGTTCGATCTTTCTCTTCTCGATGATTGGATTGAGGATCTCGCGAGCCTCAGTGAGATAAGAACGTAGTATCTGACATGAGGGCATAAACCAGTGCACAACATAGCGCATCGGCCAGGGCCAGAGCCATAGTTTCTTGGCAGTCGTATCTGCTGTGACTGTGTAATCTTCCGTGATTCGAAGCCAATCGTCATTGTCACACAATTCTTCTCCGCAGAACACTCTGCATGAGAGGCGTGAGACTAATCTGAGAACAGTTGGCTTGAGAATGACTTCTTTCCACTCTAAGATGAGTTAGTACCCCTTCAAATCATAAATAACAGAAAAGCAACAAGGTCTTTCCGGGAGTATCTTACCGGAACTGTCTCCCCAACGATCTTTCAGCCCAAGTGCTGCCTGCGCTGAAACGGCCTCTGTGAGCGCGCCTGTATGCAACCACCACTAATTTCAGTCTTCAATCCACCAAATTTTTGGGATAAATAAGCTTGTCCTACCGAGGGATGGATTCAAGCACTTCGACAGAGTCTTGGTCAACAACTTCCGGTTCAAGAAATCAGCCCTGAACGCTTCGAAGCCAGGTATATCCGAATGAAACAGATCCGCAATGATGTTATCAACAATCAGGTGCTCGTGGTTTCTTATCTCGTTGGCATACTCTGGCGAAACCATAATGTGGGTCCCAACATCTGTGCATATCCTAAAAGCTTTCCGGGTCTTTTCATGGCTTTGTTAGCTTTTGGCGCTGGGCCACAAGGTGAGGACCTCGGGAAGTACTTACTTTGGTCAATCCCGATCTTATCAATTCTTCTGCGTTCAAAAGAAACCTCGATTTTGCGTTGGACAAAGTGAACTCATTGTGTCTTTTGCCGTTAAGTAGGGGTAGTTTCTTCTGACGAGCTTTTAAAAGCAGAGAAATGAATATCAAAGCCAGAACGACAGTAGCGCTCGTCTGCATTAGCAGACGGTGCTGAGGATTTTCCACCAATTCCCTCATCTGCGTGGAATCTTGGGAGGAGTATTGTACTCGATGGGTGACGAGTTTCAGTAGCACGCGAGGGAAGGAGCAATGAAATTATGAGCTTTCCTCTTAAGCAAGATCTCCAGAGAGATTCATCTTTGTCAATACATGGCATTCCTTACGTCGACCGACAGTATATCGAAATGCATACATAGCATAAAAAGTTATACGTCAGGAACTCGCGGTCTAATGCAGACCTCATAGTAGCTTGGGACCCAAACAAGCCTGATAAGAAAGTCAAAACGGGGCGAGTATCAGGGCATGGGCATGAGCTGGGAAGCATGTCGCCCCTTTCTTTGGGGCTCGATTCATCCCGTGAAAGCTTAGACCTATCCATCGCTGGCAACCAGCAATGAGGCAATTTTGACCGCCACTTGGTCGCGTCTGCTCTGCATACGGAGTACTCGAACAACAAATGATTAATTGGCGATTAGCTATTTATGAGCTCGGAGTGCTTCGTGCGTAAGGTTTAACTAGTCTGTTGCATTATGACTAGTCCCATGTGACTAACTATGCAGGCGACTTATTCGCTTCAAGCACATTAAGGCGGTGTATTTTGCTTTTTCCTGTTTTGGCTTCGCACCAGTACGGAATTTGAAGTGATTGAGATCGTAATCCAGCTCGCTACTACGGAGTTCTCCGCAATTCCCACATAATAAATTTATTTATCATAACCCTTTGATGTGCGCGATCTTCGGACCGACCCCACCGGCAATGGGTCTAGGGGAAAAGCACAATTTTGTATTATTGCCGTGTAGTTTTAGCGACCAGAAGAAATCAGATAATTCAAGTTTGTGAGATTCATTCAAAAATTAAGGCATTGGATTTCTAAACAACTAGGCGTGCGTTGGAATTGAAGGATCGGACTAAGATGGCAACCTTCCCAACCTGATATTGATGCCTGTAAGTTCAGGCAAACTTAGAACACGTCAAGGGTCCGACTGCAGGTTCGGGTAGTAGCATCTCACAGAATCGTTGATTTGCTGGCACGACACTCTAGACGCCCACGTCCCCCTTTTCTTCCGCGGCCTTCAATCCTATTATTTTCTCCATCCGTCTATCACCAGCCATCCAGATCGGGACTCCATTGTGGTTGTCCAGGGACCGCCATCCGATCATCTTTTGAGCCAGTGGCGTCATGGTCTCGACGGTCTCTCGGATGATGTGCAAGTGAGACTCAAGCGGTGTAAAGTGACATGGGTGCATCGAGACTGCTAGTGCCCGACGGTTCTCATTGGCGTTGTTTGCACCGGCGGCGTGGAACAAGCTGCCAAAGAGCACAATTGCATCCCCGGGCTGGAGGAGGGCAGGGACACTCTGCTCATAAGTGGGGCGGGGCGACTTGCCATCCCAACGGTGGCTCCCGGGGATAAGTCGGGTAGCGCCGTTGTCCTCACGGAACTCGGTGAGAGCAACGAAATAATTGAGCATAAACTCTGGCTGGTCTGGCGTGCGGTAATCATTGACCCGGTACAAAGGGAGATCCTGGTGGAGGATTTGAGCCTTCTCGCCGGGCTCGATGTGGAGAATTGAGCTTCGATTCATCCAGTAGTCACCCCAGTCGGGGCGGAAGACTCGATCGGTCACCTCGTGCATGAAGCTGTGGTTGAGGATCTTGTGACGGAAGGTTTCGGAGACCGTGACCAAGTTGGCAACTTGTTTGGTCTTTGATCCAATGGTCACTTTGTAGACCTCGCTTTCATGGTTGGGCCCCAAAGGAAACGCGGCAATGGTTGGATCAATCTCATCCTGGAGCTTTTGAACTAGCTCAGGGTCGATGAAATTCTTCACAGTGACAGTTCCATCCTCTTTAAGAATGCGCACCACTTCCTCTGGTGGGGTAGTGATATCCACGCTTCTTAAAGGGACTTGCTGGAATGGCGTAACAGTCATTGTGGGATATCGCAGATGGAAGATACTGTATGAGAGGACACACAATAAAGAGGAGATATTATGGGTCGAAATGGTCTTATATCATGACAGCAACCGCACGTTTTACTCAGCTTGAGTATGTTGACGTATCTACTTGCGTTGCCGCGTGCTCTCACATGATAAAGAGCAGGGTTAGGTAGTCAATCCTTTCTGCGGCCCTAGTAGATGCATTGTACACTGTTAGTCCAGGATGACTTCGTCCTGTAAAACACGAAAGCCAAGGCTCAGCTCTGCACCCTACACCTTGCATCGTGCCTCACTCAATCATGCGGCACCTGTAGCCACTGTCGATCACCGATAGCAGCCGATGGGCACAGCTTGAGGCGGGAATTACGTACACTGGTAGGGTGTGACGAAATAGATTGTCTGAATTCAAAGCCAGAATCCTTGAATCTGATTCATCAGATATGCATTACCTGCCGGATTTTGTCAATAGTTTCAAAATCTCGAGTTAATGTTTGTGCCAACACAGCTCAGATGCAGGTGTAGGCAGACGTAGTGCTCCGTACTTCGTACAGCTTGATAGTGGAGTACTAGTAGTACACACTCCCCTCCAAAAGCGGGAACTTCTCTCAAGACGAGAATCGGGAGCGGAATATGGGGTCTGAAAGATTTCGTTTCCCTTGTGGCCAATCCCCTGATCACTTCGTGGAAGTCAAACTTACCCGTTGCGCAGTTAGCTACATGTGACATCGCAGATTTTCCGTCCGACTGAAGTAACTGATCGCGCCCAACTTATTCGAAAGGAGTACGAGCTAAGCACAGCTCTGTCGAAGTAACCTTGAAAGGGATCCATGCCATTCCATGATTCACTTCTTTGAGTAGATAAGTTTCAGATTCGCTTTGGGCTCTGCGAGGTGTCTTGGCATCCATGGATGGGATTGGCAATTCCTAGATCGACGACGCTTGACCCTAGATTTCAAAACTAGCGCCAATCAAGGTGTTTGTCGCTGACTGCTTCGTGTAGCTATCTAAGTTTCATCTCGTTCCTCGAGCACAATCAAGTGCTATGATCTATCATCACTCCTTGATCCACTAGCTGTCCATGCGGCATGTAGCGCCATCGGCTAATGTATATCTCAGGTCTACCATTTCCACCATCGGTAGTGGCATACGCTCCAAGCAAGGATCCTGTAAGAATTCATCAGCATCTCAAATCTTGATCGCCAGGAGGGATTTATGCAAGCATGCCAGAACAACGCACCATCAAATTTCCCTTCTCCCGCTGTCACTACCCCAGAGGAGCCATAGAACACATATTCCATCTTCTTTTCAGCTGAGATTAGTTTCGCTGAAAAGCGGTAGGTCGTCTCATTTGTGGCACTGACTTGGAGTCGAACGGGACTTTGGCGCCAAGCCTCCGGTAAGGGATGAAATTCTGTAGGTGGATGATTTGTCTCCTTTGTACCAAGGTTCATTACTCGGAAGATCAATGCTGGTATCACTGATCCTTTTTCATTTTTCACTGATCCAATTGCAAGATCCAGGTGTTGCTGTGGAGCCAAGAAGACTGTGACACCGGCTTCCTCACTTGTCATGGCTGGTGTGAACAAGATGTCCAGTTCAAATGTGAAGAAAGAGTGTGCTTGCTTGCGAAATATTGCTGTTCGTTGCTCAGCAGTTTTTGATCCGATGGTTCCTGTGAGATTGGTCTTTGATGCCCGCAGGCGGAGGGAGTGCGAGTAATTCTTCGGGGAGACGGTATAAGAGCTGAAATCTGGCAGGCCATAGTGGAGTAGATGTTTGGGAATGGAAGAGCCAGGGGCAAAGTCAATTATATCCGCACAATCGACTTTGTCCTCGTCCTTTAGTAGGCTCATTCGCGGTGGCAGACTTGAGCCGTTCATCACACCTCGCACGGGTGGAAACTCCGGCCACTGACCCTGATTCCATGTGACGGGGAAAAGGCTTGTCTCTCTTCCCATGGGAAAGTTCTTCCACTCCGGTCCAGACCTGGTTGCACAGGCGACTCCGAACCAATCCCCTTCAGCGCCTTGAAAGAGGTCAAGATGGCCCACTGCTTGGAAGTATTCTGATGAATTTCGGCTGGACATGACTGGATTCTTCTCGTATGGAATATATGGTCCATTTAAACGCTCAGATCGGGCCATTGTCTGCATGTGGTCGACTGAAATTCCCCCTTCCGCGATTGTCAGATAGTAAAAGCCATCTTTTATGATGACATGCGGTCCTTCCAGTGTGCCTCCGCCGGTACCGTTCCAAAGGTAATACGAGCTGCCCCAGCGGCCAGTATCTAGGTCGATGGGTGCTTGAATCACAGTGTTATCGGAGACTTTGAGCGCAGTAAGGTATGAAGATCCGTCATAATCCCAGAATAGATCCGGATCGTATCCGAGCGTCGGGCATTCCAGAGGCTTTCCCCAACCAGACTCATTGAAGGGATTATGAGATTTGAAGATCAGAGTCGTGAATTTCCCATCAGGTGCATAGTACCCCGTTGTAAGATAATATTTTCCGTGGTGGTATCGTAAGGTGGATTCCAGAAACCCTTCGTTCGGAATTGAAGCACTTGCGATGTCAGGAAATTGATCTGGATCATGTAAGACGTTGCTGATCAGCTCCCAGTTCTGGAGATCCTGACTCGCATAAATCGGGAGAGCTGGGAAAACCACCAAGCTTGAAGTCGTACAAAAGAACGTGTTGTTTGCTTCGGGGACGAATATACACGAGGGATCTGGGTTCCAGCCTGGAAGGATCGGGTTGTAGAATGTTTGATCTGCGCGGAGAGATGCGGCAAGACCGAGAGCGCAACTCAGGAAACCGTAGAGAACCTGTCCCATCGCGCTTTCTTTGGGGTTAAATTGAGGTGCGAGTTTGTCTTCCTAGGGCTCTGCTAGAAAAGTCAGCGGTCTGTAACATCAATCCGATTGGGTGGTTCCAAGTTAGAAATTTGAAAGTGGAAGAGTGAGAGAGAGAGCGAAGGGTGGGAGGAAAAACCATCTCATTAGTACTTTATGAAGTGTCCCAAAGGTTTGGAATGTGTGAGATCGCCGAGTGTTCGCTTTATCCCCAGGTTGAAAGGTTGAGATGCAATAGCTACTTGAGTACGCCGCCAGACTACAGCAAAATGGGCATCATATGTATGTTACGATAGCAATGAAGTCCAAATAAAGGTCCCAAATCTGGATTCGCGCCGCCCATCAGCTCCGGTTTCAATAACGACTTGTTAGTCTTCAATCTTGGAACCAGTGAACTGTTCATAACTTCCGAGGTCATTAAGGTCCAACCTCTTCGAGCTTCACTCACCTGCGGGGATTGTTATCAGGTTTCGCCCTCGGTGCGAAGCTCAGAATTCAAATCTTGGAATTCGTGCCAAACCTTGCAGTGAAGGCTCGATCGCGGTTTCCAGCCGGCTCGGTCTGCTAGTACACCGTAGGTTGTGGGGTATCTGTCTCTTCCAGCAGACCCACAGGACCTTCGTCCTGACCCATATGACCTTGGTCATATGGGTCCGCTGGAAGGGATAAATATAGTTATGTAATATCACGTTCTCCGGGTACGAGTAGAGTTGAAGTACAGCCACCGTGAGAATTAAAACAAGGGACGATCTTCAGTGTGCTCATAAAATCACTTCGCAAAAATCCATATATTACCATACCGTACTTCGTACCGCATGATATATGCAAGGATTCACTAGTTTGTGTAGGTGCACTAAAGAGAACCGAGTACGGAGGTCGGGATCAAAAGTTTCTTGCAAAAACTCCTGAAAAAGCAATTATGATTATTACTAGGTCGGTTTTATCATAGTATTCGATATGTCAATTTCACACTGTTCCATAAGGAGGCCCCGGAAAGGGCGTAAGAAGAATCCCGAGCAGAGTCCCGAGCAGGGTTGAATTAGGGGTTGAATTAGGGGTTGAATTGGGGGTTGAATTGGGGGCTAACACCTATAATTGTATACATGTCGAATTGTATGGGTTTCCGGCATTGTTATTGGTCAACAATGGCAGAAATATGGGTCCAGGAATTATCAAAAACACGGAGAATACGGTGGCTGTAGGGGCTAAACCAATCATGGGCAAAAAACGGTAATTATAATTGCTTTTTTAGTCGATTTCTTGCAAGAAACTTTTGATCCCGACCTCCGTACGCTGAAGAACTTCAATACAGAAGCGCCTTGCTTCGGTGGGAAGAACCCTAACTATACTTGCAACTTGAGAAAACTCTTTTATTTTGTTATCGGCCACGGCCCCTTCTGCTGAATTTCCACTGTGCAGTTGCACTCTGTCGGAAATTTCAACACCAGAGGCTCTCAACCCTGAGACGCGGCAAGTGGCAAATTAAGCAAACTATCCTGCAACGAGGATCCCTTGAGGTCAAATTCTTCTAAAAACGATGAGGCTTTTCAATTATTTCCGAGCCCGACGCGAGCAGCCCACGGCGGTATTGACAGATGAGGTCATACCAATCAATGGACTGTTTGAATATATGCATGGGACGATGGAGTTGGCATTCAAATTTGACGATGTTTTGGAGCCCGACAACTTGCGCCAATCCCTAGAGCGGTTATTGCAGATAGGAAATTGGAGGCATCTGGGTGGACGTTTACGCCGCAGGGTATGTTTCCCTTTCCTACACTGGCTTTCTGGCAATAACACCCTCCCAGAATGATTCCGAAAGCCGGGAATTCGAGCTTCATATTCCTGCGCAATACGATTCCGCTCGTCCTGGTTTCATCTTTAGAACATCAGAGTGGGATGGCAGTATCACTGACCATCCTGCCTGCTCGCAATTGCCCAGAGGAACGAACAACCTCACCTTTCTCGGCTCACCACAGATCCTTGCGCCTCTGATACACAGAGCAGAAGATCCCAGGGGAATTGATGACTTAATCTGCACAGATTCCCCCTCGTTGTTCTTTGACCAGATCAACTTTTCCGATGCCACATTAATGCTCGTGACATTCCCACACTACCTTATGGACGTGATGGGATACATTACCTTTCTAAATGCTTGGATATCTGTCCTCCATGGCCGCGAAGACGAAGTTCCTGAATGCCGCACCTTTATTGATGATTGTGTCACTCGCTTGGCCAGAAAAACCCATGCGGAGAAGTACATGTTTTACTACTCTGCTGTGCAAGGGCTTGACAAGATTGCTTACATCTTTCGCATCATTTGGGATAAGATTTGGTATCCGAAAGTGGAATATCCGACGGTTTGCATCCCGGGGTGGTTTTTAAATCGCTTAAGAAAGGAAGCCCTTACCGAGCTGGCGTTAAAGTCCAGCCAGCAAAATAACGATACAAATTTTGTTAGCGAGAGTGATGTGCTCCTGGCTTGGCTCACGAAAACATTGGTGGATGTCGCTAAACCATCGGAGCGCAAACCACTTGTGCTCATGAATGTCTTTGATGTTCGTTCAACTGTACTTCCTCCCAGAATCGCCTATATTCTGAACGCAGTCACGTTCGCATACACCATACTGCCTGTCTCGCAGGTCTATACCCAGCCTTTGAGTTTCTTGGCAGCTAAAATCCGCCAGTCCCTGGAAAAGCAACGAAATAACGAACAGATCGAGGCCCAGCTTGCAATGTCGAAGATCTTTCATGAGAAGACTGGCTCCCCGCCCATGATTGGGACGCGAGACATGTTTATGAATATGTGGTCTAATTGGAGCAGAGCAAATTTCTTCCATCTCGATTTCTCACCAGCGGTTCGGAATGTCTCTGGTGCTCGAGATAAGAGAGCTAATGGGCTAGGTGTTCCTTCCTGCTTCCTCAACACTACCCCGATGAACATATTCTGGCATGGCGGTGGAATTATTCTTGGAAAGGACTGCTCTGGGAACTGGTGGCTTCAGTGGTCTCTCAGAAAAGGGGCTAAGGCCAAAATCGAGGAACTATTCAATTCTATAAACGAGGAGCATTGCAGTAGCTCCTGATCTACTATCTGTATATACGTATCAATCAAAGAGACAGAAGAATGTCAGCGGGGCGGGATTGCTATTACCATGGAGCGATGAGCTTCGCCTCAAACTTCCATGTTATCTCTGTATCCAGAAAAGTATGAATCTTGCCTTTGTCCCGCAACCCGCGTTCTTCCTCGTTGATTGAATATGCCATACAATTCACAATCAAATCATAAAGACACAATTTCCTAGCAATTGATTGATGTAGGGAGTTCCATACGGTAATCAGTGTGATGATCGGACGTCGGATGCGGGTCGACAAACAAGGCTTATCCAGCTGTCAATCCGACTTTGACTCTTGATTTGTCTACCTTGCTTTTCCTGAGACCAAGGATATTGACACGGCTTATAAGCCCAGCTTATACCTTGCATACCCCTAGTAAATTATGCCTGCATAATATTCGTGACGGCGTGGGACATTTGTAGCCCGTGGCTGAAAGGCCACATTCCATTCAGGTGATTGGAGCACAACAAGTCGCGTCAAAAGAGCAACCTCTTTGCTTCTCTCACTTGACCTTGCTTTATCAAGGCTGCTCAACTGCGATAAACGTACCTCTTGCCGGTTGAACTGCCCAGCAAAACAACCGCAAAATGACAGAGATGGTGTCTGAGAGTTCTCCCACGGCGGGAACTTCCCACGTCCCAGATCCGAGATCACAGGGAGACGAGAAAAGTTCAAGCTCGTCTCGGACAACTCTTTCACCCAAGCCCTGGGATCATGACTTCAACGACAGAGGTGAAAAGGAATCTGCCTGCTTGGAACTTACCGATGAGATCAACCAGCATCAACAGGCTGACACAGCGGACACACATCTGGCCGGCTGGAAATTTGCAATCCTCATGATTGGATTGGCTTTGACGTGCATTTGTGTAGCATTGGTAAGTCCGAGGTTAGGCCGGGGCTGTGGTGCCCTTAGGTCTTGTTGAGGCTAACATTCTACCTTCTTAAACAGGATAACACGATTATTGCGACCGCGATCCCGAAGATCACCGACCAGTTCAACTCACTTGATGATGTTGGATGGTACGGAAGTGCTTTCTTGCTCACAAACTGCAGTGTGAGTCTTGTCTATGGCAAGCTGTACACATATTTCTCCATCAAATGGGTGTACCTTGGTGCGCTTGGCATCTTCGAACTTGGGTCATTGATTTGCGGGATCGCCCCTAATTCCGTGGCATTGATAATCGGGCGTGCTATTGCAGGGGTGGGAGCTAGTGGACTCTTCTCGGGGTCGGTGCTCATAGTTGCAGACGCGGCACCTATTCGCCAAAGACCAATCTGGACTTCCGTCATCAGCGCGATATTCTCGGTTGCTGGTGTTGCTGGGCCAATCATCGGTGGCGCACTCACTGATCATGCTACGTGGAGGTGGTGCTTTTACATCAATCTACCACTCGGGGGCGTTTCCATTCTCTTCCTTCTGTTGCTTTACCAGGCTCCGAAGCCAGTGGAGACCAGAGATGGGTGGAAAGAGCTACTCATGCAGCTAGATCCTCTTGGCCTCTTCTTTTTTATGCCATCAATGATCAGCCTTTTGCTCGCTCTGCAATGGGGTGGTTCCAAATACGCCTGGAATAGTCAACAGGTAATTGGACTATTTGTGGGCTTTGGTCTGATGCTCTTTGCTTTCATCGCTGTGCAACTTTGGCAGCAGGAGCGGGCTATGGTCTCGCCTCGCATAATCAAGAACCGAAATATTTGGGGTGGTGCACTCTACATGTTTTGCACCACTGCAGCATTCATGGTGTATACATACTACGTAAGTTGCCCTCTCTTCCGACGAGCCATCTGCTAATAGCCTGCCTAGCTCCCAATATGGTTCCAAAGTGTCAAAGGTGTATCGGCAACAAAGTCTGGCATCCTGAACTTGCCCATGCTCTTGGGGGCCGCAGTATCCTCGATTATAACTGGAGGCATTGTCAGTATGTTCGGCCAATACGCGCCATTTTTATACTTCGGCAGCGTGGTATCGACCATCGCTGGTGGCTTACTCACAACCCTTCAAGTCAATTCCGGCCACGCCAAATATCTTGGATATCAAGCGATGTTTGGGATTGGCACCGGATCTGCAATGATGCAGCCCTTGATGGCAGTACAAGCTGCCGCTCCTCCAAGCGATATTCCCAGTGCTACTGTCATTGTCATGTTTATGCAATCGATGGGAGGTGCTATTTTCATTTCTGCTGCGCAGAATCTCTTCCACAACAAACTGTTGGAAAATCTGACTAACACTCTTCCCGGTGTGGATACGAAGAAAGTGGTTGAGGCTGGGGCAACAATGGTTAGGACTGTTGTTTCGAAGGAGATGTTGCCCACGGCTTTGGCGGCGTACAGCTCGGCTATCACGTATTCATTCTACCTTGCGGTGGCGTTTTCAGCATTGTCTCTGCTTGGTGCCTTCCCAATGCAGTGGCTTTCCTTGAAAAAAAAGAAGGCTTAGATAGTCTTTGGCATGAGTGATGAAAATTGTCTGTTTTATTGCAATATGATCTGTTGAGTACAATTTGGTATTACGCCGTACCCACAAAGTGGGATGTGGCGGTGTTGCTTAGTCATGTATCTTATCATATAAATTACTAGCAACGGTACACAATGAGACAACAGAGTTTTCCATATCTTCGTGATTGGCTAGTGTCAGACGGTTCTGACATGATCTATCGAGCATCAGCTCATAATTGTGACTAAGCACTCACCGATGGTTGTCCCTCCCATCGGTGAGCCAAAGCAAAAACCCACCCCAATGCAAAACCATAAAGAATTCATCAATTTTGTTTCAACCTTTATTCTTCCTATCAAAACAATGTCTATTTCTGCTAAAAGCGAAGAATATCTTCTCTTATGTGCTTTGAAAGACTATAATTCTAGTAAATTTTAAAAATATCATATCTACAGCTGCTTATTTCAACATGTCAAAATGTAAACTTTGAATCTAGAAAAATAGTATCTTTACAAAAAAAGGATATACACCTACTAACAAAATATTAAATGATTTATAAAAAAAATCACTAATTCGCTAGATTAAACTATTTAATTCTATCTATACACCACCTACTATTTTAGATATTAAAAATACCGTAAATCATCTTTTATAAAGTAGTGGTTCTAATTAACAACTAAGTAAAATATACAATTATAATTTTATTTAATATTCATTATTATATATTACTTAATATTCTTAGAGATAGAGAGAGATAGAAGAATATGATAATATTATCCTATGGAGAGACACGTAGAAGAAGGAAGAAAGAGAGAGAGAGGAAGGTGAGTGAATTAGAAGAAGGAGGTAGGGAGCCCCTGCCTGAGACAGCCACAAGGGCCTTAGGCAGTAATGGGAAATAATCTTTGGACATATATATATATAAAAAAACTAATAGAAAAAGCTAAAATTAAGGCTAAAATGTATAATCAATTAATTTATTAATCTAATATTTATAGAAACTTTCTTAAAAACAATGAAATTTAATCAAATAAATTATATAATTAAGATAAAACTAGATTTTGATCAAGTATTAGAGTTAAAGAAAATATTATTTTAACTTATTAAAATAAGATTATTAGAATAGAAAGAATTAATTAAAATATTATATATGTAAATATATATCTACTGATAGTTAAGCTATATATTCTTAATTTTTAATCCCTAATATTAGTTAGTTAATTAAATGATATGATAATAATAATAGTATAAATCATTATAAAATTATTAAACTAATTACTAAAGATTAAATTAATAATTTAATTATAATTGAATAGTTATTAGACTTTTAGATAGATAGATTTAAACACTTTTTTAAGAATATTATTAAATTACTATTCTAATAGTAAAAGTTAAGTAAGAAATATTTTATTAAGATTATTTAATTAAAATCTTCCTATATAATATAGAAAATTCTAAATACTTTTTTATAAAATTATTTATTAATTCAAATTAATAATAATATTAAAACTAAATAATAAGATTTATCTAGTATAAAATCTTTCTAGAATATTAGTATCTATCTTATTAGTAATATCTAAAATTAATATAATTAATAAATCTTACTATTAAACTAGTTTACTAAAAAAACAATAATTATTTAATAAATTTTTTAAATTTTTTTTAAAAGATTATCTAAATTTTAAAAGGGCATGCAGGTCATCAGGTCGTCAGGTCGTCAGGGTGAGTTCCCTTACCAGTTCCTACCAACACTAGAGCCATAATTATTTATGTTTATTTTACTAGTAATAGCCAGCTATGAATACTGGCTACTAGCTATTAAAAAAATTAGGCGAGTTATAGTAGACACTATTTACACTAGGCATAATATAGCAAGTGCGATTTTTGACCTTGTCAGGCTGAGTTGGTGGTCCTTTCTAGTAAAAGGGCTACATAGTATTAGGTTGAGTTAGTTAAAACTCGACCTAACAAGCTTTGTACTAGTCCTATTTAGGAAGAAGTTAAATTTACTAGTAATATTTTATCTATTTATAATTTTATTTACTAACATTTACTAGTAATTTTATTAAAAAGACTTTAATAAAGAAATTTTTTAAAATTTAAAATTTACTAACAATTTTTATTAAAATGATTTACTAATATTTATTAGTAAATTTATTAAAAAGACTTTAATAAAGAATTTATTAAATTTATTGAATTTTATATATATAGAATTACTAGTAAATTATAGTAAATTTAGCCTCTTCCTAAATAGGACTAGTACAGAGCTCGTCAAATCGAGTTTCAACTAACTTAACCTAACACCATATAGCCCTTTTACTAGAAAGGACCACCAACTTAGCCTAATAAGGTCAAAAATCGCACTAGCTATATTAGGCCTAGTACAGGTAATGTATAGCATAATATAATAGAATTTTTGATATTTAGTAACTAGTAATAGTATATAGTAATAACTAGTAAAACTTATCTAAAAATAACAAAATATGTGGTGGTAGGACCTGGTAAAAAAACTCAACCTGACGACCTGACGACCTGACAAGCCTACCATTCATTTTAAAAAACTCTTTTTTTAGAAAGTAAGTTATTAAATTAAAAGAAATCTAATAGTAGATACTAATAAGTAAAACTAAATAGGATTAATATCTAAATGTTTAACTATAGATAAATATATAATAAGATTATTTTTTTAATTATATCTAATATTAATTTTAAAAATTTCATATATAATTTAATTAAAACTATTAAAAAGATTATTAGAAAAATGGGTTTTATTTCTTAAATATAATATATAATAAAAATAACTTTTTAAACTTTTTATACTAAATATTTATTATAGAAACTCTTTTATTAAGGGCACATAGGTCATCAGGTTGTCAAGTTGTTAGGTTGAGTTCCCTTATTAGTTCCTACCAATACTAGAGCTATAATTATTTATACTTATCTTACCAATAATAGCTAGCTACTAATACTAGTTACTAAATGTTAAAAATTCTAGCGAGTTATAAAGGATACTATTTGTACTAGGTCTAATTTGGTTAGTGCGATTTTGGAGCTCGTCAAGATGAGTTAGTAGTAAGAACTGGTAATGAGGGTCGTTAGGTTGAGTTGAGTTTCCAGAAACTCGATCTGATGACCTTTGTACTAGACCTATTTAGGAAAAGGTTAAATTTACTATGAATTACTATAAGTTACTAGTAATTATTTATCTATTAAATTCAATAAATTTTAATTTTTTTTTATTAAAGTCTTTTTTAAAAAATTACTAGTAACTATTAGTAAATAAAATAGTAAAAGATTATTAATAAATTATAATTAATTTAATAGATAAAATAATATTAGTAAATTTAAATAAATCTAATTAAACTTATAAAAATAAAGACTTGTTAAAAATTCACTAGTAAATATTAATAAATAAAATAGTAAAGAATTACTAGTAAATTATAATTAATTTAACAGATAAAATATTACTAGTAAATTTTAGTAAATTTAATTATATAATTATAACCCCTTCTTAAATAGGACTAGTATAAAATTATTAGATTAAGTTTCTTAAAACTTAACTTAATCTGATGACCCCTATTACCAGTTCTTACCACCAACTCAGCCTGACGAGGTCTAAAATTGTACTAACTGTATTAGGCCTAGTATAGATGATGTCTATTATAACATAATAGAATTTTTAATATTTAGTAACTAGTAATAGTATATAGTAGTAACTAGTAAAATATATTAAAAAATGACAAAATATCTGGTGGTAAGAACTGGTAAAAAAACTCGACCTGACGATCTGACGATCTGACGATCTGACGAGCCTACTATTCTTTTATTAATAAATCTAAATTAGATTATAATTTCAATTTATTGATCTCTTTTTATAATACTATCTTATTTATTATAATATTAATCTGTTTACTAAATATATCTAATTATATTATAATCTTATTGAAACTATTTAAAATATTACTATTAGAATCTAGAATAGTTTTAAATCTAATCATAGTTCAATAGTATAGATAAAATATTTTTAAAATATAAATGAATTTATTAAACTATTAACTATTTATTTTTATAATTCTTATTATAAAAATATTAAATAATTAATACTACATAAAATAATACTTTAATTTATTTAAAAAATATACTTTTAATTTAATTTTAAAAATTAGATTCTCTTTTAGAATATTAATATTATAATTAATTAATACAAGAGACTATTGTTTTAATAGATTATGTTTAAAAAGATAATTAATTTATTCTAGGAATATAATAATAAAAAAATAAAAAAATAATTTTAAAAAATCTAGAAATAAATCTTTAGCATATCTAGATTTTTTAAAGATTTTAATACTTAAGATTTAGATTATTGAATTTATAAAGAAACTATAAGAACTTTTTAAGCTCAGTATTTAGTATTAATATAATCTTTTAGTTAATAATAAATTTCTAAACTAATTTTAACTATAAAAGATATCTTTTTTTTTTTTTTCAATAATAGTATATAAATTTAGTTATAGAGTTATAATCTATATAAAAGATTAATAGAGAGTTCTTAATATTTATTAGAGTATAAGAATTTTTAATAGTCCTCTAAAAAACCTATAAATAGAAGAGTAACTAATTTTAGTACTATATCTTATCAATAGATATTAATATTTTAAACTCGTAATTCAAAACCCTTATATTATATACGAAATAAAAAACAAGAAATTCTGTAGTAAAATTAGGGCAGGTGTCCTACATGTATGACTAATCATATCTATGCTCACAGATCCCTTCTCTCATTACGAAAACAGAAGACATACAATAACTGATAACAGTCCTATCTAACTGAATTAAGTGAGTGTAATTCTAAGTCGTATAAGAGGGTATCAAGGATTAATAAATTTAAAAACTGTTATATACAACATTATAGAAATACAGTTAGAGTAAATATGTACGATCGTTTACTTTAACTTGAGCTAAGATAATTACTTAATCTTATTAAATTTAATATTTCACTTTCTCTATTATAAATTAACTATCTCTTTATCCTTATTTATACTTGAAAATGATAACTATATCTATTTACGCTTATTTCTTAGAGCGAGATATCAAGTTACCACTAAGTTTAGTACTTCAATAATTAGGGATCTCTTTGATCAAATATTATATATATCTATATTATCGTTGTATACTGTATATCGCTTTGCAGTCAGTGTAAATAAATACTACTACAACTGTATCTTGGACATTTATTTCGAGAAAGAAGTTTATCGTGCGGAGAGTGATGAAAGATTTAGTTTATCGATTGCCCTAGGTTGTGCCACAATCGATAATATGTAAAAAGCGGTGTATTGTGGCATATGATACTTCTATTCAGAGCATAGCAGGTCTACAGGAAATTAGTGCATAAGGACTGTCAGACTAGGTCAGCTACTTTTAGATTTCCCAGTTTAGGAGAGATAAGGGTAATAGCTTATTCTGGCTACTTTAGATACTCACGACGTAGCAAAGGAGCGGGTATAGAGAGTTAAGTGGAAAGAGAGGAAAAGAGAGATGATAAGAGAGAGGAGAGAGAGATCAATATTGAACCTTGGAAAGCCTAAGGAGTCTCTTCATCGCGACACTTGATTATCTAGAGAAACTGCCAAAACCGCGTGCTTAGCCCCAGCTAAGGGACTTCGCCACATATTGGTCAACCTGAGTCCAGCTAACTGTAGAAGATTTACAAGCTGTCCTTCAGTACGCTCCAGCGATGACAGAGCCGCCATCATTCCGAAGTCAGCGACAGCATCTCTCTCGGACACCACCTCCAACTTGTCTGAAAAGACACAGTCATAAATGATAAGAATCGACTGCTCGTTCATGGCAGCCTGAACATGCTTCAAAATTTTTAAAGCTTCTTTATCCGGCCAGTCATGGAGATTACGCGCAACAATATAGACATTGGCGCCTTTGACTGGCTGGGGTGTGAAGAAGTCATGATCCATTTTTTCAATCTTCGCGCCCGCGGTTGTTGTCATTTGACACATAGATGTTGCGTTGCTGATTCCTTCAATCACGCCAGGTAGGTCCTGCAGGATCAGTCGGAAATTTTGTGCCGGAAGCCTTTGGCTGAATGCATCCAACACGATTCCTGAGCTGGTACCAACATCAACTATCGTGAATGCACGAGAGTCGTCTGCGTCTGATGGAATAATCCCAGATATCCACTGATCGGGGATAAGGTCTGTCCACATGGACCCATGGTGGCTTGGTTTAGCAGCCATCATCAGATGCAACGCCTCAATTTCGGTGGTTTTGTGCTCGGCCAGCCAGTCAAACATGTGTAATTCAGTGCCCCAGGCCTCTTGAAAGGCGCCTTTGTATGCGCTTTCTGGGACTGCGTTTCCATTTCGTCGGAGAAAGTCAGGAAGCTTGACGAGAGCTGGCCCAAACACGGAACTATTTCCATTGGTGTTTGTTCTTAGTGATGTATATTCAAGAATTCAGAGAGTCAAATCATACCTGAACGTTATGATCAACACACGGGCCAGCGTCCCAGGCTGAACGTTCTTGGTGAAACTATTGGCCCTACATTTTCCCTCCGGCGTGACGTCGACTATGTGAAAAGCGACAAGAAATCTCATGACACGGGCTAATGATTCGAAATCAGCTCATTTCCAGGTTCCAAGGCTTTAAAATTCGGGCAAGAGTATCAAGTCTCTTACATATCAGTAACTCATTACACTTTGCGTGCTCCGCGATCTCGGGGATATCGAATTCCCGGTCGGGCTCAATGAAAATATCAAAAATTCCAAGATCAATTGCAATTCTGAAGACAACAGGGATTGTGAACTGTGGTGTTTCCACAATGAGCATTGAGCCTTACGCGACCAGCCATTAAAATCACTCCGGGGCACTCACATCGGACACTGTCTTTATCACTCGATCGATTGGGGATTCCACACGCGAAGTGAGCTTTTGGCATGCTTGATATATTTCCTGGCGCTCAGCATCTGTGATTCCACTCGTGATATCTGTGGACGACGCAGCTTGGTTCAGAGTGTTGATAAGATTGGTGACATCCATTTTGTCTGATGGTCAGGAAGATGCTGCGGAACTTGAAGAACAAAAATCCCATTCAACCCTTGAAAGTGGCTTTTCAGATGCTAGCGTTGGGTGATGGTTAGGTTTGTTTCTGTCAATTGGGTATACAACCACACTGTGTGGAGGCACCAGTTGTTTGACGGGTATTTACGGAGTAGCTAGCCGAATGGTGCAAAATGCAATCTGCGTAATGGTATTCCAAATCATAAACGGAAAGGCTTATTGGACAAATGTAAGTCTGAGTTTTACTCCAGGGCATGGATAAGGAGTCCCTGTATAGCACCGCCAAGATATCCATGGATGATCTGTGCAGTGGGTACTTCGTGAAGCGTGTGTAAATAATTTAGGTTTCTTTAATTAATTTAAACAATATGGAAATATCATGTTTGTGATCTATAATTTCAGTAGTTAGGCACATAAACTTGCTCTAGTGAAAGCATAAATCACGGGCATGCTTGTATGCAACTAGCTAACGTATTTCACACCTGGGCAAGCGATCCGCCCATATAAGCGACCCGCCTACCTTAAAACATATATTAAAAGTGATAAATTATAACCTTCTATCTTAACATTGGTAGCTTATAGGAACTATTCCTCATATAATAATGCTTTTAATAGTATATCTAACTATTAAGAAGAGGTTTGAAATTTTTGTCAAGTTATTGACTGAGATATATATATTTTTGAAGTTTAATAATGTACTTTTTAATACCATGATAATATAATCTTTAGATTTTCTTCAAATTAAGATATATAACTAAAAATATTTATCAATTACTATCTACCAGCAATGAAATAAAAAAGAATGTGGTTATTGAGATAGAAGGTTGTAATTTATCACTTTTACTATATGTTTTGAGGTGGGTGGATCGCTTGTATGGGCGGATTGCTTATGAAATACGTTATACTGTGGTGGTACCCAAATCCCCGACGATCTGGCTGTGTTGACCGCTCGTAATACATTGTAAGAGTCGCCATGACCTGTGGACCCGTGGACGATTGAACTACCGTGCTAGTGCAGTACTCTGTCTGCACTGCAAGCCAATCTCCAGGGTTCCTTATCGCTGTTACACATCATCACCAAGGGTACGGTGTAGTAAGTGGGGCTTCTGACTGCTTTGCTTTTCTTTTATTTTTTCTCCCCCCTTTTATTTTTTATTTTTTCTGTTCAAGGTTCTTGATAACAGCAAGGCAGTTACGAAGCTATCTCTGCATATGAGCTGCATGCAAGATGATTGAAAGCATACGTATGTGCATTTTTACGAGGTCAAGATCGAATTAGATCTGAGCGTCAGATTTCATCACGCTATTGAACGAGGAAACCTTGTTTTCTGCCGTTGTCATTTGAGGTTGGGATGGTCAGCTAGGCTACAATCGAATTAGTTCTCCATACTCCGTATGATCAATCGATTCACATTGCGTCATCATAAATCTAGCGATTGCCACCCCAGCATGTGTTCTCTTCTCATGGAAGTGGAAGCTATACATAATTATCAAGCCACCAATCCAGAGCTCGTCCCTTCAGCCAAAATTTGCACAAGCACAGGTCTATCTATCTCCATTAGAACCTTGCAAGCTTTGGAAGTCTACTCAATGAATCAATTTCCTCTTCCTGATGGATTGACTTCGGTCAAGGTCTCTGTAATTGACAGGTGAGGATTACTTCACCAGACTGGAGAAAACTTATTAATCTCGATAGTACGACCCGCATGTCTGTTCCGGCTTCCCATCTTCTTCCAACAACAGATGGTCTGGAAGCAATCACTCTCAAATTACCGTCGTACTCCTTCCTCATTCAGCATTCCTCAGGGCGAGCCCTACTATTCGACCTCGGTCTTCGCAAAGACTATTGGAAACATACGGGCATACCAACTAGAGCACCACCGGGGTGGAAAATTGATGTAGACAAGAACATAAGCGACATTCTCGAAGAGAACAGCGTGCCACTTGTGGACATCGAAGCCGTCATCTGGAGTCATCATCACGCCGATCATGTCGGGGACGTAACCATGTTCCCTTCCAGTACGAAGGTCATTGTTGGCCCCAAGTTCAAGGAGCATTATGTCTCTTCTTCTCTGGAAAGAACTCCCGACTTGAATCTCCTCGCAGAAAATATGAAGGGCGGTCGCGAGCTCGTCGAGGTATCATTCGACGATGCCGAGAAAGGGTTAAAGGTCGGGCCCTCTCGAGCATATGATTACTTTGGAGATGGAAGCTTCTATCTCCTCGATTCGCCTGGTCACACCCATACACACATGGCCGCTCTAGCTCGGGTGACGACTAGTCCCGAAGATGCCAGCCGAAATAGCTTTATTCTGATGGCAGGTGACACATGCCACTTTCCAGGTCAGCTTCGGCCTACGGTGAATCGCCCGATTCCCGACGAGTGTCCTACGGTCCAGTCGTTGTGCCCTGGGGTCCTGCTACAGAGGCTTTTGGAAAGGAGCGAGTCCGGGCCACTCTTCGGTGTTGATGAAAAGAATGTGGTGGATTTCATTCAGGCGCAGAAATCGGTCCAAAGGCTTCAGTCATTCGATGCCATGGATAATGTTTGGGTTATCATGGCACATGAGCAGGCGCTGCTCGACAACATAGAATTCTTCCCGGCTAGTTTGAACGACTGGAAGGAAAAGGGGTATTCGGACAAAGTCCGTTGGGGGTTTTTGAAAGCGCTAGAAAAATAAAATGCCACACATTTCTTGCTTCTTGCAAACTTGTTCCATTATTTCCAGTTTCCAAGGTTTTAATATCTTGGTTTTTATATCGATACAGTATTTAGTAAATCTTTATAGCCCTATCTCTTAGGGATGTCTTTAGCTAGTCTGAGTTAAGTTTTTAACTATAGCGAGTAAAAGTAGAGTAGATGTTTTTCAATCTTGAGTTAAGTATATCTTTACTTTTAGGTTAAATAGATAATTACTAATTAGAAATATTTAAAAAATTACTAATTTCTATCCCATAGGACCCTGCGCATATAGCTTGGATGGAGTTCTTAACTATGGTGGGTAAAGGTAGATTTTAGTTATTTTTCTCTTAGTATTACATTTTTTTAACTCTCTATACTATGTATTTCTAGTGGGCTGAATTATTTAAAACTTTAGTAAGTTCTATTCTAGATATTAATCTATTTATTTTCTAGAATCTAGAGTATTTAATATGGAATTAAAGGTAGTAGATTATTTTAAAATTAGAAATACTTTAATAAGATAAAATTTTAGGAAAAGTTTAATATATGACTAGATAGAATTTAAATAAATTTAATTAAATTACTATATTTAGATAGTTTTTTAGTAAGTAAGTTATATTTAACTTTTTAAAACTTTTAATATAATTATTTTATTAATTATAGTATATATTATTAATTCTTTATATTTAATCTTAAAATTTAGGTATATATAAGATCTAGTATATCTCTATCTCTATTATTAATATTTAAAGAAAAAGTTTATATAGATACTAGATATACTATAATCTTTATATCTATAATTTAATTAATAAAAGCTAATCTCTATTATACTATCCTATAGGATCCTATGTATATAGCTTAGATAGAGTTCTTAACTATAGTAAGTAAAAATGGATTTTAGCTATTTTTCTTTTAATATTATATTTTTTTAACTTTCTATATTATATATTTCTAGTAAACTAAATCTTTTAAAACTTTAGTAAATTCTATTCTAGATATTAATCTATCTATCTTCTAAAATCTAGAGTATTTAATATAGAATTAAGAGTAATAAACTATTTTAAAATTAGAGATATTTTAATAAAATAAAATTTTAGGAAAAGTTTAATATATAACTAAATAAAATCTAGATAGATTTAATTAAATTACTATATTTAAATAGTTTTTTAGTAAATAAGTTATATTTAACTTTTTAAAACTTTTAATATAACTATTTTATTAATTATAATATATACTATTAATTCTATCCCATAGGACCCTATATATATAGCTTAGATAGAGTTCTTAACTATAATAGGTAAAAGTAGATTTTAGCTATTTTTCTTTTAGTATTATATTTTTTTAACTCTCTATATTATATACTTCTAGTAGACTAAATCTTTTAAAACTTTAGTAAATTCTATTCTAGATACTAATCTATCTATTTTCTAGATTTTAGAATATTTAATATAGAATTAAAGATAGTAAACTATTTTAAAATTAGAAATACTTTAATAAAATAAAATTTTAAAAAAAGTTTAATATATAACTAGGTAGAATCTAAATAAATTTAATTAAATTACTATAGATAACTCTCTAAAACTTTTAATATAATTATTTTATTAACTATAATATATACTATTAATTCTTTATATTTAATTTTAAAACTTAGATATATATAAGATTTAATATATCTCCATCTCTATTTTTAATATTTAAAAAAAAACTTTATATAAATATTAGATATACTATAATCTTTATATTTATAACTTAATTAATAAAAACTAATCTTTATTATATTAAACTTTTAATTATTTCTTACTAATTCTAGTTTAAATATTATTTTACTATTTAATTTCTACTATATTAACTATATATAATATTCTAAATCTTTAATATAATAATTTTTATCTCTTATAATATAAACTATTAATTCTAAGTATTATATTTTTATATTTAGATATAATATAGTTATCTATCTAGTAGGAAGCAATACACCCAGGCAGGATGCAATTCTTAACTATAGCAGGTAAAAGTGGGGATTTGTGAATTTCACGCTATATATAGTAAATTTTCAAACCCAGTATAACACATTTAACATTACTCCGTTTATTCTAAAACTTTAGAAAGTTCTATTCTATTAAGTTAAACATACGCTAACTCAGTTTAAGAATATTAGAATAAAAAATATAGGTAATAAATAGATTTAAAGTTTATAAAACTTTAATAAAGGAAAGATTTTAAGAAAAATTAATCTACAACTAAACAGAATCTAGACAGACAAGAAAACAATTACCTTTTTTAAATAATTCTTAATAATAATCTAGTATAATACCTATCTTACATACCTTAATATTATTAGATTATATCTATTTCTAATAACTATAAAATAATCTTTCTAGTATCCTATATTTTAAGATATAATTATTTTATCATATTTAAATTAATTTATAGAATAAAATTTAAAAATACCTTAATTAAAGGCTCTAATACTAAGATTTATAAATTCACAAAGTTAATATATTATTTAAACTAATAGAAAACTAGATATAAAGTAGGTCTATATCTAATATAATAAAATTCAACCTACTACTAAGTCTTATATCTAACCTAAATACTATCTTAATATCTTAATAAAAGTAAATCTATACTTAGCTCAAATCTATAAATCTATAGCTAAGCTTTATATATAGTCCTTACTACTATATCCCTTTCTATACAAAGTTAAGACTTATATATTTTACTTTTAGTATTATCCTCTTTCTATCTCTATATTATTATAATTTACAATCTAGGTATATCTCTTTTATAAAATGATCTAGTAATTCTAAATTTATTTAAATATAAGGATTATATATATCTTAATAATTAATCTTTTATTAAATCTTATATCCATATCTATATAGAGTTCTTAACTATAATAGATAAAAATAAGTTTTACTAGTTTTTCTTTTAATATAACCTTTTTTCAACCCTATATACAATATACTTCTACTAGCCTATCTAGTGGGGAGCGATACACCCAGACAGGATGCAGTTCTTAACTATGGCGGGTAAAAGTAGGGATTTGCGAATTTCACGCTGTATACAGTGAATTTTCAAACCCAGTACAACACATTCAACATTACTCCATTCATCCTGAAACTTTAGGAAGTTCTATTCTATCGAGTTAAACACACACTAACTCAGTTTAGAGATATCAGGATAAAAAGTGTAAGTAGTAAACAGATTTGAAATTTGTAAAGTTTTAATAGAGGAGGGATTTTAAGAAAAATTGACCTACGACCGGGCAGAATCTAAACAGACAAGAAAATAATTACCTCTTTCAAACAATCCTTAACAACAATCCAGTACAATACCCATCCCACACACCTCAGTACTATCAGACTACATCTATTCCTAATAACCATAAAATAATCTTTCTAGTATCCCATATTTTAAGATATAATTATTTTATCGCATTTAAATTAATTCATAAAATAAAATTTAGAAACACCTTAGTCAAGAGCTCTAACACTAAGATTTATAAATTCACAGAGTTAATACATTATTTAGACCAATAGGAAACCAGATATAAAGTAGGTCCACATCCAGCATAATAGAATTCAACCTACTACCAAGCCTTACACCCAACCCAGGTATAGGGATTAGGGATTAGGGATTAGGGATTAGGGATTAGGGATTAGGGATTAGGGATTAGGGATTAGGGATTAGGGATTAGGGATTAGGGATTAGGGATTAGGGATTAGGGATAGGTGCTGAAGAAAGTTGTCGGTGTCTTTGTGTTAACCTTAGCAATACGTAACTGAACGAAGTACAAT